>OZ030012.1:109588472-110188472 GCA_964023405.1 Apodemus agrarius | reverse complement strand
GGGCGCCGAGCTCAGTCTGAGGAGAAGCTAAGGGTGGTAGCGACCGGCTGGAGGCGTGGGCGGGGGAACACCCAGGCCCGGGCGTTGGGGGCGACAGGTCCGACTCAAGGTCCACCTTGCGTTGGGCGCAGGAATCAGCTAGTATTAGCCTGCGCTGGCTGACAACCTGAGCTGGGGTGGGCTGGGCCCGGACCACGGAGGGGGTGGGGCCGAGATGAGTAGCCTCGGGGGATCCCCAGGAGCCGAGTGCCTTGCCTCCCGGCCCCCTCCGCGCCTCCGGATCCTGATTGGCTGCCGCGCCTAAAGCCCGATCACCATTGGCTCACTCGCCTGTCGCTCGGATATAGCTCCGCTCCCAGCGGGAGCTTGGACCAGAAACCGGACAGCTAAAAGAGATCCTCTGAGAATACCTCTGACCCTGGTGGCCTGCCCGAAGCTAGGCAGTGGATCGTTGGTAGGCAGGCCCTTACTGGACCAGAAATCTGGCTCCTGGACACCTCCACCCGCACTGGGGCAGACTTGTAAACCGCAAAAACAACAACAACAACAACAACAACAAAACAAACAAACAAAAAAAAAACATAGGCACAGAGATGTGGTGAGAGCACCACGGGACCTGGAGCATTTGAAACCTAAAATGAACTGTTTGATCTTCTATTGAGTTTATGACCTTGAACCTCAAACTGCTTCTCTTCTTTTGTGTCAGTTTCCTGCTTATATAGGAACTCTGCTGTTTTAGTACAAGGGCGTTTTTGGTAAACGACTCCAACCATGGGGGCTAGAAATGGGGAATCTTCAGTGCAGAGATGTTGGAAACCGAATGGAATTATCTGCGTGACAGCCCACCTATTCCTCTCACAGTAGCTTTCATTCACAGCAAAATTCATCTCAGGACCCAAGTACCAATTTCCTATACCCGAGAGCTGTATCCCCAACCATTTCAAACTACCCCCACCCATTCCCTAAACAGACTATCACACAGGTGTCCAGGATGGCCTGATACTTACTATGTTGCCCACATTGGTCTTGAATCAAGGCAATCCTCCATCTCTTGAGTTGCTTGGGTTTTAATTTTTTAATTAATTTCACGTGTGAGGATGTTTTGCTTGCACACATATCTGTGCACTACATATATGTCTGGTGTTCAAGGAAGCCAGAAGAGGGCTTTGGATCTTCTGGTTCTGGAGTTACAGACTGCTGTTAGCCTCCTGGTAGGTGCTCAGAATTGAACCTGGGTTCTCTGGAAAAGCAGCCAGTGCTCTTAATCGCTGAGCCTTCTCTTCAGACCCCCTTGTACTAGGACTTACAGGTGTGCACCAGTACACCCAACTCCCAGCCTCCCTTCCTTTTTACTCCAATATTTTACTTTTTTACTCTTTTGAAGCAGGGTTTCATGTAGCCCAGTCTGGCCTTGAATGATGAGTTTCTGGTTCCCCTACCTCCCTCCGCCTGCTGAAAACTGGGATTTAGAAATATGTATTACCGAACCCCATTTATGGGCATCAAACCCAGAGTTGTGTGAATGTGAGGTGAGCACATCAATTGAGCACTATTTTTTTTTTTTTAAGATTTATTTATTTATTATATGTTAATTACACTGTAGCTGTCTTCAGACACACCAGAAGAGGGCATCAGATCTCTTTACGATGGTTGTGAGCCACCATGTGGTTGCTGGGATTTGAACTCAGGACCTTCGGAAGAGCAGTCGGTGCTCTTACCCACTGAGCCATCTCTCCAGCCCGAGCACTATTTTTTTAGTTTTAAACATTTTATTTCTTAAAATTATGCTTAGGTAGGTATGTGTACATGGGTGCTCGGAACTGAAACCCAGTTCTCTGCAAGAGCACTATGTGCTCCTAACCGCTGGCTGAACCATCTCTTCAAGGTCCCTTCCCGTCTTTTCAATTTTGAGACAGGTTTTTACTCAGGGTGTCTTTGAATGCATGATCCTCCTGCTTCAGCTTCTCCAGTAGCTGCAATTACGCGCCTGCACAGCCAGGTCCTGCTATGAATATTACAAAAGACACAACGAAAGCCCGGGCATTTGAACAAAGTTAAGCAACGAGCTGCCAACAGAATCAGGATGCAAATCCAGTTCTCCAGTGTTTGCTGTTTTGCTATCTGCCCCAAATTTTATGTGCGCGTGAGGTCAAGAGGGGGTCCTTAGATATTCAGTCCCTTTCTGAAAACAGAGTCTGTCCCCAAACTGAAATCCAACCACACGCTGCTAGACCTAACTTACAAGCTGTTAGAACAACACACCCACCTCCCGCCCCCCCAATCTGGCTCTCAAACCCAGCACACGTGGGGGACACCCTCGCGGTTTGTTTTTGCCCACACACCGCCCCAGCTGGATATGTAAACGTTTGCTTCAAGCAATCACCGCGGGCTGGAGCCACATCTCTGCTGAGACCTTAAGGAAGACTAGTGGGTCTGGGACTCTACAGAGCACCTCTCACATCCCTGCACTTCCCCTTAGAGGGGCTGCAGGTGCGGGTCCGTTGAGTCTCCTCACCATCCCGCAATCTTCAAAGAGGAATATGGCCACTTTAGGAACCCTAAACCAAGGAGACGCGGTTCACCGGAGCCCTTTCGCAACTGCACCGAAGCGGAAGCAAGGTGCAGAGGGAGTGCACTGCAGGTTACGCACATCCGGGAGCTGGCCCTGGGGCCGTTTTCTGGTACCGGTGTTCCGGCAGGGCAAACGTGCTTGCCCTCTAGAAGGTATGCACCAGAGCTGGAGATCCGGATGGGAATGCGTAGGCTGCAACGTTGATTTTGAGGCAGGGATGGCCCTATCCCTCACATTCAGGGGTGGAGAGAGGGCGCGCTCATTTGAGTCGTGGCTAATGTCCTTGCGGTTTGGGGATGGAGGCTGTGTCAAGACTTCGAGATTTGGTCCCTTCCGGAACTGGGTACCGGTGGAGCCAGTTGCATCAGGAGTCTAGCAGAGCCGGATTTGTGTTGTGCCCGGGGTATTTTCTACCTGAGTTCCCTGTCTAAGAGGATATGGAAGTTAGCAGGTTCTCAGCAAATGTTTGGATCTTACTTAGTTTAGAAGTAGAGGGGACCACAGATTTTTCAAGTTTTCAGATAATTTATTTATGCTAACTTAAGTGTAACATGGTTAATTTTTCAGCCTTCGATTTATGTCAATGTCCGGGTTAAAATAGAGGAAAAGTTTCAGCTTTTAAACAATAATGATACACACAGAATGACACAAGCAAAGCTCCCAAGCACGGCAGGCTCCTTCCATCTGTTAGTGAGTCCCAAGAGTCTTCCAGCCGCCGCCCCCACCCCCGATATTCGTTGGTCAAGGCACCACTCACCAAAAAGCCGGTGTTATTTTTCCCACATTATGAGCAAATTGGAAGTAAGAAACGACTGACTGAGCTCACACACATTGGAGTCTGACATAGGTCTAACCTACTCCCAGACCTACACCTTGACTGTTAACAGGGACAGAACTCTGCAAGTTCAACCTACTTTTGCTAAAAATAACAAAACATTACTAACCGAGACAAGAAAGAATCAGCGGGTTGGGGATATGAATATAGTACAGGAGGTGACAGACTAAAAAGCACACCCTTTTCTGGTACATTTTGAGCCTTTGCACATCCTTCTTTAGGGTGACAGTAACATCTGAGTAACAAAACAATGGAGAGCTGGAGCCTATGACTGATTGTTCGCCCAGCCCAGCCCAGGGATCCCCCGAACCCCTTCCTCAGTGACTGAGAGCACAAGAGAGACTAAGGAACTTGGAAACCTTTCTCCAAGAATGAAGCTCCGGGGACAGATACTTTGGACCCTTCTGTCTGGTCCCCGAGGAAGGAGGGGAGCCCCCCAGGGCTGGGCCTTCAACTCATGGAAGACTTACTCATCTCCGGCTGGGCCGTCGAGTGCCACAGGAACGGTCAATCACTGGACACGGGTCTTTGAGGAAAGAGGTATCCCAGAGGCCCGGGAATCCAGTGAGTACATCGTGGCTCATGTCCTTGGAGCCAAAACAGTTAAGTGTAATGTTAAGGGGGGGCAGCAAGAGGGAGGGGGGACGTCTCTGGGGAACAGATAATGGGGGGGTTGTTTGTTTTATTTTTTATTCCGTTTTGTTTTAATTTTTGCTCAATCAGGCTGCTTAATTGAGACTGGTAGGATTTTGCTGAACACATGTTTCAAGCAGACATTTCATTCATTCATCCAACAAACTATTGCAGTGTGTTCCGGGCACTGCTGGTTCCAGGATGATTAAGTGGCTAGTGTTGAGACAATGACAGACATTGTCCACACAAAGAAACCTGGGTGTGTGACCCTAGACCAAGGGAACCAGCCACTCACATTCTCCATGGGAACAGTTTCAGAGCCTGAGACCAGCACTTTGGACCAAGCCACTGACCCCTCAACAATTGGAGTGCATCCAGGAGCTATGTAGCCATAGATTACAGAGGTAAGCCCCCGTGGATAGATCTGAGGACTCTATAGAGATCATCCTTCGCTGGTTCCACTAAATTATGGTCAGGGAGGAGTAAAGTGTCTAAGGACTAGGGATCTGTTGGGGTAAGGAAGTAGCAAGAGAAGGAAATTGGTTTTGTAAACTGAAAGAAGGGAAGGCCTGGTCTGTCTGTCCTAGGGTATTGCAGGCAGGACCCTGCCCGATTGCCTTAGCTACAGTAGTCATCAGGTCAGCTCTGCCCTTATCCATCCTGGTTCTGGTACTGATGACTCCCTGGATACTCTTCCTGCAGGATGCCGGTGCAGTATATTCTTGGGGAGTGGGACTTTCAGGGGCTCAGTCTGAAGATGGTACCCCCAGTGTTCATTCCTCGGCCAGAGACAGAAGTGAGTATCTCACTAGGACAGAATAGAGATAAAAGGTTCAATGCACCTGCCTTGCCCCAGACTTCCTCCAGGGGGCGCTGGGGCCCCGTGGCTGCCGTTTCACAACCCCTTCCACACATACGTCTTCTTGCTGGTTAGGCTGGCTGAACCATGACTTGAGGACCCTTCTTGCCCCCTCCCTTTGACTGTCTTTACGTTCCAAGCCTCCTCCCCTGCCTCAGTGACCAGAAGTGACGCAGGAGGCTCCAAGTGGTGTTGTCCCACTGCTCAGCTTATTGTGTTCCATAGGAGATATTCTGTGGGCCCATGGCTGACTCAACCCATGGGAAATGAAAGGCCTTCAGCGACTTAGAGGGCATGGGGGAGCGACTTAGGGAGGGCTCTACTGGAGGCCCGGTGTGAGCACTGTGGCCTTACAGGTGGCTGCTGCCTGCTCTGGGCTCAGATGATGGACTGCTAGGCCAGGCTCTCTCTGACTCGGGGTTCTGTTCAAGTCCGTTGTCTGGCCAGGTGTTTGTCAGTCCCTCAGGTGACTAGAACTGGCAGCTGTGTGTCCCCCATGCTGCCCCTCGGGACACACCCTGAGCTAAGAGAGATGTTTCTCTGCTTTTCTCGGACTTCCCTGCCTGTGTTGATGGCAGAGCAGGGAGACAGAGAGTGGGCTCGGGTGAAGTGGGGTTGATGCTGAGAAGTCAGAGGAACTGGACTCTGAGAAAGATTGGTTTCTGGAAAGATCCTGGCGCATCAACACTCTTGGGGAGAGTCTGTCTCCTTCCACTCTTAGTAGGCCTTTAAGCTGCCTGCGTTTCACCCTTTTAATCTCCAGCCCTTAGTCACGAACCCTCTGATCTGTCTGGAGAGATAGCTCAGTGGTTAAGAGCACTGGCTGCCCTACCAGAGGACCCAGGTTCAATTCTCAGAACCCACACAGTGGTTTTACGACCGTTTCTAGCTACAGTCCCACGGGATCTAAGACTCTCTTTTGGCCTTTCTGGGCACTGCATGCACACGGTACATGCACATATAGGCAAGATACTATACACACATTAAAATAACAAAACCAAACAACCAAATCCGTTGGTCACCTGGTTTGCCCCTTCTGTGACAGGACTGTGAGAAGTCACAGGGATGTCCAGGAAGGGGACCCACGGGCAGCACCTGAACTTCCCGACTCTATCCTATTTGGAACTGGCAGGGCCTGCGCCTGGGTACAGGTGCTCCAGGGTGATATGGCCTGTCATCTTCAGGCTTTGGGGGGTTGCCCAGTAGCTTCTTCCAAATGTGTGACTACTGGCCAGGAGATAGACCACCTGCCATCCTTAGAGACTATTAAGGTTCAGAACGCCAAGGGACAGCTATCATGGTGGCCTTTGCATCCCCCTGGAGCTGACCTGGTATCTGCTGTGGTTTTGGATTCTGAGTGTGGGGTGTGGGCTTTCAGCTGCTGTGTGACCCACCCACTGGAGGTGGGTCTGGGCCAGGAAGGCAGCTTTGCTTGGGGGGGGGGCGGGGTGAGGATGCTGTGGTTGGCTGGGAGGCCAGGTCCGCCTCACTGTACAGACATTTCTGAGAACTCATCAGGTTTGCCCCCATGGGAAGCCACATCAGACGGGGGTGCTTTACTAAGAAATCAAGAGGACGTGGCCTGTGGTAGGGAGTGGAGAGAAGGGGCGCAGGGGAGGGGGTCACGGAGTCTGTAGTCTCTGTCCATCAAAGGGAGGTCTTTGATGGTGGGTGTGAAAGTCTGAAGTGCAGAATTGCAAGTGGCTTGCGGCCTGATGAGTTTGGTTTTCCCTAGGGGGTGAGAGGGTGAGGCCTCCAGTGTGGCGAGGTGTACAGTGGGAAACCCAAGGCTGGGGTGTGAACCCTGCCATCTCCATCTGGTGCTGAGACCTCAGGGCCACCTCTTTAGGAATGGTGCAGTCCCACTTGGAGCAGTGGCCCCAGGGAAAACCACCAACTGCCCCTTCTCTGTCTCTGTGCTATATTTCTCTCCTGTTATACCATGTTTTGAATTCTTGCTGGATTCAGTTGGAAGAGATGACCTGGGTCTGTGGCTAGCTTGGCTCAGAGCCAACAGCTTTAGGTAGAGGAGAGGTCTTCACTGCACAAGAAAGAACTTTCTAGACTTCCTGGATGCGGTCTCAACATAGATCGTTCCCACATAGCCACCAGGTGGTCCTCCAGTTAAATGAGCTTTCCATGGTCTGTGGTAAAAGGAAAGAAGCCACTGTCTGTCAGCCTCGCACCCTGCCCCCGATGGCCATTTACGTAGATGGTGTGTGTGTGTGTGTGTGTGTCTGAGGTCAGGGATGCCTCTGTGAGGTGGCTAGCCAGTGTGGCTGGTGAGGGGGTCATCCTCCAGCCAGAGTGGGCCGTTTGTGGCCAGGAAACCCATAGAAGCTTCTACCCCTAACACAGGCTGTCATTTTTCTGGCCTTTCGGCCTGCCGCCTGTACCACAGCCTCTCAGTCACAGCCCTAGACTACAAGTTCTTCTTCACTGGTCATAAGGCCAGCTGGCTGCACACACCCCATGTTCCCCACTTACGTCTGGCACAGGACTGAACCAAGTTTTCTCTCCCATGGGCAGAAAGGGCCTGAGGCAGGGAGGGCCGCTCCAGCTCTTCAGCGTGTCTGCCTGGGATGTGTCCCCTTTGGTGTGAATGAGCATCGCCACTGAGACTGGGGCCTTAGAAGGACAAATGCTTTGGGGGACTCAGCCGGACAGACTTCAAAGGAAAGTGGGCTTGGGCAATCTGGTGCTGTTTGTCCCCCCCACTCTGGGACCTGGTTGGTGGGTCAGCCCCGAGATCTTCTCATGATTTAAGGTGACAGGCAGACCCAGTCCTAGATCTCTGTACAGGTCAGAGATCCATGGGTTGTAGAGACGCAGCTGGTCTGGCAGAAATGAAGATGTTCTGAAGAGACAGATGTGTCCCTCGTCCTCTCAGACTGTTGAAACAGGGGACCCCAAGGAAGTGGGAATGTCCTGAGGGATCTCATACACAATCTCAGAGGGAGAGCTTGTCTCCCGACAGGAGGACACCACAGTTCTATCACTTGACAGACTGCCTGACAGGACGAGAAGACTAACCTCCAGATAATGGAGGGTCTGTGTGGGCAGGGCCATGCCTGGGCCTGGACCACTGAGATGCGCTCACCCTCGCCTGACACTTAAACCCCCGTCTCACCTCAGGACTCTGAAGACAGGCTTGAGGGTTGCAGATCTCTTTGTCCTTCCTGCCAGTGTGGCCATGTTGAATAAATCCCCTTCCTTCTGTCACCCCCACCCCACCCCCTTCTGCTTTCTACTTCCAATCTGGCCCTTTTTGTTGGCTTATTGAGGATGTGTATCTAGGTCTGATTTGGGGCATGGTTTGTCCCTCCGGGTCTGAGAACAGTCACCTCACAGGGGCCGCTCACTTCTTCAAAGTGGACCCCAGCTGCCGCTTCCCTCCCGGTCTGCTGAGCCCTGAAGGGCCCTCGGCTCATTACCTAAGGCGGGTTGTCTTTGAGAAGAGACCACGGTGCCCTTTCCCTGCCACGTGCCTGGATCCGCTACTCCACTCTGGGTATAAACATTTCAGCCACGGACCAGCAGCCACCCTCAGCCTTCACTCCTAGCTCGCCCTGTGCCGACGCCCTGCTCAGCCTGTGCGGGCAGGAGACCAGGCTCTCCTGCATCCATGCTGGTGGTGGATAAAAGTGTCCCCGCTGCAGTGGTGGGTACCATCCAGCCTCTTACCACACATGCCCCTTTACATGTTCTCTTTGTACTACAACCACCTGCAAGACTTGGGCAGGGCTGTGTCCTTGCTTGTTCTTGGGCCTAGGAATCTCCTGGGAAATCCTCGCACTCAGCTCTGTGAGCATGCGGAGGACACACCAGCCACCTCTGCTTTGTTTTCCCCCTCGTACTGGGGCGGAACCCAGGTCCTCGCACAGGCTAGGCTGTGCTCTACATCTGAGCTGATTCTCAACTCCAAGCCTGGGTCTTGACCACTGTGAACCACAGTTCAGGCTTCAGGTAGGGCCTTGACCCTTGAGTGTTAGTGACTATATGAGCCAGTGGTGAAGATCCAACAGATTAATATAGGCTCTAGAAGCAAGACCAGACACAGGGAGACTGGGTGTCAAATAAGGTTCTCAGCATTTCTGTGAATATAAAATGGGAAGGTGTCTGGAAGGGCACAGGTGGAATTTATTGTGCATGTAGATGCCGGTGATAGATGAGGTATGTGAGTCTGATTACTCTTTTCTGTGTGCCTGAGAGGAGTACTCAGTTGCGCAAATGTGTAAACTGAGGCATGGAGGGACAGAATGACCTACCCAGGGTCCTTGCTGATGTGAGGATCAGTTTGGCTTTGGCTGTTCCCCACCCGTCTTCAGTAGAAGCCAGCTGCTGACTTCCTGGTAAAGGCTCCTCAGGAGCTGAGATGGTACCTAGTCTGATCCAGATCCTCTTCCTTCCAGGAACTGGTTGAATGGGTTTTAGAGGAAGTGGCCCAGAGGCCCCATGCAGTGAGAGCCCAAGATGGTCCTCTCATTCTGGAGGTGGGCTGTGGGTCAGGAGCCATTGCTCTCAGCCTGCTGAGCCAGCTCCCCAAGGTAGGCCTTCTCTGCATCTCTCTACCATGCCTTTAGCCTTGGAGATGGTCACTCACTGTCCCTTCCAGTTTTCTGTTCTCCACATCCCTCTGTAAGAAGCATTGAGGGAGCCGGGCAGTGGTGGCACTCGCCTTTAATCCCAGCACTTGGGAGGCAGACGGATTTCTGAGTTCGGGGGCCAGCCTGGTCTACAGAGTGAGCTCCAGGACAGCCAGGGCTACACAGAGAAACCCTGTCTTGAAAAACCAAAAAAAAAAAAAAAAAAAAAAGAGAGAGAGAAAGTGGCTATATGAAGAAGATGTGCCCAACCCAGCATGCTCCCACCTCTTAACCTCCTTCCCTATCTGTCTGTCTGGCTAGAGTCTAACCACAGGAAAAATTTGTTATGCATTTCTTTCCTCTTGGGAGCTAGGGGAAGATTCGTAGACGGGCGTCTCCCAGAACGCCACCTCTCTTCCTTTGTTCTTGGGGCAGAGTCAAGTCATTGCTGTGGATAAGGAAGAGGCTGCTGTTGCTCTGACCCATGAGAATGCTCAGCGGTACGCGGGCTGGGGTGTCCTGAAGGCCGGCACTTGGGGGGGGGGAACTCTGGGACCTGGACTCGACCTTTATTCTAGTATAAACCTACTAGTGTCTGATTGCATTCTCGAGGGAGAGATGCAGTGAGGAGGCCTGGCAGTGGTCCTGTGGGTCTGTGAGCAGCGCACCATGGGCAGCAGTGATATCGCTGGTCCAAGAAGGGCTCCCTTTCCCTCCGGGTCCTTGTAGCCAAGGCTTGCACCCTATGCTCAGTATCCTTTCCCCATCTCTCCAGGCTTAGGCTGCAGGACAGGATCCAGATCATCCGCCTTGATGTAACCTCAGGTACATCCCCTGCACATCTTGGGGTAGTGTGCTTCCGGTGGGTGAGGTACTGCAGAAATGGGGTAAGGTAAGGGTTTCCCAGTAATCAAACCTGTGGGCTATCTCAGACCAACCCTTGCTGAGCTTGCGAGGACTGACAAGATGCTGTTGTCTCCTTGGCTGACCTGACCCATGAGGAGACCAGCCATAAGGGCTTCTTTTCCTTTCTCTTTTTTCTCTTCTTTTCCTTTCTCTTCCTTTCTTTCTTCTCTTCTTTTCTTTTCTTTTCCTTTCTCTTATTTTCCTTTCTTCTCTTTTCTCTTTTCTTTACCTTTCCTTTGCTTTCCTTTCTTTTCTTGTCCGTCTTCCTTTTTTGTTTGTTTGTTTGTTTGTTTGGTTTGGTTTTTTGAGACAGGGTTTCTCTGTGTAGCCCTGGCTGACCTGGAACTCACTCTGTAGACCAGGCTGGCCTTGACTCAGAGATCTACCTGTCTCTACCTCCCCAGGGCTGAGATTAAAGGCATGTGCTACCACTGTTCGGCCACAAAGTCTTCTGGATCCCCTATGCCTGATAAATTTAACTAGAATGTATTTACTGGGAAGAGGTAAACATGTTTAAAGGAAAGCAGTTGAGAGCCAAGTTTGGTAGCTTATACCTGTAATCTTAGCAGTGATGAGACAGGAGGATTCCTATGAATTCAAAGTCTGTCTGGGGAAATTGGTGACTTGTAGACCAGCATAGGATATAAAGGAAAACATCTAAAAACAAAATAACCCCCCCAAAAAAAAAAAAAACAAAAATCAAACAAAATAAACAACACAAAGAGAAAACTTTAGGACCAAAATGCATGTGTGACCTCCCTGCCCACCTGGCCTGGGTGAGGTGGTCCAGCAGTGCCTGGTCTACACAGGCCCTACAGTGTCTTCAGACTTCCAGTTCCAGTTCCAGTTCTGATTCTTTTGTTATTCATGGAGTTCTCAAGCTTTATGTGAATGTTAGACACCTTCTTTAGCATCGGTACAAGTGGGATCAGAAACAGCCATAAGGGGTTGTCTGAGGGTGGCAAGCCTCCCTCCCTCTGCATCCAGACCGTATTGGTTATAAAGCAGAGAATGGTAAGGCCAGGGGGCTGCAGAGCTGAGGAGCCCTGTCTTTGCTTTTGCAATCAAGGAGGACTTACTGGAGGTGGCACTTGAATGTGGCTTAACAGAGGCGGTCTTGACAGGGAGGAGAGAGAGCATGGATATTCTAGGTGAACAGCTACACTTCAGATCATGTCCGCTCCCAGCCAGCCTGCTAACTCTGGCTACTATCAGGTCTAAAGAGAGATTTGGGAAGAGGGACTACCTAAGGGACAAGGTGGCAAGTGGAGCTGCCAACTCTCACGCTGTGCATGTATCTTCCTCTTTGCCCACAGAAGGACGCTGCATGTCCCTTTTGCCCTGGGGCCGCATGGACTTGGTGGTCAGCAACCCTCCCTACGTCTTCCGCAAGGACATGGAGCAGCTGGCTCCAGAGATCCGCAGGTACTGCAGGGAGGGTGGAAAGCAGAGCCGCTCTAGAGGATTGGCTGGGGTGGACCAGCCTTCCTGGGGAAGGTGTTACCTTTGCACTCTGACCTCTGGAGACCCCTAGCCTCTCAGAGCCTCCGTTTCCCACTGTGAAATAGGAGTGAGCGGCAGTGCTTGCCAGGCCATGGTGAGGACTTAGCGTTGGGCACAGTGAGGCTGACAGAAGGCACTCAGGGATGTGTCATTTTACACAAAACCAAGGCCTAGAGAGGGAAGACGCCCTGTTAAAGGTCCCACGAGGCCTTGGTGGGAGAGCCAGCACTGACGCCTCTGGCTGTGGAAAAGCCATCCTGTGTTCACATGGATGGAAAACTCAGTATAACCACGTGTCTCTGCATAAGCATGGGTGATGTGGGCTGGAGCTGGCTCCTCTTCCCTGGGCTCAGTTGGGATCAGCTTTAAATGTCCTCAGAGGAAGAGCAGGAGCTGCTTCGTTGTGAGAGCCTCATGCCCCAAGGGCTTTGTCCGTCCAGCCCTGCTCAGTGGGGTGCTATCAGTACTATCTGTGTGAGAGATGAGGGAAGCAAAAGTGCAGTTCACATGGGGCGCTCAGCTGGCCTGTCAACCCAGAGTCTAAGTCCCAGAGCCCTGGGAAGGCCTGCCTGGCTTCTCAACCCTCCACACCCCTCCCATGGCCGCTCATCCTCCACTGTTTTCCCCTTCAGTTATGAAGATCTGGTGGCCCTGGATGGTGGTGACGAAGGCATGGACGTCATCACCCACATCTTGACCTTGGCACCCCGGCTCTTGAATGCCTCTGGGTATGGACACCAGCCTCCTCCCACTCCATTGAGTAATCGACAATCCTTGGCAGTCATTGTGCACACGCCTCTCACAGGCCACACAACCTGGAAGTGAGGTCCTGGCCCTGCCTCGCTGAGCTGACCCATTTCTTCTTCATGTAGAAGCATCTTCTTAGAAGTGGACCCGAGACACCCAGAGCTTGTCAGCAGCTGGCTTCAGAGCCATCCTGACCTGCACCTTAGTCTTGTGGGTGTCCGTGAAGACTTCTGTGGGAGGTAAGGCCAGCCATATGGCTTCTGTGTGCTCCCCCGGCCCCCACCATGTGTGCATTCCTCAGAGCTTAGAGGCTACCCAGATACTCATCCTCTCTCCTCAGGCCCCGGTTCCTGCATGTCCAGAAGACTACACCATAGTGTGGCTACTCTGTGACCACACCATAGTGTGGCTACTCTGTGACCACACCATAGTGTGGCTACTCTGTGACCACACCATAGTGTGGCTACTCTGTGACCACACCATAGTGTGGCTACTCTGTGACCACACCATAGTGTGGCTACACCTGGCCAGGATTCTAGCCTGCTGGACGCCTGGCTTCCCCTGCGTGGAGTGCTGCCCAGGGGAAGGTGAAGAGCTTTCCTGAGCCCCTCACACGGCCATGGTTCTGTAACTCCCATGATGGATGTTTCTGGAGACTCGGAAACACGGAGGGAGTGTTCTTCCTGGGGCAGCAAAGACCAGAGACCCAAGAGCTGGCTTTCCAGCCCGGCTCGCCCCTCTGTAGCAGGCTACTTGGCATTCCTCTTGGTGAAATTGCCATGAAGATGTTGGGAAGGGCGGCCAGTAAAGTTTTGAGAAACCGAAAGATGGTGAACCATTATTTTGTTATTAATGTTTATGGGCCCTTGTTCCCCATGCAGGACTAGGCCTGAGAGCCTCTCCCTACTGCAGCAAGTCAAGCAGACCGTGGTGTAAGGATACCATGTGATGGGGGTGGGGGATGGGAGGCTCAGTCCTGGCCTCGGACACTTAGGGCCTGCACAGACTAGCTCACTCTGGGGAGCATCATCCCCCTCCAGCCTGGGAATGCCTGCATACTCCTCCTTGACTGGGCCTATGTAGGACTGTGAAAGGCAGGCTGGTTTCTGGTTGAGCTAAGGTTGGGAACCCCAGTGACTGACCCTGAGGCATAGCAGGCATTTTGCCTGTTCCCAGACACTAGGCTCCTGACTCGAGGCCGCAGCCCTCCATAGATTTGTGGCCATCAGTCACATAAGGGCAACACCCCAAGCCCCTCCACAGGTAGAGGATGTGACCTATGGTCAAGACAGATCTCCATTTTAATGAAGTACCTAAAGGCCTAGAGGCTTAGCCAATAAACTCCCCTTCCCAGACCTCAGGCCCGCCCTAAGAAGCGGGGTACGGTTTTTACTCATCCACTCTCTGCCATGACAATAAATGTTTTAAAACCATGGACTGCCTCTTCTCACCAGGATCCACCATAGGGAGCCATAGAGAAGCCTTGTCTGTGGAGCTGCATCTAATCTCCTGTACAAGGCCTCGCTGGGCTCCCAGCCACAGTGACCACCGAGTCCTAGCCAAGCCAGCCGCCCACAAGCCAAGGACTCTCCTCCCCGAGGGACCCAGCCAGAGCTCTCCCCTCTATTCTCCTTCAGCCCAGGCTATACCCAGGCCACGGGCCCCCACTCTGTTCTCAGCTCTTCTGTGGCATCCAGTGATGCCTGGGTGTCCAAGGACCTCAAACTGTGCTCCCCCACCCCCAGAGTGGTGGCCCGCAGCTTCCAATAGCCCGACACCTGCCTGGCACCAGTGTGGGGTAAGTGCAGTCAAACTCCTGTGTCCCGCCTCCCCAGGCAGCCCGAACCCTGTGGCGGAGTGGGTGCAGGATACCACAAACCCTATAGACCTAGGCTGAACATGGAGGCCACATATGAGGATGAGGATGGGGCTGAGGGTCTTTGACACATGATCTTGGGGTTGCATACCTACATTCATGTAAGTTTAGGCTTGAGACAGTAGGGTAGAAAACCCCACAGGACTTCGTTTGCTTTTATTGACCCTCCTTTCCAAATGAGGAAATTCAAATTTGGCATTCAAATAACCCATGTATGTCTCCCTGATTGGTGCACCCAACCAAGTCTGGGCACTGAATTGTGACCTTCGCTCCAGCTCTGGGCAGATTCCCAGCTTCCAGGAGACCCAAAGACCAGCCTGTCATCAGCTGCGACGGGAAGCCTGTCCAGCTGGTGAGTGTGGACACAGGACTGCATCCAGGTGGTGCACAGGTTTGTTGGAGACTAAGCAAGTTCATTCCACCTGGCTCTCCCCCTGCCCCAGCATTTCAAGGGCCTGACCTAAGGTGCAGCGGCCAGAGGCAGCGTGCTCTGATGGGCACCAGCTCTGCCAGAGCCAGGGCAGCTGAGTCCCGGGGCGGAGCCTTGGTACCTGGACTTCATGAGTTCAACTTCTATGAGAAGCGGATTCTTCAGCATCCAGGGCCAGTGCAGGAAATAGCCTCATTCTATTCTATTCTAGATCAGCAAAGTAGATCTGAATGCCCATAGGAGGGTCAAGGTGGTAAGGCCCGCCGAAATTCCCACGGTACAAAGTTGAGAAAGGATGCTAGGTCTATTTCTGGACTCATCTGGTATAAGCAACGCCTGCTGCTCTGGTTGAGGGGATATTTGTGCTGGCAGAGATCACACTGAAGGGCTCAGAGCCCCAGGATATGGCCCCGGTGACCTACCCTTTGTCCAGCCCTAGCCACGTGGATTTCAAGCTGCCTCTGGCTTCCTTTGAAGGAAGGAACCTGGTCTTTTGCTCGTGACTGTATCGGAAAGGACCTAAGAGGGTAACATCGGTGCAGCCAGACTGAGGCCCTCACCTCCTAAGCCTCCACTGCCATTTGAACTTTGCTTGCCCTAGCCTGTGTGAATATTGCCTCCTCTCTTGCCTGTGCCCTTTGGCTCTGGCTTTCTTCAGACGTCTCAGGCAGCTGTCCTGACCTCACAGCAGTCTGTCACCCTCTTCCCTCACAGCGGTGGGGAGTGACAGTGGAGGAGTAGTTGGGGTCACTGGAGCAGGAGTCACCCTTGGGACAACTTCCTTCCCAGAAAAATGTGGCGTTTGACTCTCCTGGGATAAAAGTCCAAGCCAAGTAGAGTGGCCAGGCGGGCCTCCAGACGGCAGCTACCCACTCTGGCTAGACATTGCATACCAACCCTGGTTTAGGGAGTCTGTCTCTTTCAAAGGTGTGACCTTGGGTAGATGACTTCGTTTTATTCAGCTTTGGCCTCCACACCTTCAGAACTGTAGAGGGTTGTGGCGAGATCTTCTTGGTGCAGTGTGGGTGTTTCTGTTACCTTGAGGACAGACAGAGAGGGAAGGTCCTGTGCCCTGCTGGGTCAGCTCAGCACCAACAGGATGCAGGCTGAGACACTTCACTCAGCAAGGGAGAGATGGTGGGATTTCAGTCCTGGGCTCTGGTGACTGCCCTCTGGGGATGGAGCTGCCACAAGCAGCCTCCTCTTCCCCTCACTGGTTCTCCTCACAAGGGCCTGAGTACCTGAGACCCAAGCCATGGCCGCCAGTGGCTCCACTCTGGGAAAGCCAGACTCCATGTGCCGTCTTTCTCTTTCTCCTGATATTAGCCAGAAGCTTGGCACACGTCCAGGAATCCTTTGGAGGACAATGCAAGAGGGTGCGGGGCACACCGTGCCTTCCAAGCTCTGTCCCCTCCAGCAGGTGGGGAAACTGTGCTCTTGCCTCACAGTTGGATGCTTTTCGTAGCTCCCCACGAGTTATTCCATGGGGATTATTCAATTACCTTATTAAAATGGGTCCCCCAGCTCCAAATATACCCTTTTCTGCATGCCCATTTCCACAGACCCTGGGAATCTTCCCGGCCTCTGTTCTAAACCTTAACTGGATCCTCAGGACCTAAGTCTGGCCTCTCTGTCCTGCAGAGTGCTGTCTGAAGAAGCAAGAGGAAGGAAGCTCTGGGAAAGGCCCCAGGATGGCCCTCCCTGGCCCCACAGTAAGCTGCTGTCAGGACAGAGGGTTCTACCACTGAATCTGAACTGCTGGGCTGAAGTGGGAAGCCCTTTAATCCCTGCAGCCTGCCCTGTCCTCTCCCTGTCCACCTTCAGATTCTTTTCTTCTCTGGACCTCTGCTATCCTGCAGTACCCTCTCCTGAACACCAAGCCTCAGCAGGGCATCCATCCAGAGTAAGGCTCTTGCCCACCAAAGCTAATCCACGTCATACCCGCTGAATTCTAACACACCTGCCATGACTCTCTGTCCTAGCTTTCGCCTACCCATATCTCTGTCAGTGCCCTACCTATATATCTGTCCCCTGAATTCAGAAACCTTCAGGTCTCAGTCTGGGAACTCCTGTAAGGCTGGCACATTCAGGTTCAGCAAATGTCTACCAATAAACTGACAGGACATCCATTTTCTAGACTTGAGGCTAGAACCTCCTGAGTGGCCCCTCATCTGACCTGGCAGCAGTGCTCACATATTCCGTCAGCAGGGAGAGGAGACCGTGAGGTCTGGCCTCCTCCTGCCTGAGCCGGCAGCTGTTCAAGCTAAGCCGTAATCTCTTTGAGGGCTCCAGTGCACCTGATCCCCGCCCTGCAGCCACGCCAGGAGAACAGGCTGTACTTGGCGGCGGCAGGAGCAGGCGCCAGATTTCCTGGAGCTCTTGGCCTTAAACAGCACCCAGTCAAGGTGGTGACTAGGATGGTGGCCTCCTCTCTCTTTATGAACCCTGCCCTGAACAAGGCCCTGGGTCTGAGACCTACGAAGCAACCCTATAGGCAATATAATGACAACTAAAGACACTGATGTCTTCACCCCCAACCCAGGACTATTACCTTATATGGCACAAAGGACTTTGAAGATATGGAAAAAGATTGTGTGTGTGCGTGCGCACAAGTACATGTATACATATATACACATGGGGACTAGAGCCCTCGATCATCACCTCCTGTTTTGAGGCAGGGCCTTTCACTGGCTTGGACCTCACCAATTACACAAGCCCCAGGCTCCTGCCTCCATGCACTGCTGAGGTTGCAGATGCATGCAGCCATGCCTAGCTTCTGCATGGGTGCTGGGGATCCTAACCCAGGTCCTCCTGCCTGTGTAGCAGGTAGTTTACCGACTGATCCTTCTTCCCTGACTTGTAACTAAAGATCCCGAGAAGGAAAATTTGTCCTGGGTTGTTCACAGAGCACAGCATAGTCATGGGTGTCTACAGGACGGAGATGGTGGTGCGAGGACGCAGAAGTCAGTAGAGTGTGATTGTCGAGGTCAGTGTGTGAGCGCAGGAGGAAGGAGCCCTAAGCCAAGGAAGGCAAACGGCTTCTTCCCTAGAGCCTCAGGGAAGAATGCAATCCTGCCCACACCTTCGTTTAAGCACTCTGTAATTAATCTGGGATTTCTAACCTCAACGATGACAGTGTGCTAGTGTGTATTGTTTTTAAACATATTTTGTGATTCATTTAACTTTATCTTATATGCATTGGTGTGAGGGTGTCATCCCTTGAAACTGGAGTCACAGACAGTTATGAGCCGCCATGTGGATGCTGGGAATGGAACCCCAGTCCTTTGGAAGAACAGATGGTGCTCTTAACCACTGAGCCATCTCTTCAGCCCTGTGTATATTTTAAGTTTCAAAATCTGTGGTAATCTTTTACAGCAACTGTAGGAAACTAATTCAGATGATGATGATCTTAGCCACTTTGCTTTTTTAAAATTTTTTAAATCACACTTTGTGTGTGTGTGTGTGTGTGTGTGTGTGTGTCCATCCATGTTTGTGAATGTCAGAAGAAAACTAGAGTTTCTACTCTGTGAGATTAAACTCAATTCTTCGGGCTTAGCCTTAAGTGCATTTATTCAAAGTCATCCTGGCCAGCCTGTCGTTATATTCTTTTGGGAAAAAAAATCCCTTACAAGGAAGAAATATTAGTTTGTCTCAGAGTTTCAGCCCAGGGACCAGGCGTGTTACAGGCAGAGACATGGAGGAAAGCACCTCACTTCATGGTGGCCAAGGAAACAGAGAGAAAAGGGTCCATGGACAGTGCATACCGTGATGGCTAATCTAGGTTGTCAACTTGACACCCTGGGAGGAGGGACCCACAAGTGAAGAAGCGTCTCCATCAGATAGGCTTGTGTTCATATCTATGGGATATTCTCTTAACTGCTAATTGATGTCGGAGGGCCTGTCCACTGTGGGAGGTGCCATCCCTAGGACCTGGGCTGTAAGAACAAACCAGTAAGCAGTGTACAGACTCCGTGGTCTGTGTGTCAGTTTCTGTCTCGGGGTTCTTACATGAATCTCTGCCCTGGCTTTCCTCAGGGATGGACCGTAACCCATGGGCTGAAACAAACCTTCCTTCACAGCTGGAATTTTGATCAATGTTTTATGTGAGGTCTACCTGGGTCCTGGTCCTGGTCCTGGTCCTGGTCCTGGTCCTGGTCCTGGCTTCTCGTGGAGTCATGTGGTTGGCTTAGCACCATGGGAGCGTGAGGAAGGCACACTCTCTGTATGCTTGTCATTACTGTGAACCGAGCACAACGGCCTGTGATGAAACAGGAAGGTCATTACTGTGAACCGAGCACAACGGCCTGTGATGAAACAGGAAGCCTGACCACACCTCCACGTCAGTGGATAGTTGGGCTCTTTCCAATCACCCAGCAGTCTTTGGCTTGGGTAGAACTGAATCACCCACTCTATCCTGGGATCGATAGACGGCATCCTGTTCCTGTTAGTTTCTCCTGTGTGGTCCTGTCCTTGACGATCTTAGCTTCCTGGCTCTCAAAGCAGTAGCCAACTGGTACCTTTGGATCCTGTCCCTGGCCAGTCTGAGGCAGAGACTACACTGAGGATAAGAACTAAGGGCCTGTGTGGAAGTTATCCCTCCTGGACAAGGTATGGCCGTCCTGAAGCCACAGTCTTAAACCAGGGGTCATGTGAAGAGCTGGAACTCTGGTGACCATTCTGGGTTTAAGAGAAGCTGAAGACAGATAGTTCAGATTCCTGGGATTAAGAGGGCAGTTTGGACACAAATCCCTTTGATATACATTGGATGAAGCCTCGGGGACTTGTTGATACTAAAAAGAGTGAACTATAACAAGACTTGTATCTAATTCCAGATCTTCTCTCTTCCTAAGCAGAAGTCTACACAGCAGACTGGAAGAGGCAGAGGCTGCCACTGAAGCCCATCCGACCGTCAGAGACTCAGGGATTGGCACAGCTAGGTCCTGCACTATCTTTTTGCAGAACTCAGTGCTAAGAGCCACCTGTCAGAGCAGGAGCAGAAGTTGCCAGAGCTGTCCCACATGGCTTCCCACAAGCCTTTCCACAGCAGCTGCCTTAATCCTGGCATATGCAATGCAGAGAGAGTCAGGATCTCAGTCTCTCAAGCCAAAGGGATGAGGGCTCCAGAGGGAGGGCCAGGCTCAAGGGTCTTATTTGAGTTCCATAGCACTTGACTCCTGTTTCATTGCTTTCTGCCTCGGTTGTTTTCAAAGTCCTGAAGCCAATAGGTGATCCTATGATTATCTATACCCCTTTGGGGGTCAAAAGACCCTTTCACAGAGGTCACCTAAGTCCATGGGAAAACATTTACACCATGATTCATAACAGTAGCAAAATTACAGTTATGAAATGGCAATAAAAATAATTGTCTGGTTGGGGTCACCACAGCATGAGGAACTGTGTTAAAGGGTCACAGCGTTAGAAAGATTGAGACCCATTGATGTAGTTCCTATCTAGAGATTCTGATGCATAGAACCCTCTGGGCTAGGTTCATGAATCAACATGGGGCATTAACTCATCTGTAGCACCAGGTATACGGGTGCCCACATCATAGCCCTATCTGAAGCCCTGACAGTAGTGAGGAGAGCAGAGCTTCTTCAGTAGACTAAGTGAGCGCTCCCACTCTGGAAGAGACTAGCTATGTACCCCACCCTGGTTCTCTGGGCCTCCTGAGGTACTCTGTCTTAGTTAAGGTTTCAATTGCTGTCATAAAACACCATAATCACACACAATTTGGGGAGGAGAGGATTTAGTTCAGCTTACAGATCCACTTCATAGCCAGCATTGAGGAAAGGGTGTTACAGGACAGTTGAGCCTGTTTCTAGTTAGGGTGTGGCTCAGCCCTTAGGACTCACCTTTAATCCCAAACAATGAAGGTAAAGTTAGTTTGTAGAAGAAAACACCCATGGTTGAAAGTGACTTCTAATTGAGTGGCAGACAAAGTGACGGATGAGAGAAAGATTGGACAGAATAGGATACGCCCCAACTTCCATGAGAAAAGAGAAGAAAGGGAAGCTACTTGAGAGACAGACAGTACAGGAAGAGAGCACAGTACAGGATACCGTAGAGTTCATGGAGACAGTACAGTAGAGTTGAGAGGGAGAGTCGAAGCACAGAGGGAGAAAGGGCGTTTTCCTGGGAGAGTGTACAGAGACAGGTGGAGATGGAACAAGCCAGAGAATGAATGAGACAGGAGACTAGAACAGATTGCTAGAGTTAGTTTGAGGCCAAGAAGAACAATTCAAGAGAAAGCAAAGAGAAGCCAGATTGGATCAGTCAACTTGGAGAGGAGTTGAATCAGCCAACCAGAGTTCACAAAGAACTAGAGCTTATTCAGCAGTAAGTCTCTGCTGACTTAGCTGTAAGCTGAAAACATTCTAGGCCTAGGATTGTATGGAAACTAGAAGCTTTCTAGACTAGGTTAGCAGACAGAGGCAGTAAGCCTCAGAGGCAACAATTATAACAGAAGAATAAAAGGGCAGGTCAGGAATTCAAATAGGACAGGCACCCGGAGGCAGGAGCTGATGCAGAGGCACCGAGGGGTGCTGCTTACTGGCTTGCTCCTCATGGCTTGCTCTGCCTGACTTCTTATAGCATCCAAGATGAGAGCCCTGGGATGCCACGCTCTCAGTGAGCTGGGTTCTTTCACATTATCAACCAAGAAAATATATCACAGGTCAGTCTCATGGGACCATTTTCTCAACTGAGGTTGTTTCTTCCCAAATGTCTCAAGTTGACATAAAACTACCCAGCCCAGGTATCTAAAATGACTGCTGGGCCTTATAACCAGAAATGTGAAGTGGAACAATTTTAAATCGTTTGGGACTTGTTTCTCCAGATAATTGCCTACCAGTCCTGTAGGTGGTCAGTAAAGGCTAATTTAGTTCAAACAAAAGGAGGTTACTTTGGTCTTGCTAGGAACTTGAACTGAGCTTTTTCTAGGGTCCAGCTGAGACAGCTTAAAGCAGCCCTGGCCTTTGGAAGGCAGGCCTGGCCAGGTGGCCACTTTCCCAGGGCCTGGGTCTCCTTAGGGATTCTGCTTCTCAGAGCAGAGGCAGCCACTGAAGTGTCCCGGTTCTGTCTGTTCTACAGCCTTCTCGGGGCAGCATCGGAAGGGCAGCCTGGCCAGATGTCCCCACTCTCAGCCTAGGTAACAGGGGCCATTGTTGGGGCTCAGCGTGCCTACAGGGGTCCCTGTGCAGGTGAAGTTAAGGCCCAGCAGGACAGGAGACAGGACTGTTCTTTTGGAGATCCCAACAGCGCATCTTTCCTCCATCTGGAAAGCTCCTGCCTCACGCCTTGCTTTCCAGAAACAGCCTGACCTGTTGAAGAGGCAGTCAAGTCCCTCTGTCCTTCCTGGAGTCAGTGAGAAGCTAAGTTCTGTGAGTATGCAGAGCAGATTCAGGCGAGTGCTGCCTGAGCCTGTGCCTGGCCTTGTACTTCCTTAGTGTCTAGCCATGTGTCAAGCTTACTGTTCAGTGCCCAGCTAGGTACTGGACCCTAAACAGCTGATGTGTATTATTAGCTATAAATCTCAGGGAACCCTACATGCATTGTAGCTGAGAGCACCCCAGGTTAGGTTGCACAGCAACCTGGGAGGGAGGATGAGGCTGCCCCTGGTGTCCATCTAACCATCAGAAACCCTGAGATGGGCATAAATAGATCTTGGGGTGCACCCCACAGAGCGCAGTGCTAGGGTCCACCTGTCAGAGCAGAAGCCGAGGCTGCTGGGCTGTATCCACAGAGCTTTTCAGAAACACAGCAGCCCAGTGAGCTGCTCTCTGAGGCTTGTGCCACTCAGAGCCGGAACCTCAGTCTTCCAAGCCCTACTAGGCGTCAGGTTCCAGAAAGATAGCTTACACTCAAGCAGAAAGGCCAAAAACCTCACGACCTGAATGGTGCACACTGGGACAAGAACACTGGATCATCCTTTTTGTTATTGTTTTGGATGCACATTGGTGTCTTACCTGCATGCATGCTTGTGTGAGGGCACTGGATCCCCTGGGACTGGAACTGAAGACAGGTGTGAGCTGGCACGTGGGTGCTGGGAATTGAACCAGGGTCCTCTGGAAGAGCAGCCAGTGCTCTTAGCTGCTAAGCCATCTCTCCAGCCCCACGTTGGATTATCTTAAACAGACTTTATCCATCCTGTAAGGTAGAAGCTGTGAAGCCCTCATTTTACAAACGAGAAGCCAGAACACCGTCTAAAGATATGGCGGGCAGCGGAGAGAGCCTGGACAAATGCTTAGGGGCCGGAAGGCACACGAGCAGGCATGTGCTGTGCCCAGTGAGTAGGAATGGAACAGCCTGGCTGGGCTCTAAGGGCATGACTTGGCACCAGGGGCCAATTCATGTAATACATATTTTTGTATATTAGGGGTGTTTTTGTATGTCTATGCGTCCAGTGCAAGCCTGGTACACACAGAGGCCAGATCCCCTAGGACTGGAGTTACAGATGGTTGTTAGCTGCCATGCAGGTGGTGAGAATTGAACCCAGGTCCTCTGGACGTGCTTAACCATTGAGCCATGTCTCCAGCCCTGGATTGGGGGGGTGCTAAAAGCAAGGTTTTTGAGCTGAGTTAACAGGGTCATATAGGCACTGAAGTTGCTCCTTCTTGGTCACAGGAAAGTGGGGCTCAGGCCAGTGGCTGCGACTGTCCAATCTCTGTTTTGTTTTTTTTTTTTTTTTTGGTTTTTCGAGACAGGGTTTCTCTGTGTGGTCCTGGCTGTCCTGGAACTCACTCTGTAGACCAGGCTGGCCTCGAACTCAGAAATCTGCCTGCCTCTGCCTCCCAAGTGCTGGGATTACAGGCGTGCGCCACCACGCCCGGCTACGACTGTCCAATCTCTGAAGCTGGCTAGGGCTACAGTGGGGGCAAAGGTAACAGATCAGCTGACTCACAAATGCTACTGAAGAGCTGAGCGGGGCTGGGGTGGGATGGCCAGGACCATGGTGTATGGCCCAAGACTCTGATTGGGAATCTGGAGACAGTGAGTCTAAGAAAGGAGGATCTTCTCAGGACATCCCAGAGGCAGTATCGAGCATCCAGAGATCTAAATGTGACCATATGGGAGCACTGCACTCAATTGGGAAGATGCTCCCAGGCCTTGGGACTGTCGACAAGAGTATGACAAGGCATCTGCCATGTATGAGCAGTGAGGAGCACCATGCATGAGCAGTGAGGAGCACCATGCATGAGCAGTGAGGAGCACCATGTATGAACAGTGAGGAGCACTACAAGCCCTCTGCCATAAGTCTGACATCAGCACATCAGGGATGCCTGCCTGGCCCACTTTCAGGGTAGAGTGAGGCCTGTCCTGTCCAAGGTCACACAGCAGGTGCCAATGCTGGGGTTTGTACCTAGCCCCCTAACATCTGGACAGGAGATAAGGTGAACAGGCCACAGAAGCCTGCATCCCAGGCCTTACCTCACAGAGGGTTTGGCAGCTGGTTAGAGGCCGGGAGCCAACAAAGGAGAAAATGGCCAAACCAAACAGCACCAGACGCTGGTGAGCTTCCTCTTGGCTGCCCTTGGGTGGCCAGCTTTCATACCCCACCGCAGAGGAGCCAGACAAGGAGCCCTGGGTGTGGGGGAGGCAGCAGGGCAAGCCCTTGGTACTGAAACAGGACTCCTGTACTCTGGGTGTGAGGTGGGGCTGGCAGACTTCACGCTCTACTAGTTCTTGACTGGCAGGTGAGTCTCCATCTCACTGTGAGGAGGAAGCATTTCAGGTCCCCAGGCCTGGAAGGTTCTAGGGGGAGGCACGGACAGATGTGCCTAAAATCCCCTTTGCAGGCGCTCCATGGAGGAAGACTTCTTTTTCTTTTCTTTTTTTAAAGACAGAGTCTCATTATGTAGTCCTGGCTGGCCTCGAACTTGCTATGTAGACCAGACTGGCTTCAAATTCGGCAAAGATCCACCTGCCTCTGATTCCTGTTGTCTGAGACTAAAGGCATGTACCACCATGCCTGGTAAAAGTCTCCTTCCTTTCACTCCAGCCCCTTACAGCTCAAGAGCTTGTTCCTTCACACTGAGTTTCACAGGGCATTAAATGCATATTTTAAAAAGGCAAAAACATTTTAATAACATAAAGTTTAAAAGTTGAAATTTTTTCTTTGCATAAAATCTAGCAAAGAGCACCGGTGTCTACACCAGGGCCTAACATGGGGTGGCTTTTTTGTTTTTAAATTTAAAGATGTATTTATTGTTATTTTGTATGTACAAGCGTTTTACCTGTATGTATGTCTGTGCACCACAGATATGCAGGACTATGGAGCCCAGCAGAGAGGCTTCAGATCCCCCGGAAGTGGAGTTATAGGCAGTTGGACATGCGTGCTAGTCCTCTGCAAGAAGTGGAGTTAGACTGTCTGAGATGGGTGCTGGGAACCAAACCCATCTGGGTCGTCTGGAAGAGCAGAAATGCTCTAACTGCTGAGCCTTCTCTCCAGCCCCAGGGATTAGAATCTTACGCTGGCCTAAGTGTCCGTGTTCTTTCAATGCTTTTCATAACACAGGACCAAGGGTCTGAGCTCACAGGTCAGTGCTTGGGAACAGTGGCAGTGCCTCTGTAGCCCACCTGACAGGCTGTGCGGCAGGAGGAGGCTCACTTCAAGCCCAGGTCTTGGGGAGAATGTGTTATAACGGCGGGCTACACTTGTTTGAGTTTGTGGTGTTTAGACATTTAGACACCATTATTATTGGCTATTTGTGTGGGGGTGGGGGCTCTATATGCTACGGTAGAGCACGGTTTTGTGGAGCGCATTCTCTCCTTCCACATTCACATGGGTTCCAGGTCATTAAGCTTGCACAGCAAGTGCCTTATGCACCGAGCCATATCACTGGTCCTAAAATCATTTATTTTATTTTGCTGATTCTTTTAGTTAGCATACAAAGTAATGAGTTTTCATCGTTAGACTTTCGTGTGTGTGTGTGTGTGTGTGTGTGTGTGTGTGTGTGTGTGTGTGTATTGTACTTTCTGGGACAGGGTTTCTCTGTATAGCCCTGGCTGTCCTGGAACTCACTCTGTAGACCAGGCTGGCCTTGAACTCAGAAATCTGCATGCTTCTGCCCCCTAAGGGCTGGGACTAAAGACGTGGGCCAGCACACCTGGCTACTTTGTTTCTTGTTTGTATCCACTCCCCACTACTCTCCCACCCCTCCCCCTCTCCTCTGATCTTCCTCCCAGATGGGCCCCTTCTGCTTTCTTGTCATATACAAATGAGTATGTGGGCAGACTCTATGTATGGAGGAAACACTTGCTATTTTGTCTTGCCCCTCGTTACCCATTCCTCCCCTCACATAGCTCCTCTTCTGTTTACTTCTGTGCCCTATGTATGTCTGAACATGTGTTCTGCTTATAAGAAGAAACAGTGGATATATTTGTCTTTCTGAGCCTGGCTCATTTCACTTAGTGCGATGACCCCCGGTCTGGTCCATTTCCCTACATGTTTATTTTTTGAGATTATTCACTTTTATTATATTTATATGAACTGGTGTTTTGCCTGCATGGATGTCTGTGTGAGGGTGTCAGATCCCCCAGAACTGAAGTTACAGACAGTTGTGAGCTGCCACGTGGGCGCTGGGAATTGAACTCAGGTACAGCAGCCGGGGCTTTCAATCACGGAGCCATCTCCCCAGCGCCTATAATGTTTTATTTTTAAATATGAAAAAAGAAAAGGAGAGGTGAGGGGGGAAAAGAAGAGAAGGGGGAAGAGAGAAAGGAAGAGGGAGGGAAAAAGAGAAAGGAAAGAAAGAAGAGACAGCAAGATGAGGATAAACGTGCCCTCTGCCAAGCCGGATGACCAGCGAGTGCTACGGAGGAGAAGAACGTAAACTGTCTTATGACCTTCACACACACACCATGGCATTCACATGACATGCACACACACACACACACACACACACACGTAAATGTTAATTTTATGTTAGAAGGGAGGAAGAGAGGGAGGAGGATGGAACTTGTGGGCAGGGTATGAGGGCATTTTCTGTGTTGGTTGTTCCATTCCTGAAGTTTCCAGCCTCTCCCGCTCTCCAGTCCTGGGGCACCTCCACCCAGCCTCTGTCACAGCAACTATATCTGGGCCACTTGTTTCTGAAAGGTCCCTGGAGTCCTCATCCCAGCCAGACCTGGCTGCACAATATAGTGCCAGGTACGTGATCCCTGGTTTGAGGCAGTAAAAAGAAGGTCCAAGCAGTAGGCGTGGCCTAGGGGCTTCCCCAGGCTTTAGGGTGCCTTTAAGGTGGGTAGGCTGGGGAATCCGGGGCCCCACAAAGCCTCAAGTCTTTCTGATTCTGGGTACCTTCATTTCTGGGAACTGACTGTGCTTTGGAAATGAGAAAATGAGAAGCAAAACCCTTTTGGGCCCCAGCACTGCCCCCCCTTTCTGTCTTCTTCCGCTGAGTCACAGTTAAGAGTCAGGCACCTCAGCCTCCCTAGCCGCCCGGGTGGGGCAGGACTCAGGGTTAGGTGAGGACACAGCATCTGAGACAAGTTCTCCTCCCTGCCAGCATCCTCTGCGCGTGGTATAGGCAGCCTCTCTCTGGGGTAGCGAAGGCCTGAGACCACCTCCCCAAGCTTAGGTGATGCTCCATGTCCTGTCCCCCCATTTCCTCCTCACTCTGTTCATCCCACAAGCTTTTATTAAGTGCCAACTGCATGCTGGAGCTAGGAAGGTAGGATGGCCCAGGTGGTCTCAGGTTCAGTGTCTTTAGGGAGCTCATGGATGTAGTAGATAGACGAGGACTCCTCCTAAGTGACCCGAGTGAGGAACTCTGGGTCTTTAGGCTGTTTCTTGTCAGCAATGGAGATCCATACAGGTTTGTCCTCTGGAGAGAGCTGGTCATATTATACATGCTTATACAGAGAACTATATGCATGCCTCTTTACAGGAATGCACATGTACACGCATATGCATGGGTGTGGGACTTGAACACTGGCTGGTATTTATGATCATAGGTATCTATACAGACCCTCCCTTGGGTGGAGGAGCTCTAAGCTCTGGAAACTGGGTCAGAGCTGTGTGTGTGTGTGTGTGTGTGTGTGTGTGTGTGCATGTTGTGCATACGCATGTGTGAGCACGAGTGTGTGAGTGTGTGTTATTATCCTGTCTCAGAGGTCTAACCACTTCTTCTGAGTCATGACTGCCTGTGGAAACTCCAGCACATCACCCCCATTTCATAGGAAAAAGGGCTGATACTCCGAGGGTCTCCCTGACTTGACTTGCTTAGTGTCACCCAGTGTTTTGGGAGTAGGTCTCAGAGGGGGACTACTGGACTTTTGGCCTGGTAGCTGGACCCTGATATCTTATCTTTGCTAAGACTCTCCTGGCCTCCCGGCATCCATACTCTCTATCCTGAATGAACCCGCCTCCTGCTTCTGCTGAAATGGTCCCCACCCTCCCTCATCCCCGGGGACTTTCCCATGACTCTAGCCTCCTTCCTTCTAGCCTTTATCCTCTTCATGTCCACCCACTAAGGCTAAGACTGGCTCCTGTAAAATTTCCTCTCCTTTATATGAAGAGTTGTGTTGGCCTGGGTTAGATAGTGAGTGAAACGCTTGCCAAGTGAGTATGAGGACTAGACCCACATAAAGCCAAGCTTGCCTGTGTCCCTTTATCATCCCAGTGGCTGTGGAGGTGGAGACAGGAGGATTCCTGGGAGCCAGTCTAGCTTACATCGAGAGTTCCAGGCCAGTGAGAGACAATGGTGCCTTCAAGAGAAGGGTGCCTAAGAAATGACTCCCAAGGTTGACTTCTGGTTTCTATATGCATGTACACACACACACACATACACACACTCACATACATAAACATGTATACACATAAGCACACATATATACATATAGTCATATACATGCACATGTGCACTCATATATATATATACTCACACACATACTCTTACATGCTTGTTCACATGTATACCCACATACATATACATATGCTCACCTATACACATACATGCACACATACAAGCACTGTGAAAGCTGAGTTTGTATCTACCTTGTAAGCAAGTGAGTTAGCCTACCATGTTCTCACAGATGCTGGCAGAAAACATAAAGCTCCTGGTTTAGAACCGAAGGAGAGATGACCTCCGCTTGATTGGGAACGAGGGCTGTGAGTGCCTCAGCTGAGCTGGCAAAGGTGCAGACGTGGGAAGGACCGTGGCACGTAGTGTTCCCACATCCTGCTGGGGCTCCTTGGCATTAGGGTCCTTGTCACAGTGTATGTACTTCTCCGGGGGTGCAATGTTTGCCAAGTATGTCTGTTCGACTCCCACCACAGATGCCTGTAATCCCAGCACTAGGGAGGCGGGGATGGGAGAATTGGAAGTTTAAGGCCCTATCTCAATAAATATAAATA
Source organism: Apodemus agrarius (assembly GCA_964023405.1). Taxonomy (NCBI): domain Eukaryota; kingdom Metazoa; phylum Chordata; class Mammalia; order Rodentia; family Muridae; genus Apodemus; species Apodemus agrarius. Next base: position 110,159,169 of record OZ030012.1, on the reverse strand, counting down.
AATAAATAAATATTGATCCTATGTTTAAGATATTTAATTTTTGGTATTTTAACATTTTTTATAGTCTTTCATTATACTGTGCTATTTTAACCTTGAGGACCATTACTGTCAAAAACAATAATTACATGCAAATCTTGTAATAAATGAGCTTGTAAATGATTATAATAACATGATCATCTTTTCTATAATAAATACAAGAACAACTAGTGCTTCAGGAAAAATAGAGAATGCATCGTGAGTTAAGTTTATCTCTGTTTTCTTACTTAGCCATCAGAGAACACCTAGACACGAATAAGTATCATGAGATTTGTCTTCCGACTTTCAGACTAAATGGTCTGAATTATAAATTATAAACCTATCCATCTGTCGCCAGAGACTTTTATTGCTTTGGAAGTGTATTTGTTAAGAGGCCAGCACATATTTTATTAGCAGGGTGCAGTTTATGGGTTTTCGATGTTTAGATTTGTTTATCAGGACCTTGCTTGTTCCTTTGCCCAGAGCGCGTACACATCAGGGCCTGTGCTCCGGAGGGAAGGACGTGCAGCTCTGGCTGCAAAGGGAGCCACGTCTACATGGGCCTCTGATGCAGGGGAAGCTGGGGAGAAGGGAGGGGGCCAGAGAGAAGACCTCAAAGAAAAATGTGGTGATCAGATGTTCAGTGTATTCAGTACTCACTACTGTGGGTCCATCGCTGAGTGATGCCCTGTCCTCATTTTGCAGACTGAGACTCAAGGATGTTCATGACTTCCTGAAATCACACACTGGTGACAGGCTGTGGAACCACATCAGGTGGCCCTGAGCCTTCCCCACACACCTAGCGAGGCTAGCCACTCTGCCACCTGGACTGAGGGGGCCACAGGTTCTCCGCAGCAGGCTCTTTCTGGCAAGGCCAGCCTACCCAAGGACAGGAACCAAGGCTCCAAGTGACAGAGAAATGTAGCACTCCCGCGTATTGTCAACTGTACAGTATGCGAGAGCCCCCGATGACTGGCCTCTCTAAGGTGGGCGCGCAGTGAGGGGCGGTCCCGGGCCACCTGTACTGCGATTCTACCAGGCTCTAAGGATGTCTCTCTTTCTCACCGACCGCCTCACAGCTGCCCCCGGGCGCTGCCCTGGCCTTCGGTCCCAGATCCAGCCTTGGGAGGGGGCTGTGATTTTCTCTGAACCGTGTGAGTGGGTAGGTTACAAGCTGTGAATCATGGTCAGGGAGGGCCAGTGACACGCGGAGGTGAGTGGAGAGGCACGTCTCTGCTCACAAGTGAAAACTCAGACACCGGAAGCAGGTGCGGACTCAAGGCTGGACGGCTAAGGGACGGAGGAACGCTGTCAGGCCAGCTCCGGACCACTCCACACTGAAGCTGGGGCCGCCGAGGGTGCGGCGATCAGAAGCCAGGGACAACACTAACGCTTGCTCAACAGGAAGTCCCCTCAGCAAGACTGCTGCGGCTCACCTCGCCTCGCACCCCCACTTTCTCACACCCCCTTTCCTCTGAACCAACAGTGCACTCATATTTAACACACACACACACATGCGCGCGCACATGCACACACACACATGCACACGCACATGCACACACATGCACGCGCACACGCACGCGCACACACACACGCACGCACACACACACACACACACACACACACACCTTTACCTGTGCACATGCACCCTTTTTTGCTCTCTACACCCATTTCTAGTTATTCCCCCTGCCCCAGGCTGGACACTAGATACCCTAGAGGTCACACCAGACCTGGGCCTTCCGGAAGAGAGGCCTTAGTGTGATGATGGAGTTGAAGGTAACACCTTCAGTCAAGGAGGGCTTCCTGGAGGCAGGGACCTAAGCTGAAGTTTCTATTCTCTATCCCTTCCCTGGGTCACTGGATGTCCTCTGAGCCTCTCCCTTGAATGGCCATCAGGTTCCAAGAAGCGTCCCCATGTCTCTGCATTGCTGGTTCCAAGAACAGCAGCTCCTGGCAGCACTTGCCTGGCATTCTTTCTTAGAACTCCCTTAGGTTTCCAGAGTCTCAGGACAGGAAGAGTTGGAGGTGGAGAATGGGCAGGGACAGGTCCCCCGCAGAGAAGACCCTTCATGAACGGGACGGTGGGAGGTGGTCCTAGACTGCCAGGCAACAGGGGGCAAACACACAGAGGCTGAGCACAGGGGTCAATGACACGAACGCCCTGCCTCCTGGTCAGCCGGGACCTGTCACCCCTATCTCCCAGACAGCCCCGTGGACAGGCCTAGGAGTTCTGCCAACACGCGAAGGAAACCGATTCCCCGGGCCCATGGCTTCCACTACCGTTCGGGGCTCCGCTCCTCGTTCCACGAGTCTGGTACCTAAAGCTCCCTCCCACGAGGAGACTCAGACAAGGCCTCATCAGAACACATCCAGGGCGCAGGCCGGGGGTGGGGTGGGGTGGGGGTGGGGGGCAGTATGGCTGGTTCTCAGTGGTGAAGAGGACGAGAGCACACATTCTGGGGCCTTGAAAGAACACGACACCTGTACTATGAATTCTGCACTGATGTCACTTGGCTTCCTTCCAAGGCCCCCAGCGTGTTGGGTGGGTTAATGGAGTGGGGGAGGGGCGCGGGGGCCAGGGGAGGGGTGGGGAGACAGGCCTTGATGCATGAGCAGAGAATGAGTCCGAATTCTCTCAAGGTCAGTTGGGCCTCTCCTCTAGGTGTCTTCTGTCCGCTCCACCTCCGAGCTGGCACCGAGCCTGCCCGCTCGCCTGGGACCTGCCCGGGCACATTGAGCAACCGGTTCCTGAGAAGCGTGGAAAGCTGTTTGGTTTAAAATTAACTCCCCCGCGCACCCTCCCACCCGCCCTCCTCAGAGTTCTTGGAAGAGGCGCTCTGCTCTTCCTGGGAAGAGGTCTCTAGCCACAGCTGCTATAATTCTGGCAAAAACACCTCACCCAGGGTGGGGCAGAGCTGCCCACACCAGGCCTCCTCTGCTCTCCACTCGGGCCTGCAGGTAACCCGCTGGTCCCCAGGAGAAAGACTGGGGATGGTCAAGGTGCTGGAAGGGGGTGCTGTTGTGTCCAAAATCCACACCTCCCAACCCTGAGACTGACTGACTGACTGACTGACTGGCCGACTCCAAATGAAAAGGTACAGGGCTTGCAGACCCAGCCTGGGCACCTCTTGGGTAGGACACACACAGCAAAAGGATCCCGCAGACAGTGAACCCAGAGAATGCTGTTGAGAATGTGTCTCGGGAAGATAAGAACAGCCTCTCAGAGTCACCCGGCTATGTCTGTCCAAGCTGAGCCTGCCCACTCCATGGCAGGCTGAGGAGAGCAAGATCCCAGGGGCACAGGCACCCAAGTGCCAGGGTTAACAGTACACCCCTCCAGGAGGTCTCTTCCTGTGGCCACGCCACCGTTTCAGATGACCTTGGGAACCATCTCCATCTGGATAAGCCTTCGCGTCTCTGAGCTTTGCGGGAAAGTTTCCTGAGAACCTGTCTCTTCTAGGGCTCCTCCTCCCAAACGGTTCCTTGGAAGGAGCTGAAGAAAACAAAGGAATGTTGGCCAAGGGGAAAGGTCAGCACCACACAGGCACTCAAGCATGCACACACACACACACACACACACACACACACACACACACTGATGTGCTCAGTGGGGAATGTAAAATGCTTCTCAGGAAGAGGCTGAGAGCCGAGGAACCCTTAGAGCTTAGCCTTGCCTAAGACAGGAACTAAAATCTGTACCTCTGGTGGAAAGGGGGCCCACGTCTGGTGACAGGAAAAGCCTGGCCTGGTTTGTTGGTGCTAGGGCTGGGGAAATCCCCAGGGCAGGGCTCTGCCCCTGGAAAGCATTTGCCAGACATGCTGCTCCCTTCCACCACACCGTCTTTGGGGACAGTAAGTTCCTGTGTGGGTGGAGCAGTCCTGGAGGGCTGCCTGGAGGAGCTGTGGTAGCCCCAAATTTCCCCAGTCTTCAAAAAGGCTGTACCCTAGGTCCTGCTAGCTTCAACGAGTCTTGGGTTTGGAGACCACTGTCTTTCCACTGAGCAGACCGCTCTGGCTTCCTTCTGCCTTCGGCCTGCTGCACCTCCCGCTCACCGATGAGCAGTGGCTTCTGGGTACTTGGCTTTTCCCCCAGGCCAGGCCCGGGCAATCTCCACTCACCCTCTGGTCTGCAGTCTGGCCAGAATGAACCCTCCAGGGACTGCCTCTAGCTTGTGTCCCAGACATGAATCCCCACTCTGCTGCCCTACAGTGACCACTGGGGCGCCCCCAGTTGGCTGGCTGTGCTGCCCCACTGTGCCAAAGAGAGGGGGGCGGGGGAGGGGAGCGGCAAGTGTAAGACTGCTTTAGATTAAAACTGGTCTAACAGGTTGGTGTGAAAAGGGCTGCTCTGGCCTGCCCAGGCTATCCTTCCTAAACACAGACAGCCTCAGTGAGGTGGGGGTGGGGGTGCCCTGTGCACACACCCCAGAGCTTTCTGTCTGCTGGTCTTGCTTTCAGGAACCAGGCCCCCCGGCCCTTCACCCCAGACACATAGGATAGGAGGGTTTCCATCTGAGAGCGAAGACAGCAGGTCATGGCTTTAGCTTTGTTCGGATGCATTTAGCCGTGGTCTAGCAGGATCTGCTCAGACAGCAAGTTAAACGCTAGACTTAGGTTCCGGGACCCTTGGGACCAAGGGAATGTTATTTTAACTCAGTGATCTTGAATGGCACATCCTAGCAAGACTCTGGCCAGTTCGATTTGCTGACAAGAGACGGCTTAGTGGCATCTGCCCCCAAACCATTCCAGAGGCCCTTGTGAATCCAGAGAGGGACGCCATGTAGAGCCACTCTCCAAATCCACCTTCCTGTGGCTGGGCAGAATCTTCCAGGGCCAGCATGCCCTTTAGAAAGCCCCGCTGAACACCCCCACCTTCTCTCTGGCCTCTGACTCTTAGCAGACTAAGGCTTTGGCAGGTGAGTCTTCTGAGACAAGGTAGAGTAGTGGTTACTCAAAGTCTAGAGGCAAGGCTTATGACCCTGAGCTAGTCTTTGCCTCTCACTAAGTCAGTGGTTCTCAGCCTCCTCCTTAATGCTGTGACCCTGGGACCCTTTAATACAGTTCCTCATGTTATGGCGACCCCCCCAACCATAAAATGACTTTTGTTGTTACTTTATAGCTGTAATCTTGCTAGTTATGAATTGCAATGTAAATATCTGTGTTTTCCGATGGCTTTTGGTGACCTTTGTGAAAAGGTTGTTCAAGTCCTGAAGGGGTCATGCGACCCACAGGTTGAGAACCATGGTCCTAAGCCTACCCTTTCATCTGAAAATGGGGACAACCTCTATTAGTGTGCAGGGCCGGGACGAGAATTATTGGGAGTGAACCACGCCCAGAGTTGTCACCCTTGCCTCCAGTTTCCTAGGGAACCCCACCCCACTCAGTTCCATACCTGTGAACCTTCTCATTGGCCGCAGGCTTTGAAGCCCTCACGGAGCCGTCAGCACTCAGCACAGCCCCGCTAGAGTCCGAGATGCTCCACCAGCCAGAATAAAATCAGCCGTGGCCCCCTTTGCCCTCCCCACTCCACCCTGGATTCTAGGTTTGTCTCTGCTGAAGAGTCATTGTCCTGGTGGTCCTCCCGTGTTTGGGACAGCCCTTCCCCACAGCTTCTATACAACCAACCCCTGCTCTTTGTTCTGAATGCCAGGTTCACTGCAGCCCCACTCAACACTTTCCAGGATCCTCTTTGCTGCAGGGTGACCCCACATCTAAACCCACTCTCTGCCCCGGCCTTTGCTTTCTTCGTCCACTCAAGACGCGCCCGTTGGTTGACTTGTTTACCATCTTTCTTGCAGTAGCCACAAGCCCATGAGGCTAGGGGCAGGGCTTATCTTGTTTTCTCCTGTGTCCCCAGGGCCTTGATGGAGTCGGGCTCGGCCAGTAGACAAAGAGCACACTTTGAAGGGACTCAGTCGGTAAAGGGTCATGATTAATTACTGTTTGGGTCTTGTGCACGGTCACGGCCCACCTCGCGGCCCACCTCGCGGCCCACCTCGCGGCCCACCTCGCGGCCCACCTCGCGGCCCACCTCGCGGCCCACCTCGCGGCCCACCTCGCGGCCCACCTCGCGGCCCACCTCGCGGCCCACCTCGCGGCCCACCTCGCGGCCCGCCCCGCCCACCTCACGGCCCACCTCACGGCCCGCCCCGCCTCCCTAGCCTGTGTCAGCTCTAGTAGCCCAGGACCATCCAGGGGTGATTCCACTGGGCAAGCTGACGTCCCTTTTCTGTTAGGGTTGAGTCTGGGGCCCAATGGCATGTTTTCTGGCCTCCCTATCCCAGGCAGGCATTTTGATTCCTCTCATATAAAGACTGAGATGTCAGTAGCTGGCCGCCCTTTCTCAGGAAAGAGCTAGAGTCTGGTTTGAGGTGAGTCAGGGATGGCGCGTTGCCAGGCCTGCGGCTCCAGAGCACTCAGCAATCAGAGATGAGGTGGACACAAGCGATTGTCCAAGAAGCCACCCGGCTGCTTAGCCCCTTCTCGTGGGGCAGTCCAGGACAGAGGGTCACTTAGGGACAGTGCTGCTCTGTAGTCAGCTCTCTGAACGCCCTGAGCTAGCCCCTGCTCTTGGCGTTTGAACATAGGGTAGTATTTGGACCCCAGTCGCATGCAGAAGTGTCCTCACCGAGTGCCTTGTGTGAAGAATGGGGTTTTCTGGACTTTCTGCTGTTATGGTGGCCGGGTGTTCAGGTGGGGGCGGCAGGTGCAGAGGGCCAGCCTCTCTGCCCACCACTTTCCCACTAAATGACTCAGAGCTGGAAGGGGCGGGGTGGAGGGACGACAGGGATTACCTCATACATTTTAGGAACCGCACAAAGGCTGAGATCAAAGCTGAAGAAAGACCCTAGCAAGGCCACGGTGACACTTGGATGAGGAACACGGTTGGGCCCCACAGCCTGAGCTGTGGGTGGGGACTGTGACAGGCTGAGGAGATGGGCTTGAACACTACTCACGGCTTTTAAAAATATCATCCTTCTCCCATCTACCTCTCCACTCTAACCCAATGCCATTCCTTACAAAAAAAAAAAAAAAGTAGTATTCCTTTTCGTGCATATGTTTGTGTGCATAGAGACCTGGAAGACCCATTCATTCCTCTGACGCTGGGAACACCGATTCTCTGAAGGAATACCAAGCACTCTTAACCCAGCCATCTTTCTAGCCCCCACAATGTCATTCCGTCATTCCTATTCTTTGTCACATCTGTTCCTGTGCCCCAGTCCAGGGCCTCCCTGACTGGTTGTTTATTTTTTTAGCCTCTTCCTTATCTAGATACCATTCCTCACAGCTTCCGGCTCTCAGGCCACTATTATTGGCCTCCTGTAATCTGTGACTTGGTCTGAGGACTAAGAACACACCCTGAATTGTTTCTAAAACAAGGTGCCAAAGACTGGGAGCACGGTTTGGGGGAGCTCTGCTGTGAGACCCTCGCATTCCAGCAGGATACCAGCCGCCTACATATTCCCGACTCAGACCCTCAACCCTGGACGAGGTTTTCATTTTCGTTGTATTTGTGATGTTCGAGATCTTGACTGAGGGGAGAGGTCCTCTGACTCCAAACAGCCTGAGCCAGAATTCTGACACTGCCAGGCCCCATCCTATGAGCTCATTGGTCGCTATCCCTGACTCAACTAATCTACCCAGTGCCCAGGAGGAAGCCTGCTGGGACCCTGTCGGGACGCTTTTATCCACTGCACTTTCTCCTTGCAAGGCTGGCCTGAGTCCTGTGGCTTCTCTAGTCACGGCCAGGTCCTCCGTGCCTGCTTGCACTTTGAAAGACCCTTCCTCTTGGGCTCGGAGCTTCTCTGCTGCCTGCTCCCCCCTTCTGCGGTACAATGGATAGCACCCCAGAAGGCATGCCAATGGACCTTCACCCCTTGTTTCTCACCTCCCAAGGGGCACAAGGGTGAAGGCACCCGGAAGTCCCCCAGCAGAGGCTACGGAGCCTTGCCTCTTCCAGATGTGATGTGGATCGTGACACTGGAATCAAAGGGGATGAACCACGCGCGACTCCAGACACCCCACTGAAGGCTTCATGAGTGGAAGGCATAATTTTATTATCATTACAGAAAACTCAGTGGAAGAAAAACTCCCAAACTGGTTCTTGTGTTATAATACTTGTTTTTATAAAGTCTCGTCAGGTGAGTATGTATTTCTCCCTCTCTCACGTGCAGGCAATTTCCTGGGCAGGAAGCGGACACAGAAGAGCTTCGTCCGCAGCCCTTGGACCAGCATCCCCTCCCTGACCCAGCACACGCCTCTCAGCAGGGGCCGCACCACAGAGAAGCCAGCTCTGTGAAGCCATGGCGCTGCCCTGTGAGGAGATGAGCGGGAGTCCTTGTGTTTCTGGCTCCTGTCTGTCTGGTCACTCAGCCTCCTAAAAGAGGCTCGGGAGAAAAGAGTGGGCACATCCATATGCAGGCGGACAGGCCTAGGACATTCAGGACTACTTTGGGCCCAACAATGTTTTGGGATGGGGGTCTCCACAGGGAAGAACCAGAACTGGAGGGTCTTTGGACCACCCAGGGCATAGGGCAGAGAAGCGGGATGGCTCATACCACCACCCAACCCCCAACCCTACAAGGAGAATAAATAAATAAATACTGTATAACTGTGTAGTCCCCTAGCCCCGCCTGCTTTCCCATAAGGGGCCTTGACATGATCAACCTCTGGCTGATATCCTCCCAGAAACAGGCTTACTACTCTAGAGATGGGTAGGGGGCCTGCCCTACTCAGCGGATTGAGAAACCAGGGCTGGGAGAACGGACTCAGTTCAAGTGGCTAGGGCAAGCAAGTGAGTGGAGGCCTAGGTCCTCTGGGGGAGAGACAAGGTCCTGCCCGTCTCGCTCTGCTCTGATACATGGCTTACCGCGAAGAGCCATACGGGACCCGGAGGCACCGACCTCAGAGTTGTGTGACACCCCCTCTCCACCTGCCTTGTCTCGCTGGCACTTTCTGGTCCAGCTGTCACATGCATGCAGGCACCAGGATGACTGAAGAAGAGACCACAGAACCCCAAGTCCAGCTAGGGCCCGTGTCCCCTTCAGGACGGAACTGTGTGAGGCAGAGCAGATTGCCTGGCCCAGTCAGAGTTGGAAGGGGTACTGTCGGAGGTAGTCGGCCATGCGCCGGGGCAGCGGTAGGCAGTCCACGTCTGCCACCAGACGGTTGATGACTAGCCGACACAGGTGTTGTAAGCTGCGGGTGCTGCTCCTGTGCACAAAGGGCTGCACCAATTTCAGGTGCACGGCCGTAGCCGCGGGGACCGGCAGCACTGAGTCACCAGGCGCATCTTGCTTAGGCATAGGCAGGGTTGGGGTGGGAGCAGGATCTGGGCTGTCACTCCGGGTGTCAGCCGCACAGGAGGCCACGTAGTGCTGCACCAGGCTGACCACATCTGGGAAGGCCAGGATTCGAGGCCTTGACAAGCAGTTGGAGTCCAGTCGGAAGCTAGAATCGGCATACTCGATGCGTACATTGGTGGGGCCGCGGGTGGTTTTGACTGAGAGTGTGAACAGGTAGCTGGGGTGGGTGCTGTCTCGAACTAGGAATGTACCCTCCGGCATCTTCTGTAGGTGCTGCCGGGCCTCGCTGGCTGTAATGGAACCCCAATACCACCCTAGGCAAGTAGAGAAGAGGACAGTCAGAGTGGAAATTACCTAAGGGCACCAACCCGGGGTAGGTCAGGATGAAGTGTCCTTTTACATTCCTGTGGCGATGTGTATCTGTACCATCAGTCTTAGGGGCAAGACCATGCTTCCCAAATCGTATTCCAAATCCAAAGAGCTATGCTCTGCCACAGACTTCCCAGGACAAGGTCTGCGTCTCCCCCGAGACTCACCAGATTCCCGAAGGTAGGAGAACGTCTTGGCTATGCACAGCAGATCCCCCTCGGGGTCTAGCACCTTCGGCTCATTCTCTGACTTGGCAGGGGTCTCCTCTGTCACCTCCTCTGGGAATGCCCCAGTGGGTAAGGGCTGCATGGCTGGCCCGGGCAGCTCCAGGGACTGGGCCCACAGAGGCCGCCGCCCAATTTGCTCCACAGCCAGCAAAGGACAAGATCTAGAGTGGGCAGATAGGCAATAGAGGTCTCACATGTTCTCCACTTTCACAAAAGTCCTGTGTCTGCTTTCTCCAAATATACAGGTTTTTTTTTTTTTTAAAGTAGGGTCTCACTATGTAGACCTGGCTGACCTGGAACTTGTTATATAGACCAGGCTGGCCTCACAATCACAGAGACCCACCTGCTTCTATCTCCCAAATGCCACCACACCCAGCTCCTAGGTAGAAATCTTTCTTATTTTTTTTTTTTTTTTTGTAGTGCTGGAAATTGAACTCAGAGGCTCGCACATGCTAGGCAAGTGTTCCACCACTGAGCCATATACACCCCCACTTTCACAGAACCTATTCTAACACTCTTTTCTACTCTCCTATGCTGCTCTCTACACACCCATATACAAACTAACCTGCAACTTGTATCACCCAAAGCACGGAGCACTCCCCACGAGCACTTCCAACATTCCTGTCATAAGAATGGGGAACCTGCCAATCCAAAAGCTGTCTCACAGTTGTGCCCCTCCTGGCTGAGATAGCCTGTTAAACGCCACCATACCTGGTGGAGTCACAGAATGAACTAGGGTGGGGTTCTCAGGGAGACCTCAAGATTTCCGTGGAAAGCCTAAGGCGACAGGGTAGCTCCCTGTCCATAGGAATATCTGTTGGGGGTGGAGGCAGTGCAGTGCACATCGGCTGAGACTTCAGGACCTAAAACAGGCTCCCACCCACCCCAGCCAGATTCCCACGCCGGGCTCCGCTCCTCCCTGCTGAGGGAAGGCAGTGTCCTCTAAAGGCACTGATGAATTTCATCTCTCATAAATATGAGCTCCCACCAAAGGGCAGGGTACTCAACCCACGCTCCAGACTCCACCCTATGGAGCCAGCCCTGCTGTTGTATGATTTTTATGTACAATTTGCTCCTCTCTGGGTTGTAGTTTCTCCCCCTTCCAGATGATGGCCTACTTGCCCTGACGGGTTTGGCAATATCAGAGGGCTGGGGTTAGGGTAAATCTTCCTAGGGGAGGCCCACCCAGCTGGTGATCCAGGGGCCCTGCTTCTGGGGAAAAAAATAGCTGGCTCTCTCTAATTTTTAATAAAGCATGCCCCCAGGCCTCAGTTTTGTGTCTAGTTCCCCTTTGGATCTTAAGACCTCAAAATAATGAAAGCCTGGGCTCAGCCCACACTTGCTGGGGAAGGCAACCCTAGGCTCAGCCCACACTTGCTGGGGAAGGCAACACTGGGTCAGGTATTGCTTGTAAACAAGGGGTGGTTAGAAGCTGCCTGCAGTCAGCAAGGGCAGAAGCCAGACCTGACAGTGTAAGTAGTGTTTAGAAGGTCACAGTCCTGTGACCACTCAGGAGAGGGGTGACAGGCTGTGGCACCTACAGCCTGCCAAGGGCTTTTCCACACCTGCTCTCCATCCAGCTACGAGAGCTCTGGAACCCCACTTAGGGAGCTACAGGCAGAATTCTAAGGTGACCTGCTCGCTGGGGCCCATAGCCCGATCCCGGCGGGCGAGTCATTCCATAGCCTCTGTGGTAGGTGTGACCAGGCAGCTTAGTTAGGTCCCTTCCATAGGTCCCACATGTGTAGACAGCAGGCACCTCTGGGGTAGTGTGGTATCTAGGTATAGAATGACTATGCTAATTCCCAAAGGTTGCTGGGAGGGACTAAATATCTAGGGAGGGGTGTGTCTACCATGGAGCCATCATGGTGGGGGTGAGGACTGATGTGTTCCAAGAACCTGTGTGTGCATGTCTTGGAGTCTAGCCATGAAGACCCGCCTGAGGACACGAGCCTATGAGACGAGCCAAGCCCAGGGAGGATGGGCGACGTGTGTCGGTTCAAGATCTTGTCTCCCTAATACCCCAACACTGGTCCTGAGTTTCCCCAGGGGCCTTCAGTTAGGGCAAAGTCAAAGAGACTCTGGGGACCCAGAATGGAGAAGTGGGGGCACCCAAGCAAGAAGGTAGGTAGGGTGCATGGGTCTGCGGAAGAGTCTGAAAATTCAGAGAATAAAGGAACATGGTAGGAACTACTAGGGAACAGTCTTCCCGACAGCTCCACGCATGTCCTCTTCCTGGGACTCAGGGCAGCTCAGAGCACGGGCACTTCAGCCTGGCCGCACCTTCCACTTGTCCTCACTTGGCACCATTCTCATGTCAGTTATAACAATTGCTGCCGGATCACAGATCTCCCACACACACACACACACACACACACACACACACACACACACAATATCTCCTCTCTTCTTGGGCTTTCCTGAACTCCTGACTGATCAAGGTTTAAAGGGGACACTGAAAGTTAGGGTAAACAGGTGTTGCCAAGTACACTCAGCTGAAGCCAAGACTTTGTTTTATCAAAGTCCCACTTTCACCATGGCCCCATAGTCCATGTCTCCGGGAAACCTTGGAGAAGGCAGGCTGAAGTCTTTATCACACTGAGACGTCAATCTGAGCTAAGAGAAGGTGTGGGGTGCCCCTAAGGGATGCTGTTTATTAGGTGTCTGCCTGGGTAGAGTCAAAGACATCAGGCTGGCTTCCCAAAAACCTAATCGCTGGCCTGGGACTGAGGAATGAACTTCTGAACGCAGAGGGGTCTATAGGCTGGCTCAAGGTCACCGATCGGTACAGAGCCGGAAGGCTAGGTAAACTATGAGCTCAAATAAAGTCTAGGCTTGTGTGCCCCATCCTGGAGAACCTCTTACAGTTGGTGCTAGTGAGATCTCAGGAATGGGGGCTCCTCCCACCGTTCGCCAGCTCCGTTTTCCTATCCAAACTAAGTGTGTGTTGTGCGGGTATCCTAGGCACACCACTTGAAGTCCTTTAGCATTCCATCACCTCCAGCCTGTCAAGCCCTCCCAAATCCCGCAGCCAACTCGGGGCCTGTGATCTTCCGTGCTTCCCGCATGGAGCCTGAGTAGGTAAAGAACTGAGCTTACCCCTGTACGCAGAGGACCATGTCCCAGAGACAACGGCGGCTCGAGAGTCGGAGTTCGGCGGGATGGAAGGAGAAAGGAGCCAGTGGGTGCCAGGGGTGCGAAGGTCAGGGTACCGGGGCGCACCGGCGGCGATCAGGGACTGAAAGGCTGTGGTGCGAGCAGCTTGGAAGGACAAGGGCTGGGCGGGTGGGGCGGGGCCAGGCGCCTCCTAATCTTTTGTCCGCTGCGTCCCAGCCCTTCCCGGAAGCCGCATCTTCCTAGAACCGAGGGCTTTGCGGCGGCCCGGAGGGGAACAGGGGCGCAGGCGTCTAGGGCTTTGGACCGAGAAAGGAAACACCTTTGAAAGATTTCCAAGAACTTTCCAGGAAAACTGGGCGGGAGCTCCTAGAGTTGACCAATAGTATCGCTGCAGGCGGGACGAGCAGCTAGACAGACCAATTGAAGTGCATAAACCCTGCCTGACGTGCCGAGTGAGGCGGGACCTAGAAACTAGAAGGGAAAAGATTGGGTTGGGGGCTAGTTAAGAAGGAATGTGGATGCCTCTCCCGCAACTTGAGATCAGATCGTCTTCCCTCTGCTTCTCTGGGGATGGGTGTGATTATCTCTCCTTAGAACCACAGCGCGGGGGCAGGGTCTGGGCCGGTCCTCTTAGCTAACCGCTCCTAGCCAGTAGGACGTTGTATTGGGTCTCGCTTATGGCAGGACACTGTGTGTGAAGATGGGTGCTGTGCTGTGAGGTCTGAAGAATGACTTAGGGAGAGGCATGGAGCTGGAACGCTTAAGAGGGCCGAAGAGCTAAGGAGGTACACTGTGCTCACCACAGCTAAAAGAGTTCAGGTTACAAAATACTCATGGGAGCAAATATGGAAATAAAATGCAGAGCAGAGACTGAAGCAAAGGCCATCCAGAGACTGTCCCACCTGGGGATTCATTCCAGATACAATCACCAAACTCTAATACTATTGTGGATGCTATGAAAGGAGCCTGGTATAGCTGTCTCCTGAGAGGCCCTGCCAGAGCCTTATACAGAGTTGGATGCTCACAGCCAACTATTGCACTGAGTACGGGGGGGGGGGTTTGGGGGGGCGGGTCCCGGGGGGTGGGGGTGGGGGCGGGTCCCCAGTGGAGGAGTTAGAGAAAGGACCGAAGGAGCTGAAGGAGTTTGCAACCGCATAGGAAGAATAACAATATCAACCAACCAGACCCCACAAATCTCCTAGGGACTAAGCCACCAACCAAGGAGTTCACATGGCTCCAGCTGCATATGGAGCAGAGGACGGTCTTGTCAGGCATCAGTGGGAGGAGAGGTCCTTGGTCCTATGAAGGCTCTATAGATGTCTCCAGTGTAGGGGAATAGAGGGCAGGGACACAGGAGTGGGTGGATGGGTGGAGGAATACCCTCATAAAAGAAGGAGGAGGGGGAATGGGGTAGGGAGTTTCAGGGAGGGGGGAAACCAGGTAAGGGTAATTTACACTTGAAATGTAAATTAAAATAAAATAAACCATACTAACAGAAAATAAATAAATAAATAAATAATAAATAAATGGAATCCCGAAGGCGCAGTTTGAAAAACACTGCTCTCAAGAGTTCCCAGCATGCCTAGCCAGTGCATAGCATGGGGTATTGATCAGCTGTGGACCTTGCCCATGGAACCAGTGGGTTTTTGTTTTGTTTTGTTTTTTAATTTAAGCAGGGGCAGAGAAGGCTCTGTGGCTGTCAGCACTTGCTGGTTTCCCAGCGAACCTGAGATCAGTGGTGCCCAGCACTCCTGCTAGGCAGCTGCAAACATCTGTAGGTCAAGTCCAAGGGATCCCACACCCTTTTCTAGCCTCCAGGGGCACCAGCACACGTGTAGCAAATATACAAATAAGATAAAGTCTTTTTTGTTGTTGTTGTTGTTTGTTTTTTTTTCGAGACAGGGTTTCTCTGTGTAGTCCTGGCTGTCCTGGAACTCACTCTGTAGACCAGGCTGGCCTCGAACTCAGAAATCTGCCTGCCTCTGCCTCCCAAGTGCTGGGATTACAGGCGTGTGCCACCACGCCCGGCTAAGATAAAGTCTTTTTAAAAATGAAAACAAAAAAGAGTTCAGGTTACATCTAATCTTTTGTAATCAAATGATCTCATCCCATCTTTGCCTAATCTCTGAGTGGACCACCAGTTGGGGAAATTAGTCTGTTGAGTTGGTAAACAGACAGTCAGATCCCAGACAGCCCTACCTATGGCTTGGCGAGGTCCAACCAGAAGCTGTGAGAAATCTCAGTTTAAACACAGGGAGATCAAACAATAGAGCCGTAGAGGTGAGGGGTCGAATGCTGCTTCTTGTACAACATTGAACTTGCTGTGTCTTATTCTCCATAACTCACCAGGGGACTTTTATGTTTTTTGTTTGTCAGTTTTTGTTTTTAAATAGAATTCAGACTACCTTGGAGCTCAGTATGTAGACCAGGCTGGCCCTAAACTTCTGAGTACAAGTTTACAATGTGAAGTTACAATGCTAAGTCACCATATCCAGTTTACCAAAGGAGCTCTAGGGTCTCTGTGAACTCCCTCCAGATCCATGGCTCAGGATATGGGGAGATAAGATCTGGACAGTCAGTACACCCACTCCTTCCACACACGTCATACCACCCACGTTCCTCAGAAAGGGTGGCTCTAAGATTCTTGGCAGAGATGACAGGCTTCTGGCAGTGTCTAGAATCTAGGTATAGTGTCTGGGCTTTCCCCAGCACAGGCTAGGCTCTGGGTGCCCCACCCAAGATAGAAAGCTGAAGATAAACAAAACAAAACCAAACAAAACTGTGAATAGGAAGGAGTACTTAGGGAAGATAAGAGATTACTCCAAGGGACCCAGTTCTTTGTAGATGCCTTCCTTGGAGGGGAAGTTAAGCTCGATGTAACCCAACCAGGGCTCCCAAAGTACAGTGAGAAACCAGTTTCTTGGAATAGGGTAGGACAGTGTAGGAGTACCCAGAGAGCATGGGATCCCTGTATGTATGCTAACTCCTCAATAGAAACTGTCTGTTGCCACTTTGGTATGAAGATATGGATTTCACAGGCAACAGACCTGTGATTTTCTTTTTTCTTCTTATTTACTTACTTTTTGTTTGTTTGTTTGTTTCCAAAACAGGGTTTATCTGTGTAGCCTTGGCTGTCCTGGAACTATGTAGACCAGGTGGGTCTCGAACTTACAGAGATCTGCCTGCCTCTGCCTCCCGAGTGCTGGGATTAAAGATGTGTGCCACCACCGCCTAGCGTGATTTTCTTTTTAAAACTGTATGTGTGTGGCCGGGCGGTGGTGGCACACGCCTTTAATCCCAGCACTTGGGAGGCAGAGGCAGGTGGATTTCTGAGTTCGAGGCCAGCCTGGTCTACAGAGTGAGTTCCAGGACAGCCAGAGCTACACAGAGAAACCCTGTCTCGAAAAACCAAACCAAACCAAACAAAAACAAAACAAAACAAAACAAAAACAAAAACAAAACAAAACAAAACAACAAACAACAAACAACAACAACAAAAACTGTGTGTGTGTGTTTTCATGTGTTTGTAGCCACAGTATTCACATGGACTCAGAGGATAACCTGAGGGAACTGAGGGAATCACTTATCCCAGTCCACTCTGTGGGTCCCGGGGCCCCAAAGTCAGGTTGTCAGGCTTAGTGGGCAAGCACCTTGATCTGCCGATCTCTTTCCCTAGACCCCAGAGCTGTGATTTTTGAACTTGGATCTTTAGGGTACTACATTTCAAGCACTCTACCCCAAAACTATGTCCCTTTCATGTGCCTACTGGACACTTACCATGTGCTAGTTACTCACTCAGCAAATCCTAGTTTCACTTTGCAGTCACAGCTACTACAGATAATGCTGTCTTGAATGTGAGGAAACTAAGACACTGGTTACAGTGGGCCTTGGACCTTACAGTTAGCAAGTAGAGGGTTGCAGCCAAGGCCCTCCGTTGTTCCACATACTTCCTCTCTAGGTCAAGATAACCTGCAAACTCTTAGGCATCCTTGTCCGTCTTCACTCCAATCCGTATCAGAACACCTGGGTATCCCCTTGAAAGCATCTCCTACAGAGGTCAGGGATTAGGACGGTCTGTGCAAACCAGTGTCTGGGGGTGGGGCGTTGGCTCTCCAGTAGTCTTTTGTGAATTTGACGGTGTCAGGCCATCCTACCTTCGGGCTGGGAATGGTGATGTGCCCTGTTCTGCCCAATGTGCCTGCCAACTTGCTTCATTCAAGTTTTGTGAATGACTCTGGCCATTTCCTTATTATAGGTTCTAGTCCCTGAGTATGTATGCCCCTTGAATGGACCCCTCCCTGACTGCTGGGCCCACACTGCCACCCAGTGGCGATCCTTCTTAAGACCTCACTCACCAACTAACCAGAGACAGCTTCCTCAGGCACCGCATGAATTCCAGTCGCTGCAGGACACTCCTGCCCTTCCCTTCCCAGAACAATCACAAGATGGATCTCAAGAACGCACAGCAATATAGCCTCAATATATGGTTTCTATCCTTTCATCATGATCACGTTCTCTTTCACCACACGGCAGTTGTGGTAAGGAGCAGGGATTCCCCGCCAGCAGCACTTGACTGGATGGTCTATTTGGTCACCGTAAGCTACTTCAAAGGCGTCAGTCTCTGTTCCTTTGAACACCCAACTATTACTGTCACTGTTACTATATGAAGGGCTAAGTGCCAGACTCTGCTGTCATGAACCCAGCTTAGCCCAAACCCAGCATACTATGTTCTGAATCTACAACAGTGTAAAGGGGACATGATTCCAGGTGGCTGCCACAGCATAAGCACTGAGAGAAAACTACACATTCTGATTTTCCTGCGTCAAATGAACAGCTGGAAAAAAACTGTTTATGATTGGTATGGGAACCACGTGTGTTTGTATAATCATAGACATTATTATTATTATTATTATTATTATTTGTATGGGTGTGTGTGTGTGTGTGTGTGTGTGTGTGTGTGTAACAGGCATGCATGACACAGTGTGAATACAGCGGTTAGAGAGTGACTTTGTGGAGTCTATTCTTCCTTTCCTTCTTTCCATAGACCCTAAGGGTTGAACCTAGGTAGGTCACTGGGCTTATGTAGGATGTGAGCATTTACCCACTGAGTCATCTCACTGGTCCTGGAAGGGCATTTTGTTTGTTTGTTTGTTTGTTTGTTTTCGAGACAGGGTTTCTCTGTGTAGTCCTGGCTGACCTGGAACTCACTCTGAAGACCAGGCTGGCCTCGAACTCAGAAATCTGCCTGCCTCTGCCTCGCAAGTGCTGGGATTAAAGGCGTGTGCCACCACTGCCCGGCTTTGGAAGGGCATTTTTAAATGGGACTACTTGCTTTTTATACTTCAGTATGGTTTGAACACTTGCAGAAAGCAAGTTTGACCCCCTTTGAATATAATTTTTTAGCAACATGCAGTGTATGGTGGCTCACATCTGTAATTATAACACTCGAGATGTTGAGGCAGAAAGGTCAGGAGTTGAAGGTCATCCTTCTCTACACAGAGTTTGAGGTCAGCCTGGGTTACATAGCCTGCGTTGCCCAGGGACAGGTCCACACGACCTTGTCCTTGACTCCTGTTATAACTTAAAGGAAAACTTACACAATGTCTGGAGCTGTTGATGTCCTGCAGGTAAAGGAAGAGGATGTTCCCAAATTCCTTGCTGCAGTAACCCACCTAGATAGCACCAACCCTGACTTTCAGATGGAGCAGTACATCTACAGAAGGAAAAGTGATGATATCTACATCATAAATCTGAAGAGGACCTGGAAGAGCCCGTGTGCTTGCAGCTCAGGCTATGGTTGCCACCAAGAATCCTGTTGATGACAGCGCCATCACCTCTAGGAACATCGGCCAGTGACCCAGCCTGAAGTTTGCTGCTGTCACAGGAGCCCTCCCATTGCTGGCCGCTTCATGCCTGGATCCTTCACACACCAGATCCAAGCAGGCATCCACACCCACGTACAGACACCCACACACTAACACATACACATAATTAAAGATAAAATAAAATTTAAAACAGACTTAGATGTTAATTACTCTAGAATTTTTAGGGTGGGTGTCTGTGCATGAGTGTCAAGGCTTCCAGTGGTGACTGATCCCACGGCTGACCACCAGCCCCTCAGAAAGACGTCTCAAGTCAACCTGCCCACCATGGCTCTGTGGAACAGACTCTCCTCTGCGCTATGTGGACATAGCCATCCCATGCAACAACAAGGGATCTCACTCCGAGGGTCTGATGGGGTGGATACTGGCCCGGGGAGTTCTCAGCATGAGTGCCACTATCTCCCATGGGTAGCCGCGGGAAGTTACACCAGACCTCCACTTCTCCAGAGACCCAGAGGAGACTGAGAAGGAGGAGCAGGCTGCTGCCGAGAAGGCTGTGACCAAGGATGAATTCCAGGGTGAACGGACTGCACCAGCTCCTGAGTTCACTGCTGCTCAGCCTGAGGTGGCCCACTGGTCTGAGGGTGTGCAGGTGTCCGCTGTGCCCAATGCGGCTGTTCCCCACACAAGACTGCATCGCGCAGCCAGCCACTAAGGACTGGCCAGCAGCTCCCACCGCAAAGGCCACTGAGTGGGCTGGAGCCAACACGAAGTGGTTCAGAGCTGCTCTGCAGAACACCTGAGCAAAGAGAGGAATGGTGGAAGGAAAATAACGTTCCCAAAAGCTGGTAAACCAATCAATTAATTAACATTCAAACTTAGAAACACAATTATAAAAATAATTCTAGAGTAATTAACATCTAAGCCTGTTTTAAATTTTATTTTATCTTTATTGATGTGTATGTGTTTGTGTGTGGGCGTCTGTACGTGGGTATGGATGCTCGAGGAGGCCAGAGGTGTAGGATCCTTTAGAGCTGACGTTACAGGAGGTGGTAACCCACCTGATGTGGGTAGTGGGAATGGAACTTGAGTCGTCTGGAAAAACAATATGTGCTTTTAACAGCTCCGTATGTATGTATGTATGTATGTATGTATGTATGTATCAGGGCACATACGATCCAGACCCAGCATCTACTCTCAGTTACCTAACTTTCTGTTCCTTGTGGAACCGTGCTCATAGAGAACGAGCCCTTGCTGAGCCTTGGGTTGACCAGCTTTAAGCTGGTTGCAGTGCCTGCTCCAGCCTCCTGGACGCAGCACTTCCAAACTGCATGCCTTCCTTCAATCTCTCAGGCCTTGGGTCTGATGATTAGGTGGGACTCTGATCCACCTGATCCTAGATACAGCTAGGCATACATGTGTGTGCATACATGTGTCTGTATGTATCTGTGTATGTGACTGTGTGTCTCCTGTGTGCACTGAGTGCATGTGTGAGAGTATCCTTGCACATGTGGATAAGTAGAGCCAAGAAAGAAACTCACTGCGAGGAGGTCATTGCTTGACCTCCAACTTTGCAGTCGCACTTTGGGATTGAGATGTTACAACTCTTTTGATAGTTGCTGACTTCAAGCAGATCACATGACTGACCTTGCTGGGCTTGTTTTTTCCTCTGTGTTTGCTGTGTGTCTAAAGGGATGGTCATATCTTCCTTCCTCTGTCTCAGTGTGGTGTTCAGGTAGAGCATTTCCCGGTCTGCAGGAAGTGCTTCCTAGTGACCAGCTGAGGCTCTGATTGCTGCTAGCCTGAAGGTTGCCTGCCTGGAGAAGACAGATAGTTACCAATTCTGAAGAGACAAGCTCCCCATGAATAGTTGCAGTACTCTTCAGGAGTGGTTATCGGGCACCTGGATGCAGTTGTACAGATAGAAGGGCACTGCGTTCCTGCTGGCCCCGACAGTTGTAGAGTGCAGCCCAGGCATCTTTGTGTGTATTGTGGTGGAAGGTAGGACATAGCCTTTGGGTGGGCCAGAGGTCCTGGTGGCTGAAGTTCTGAATATAGTCTCTAGATGGCAGCAGAGACCCGCTCAGAGGGCTTGCCTGTGGAGCCGCCTGCTCTGTAGACGTCTTGTGGGAAAACTGGCTCAAAATGCAGGATAGGCTAAAAAGTGGAGGTCTACGTGTAGAAGGGGAAAATGTAAAGCTAGTAGAGAAATGGGATGGAAGAAATGGATTTTAATGTTAAGTTAATATTGATTGATTGATTGATTGATTGATTGATTAACCGATGATAGATTTTTAGAGACAGGGTTTCTCTATGTAGCAGTTCTGGCTGTCCTGGAACTCTTTTTTTAGACTAGGCTGGCCTTGAACTCACTGAGAGCCACTTTTCTCTGCTTTCAGAGCGCTGAGATTAAAGGCGTGAGCCACTATGCCTGGCTAATTTTATTTTATTTTTTTAACATAGCCCCACGATGTAGCTAGCCTAGGTTAGCCTCACAGTCCTCCTGTCTAAGCTTTCCTCGCGCTGCAATTGCAGGTGTTCATCGTCACGGCCAGAGCGTCCCAGGTTTGACCAGCTTGCCGCTGCGGGCTCTAAGTATTCCAGGAAAACACGAATGTGGCCGAGTACATTGGTAGTGACAAGTGAATTGCAAAGTCAAAAGGTTGGTCAGGAAGTTCATAGAAAGGAAAGCTGGCCCGCGTTAGACAGAAGCCCTAAACCACCAGGAAATGAAGAGTGGCGAATTAAACAACAGCATGCCAATTTCCAGGGCAGGCTGACAAAAATTTCAGAAGTTGAATTCTGAAGCACTTAGCTACCTGGAAAGTTGGGAGTCTAAAACGTCCCCTGGCAGCAAGCAAAAAAGAACACTTCACTCAAGAGCCCTCAAAAGAAACAAAATGTCTTGCGCTGGAACTTTTCTAGATCACGGATAAAATCCCAGGAGGCCGGTACAACAGTTGAAGGAGTTCCTACTGGTGTCTCAGGGCTCAGTGAAAGTAACAGCGAACTTGAGGAGGCCACGCCCCATTTTGTCCGGACTCGGAGGCGGAGCCTGCCAGGCTCTCTGCCCTGGCCTGCCCAACCCGGACTAGCCTGGCCCTTTAAGGCTGACCTAGCGGGGCCCCAAGTCCCGATGACGCGCCGAGAAGGGGGTGGGGGTCACATGGGACGCGGGCGGCGAGACTCTGGGTCCAGGGCTCCCCTCGGCAGCGGACTCCGGGGATCGCTATCTCCTGCCCCTCTCGCCTGCAGCATGATTTCCTTCTAGTGCTTTGCCACCAAGTGCGCCTTCGCCTGGTCCGCCTTTCCTGCGCCCCTGTATGGCCGGCTCTCAAGACCTGGCTGCCACACAGCGCCGGACTCCTTCCTGACTCGACACGTGCCTGGGCTGAGGGATCACCTGCCCCTGCTGCACGTAGGTACTCTCAGGCAGTTTCCAGCTTGTCTTGGGCCAGCAGCCCAGTCAATCTAGTTCTGGAGAAACCGAAGCTGGGGTGTGTCCAAAAAGTCCCAGTGGGGAGTGACTCTTTCTCTTTTCCTTCAGGTGCCTCTGGACGTGCCAGGCTGGGGCTACCTCCGAGCGCCCCGTGGGGGCCATGGATGGCGAGACAGCAGGGGAGAAGGGGAGTCTTGTGCCCCCGCCAGGTGCGCTCGGTGGGCCCGCCTTGGGCGGTGCTCCGGCTTCAGGTGTGCGACGGGAACCCAAGAAGTACGCGGTGACTGATGACTACCAGTTGTCCAAGCAAGTGCTGGGTCTGGGTGTGAACGGCAAGGTACTGGAGTGCTACCATCGGCGCTCTGGGCAGAAGTGTGCCTTGAAGGTTAGTAACCCATCTCTCTGAGGGCCGGGGGTGACCTGGAGGGTCCAACAGCAAAAACCTGTGGATGTATCTATGTCCGGGGTCTCTATTAAACATCTACCCTCAGCATCGTGTTTTATTTTCCTACTCTTCCTCTAGCGTCAGGCTAATAATGGTCCTCTCGGCCTCACACTTGCGGGGAAACAGGCTAACCCAGGCTGACCTACCTAAGCTCAGGGTGTGTCCCAAAGAGCCAGGGGTGGAGTCGACGTGAGGAGAGCTGTTGTACCCGGAAGGCAGGAGGGAGTGACTGTGCAAGCTGGTTCTGGCTTGGGCTTTGTATTTAGGCCCAAAGGATGCTTACTCTTAGCTATCCCCTCCAAGTAGCTCCTGCCATGGGGTTGGGTTTAAGTTTTTCTCTGTTTGAGGGCTGAGCTCCCAAGGCTCAGGGTGGGCTTGCTTCTGCCCCATGGCCCCTGCCTGCTGAGGTGGTTCTACGAGCCTCTTGGAGATCTCTGACTACTGGGCTTTAGATGAGTTGGTAGCCCCTGTGGGAAGGGGGAAGCTTCTCCCCTAGGCTGACCCACCCTGGACAGACATGGGAAACCACTTAGCACATCATACTCAAGGTTCCTTAGAGGCCTGGCACGTTGCTGTAGGTGGGATGGGAGAGTGGCTTGGAGTCGTTGATCTCACTACCCGAATCTGGGCCAGGCACGTGGTTCCAGCCCAAGAACCCCCACTCCTACCCGTGTCTCACCCCACCTCTATCCCAGGACTCCAGAATCCCTTGAATTTTTGTCACTGGGAACCAGATCCAATGGGAGGTAGTGCCCCTGGCACCTGCATGGAGCTTCGTGCTTGAGTGAGTGACTCCTGCAAGTTAGTGAGGTCCTGTTTTACAGGGGCCAGGGTGCAGAGTCTGTAACTGTGCCTGTAATCTCTACCTTGTGTGCATGCCAACTCTGTGACCTTGGGTGATACCCGACTTTGTTCAGGGAGAGAACAGGAGTTGCTGTGAACTCAGAATGAGATAAAACACGCCGAGTTCTTGATACAGGCCTGGAATAGTGCTAGAGAGGTTTCAGCGCTTTCTTCGGGCACAGGATCCGCAAGAATCTGACGGAGGACCTGGGCCCTCTTCTTTGTCTTTCTCTGGTGTATCAGGCTGAAAGCAGAGGACCCTAGAGGGATCATGAAGGTGGGTCAGGGCAGGGTAAGGACTGACCTGAGGGCTGGGCACTAGGCTCTTCATTAACCCAACAGACTAGACTAGAGCTTTTGGTCCCACACAGGGGGTTTTCTGAGTCCTTCAGTGAGAAGATGGCTTGTCTAATGGCAGATAGGTATGGGCAGATGAGCAGTGAGCCTTTATCTTCTCCCTTATCACCAGTCATCCTTCTGCTTGAACCGAGAGGCAGCCTGGGAGAGGGTGACTGGGTGATTGAGGCCGGAGAACCTCTTCTCAGGTTTGAGACTTTGATCCTGACCCTCTGGGGTTCAGACATTGTGAGCAAGGCAGGGAGGGGTGAGAGCCAGTAGTCTGTAGTCCAGGCCGGTCCAGCTTTGAGCAGGGCCGGGCCTACACCTCCCCCATAGATGAAGTGTCTGAGTAAGGACTGGAGGGACTCTTGACTCCTCCTGCTTCTACTCTGGATCCTCCTGCTCTAAGGCCCCACCTTCTCCCTGTCCTGGTCTGGGAACAGTGGCAGTTCTGAAGTAGTTTCACTTCTGTACCTCTTAAGAGTATTGGGGTCAACAAGGCTTGAAGGCTCTAGGATCTGGCTCTAAAGTGACCCTCAAGGGAGACGAGATTAGATGTGGCTCTCACTCTAATTCTTTCTGATCTTGGCTCCTACCCTCCAGAAGGGGCCAGGTCAACGTCTGGCTGTGTATGTATTGTATTGGTGGCTTGGCCTTGGGGAAGGAACTGGCCCTGTGTCAGTTAACACTTTCTGTCCTCTGCCCAGGAGAGCAAGGATGGATGGACTGCAGGCCTCGGCACAGTGCAGCCCCCGAGTGGTCCTAACCGTCTCCCCAGCTGCTCTAGCTCAGCCTTGGAGGTCATGGGCTCTGTGCCTTCCTAGACCCATAGCTCAGATCACCAGGCTGGCTTGGTTTGCTCTTGTAGCCTGAACTCGTTCAGGGCACTGCTTTTTCATGCCCATCTTTGGGCTTGGTTGCCCAAGTGGTTAGATAGCACCACTAGCAGGAAGCCTAAATGCAGCAGGCATCCGTGAAACAGGAAGACTGTGGTCATTGTCCCTGTAGCTACTGCCACTCAGTGGGGCCCTAGAGGAGCAGGCCTGCCTGCCCCCTTCCCCTTTCTCTCAACCTCTGACCATTGTTCTTTCTGGTTGGGTCTCACGCACAGCAAGGCCACTCTCCTCAGGCCAACTTCTGTGGCTCCCCAAGCCCTTTTCCCCGTACCGTTAGAACTGGAAGGTGGGTGTATCTCAGGGAGAGTGTGGGGCATGCTGGTTTCATACTCTTCCTGCTGATGTCTTGTGCTCCTTCCTAGGCCTAACCAATCAAACGCAGATGTGACCAGGGCACTAAGTACCTTAGTAAAAACATGGAAGGCCCTGGGAAGACCTA
Organism: Apodemus agrarius; assembly: GCA_964023405.1. Classification (NCBI taxonomy): domain Eukaryota; kingdom Metazoa; phylum Chordata; class Mammalia; order Rodentia; family Muridae; genus Apodemus; species Apodemus agrarius. Next base: position 110,133,913 of record OZ030012.1, on the reverse strand, counting down.
GGAGGAGAACACATGGGAGGAGAAGTAGGGTCCTTTTTTTCTGCTCTGGCTGCTACACAACGGGGCTGGGGACCCTTCCTTCCCCACTCTGGGCTCCCAGTGTCTCCTCTTCTTTGTTAAAGAGAATGGAATGGCTGGCGGGCTGGGGTATCTTCCAGAGGAGGTCTCTACAGTGGGTATCCTCCTCCCAATCTCAGCATCAGGGGATGACTGGGCGGCCTCGTCCTCAACAGTTCTCTTCCCATTGGTGCTGGTGGCTGAGGTAGGCCAGGCTGCTCTGGATGTGTGCTGGGTAAGGACCACAGCAACATTGTCTCAAAGCACATGCTACAGAGGATCTAATTCCCCTGATAGATTGAGACCAGGAGCGCTTGCTTGGTGTCACCAGGGTGGTAGATTTGACTCTATACACGTTGAGCCTCCGAGTACGACGTGCAGGGCTTTGGCGGCTCGGTTCTTTGGTCTTTGCTTCTATAGGTGGCTGTCCTGTGATTCTTTTATCATGGTGTGCTATCCCCATCTATGGAGGCTCAACGCCACTGCCACCCCTTCCAGGAATCTGTCCCGAGTTTGTGCCTTTTGGAGCAGTGAAATTTTCTTTGCCCCTAAAGCTGTACTGTTATTGGATCAAAGCTCCCTTGGAGCACCTAGGTCCAGGGCTTGGCAGATAGTGGTGGCTCATAAATGCTTATTGACATAACCAAGCTCAGCCCTTCAAAGTTTTAGAAGGAGTTATTCCAGTCTCTATTAACCACAGGGAAGGCTGTTTTCCAGCCTAAAGGCCTGGAACTTCACAAAGGAATTCACTTTCCCAGATAGAGGTACTTGGGAGGTCTGCCGAGGAAGGAGGTGTCCTTCTGTAAGGTCCTTCTTGTCACCTATCTGCCATTGGGCCATGCCTGTGAGCAGAGAGGCTGTCTCCACCCAGAATGGCAGGGAGAAGCCTGAATGAGAGTCAGAGGCTGAGGGGAGTGTGTGTGTGGTGTGTGTGTGTGTGTGTGTGTGTGTGTGTATGAGACGGGGGAGGAGAGAGAGAGGGAGGACAGAGAGAGAGAGGAGAGGTGGCTGGGGGAAGGGAGAGCCAGAGGCCACCCCACCCTCTAGCTCCATGGGCAGAGGCGGCCTGTTGGGGCTGGTGCTGTAGAGCTGGATTTGAGGCTAGGCGGGGCTGCCAGGCAGGGCGGGCTTTCCGTCACTGGGCAACCACCACCCCCTCGCCTACTGTTTCCACACTGGTCAGATCAGCCAGCCCCGGGCCCTTGTTACTTCCTCAACAGGTCACAAAGGCATGGATGGGCCAGTGGCCCTGTACAACAGAGTCCCTGGAAAGGCAAGGGTGTCACTGCCCAAAGACCCTCGACCCTTAGAAGGAAAAAAATACCCGAGGAGCCAGGTGGAGGACCCTGAGCTGCCAGTGCCCGTCAGTTTGGTTAAACAGGTTTCCAAAGAGCATCAGACCTGCCACGTGTCAAAGAGGCTTCAGATTGGGCTGGAGTGTCCCGAGACTGTTGTACCAGGGGCTTCTCAATTTTTTTTCCACTTTGCTGGAGAAAGTTTTACATGATTCTGGGTCTGTAGATATACAAAATAGGTATACAGCCCATACACTTGTTGATAGTAAGTCCTAAGACATTTATTTTTAAAATAATTCTTTGTCATAGTTACAGTATGACAGGTTATCAAAGATGAAAGCAAAATATCATATTAATGAAATAAACGTGCCTGTTTATTTTTTGACAAAAAGAAATTTTGGCTGAATACTTGATGGCACGGGACTTAGAGCCTTTTCCAGAGTTGGTCAATATTGTGATTTTTATAGTTGTTAAGGCTTTTTTTTTTTGCATAAATGTTACAAAATGACGCTGAGAGTGATAGCACATGCCTTTAATCCTAGCTCTTGGGAGACTGAGGCAAGTGGATCTCTGCGAGTTCTAGGCCAGGCGGGATGCACTGTGAGATCCTGTCTCTAACAAAGAAGAGCGGACAGGCCAGATAGCAGGGCACTCCCAAGCCCTGGCTGGTTTTACGGAAGTGTCAGAGTTCCGTCCCATCACCCATGTGGTGGTTCACAACTGTCTATAACTCAAGTTCTAAGGTATCAAATGCCTTCCTCTAGGATCTGTGGGCATTGTACACATACACACCACACACACACACACACACACACACACACACACACACACATATGCACCACACACGGTGCACATACATATATGCAGATAAAACACATAAGAAAAGAAGAGAAACGAAAGAAGTATATTCATGGCCTTTTCAGAAATTGTTAGAAATTCTGTCCTAATCTCAAACCAAAAATCCATCTTAATAATTTTTTTAAAAAAAGTGTAACTCAAGTCAACTGCTCAAATAGCAATTTTAAAAGTCAAATATTCTAACAGTGTGATCCAAAGATATAATCGTGTAATCATGTAATACATGCTGAGGAATGAAGGTAGGGAAATATTAAGTCTTGTTTTCTGTAATTAAACCATTTTGTTTCTGTAAGAGCAGACAAGTTCGTAAACACGTTTTTTTGTTTTTGTTTTTGTTTTTGTTTTTTTTTAAAGCCTCTGTCATTCATGATATACAAGTGCATTAACTCTCAACTGAGGCGGCTTGAGGCAGGCCGCTTCCGTGTGACCTGGTATGATGGCGGGCTCACAGCAGAGTGCGTGTGGTGTGTGTTCAGAACCAAGCGTGCAGGGAACAAACAGGAGCAGCACAGGCCACGCGGCAGCAAGCACCCTGGATTCGTCGAGTGTTTGGTTTTGAAATGTTTGGTGGTTTTGTATTCAGAAACCTTTTACTGTTGCCAAAGTTTTGACCTCTCCTACTTTGAGCTAGGCAACCCCATACAGGGTCTAACCCACTGTTTAAGAAGCTACACTTTACATCACGCTTGGTTGAAAGGTGGGGTACCAACATGCCTTTGAGATCCCCTCTGCTCTGCTGGTCTTCCAGAAGCTTCTTCCTCACAGTCCTCTAGGAGTTAATGTCAGCATTCTTTGGTATTGTAAATGAAAAAGTGGTTTTTTAAAAAAAAATATTTATTCATTTGTGTGTATATACACACACTTGAGTGTGTGCATGCCATGGCCAGCCAGACAGCCCTGGTTATGTAGATGTTGTTGAAATTATATCTATTTTATTTAAGAAACTGTGTGTAGCTAGGCAGGGTAGCGCGTGCCTTTAATCCCAGCACTCAGGAGGCAGAGGTAGGCAGGTCTCTGGGAGTTCAAGGCCAACCTGGTCTAAAGAGCAAGTTCCAGGGCAGGGTTATAAAGAGAAACCTTGTCTCAAAAAAACAAACAAGCAAACTAACCCCTATGTGTATCCATGGGTATAAGAGGGTAAGTGTATGTGAGTGCCAATACTTCAGAAAAGGGTGTCAATCCCCTGGGGGTGAAGTTACAGGCAGGTGTGAGTTGGGTTTGCTGGGAAGAAAACTCAAGTTCTCTGGAAAAGCAGTAAGTGCTCTAACCATTGGACCATCTCTCTTGTCTCTGGTTCTGCAGATTCTAACATGCCATGAACAGCTGAAAGTTTTCTAGAGAAGTCTATCTGGCAGGTCCTGTCTCTAATGTACAGCATGCATTGTTTGTTGTTGTTTTTTGTTTTTTGTTTTTTTTAAAGATTTATTTATTTATTTATTTATTTATTTATTTATTTATTATAAGTACGCTGTAGCTGTGTGTGGGTACCCCAGAAGAGGACATCAGATCTCATTACAGATGGTTGTGAGCCACCATGTGGTTGCTGGGATTTGAACTCAGGATCTTCTGAAGAGCAGTCAGTGTTTTTAACCACTGAACCATCTCTCCAGCCCCTTCAGGCATTGTTTTAATGAGTTCTTATCATTTTCCTTTTATGAATGAGGACATTTAGATTCAGAGAGACCATAGACTTGCCTAAAGTACATATCTAGTAGATGACAAAAATTTGATGGCTTTGCCCTCTACAATTTTCTTGGGAATCTTTGCAGTCCCTGTTTAGCCCTGTGACTTCTCAGATGTGATTGGATGAGGTCAGTATACAGAGGTTACGATCCATGTGGGGCTCCCCTGGCTGTGTATAGCTTGTCTCAGGCCTCATGAAACCAAGCCCAGGGTACCACAGACACAAAGTCTGGCTGCTGAGTGGGCAAGAATGGTCTGCACTGGGGAACAGAGGTGTGGTGGTTTGAATGCTTGGCCCAGGGACTGGCACTCTTAGGAAGTGTGGCCTTGTTGGAGGAAGTGTGTCACTGTGGGGGTGGGCTTTGAGACCCTCCTCTTAGCTGCCCGGGAGCCAGTCTTCTGTTAGCCTTCAGAACAAGATGTGGAGCTCTCAGTTTCTCCAGTGGCACGCTTGCTTGGACACTGCCACGCTTCCTGCCGTGATGATAATGGGTTGAACCTCTGAACCCATAAGCCAACCCCAACTAAAGGTTGTCCTTTGTAAGAGTTGTCTTGGTCATGGTGCCTCTTCCACAGCAATGGAAACCCTCACTAAGACAAGGGGTGGGGTGGGTGGGGGCTTCTTTCTGGAAGGTGTTGCCCTCTTTGATCCAGACCTCTGGTCTGAGAAGGAAGTGGAGTGACAGAGAATGGTCTGGTGTGTGTGACAATATGTCTGGTTTAGATCCTTCGCACTTGCTGCGGGGTACCACTTCCTCACTTCAGATCAGATCCTGGCAGGATGTGGCTGCTTTCAGAGGCGCCGGATGTCACAGGCTTAGGAAACAGTGGAGGGACTGAAGGGTGATGGGGTGGGGGTGGGGGTGGGATGGACGGACAGGACAAGTGAAGTATTACTGCTGGGAATGCCAAAGAGACGTCTGGGTCAGGGTCTGGTCTCCATAACAATAGGTGTCTCTTTAGCTTTGAATTTGGGAAACAGGAAAATCTTGGCTCTGTGTTCTTTACCTTCCTGTGGCGCCCCCACCCATGTTTGAGTGTGCCAGCCGTTGGGCAAGAGGTCAGGATGGTAGCGGTTATTTCTGTGGTCGAACCTGGGTTTGTGTGATGTCAGAGAGCAGGATGCAGTCTTGGTGGCCGTATCTACCTTTGCATTTGTAAGGAGAGACAGCAAAGGCTGGCACACACTCTCAGAGTTCCCTCTGCATCTGGAACCAGCCCTCATGGGGCTGAGAGAATGGGTTGCAGGAAGCTGGGGTGGCCTAATTCCTCCCTGCCCCCTTGCCCTTTTGGAACTAAGTGGATTAGATTGCGGGTTTCAGTTGTGATAGAAACCCTGCTGTGTGGGAACCACGGAGACTTTTCCTTGAGCAGAAATACCGGGCACCTGCTTTGGGAAGCAGGACACCTCACAAGGCCAGACAGAACTGCTGAGAGGATTGCTTTCCATTTCAGTGCTGGGTTGGGGTTAACGTTGCCACTTTCTTTCTTTCTTTCTTTCTTTCTTTCTTTCTTTCTTTTTCTTTCTTTCTTTCTTTCTTTCTTTTTTTTTTTTTTTTTAGCTTTAATGCCTTTTTTTGGATCAAAAAAGTTTTTATTGGATATATTCTATATTTACATTTCATTTCCCTTTTTTTGGTTCCCCACCCCCCTAAGGTCCCACATGCCCTTTTCCCTCCCCCTGCTCCCTCTTCCACCCCTTCCCACTTCCCTGTTCTGGTATTCCCCTACACTGATGCTTTGATCCTTCCCAGCATTAGTGTCCACTCCTTTCTTCTTGTCAGACATCATTTGGTATGTGAATTGTGTCTTTGATGTCCCAAGATTCTAGGCTAATATCCACTTATCAGTGACTGCATACCATGGGTATTCTTTTGAGACTGGGTTACCTCACTTAGTATGATGTTCTCCAGCTCCATCCATTTCTCTAAGAATTTCATGAATTCATTGTTTCTAATGGCTGAATAGTATTCCATTGTGTATATATACCACATTTTTTGTATCCATTCCTCTGTTGAGGGACATCTGGGTTCTTTCCAGCTTCAGGCTATTATAAATAAGGCTACTATGAACATAGTGGAGCATGTATCCTTATTGCATGCTGGGGAATCTTCTGGGTATATTTCCAGGAGTGGTATGGCTGGGTCCTCCGGAAGTATCATGTCCAGTTTTCTGAGGAACCGCCAGACTGACTATTCGCAGATGATATGATAGTATACTTAAGTGACCCAAAAAACTCCACCAGAGAACTCCTACAGCTGATAAACAACTTCAGCAAAGTGGCTAGTTATAAAATCAACTCAAGCAAATCAGTAGCCTTCCTATACTCAAAGGATAAGCAGGCCGAGAAAGAAATTAGAGAAATGACACCCTTCACAATAGCCACAAACAATATAAAGTATCTTGGTGTGACTCTTACCAAACAAGTGAAAGATTTATATGACAAAAACTTCAGGTCTCTGAAGAAGGAAATTGAAGAAGTCCTCAGAAAATGGAAAAATCTTCCATGCTCGTGGGTTGGCAGGATTAATATAGTTAAAATGGCAATCTTGTCAAAAGCAATATACAGATTCAACACAATCCCCATCAAAATTCCAACTCAGTTCTTCACAGAGTTAGAAAGAGCAATTCTCAAATTCAGCTGGAATAACAAAAAACCCAGGATAGCTAAAACTATCATCAACAGTAAACGAACTTCTGGGGGAATCAATATCCCGGACCTCAAGCAATACTACAGAGCAGTAGTTAAAAACTGCATGGTATTGGTACAGTGACAGGGAAGTGGATCAATGGAATAGGATTGAAGACCCAGAATTGAACCCACACATATATGGCCAATTGATCTTTGACAAAGGAGCTGAAAACATCCAGTGGAAAAAAGATAGCCTTTTCAACAAATGGTGCTGGCTCAACTGGAGGTCAACATGCAGAAGAATGAGAATTGATCCACTCTTATCTCCTTGCACTAAGCTCAACTCCAAGTGGATCAAGGACCTCCACATAAAACCAGACACACTAAAACTAATAAAAAAGAAACTTGGGAAGATCCTGGAGGACATTGGCTCAGGGGGAAAATTCCTGAACAGAACACCAATTGCTTATGCTCTAAGAGCAAGGATAGACAAATGGGACCTCATAAAATTACAAAGTTTCTGTAAGGCAAAGGACACTGTCAAAAGGACAAATCGGCAACCAGCAATTTGGGGAAAGAAGTTGCCACTTTCTATAGACCTGGTCTTTGTATTTGCCGCTTGTCTGCAACCACGGTTTGCTTTCTTTGCCTCTATTCCTCCCATTTCCTCTTTCCCACCCATTTTTTTGTTTGTTTGTTTGTTTGTTTGTTTCTCTGTATAGTCCTGGCTGTGCTGGAACTTATCCAGTAGGCTGGCCTCGAACTCAGAAATCCGCCTGCCTCTGCCTCCCAAGTGTTGGGATTAAAGGCGTGTGCCACCACCGGCTGGCCCCACCCATTTTATTTATTTATTTATTTATTTATTTATTTATTTTTATTGCTTACTGTGGTTCACCCTTCCTCTCTCAGGCCTTGTCGCTGCCTGTTTCAAACGTTTCCGGCTGGGACAGGCTCCCTCTGCTGCAGCCCACAGGCTGAGGGCAGGGCAGGGCAGGGCAGGGCAGGCGCTATGGACTCATTTTAGTCAGTCTACCACTCCCCCATTCTCGGGGAGGGTGGGGGTGGGTCAAGAGCAAAGAGCAGTCTGGCTGTATCCATGTCCCCTCCTGCTGTCAGCTCTGACCAGGTGCTGGCAGGACAGTTGGAGTCAGGCGCACTTGGGCTGTAACTTGAGGCGTCCCTGTGGAGATTGGGAAGCCAACTTTAGCTGCAGCCTCTCCTTATTGGACCTCTTTATGGCCCAGTGGTCTGAGATTGTAGCTTGGACAACAGTGTGGTTAGGCACATTGTGACTCCTGAGGTTACCCGGCCAAAGTCAGGGAAGGAAAGGAGGGGAGTCCTGCCTGAGCCCCAAAGCTAGCAGAGAAGCCTCAGAGGGACGGGGTGGACTTAGGAAGTGAGTTGCACCTAGGTTCTGTTTCTGTAGGGTGGGGCAGAGTGTGAGCTGCCCCTACACCATCTGGCACAACCCCCAAGACATTTTAGATCGTATTTAATTACTCCAGTAATCTCAGAGGCTATTTCCAGAGTGGCCATGGCCTGATCAGCCACACCCATTGCTCCATTCCCAAGGGGTTCAACCTCTACAGAGGACCGAGAACTTGTTTTACAGGTTTCCCCCACATGAACAGCCCTCTTCTCAAGCTGGGTCTCAGGCAGGTAACCGGGAACTGGAGGGAAGTGCCACTTGCTGCTTAACCACAGTCAGCAGAGTCTGAGAATGGTCACCACTCGGCTGTCATGGCTTCAGCCACAGAGGCTCAGAAAGGCAGAGTAACGTTCACAGAGCAGGGCTGTGTCCGAAGCTGGGCTGGAGCCCAGGCTTGGCAGGTGGCCAATCCTGGCCCACTGCCATCCCTCCCTGTGTGCCACAATTGGCCCATCTGTGAAATGAGGGGCTAGGTGCTTCGCTTGGCAAAAGGTCTTCCTTCTGACTGGGACACTTCGGGTGGGCAGGGGTCGTGGACGGTGCCAGGGAAGTGGGCAGGAGGGAGTCCTACTCTCTGCTGGGGTTGCCCTTGCAAGCAGGTGAGCTGCAGGATGGAGACTGGCCAGAGGATGCTCCAGGGAGCCTGTGCCCTAGCCACTCAGGGAACGCTCTTGCCAGGGAAAGTGTCAGCTGCACGATGCCACCAGCATCTGTAGTCAGCTAGAGACAGGAGGCTCTGGGGCTGTGACTCAGGTCTGGGGACTCCTCCATTCTCTTCCAGGGCTCAGTTAAATCTTTGAGTCAGGCTGACCCAGTGCCAGGGAGCTTCCCCAGGAGGCTCAAGAGAGCAGAAATGATTCACTGTAGCCCATTCCCTTCACAGGGCTGCCCCGTGGCAGTGCCAGGCCACTGTCCTGGTCTCCTTTTCCTGTTCATGGCCATGACTTCCTGGCATGGCTGTTGGAGACAGGAGATTTTCTCCTAGAAGCTGGCTAGGTATTGGGGACTTAGACATACTCTGGATAGACAGAAGCAGGATTAGAGAGGGCCTGGGAATGGGGGTGGAGTCATGGTCTGCAGGGAGCTGGCAGCCTGGACTTATCGCTAGTGCTTCTGGAGGAATCTGAATGCAGAGACGGCTGCCTACACTCATGCCAGCCTGTATGGGGAGCTGCAGAGACGTGGATGAAGCTAAGAGAAGAGGGAAAGATGCTGAGTTGAGCGGTTACGGACTTCAGGATCTGCAGGGCTGGAGGATGGGGTCAGGAGGTCACCTGCCATGCCTGTGGTGGGATCTAGGCCATCTTCCCTGCCGACACTTCATTTTTAAAAATTATTTATTTTATTTCTTGCGTGTGGATGTTTTGTCTGCTTGTATGTCAGTGTATCACACACATGCCCGGTGCACTCGGAAGCCCTGGGAGGAGTTACCGACAGTTGTGAGATGCCTGCTGAGGATGTTGGGAATTGCACCCAGGTCCTCTGGAAAAGCAGCCAGTGCCCGGAACCCCTGAGCTGCCTCTCCAGCTTTCCCAGGCCCACTTTTTTTTTTATTTTTTTTGTTTTTTGTTTGTTTTTTGTTTTTTTTTTTGAGACAAGGTTTCTCTGTGTAGTCCTGGCTGTCCTAGAATTCACACTGTAGACCAGGCTGACCTCGAACTCAGAAATCCGCCTGCCTCTGCCTCCCAAGTGCTGGGATTACAGGCGTGCGCCACCACGCCCGGCTCCAGCCCCACTTCTTATACTTGCATCATATCTGTGACATCCAGAGTGAGAGTGACGGCCACCATTCTTCGGGGAGTCACAGAAGCACTGGCTCCCTTTTCTCTAGAGCTGGCTAGACCTTGAATACCTCAGCATGTCGTCTGTGAATGGCCTCGCTTGCCCAGGTCACCATGCTCAGACGGGGCAGCCACTCTCCCGTTTAACCCTATGCTAGTCACGTGGACGTCACTACAGCACAACTGACCAGTTGAGGCACATATTTATAGTCAGGCTTAGATCTGCTTGTGAAGACAGACCACCAAAAAAGAGGCATTATTTCTGAGATCAAAACAAAACACTGTGTTTCCTGAAGTCTCTGTTCTTATAATGAAAACATCCTCTTTTTTTCTACTGTCATAGAATAAATAGTACCGGGGTAATGTCTGACAAAGTACGTAGAAGTAGTTTTTTGTATAGTTTAAACACACACACACACACACACACACACACACACACACACATTTGTTTCTCTGTGTAGCTTTGGCTGTCCTGGAACTAACTCTGTGGACCAGGCTGACCTTGAACTCAGAGATCCACCTGTCTCTGCTTCCTGAGTACTAGAACTAAAGGCCTGTATCACTACTGCCTGGCCCTGGATCCATTTTTTAAAACTTTTTTTTAATAGATGTCTTTATTATATCTAAGTACACTGTAGCTGTCTTCAGACACACCAGAAGAAGGTGTCAGATCTCTTTATGGATGGTTGTGAACTACCATGTAGTTGCTGGGATTTGAACCCAGGACCCTTGGAAGAGCAGTCAGTGTTCTTAACCACTGAGCCATCTCTCCAGCCCCCCATTTTTTAAAAGATTTATTTATTATATGTAAGTATACTGTAGCTGTCTTCAGACACCCTAGAAGAGGGTATCAGATCTCATTACAGATGGTTGTGAGCCACCATGTGGTTGCTGGGATTTGAACTCAGGACCTCTGGAAGAACAGTCAGTGCTCTTAACTGCTGAGCCATCTCTCCAGCGCACACACCCCCCAGTCCATTTTTACTGTGTGTGTGTGTGTGTGTGTGTGTGTGTGTGTGTGTAGTTTCAGAGCTGACCACTTTGCATTGGAGCAGATGTCACTTGCTTGTAGTTCTTTGTCTAAGGATGGGACCCTGTGAATTTCTCCCTGCTGATTAGTGTTTAAGTTTATTTTTTATTTTTTTAAAGATTTATTTATTTTTATGTATATGAGTATACTGTAACTGCCTTCAGACACACACCAGAAGAGGGCATCGGATCCCATTCCATTACAGATGGTTGTGAGCCACCATGCGGTTGCTGGGGATTGAACTCAGGACCTCTGGAAGAGCAGTCAGTGCTCTTAACCTCTGAGCCATCTCTCTAGCCCTTACTTTTTATTTTTAATTTAGTTTTATGTGTATGAGTATTTTGTCTGCATGTCTATCTATGTGAGACTTGTGTGCCTGGTTCCCACTAAGCCCAGAAGAGAGCGTTATCTTACCAGGACTCATACTCCCGTCCTCTGGAAGAGCAGCCAGCACTCTTGACTGTTAAACTATCTCTCCAGCCCCAAGGGGGTGGGGAGTGAGAGAAAGAGAGAGAGAGAGAGAGAGAGAGAGAGAGAGAGAGAGAGAGAGAGAGACAGACAGACAGACAGACAGACATTGGGCAGCCCTCTGTGTGTGTGTTTGTAGAACTCCCAGTCTCTTGCCCCTTTGAAGATCTGAGACCATTTTCTGACCTGTTGGATTGCTCCAGGGGTGCGCCCAGCTTTCTTTAAGTTCCAGGAAACAGGGAGCAGGGTGCAAATTTATCTCGGGGGCAAGGCCTAGAGGAAGCTAGGAATCTTCAAGCAAACTTGGAAAGCCATTTCCAAGCCTGGAACAGGAGCCCCCAGTGCGTCCACTGTGGGCTTATCACTGTGTTCTTATCACTGAGCTCTTGTGAACTCTGTGTGCTCTCAGTCCATCCCTGAGACCGCTGCAGAATGAGTACTGTCGCTGTCTGCACTTTTCAGAGGTGTGGGATGGCCTACCAGTGGTGAGTGGGGGATGAGTTGGCCTGCAGTGTTCAGGTAGGCCCCTCCTGAAGCTCTGCAGACAGAGCTGCTCTTGCCCTGCATGACCCGAGGCACTGGAGCCCCGGTCCACCCCAGCTGCACTCGAGTGCCCACTCTTGCCTAGGAGACCAGTTTTGTTCTCTTTTCCTGGCAACATTTCTCCCCTTCCCCCAGGTCCACCAGACTAGGTCCTTTTGTCTTTATTTCTCGATTGTCTGGAACTGGCAGGAAGCAGACAAACCAAGACCATCAAAATGTAATAAATTGGAGGAGTCTGTCCTGAGACTTGCTGACATCCAGAAGTGCCTTGGCTCTGCCGTCAGCTGCGCATCTCGGGGAGGTTGGGCTTTGGCACTGCAGCTACTCCTTTCCTCCGGGAACTCTGAGGAGTCCTGGTCAGAGAGGTCCCAACCTGCCGGGAATCCTGGCCTTGATCTGGAAGGGGAGCAGTCGTTTGGGAGCCCTCTGTGCTCCTGGGTTGCCTTGCAGTGGGGAGTCCTCCCCACCGTGCCTGCTCTGCAAGAGTACAGCTCCTGAGAGAAGGTGGAAGAGAGGGAGCCAGGGCCAGTTTCCCAGAGCGGATCTCCTCATCAAACACGGCAGTGACTCATGCCTAGACACCCCTCCTCCAACCCTTGAGGACAGTGTCTGTGACAGCATCCCCTGCCAAGGTTTTGGACTGACACCAAAGTAGGGCCAGGGAATGTTTGTGGAATCTGGGAATGGACAGGCCTTGTAGGGAAGAGAGCAGGATCTGGGATCCTGGGGACTTCTCAGACTGGGAGATAGCCTTATACAAATCACATGACCTAGGAATGCCACAAAACCTCTGAACCACAGTCTCCTCAGTTGAGCATGGTGGGTAACAGCACAGCTGTCAAAGGACAAGAGCTAATGGGTAGCTGGGTGGTGGTGGTGCACGCCTGTAATCCCAGCACCCTGGGAGGCAGAGGCAGGTGGATTTCTGAGTGCGAGGCCAGCCTGGTCTACAGAGTGAGTTCTAGGATAGCCAGGGCTACACAGAGAAACCCTGTCTCAAAAAACTAAAAAAAAAAAAAAAAAAAAAAGAGCTAATGGGTATAACATATCTAGGACAGGGCATGGGATCTGCTACTGTTGACACATCTACTTAGCCTGGTCTGGACCCAGAAGTGTGGGGCCTAGGTCTAGGAAGGACTGGCTAGACCCCGCCCCTAGTTTATCTTTCCCTCATTTATGTTGTAGGAGGATTACCAACTCTTCTTCACAGCTATGGAAAGAAAGTAACTCTCTCTTTCTCTGTGTGTATTCGTGTGTGTATATATGTGTACTTAGAATCCAACAGCTCTGGGTTCAAGTGTTGCCTCATCATCTGGCTGTGTGACTTTGGGTAAGTCACATAACCTCACAGAGAGACGGTTTCCCCATATCTTCTCCAGATACGGTGAGCGAAGCGTGAGACGTAGCAGCACAAGTGTGGGCTGTGCACCAGGGAAGAACAGTTGCTTTGAAAGGGGGTGCTCACGCTGACCCCAAACTGTCCTTCACTAGGCATTCATCCTGGGCCCGGACATTTGGGGGTCACTGGTATCCTATGAGCTGACCTGCCCGGAACCTTGCATCTGAGGAGGAGAAGGTAAATGACCAGGGTGCGACAGAGGACAAGCCGTGGTCAGAACTTAATGAAGCGCGGCCTGAACTGGAGAGAGGCCAACTAATCCATAGCTGCGAAATTGGTTCCATTAGCTCTCTTAATGAGCTACAAAAGCTGGGAAAATGAGTGCGAGAGAGTAATGGCACATGTCTGAGGCTCTAATTTGAAACTGTGGCTAAGAAGTTGGATTTGACATCACTACCAGCTCTTTAAATAGCACGAGTACTCTTGAGGATACAGCCTCGGGGAGAGTGTGTGGGGGAATAGGGGAGTTGTGACGACTTTGGTTTCATAAGGTCCGTGCTTAAAGAAACTCTCGTCAAGCCAGTGAGATGGCTCAGCAGGTAAAACGCTTGCCACCAAGCCTGGCAATCTCCGTTTGATCCCCAGTACCCACTTGACGGAAGGAGACAATCCAGCAAGGGGTCCTCTCCCCACATCCCTACAACAGCACACACGATCCCACCAGCGTACACATGCACAGAAAATAAAACTAAGCCGGGCGTGGTGGCGCATGCCTCTAATCCCAGCACTTGGGAGGCAGAGGCAGGCGGATTTCTGAGTTCGAGGCCAGCCCTGGTCTACAGAGTGAGTTCCAGGACAGCTAGGACTACACACAGAAACCCTGTCTCGAAAAAACAAACAAACAAAAAATAAAATAAAGAAAGAAAAAAATAAAAAAAGAAAAGAAAACTAAACAAGTGTTTAAAAATATTTAAAAGGAAGAGACTCTTGTCTCTGTGCCCTGAACTGGCCTGCGTGACGCTTGCACCCAGATGTGAGACTCAGGCTGTGCCTCACGTTCTCAGCGGACAAAAACAGGCAGCAGGGCACACTGGCAGGTGAGGGCCAAGGGCGAGTGTGTTAATAACCCTTCCAGAATGCCGGGCGGGCGGCCGAGGGGTCTCATGAGAAGGCTGGAATGGTGGCATATACCTGTGGTGTCAGCACTTGGGAACGTGACGTAGGAAGATCCCGAGTTTGAGGCCAGCCTGGGCTTCATCTTATTAAAACAAGCAAAAAGGCTGAAAAACGAATTCTAATATTCCAATGGTGCCTTTTTATAAAAACAATGAAGTAGTTCCCGTGGGGGGTGTCACAGTCCCCAATCACTGTAGAACTAGGAGCCCGAAGGGACCTGGGAGATGGCTGAGTTGGAAACCTGTCCAGGAGAAAGTGTGGCAGGGCTTGTTAAGATAACACACACAGTATTAGATTTCATCACGGCGTTTTCAAACGTATTTTTAGTCTTCGTTGCTTCTCCTTCTCCCTCCTTTCCTACATTTTCCTCTTCCCCTTCTGCCCCCAGTAACCCTCTTTTGGCTTTCATGTCATGTGTGTTCACACGTGTCACCCTCAGAGACCTCTCCTGCCCCTTCTGCCCCCTCCCATGGTCCCCTTTTCTAATTTTTTGTGCTTCTGCTTATTCGTTGCCTCCTCTGTGAGAATATGTGCTCCCTACAGAAAAAAAACAAAACAAACAAACAAAAAAAAACAAAAACCGGTATGAGTCAGAAGCTTTATTTTCTTGTAACACTGCTCGGTTCTTTTGCACCCGTGTTTGACCCTGGGCATGCGCAGCCCTGGTTCATCAGCAGCTGAGAAGTGTTTCAGCTTCCTGTTTGCCCTGGCCTGAGGCAGGATGAAACCTCTTATGTGGGTGAGGAGGTGTTGGAGGGAATATACCAGTCCTTGACGCTCCCCTCTGTCCTCAAGCGTAGAACAGAGCTGGAATCCAAGAAAGTAAAGGGTCCGGCCAGCTTGTGTGCCCGGCAGGTACAATGAGCTGAATCGTCTTTATAGGGGAATCCATATTAAATATGTCCATTTGTGCCAGCCAGTGGTGTCGCATGCCTTTAATCCCAGCACTTGGGAGGCAGAGGCAGGTGGATTTCTGAGTTTGAGGCCAACCTGGTCTACAGAGTGAGTTCCAGAGAAACCCTGTCTCAAAACACCAAAAAAAAAAAAAAAAAAAAAAAAAAAAAAAGTCCTTTTGTATCTTCCTATTTTTTTTTTTTTTTTCAAAGTTACTGTGTGAGGTCTTGCTGGAATGTTTGACTGTTGACTTTCATGGGAGGGTTGATACCAAATCCCTTCTGGAGTTTGGTCTCTTGTAAAAACAGGAGTGTGTACCTTGGTTTCTTTGCCAAAACTTCCAGGAAGCTCAGAATTAAACTCTGTCTTTGTACTTAGAAAAATAAATGGGTTTCTGGTACTTTTGTCTTTCTATAGACAATCAGGGTTTTTTTTTTTTTTTTTTTTTTTTGTTGTTGTTGTTTGTTTGTCTTATTTTACTTTTTTCTCCCTTTGGCTTTGCTCAGGCTTTGGAATTATATGGTGCTGAAATCTTGTGGTCAGTGGGGAAGATATATAGAGATAATGGTGTTTGGAGTGCTTTGTGGGTAACAGGAAAAAAGAGACTCTGGGCTTGTGTCTGTGGAGTTGTGGAGTCGAGACATCTAGAGATTCATTTTCTTGACCGTTCCTGTCTCACTGACAGGGAAGATTAAAAGTCGGCCCACTTCCCCTGGAACAAGGAGGTGTTCCACCCTGAGCCGGAGAGCTGCCCTGCCCGGAGGAGGGGAGAAGGGGGGGGGGAGGTGATCTGGCTGGGGCATGTGGAGGTGGTGGGTCTGTTAGCAGGGGTGTCGGAGGAAGCTGCCTGTCCAGACAGTCTATTGAGAGATGGAGATAGTGTGATCACTTTGATTTGAGAGAAACCCAGATCCGGAGGAAGCTGAATCCAGGGACGTGGGATGTGAGGGTGGGTATGTGCCTGCAGGTAAGTGGCCCTCTTGGGCTACAGGAGACTGGGAAAGAGCATTTAGAGCTGGTCCCCAAGGCTGTGTTTCTGTTGCTCACAGCTTTGTGCGATGATAACTCCGGGGAGACAGAACACAGTTCCGGGCCATGGGTAATGGAAGGGTAACAACTGTCCTGCAAGGGAGATAGGACCTCGGTGGGAAAAGACATCTCGACAGAAGTTTCCAGGCTCTGTCGTGGACAAGGCTGCTGTAGGTTGAGCTGTGGCGGCAAGATCTTCATTCTTCTTTTGAAAACCTCCTTGTGGCCAATTCTCTGCTAGTCACTTTGGAGAAATTGATTGGAAGGAGTAATGGACAGTTGGATGAGTCTCGCTCTGAGAGTTGAACATCGGCAAAGTAGAGCCTGGAGATGCATGCATTCCCAAATGCCCAACTCCCGCTGCATCCCGTACTTTCTGTTCACCTTGCGTATACCCCCACGTGTGCACTTTGGCACGCATGCGCACACATGTCTACACACCGTGTGCCTTGTACATTCACACGTTTACTTAGAATCTGGCTTCCTGAGTCTTGTGCAAGCTGTGGTGTTTTAGCTTGTGACTGCTCTGCTTCTCACTTCCCCTTAGATGGTCTCTCAAAACTCAGTTCTCCTCTCCCAGCCCCAACCGTGAGACGGGAGGCCCCAGGGCAATGACTTCATCTTCCTGAGCCTCCTTCTCCTTAATCTGCAGATTGAGGGTAATGGTTCCCACCCCGATTGCCTCACAGGGTGGCACCAAGCATTCCCATGAGATAAAGGACTGCAGAGTGCTTTCTAAATTGCAAATTGTTTTGCAAACAAACAGATGCTGCTGTTGTGTTCTTAGCCCTGGAACGCAAGACTCAATCCACCCTCACTTAGGTCCTTATTTGGGTGGGAAAAGGCAGGATTCTGAGGTGCTATGGGGGACACTCGCTTTGCTGAGGACCAGTTCTACGTGGGGATGCCAGAAGGGCACCAGCTAGTCCCTGGCTCGCTAGGGTCTGGCCACCTGGCTTCCAGTTTTGAGGGCAGGAGAGAGAATTTGGCAAAGGCAGGCGAGGGGAGAAACCCCTGCCTCTAAGGCGTAGATCAGAGAAGTGTCATTTATCCGAGGGCATGCCGCCTCAAATTC
This sequence comes from Apodemus agrarius, assembly GCA_964023405.1. NCBI lineage: Eukaryota > Metazoa > Chordata > Mammalia > Rodentia > Muridae > Apodemus > Apodemus agrarius. The sequence continues at coordinate 110,116,624 of OZ030012.1, read as the reverse complement.
AGTGCTTTGCCATGCTTCGGTGGGGTCCAGACTTCAATGACAGCCAGGAGCCCTGATTCCTCAGAAGGAAGCCGTATAGTATATGTGTGCACGTGCACCCTCTGTGTGCAGCTGTTTGCAACTGTTGGGTACCAGCTGCAGTGGCAGAGCTGCCCAGGTGTCTCATTGATGGACCCCTGGGGAGCCCAGGAGACATAGGACTGATGTGAAGCAAGGGTCTCCGCCTATTGGGTTGTCATAAGCTCTTTCCCTAATCGTTTTGCTCCTCCCACAGCTGTGGCTGGGCATACTGTTGCTGGTTCTGAGCAGACCGGAGTGGGCTTAGGTGTGTGGCTATGAGGTCTCCCTTCATGGGTGGTGCTGTAGCAGTGGCGACAACAGGTTCTTTGCAAGTAGGCCCTGTCCAAAGGCTCCCTTTGTTACTAAGGCTTACAGTCTTACTGTTTTACATTTGGGGAAACAGAGGCCCAGAGAGACAAGGACATACTAAGGATAGAGTCTGGGCCTCCTGTCCCTGGGCTTGTGCTCATCCTCATGCTTGGGGGGGGCACCTTTTTTTCCCCCCTCCAAGACAGAGTTTCTCTGTGTAGACCTGGTTGTCCTGGAACTCACTCTGTAGACCAGGTTGGCCTCAAAATCAGAGATCTGCCTGTCTTTGCCTCCTGAGTGCTGGGACAATAGGTGTGTGCCATCACCGCCTGGCTTGGGGAACCCTTTTAAGAAGACTCATGTAGAATCATGAACCTGCATGAATGAAGTCAACTCGCCGTGGGGACTGGAGCAAGTTCTCATGGGTCCCTGGAAGAGGAAGTAAGCGCTAGTTTGCCAGGGAGCGAGGAGGAGGAGGGAGGTACTGAAAGTTTCGCCTGGTTGTCACGCCCAACCTTTGTGGAGCCTGCCTCTTGTTCTTATCTTGTTCTCATAATGCATCGTGAGAGTTTCCTCCTTTCAGGCCTCCTTCATGGATGTAGTCACCTAATTTGCAAGTAATATCAGAGACAGGGCGGGGCTCTGTGGCTGGGCCTGTGCCCCGGGACTGGCAACCAGAGGTGACCAAGCAGACAGACCCTGCTCTGTGGGCTCACTCTAAAGCTCAGCCAACCCTGTTTTTTTTTTTTTTTTTTTTTTTTTTTGAGAAGTCCCATTTTGTGCGAAGGGACAAAACTCTAATTCTAGGAAGAAAACCATAAAGTCCACTTGTGCCTGGCACAGGTGCGGGGTACCCCGGTGTTGATTTCTGGGAAGGACAGAGCAGACATGGATCCCTGCTACATGGCTCATGGCAATCCATCGTTCCGTTTTCGTTTTTCCCTCCACACAAGCGGAGGGGTCTGCTGGCTTGCCTTTACAACCCCCTGTGGCTTTTGAGTGTGGTACTTTACTATTCTGTGACTGAGACTCGCGGAATGAGACGACAGACTGTTTCCACCCCAATCAGCTTGGTCTTAGGGAGGTCAAGATCATCAGCCACAATTTGTCAGTGAGGGTTAGAAAAGGGAAGATGGAGACTTTTTGTAAATCTGACTGTCTTGCTTATAATGTAGATGCCCATCCCCCCAAGGGACCTTCCAACTATATACAACCTAGGAAGTCCACAGAAAAGTCTTTGCACATTGGACAGGCCACCCTGACCAAGTGCCCTATATTGCGATCTGCAAGGACTGTTATTAACCCTCCACCTTGGGTTAAATCCTTCTTACCAACAGGACCTAGACTCAGTCAGTGTATTGGCCATGACAGAACGCTCTCAGTGACAGTAGCCAGGGCAGAACCAGGCTACGACTAGACCCTCAGCCCCTCCCTACACTGTTTTATAGGGTGGAACTGTTTTATAGGGAGGACCTCATTTCCCCCCTCCCTATCAACCCGCTTCGCAGCCAGCACAGGACCCTACCATAAAAGAAGGAGCTGCAGACCTGTCAAGTAATCAGGGCCCAGTTACTTCCTTTCTTAGTGCTTCAGTTTCTTATCTAAAAAAATAACAATAATTATGTCCTCTTTGCCTAATATTTGTATCATGTTCAGAACAAAGCCTGGCACACTGGAAGCGCGGTATCTGTGTATATTTGTTTAAGGAGTGATCAAAGGGACAAGCTAATTGTAGGCTGTGAGTACTTCAGCAGAGGAGGTAGAAAGGACTCTGACGCAGGAGCTTTCTGGGGAGCTGGGAATGTTTTCCATCTTGATGGGGGTGTGGCTCCCAGGGTGTGTGGGATTGTCTAAACTCATTGAACCAGACCTGTGAGACCTGTACATTTTAGTGACTAAATTATACTAAATAAATAAACAAACAGAAACTATAGGCAGAGAGAGAAAAATAGAGGGCAAAAGGAGACTGACTGTTGGAGTCCTTTCTAGGAAAGATGGTCAGAAGGGCTCATGGAAGGAGGCAGCTTTAAAGGGGAATCTTGGAGGAAGGGGAGGCGATGGGGAGGAGGAGAGAGGAGGGAGAAGGAGGCTCTAGCTATGGGGAAAGAAGATGAGGAAACTTAAGTTTTATGAGATCTGGAGGCTCTCCGGTTGGTAGAGATCTTGACCCCTAACAGTTCATAAACCAGTTGTGGTGGCGCATGTAATCCCAACTCTCAAAAGGTAGAGGCAGGAGGGTCAGGACTTCAAGGTCATTCTTGGCTATAGAGTAAGTTCAAAACCAGCCTGGGCTCTATGAGACCTAACCTCAATAAAACAGAAATAGCAAACAAACAAACAGATTTGTAGGGCTAGAGAGGTGTCTTAGTGATCAGGTAAATACTTCCTGGGCAAGCATGGGCACCTGAATTGGGAAACCTTCTTCTAGAAGGTGGGTGTGGCAGAGCTTGTCAGGAACCCCAGCACTGGGTGGGGCTCAGATGGCAGATTCTAGGGACTCATTGGCCAGCCAGTATAGCTGAAACAGGGAACACCAGGTTCAGTGAGAGACCCTGTCTCCAAACAGAAAGATAGATGATAGATAGATAGATAGACAGACAGACAGACAGACAGATAGATAGACAGACAGACAGACAGACAGACAGATAGATAGACAGACAGATAGATAGATGATAGAGAGGAAGATAGGGCTGGAAAGATGGCAGCCCACAACTGTCTTAACTCCACAGCTCCAGGGGATCTGACACCATCTTCTAGCTTTCTTGGGTACCAGGCCCACATTTGGCGCACATACATGTGTGCAAGCAAACACTCGTATGCATAAAATAAAAATCATTTTTTAAAACGATGGAGAGGACTAGAGGAAGGCACCCACTGCTGACCTCTGCCCTTCACATGAGCAGGCGTGTGCACGCACACACCCACATCCACTTACATACAGCACACGCATACAGATTTGAGGCTATGCTGACAGACAAGTCAAGGTGACAAAAGAGACAGTCTAGGAGACTTCTTGGCAGCCGGGCCCGAATGGGCCTAGGTTCAGGGCTCTGACCCCCGTGGTCTCACCTGCAGAGAGAAGCATTCATTGATTTACTGGGAACAGCACTGTCCCATGCCTGTGACTACTCTTAGGGCCTTGGTACTGGGAAGTAGGGTAGGGCCACTACCCCCACCCCCACCCTGTGTCAGCACAGCTCTGAGCTTCTGTGGCCCCTCTGTTCCACCCTCTCCCCTCCCTCATCTCTCTCCTCCTCCAGCCTCTGCCATCCCACCCCCCTTTGTTTTCCCAGGAGCCCAGTGTTTCCTTTGAGGACAAGCCAGGGAACCCCAGTTCTCCTGCCTAGCTTTTGCTCCTCGCCTGCTATAATCTGACCGGTGGGAGGGGCTTGTGGAAATAGCCTGGACAAATGATTTAGGGCCCAGGGATAGCAGATCATGAGGCGGGTGAAGAAGACAAGTCTGGGGGTGGGGGTAGGGGGTGGGGCATTGCTTACCTAGAGGGCCTGTGGAAAAAGAGATCTGAGTCTACAGATGGAGATGAGAACGGGCAGCTGACCCTACTGGATGCATTTCACTTGTGAGCTTGGGGCTTCAGAGAAGAAAGAGGGAGGACTTAGGTGGGAATGAGTGTCAGAGGAAGGCAGAGGGAGGACGGCTCTAGAGCCAGTCTGGGAGGCCTGACGGGAGACACATCAGCTTGGGGAGGAGGGACCTGAGGAGCAAGAGGGAGGGGAGAGGAGAGTTGGGAGGTCGATCACACCCCCGTCCCCGCCCCCCGCCCCCCAGGATACAGTGGAGGGTGGCTGCTGCAGTGGCTGCAGGCTCCACCGCATTCAGACCTTGCTGTGGCTTTGGCCCACAGCAGTCCCCGGCATTCTTACCCGAGCCAGAGTAACAGAGTAGGGATCTCAGAACTGACAGGGGGCGTAGTAAACCCTGCCTCCCTGTATTTCTGTACAGGCACCGCCTGCGTTTCCAGGCTGAAGCGGAGAGGAATGCCTCCTGGGTTGGAGGAACAGCCAAAGGGCAGAAGAAACTTCTACATCCCTTTCCCTTCCCTGGGACACTGCCCTCTCTTTATCTGAAGAGCTTGGTCCCAAAGCTGTCTTAATTGGGCCCTGTGTAAAGTGGCCCGACTACCCCCCATCTTGTAGGGGGAAACTGAGGCTGGTACGTCCTGAGTTCCTCCGGGTGCTAAGCAGGACAGAGATGACCAGATCTCTGATGCATAGCCTTCCTTGAATTAAAATATAGCTGGTCCTCGAATGGGCGGGCCTGCTGGGGGTGGCTTGTCACTATTGTCCCCATTCTGGGCCCTCTCCCCTCTTATGCTGACTTCTTTCACAATATCCCCCTCCCCCCCCCATTTCCCCCCCCCCCCCCAGGCTCTCTCACTCCTGGGCTTTGCTCATTTCCCAAGGCAGCCTCAGGGAAGGCAGCCATAGCCCAAGGCTGTTAACCTGAGCGAGATTCCTGACACCCGCCTACATCCTGCCTGCTTTTTACCGAGATGAATCTTGTTGGGGGGGGGGGGGGGGACTCTGTTATTACTACATTTTCCTGGGTTGTGGACTGTGGGCTGGAGCTGCGCATACTTACTTACGGTCACAGTAAGTCACTGAAGGAATTCAATCCCAAACATACACCAAATTCCACCAAGTTGTTATTTTCTTCAGTTAAGGTCCTCCCTGCCCTAAGCTTAAAGCTCTGTGTTATAACCTGGGCTCTGTAGGCCTCGGATGAGGGTGAGGTCGCCCTGAGGTGGATCCATCTCTCTGGCATCGTCCCTTCCTCTCCACAGGGGTCTCAGAGATGCTGCAGAGTTCTGTTAAAAGCCGAAGGTCAGGACCAAACAACCAATTTTATCTTATTTATTTAAGTCTCTGTGTGTGTGTGTGTGTGTGTGTGTGTGTGTGTGTGTGTGTAGGACAGCTTGCAGGATTTGCTTCTCTCCTTCTACCTTATAGGTTCCAGGGATCAAATTTGGGTCACCAGGCTTGGGAACAGGAACCTTTAGCCACTGAGCCATGTCACCAGCTCCAAGCAGCTCCTTTTAGAAGTACTTTTCTTGGGAGTGACAGTTTTATTTCTGCACCCACTCCTGGAGAATGTGATGTCTTAATTACCTTTGCTCCTGCAGGAGTATAGCCTTGTCTCCCCCCCCATCAGGGCCGGCTCCCAGAGGGTAGACTAATGTCCATTAGTAGACCCCACCCCCTCTTCAGACAGCCTCTGTATGGGTTCCAACAACTTCTCTGTAGTCTGGGCCTTACCTTTCGCCTTTCTCTACCACTCCCACTTTCCCACAGAGAGACATTACCGAGAAACAGGGAGTCACCATGGGCCTGGCATATGCAGATGCCAGTCAGCCTGGATAACTGGGTAACCTGTCATCAAGGGTAAAAATGAGGCTCAAAAGATATGTGGTCCCTGGCCTGGCGCCCCGTAACTCATGTGACTCACCCCAAACCTTGCTCAATCTCCACTTCATTTCTTTGCCTTGAGAGAAGAAGTAGGGATTTTTTTGACCTCTGACCCCTAGTCTGTCACCCACCTCCCAGGGCCATCTAGACTTACTGGCCAAGTTGCTTGTGCCCAGGGCTGACCCTCTCCAGTCCCAGTGAGGCTCACTGGACCATAAGGCAGGAAAAACTGGGTTTGAATTCTCGTTCTGCTCCTCATCGATAAATGCCTGGTCATGGGTCTCTTTGAGCAAAGAGAGGGGCGTGAGAGCCTAATGCCCTTTGTGCCTCCCCTCCCCCCACAGCTACTGTACGACAGCCCCAAGGCCCGGCAGGAGGTGGACCACCACTGGCAGGCCTCGGGCGGCCCCCACATCGTGCGCATCCTGGACGTGTATGAGAACATGCATCACGGCAAGCGCTGCCTCCTCATCGTCATGGAATGGTAGGCAGGCGCCCTGCCTTTGAACCCTTTTGCCCTGAGATCACTGCTATCCAAGGAGTTCCTCCTCCTCCTCCTCCTCCTCCTCCTCCTCCTCCTCCTCCTCCTCCTCCTCCCCCTTCTTGTTCTTCTTCAGACAGCAGCTCTGACCATCAATCACTTCAGCTCTAGAGGTGTAGACAGTCCCAGGGCTTGGATCCATAGAGCTTTTCCACCAAGGCAGGAAAAATACTACCGCAGTTCTCTGTTTCCTTCCTGGACAGGACTTCCACTCTGCAAGGAGTTGTCAGAAAAAGCTGCCAAGCCCTGAATGTGTGGGCAGGGAGCTTTGGGGAAGAGTGGGATACACACAGCCCTTTGGCTTTCTCTTTTTTGTTGGATGCTGGCAATGAGTCCAGGGGCCAGGAGTCATTAACCTGCATTACCTTGGGCTTCTGCCACCAGCCCTGGGGCTCAACCTTAGCCTTCCCCAGACCCTATACCCCCCTGCCTGGGTGGTTGTTGTTGTTGTTGTTCTTTTTCTTCTTCTTCTTCTTTTTGTTTTTTTTTTTTTGTTTTTTTTAAGACAGGGTTTCTCTGTATAGCCCTGGCTGTCCTGAATCTCACTCTGTAGACCAGGCAGGCCTTGAACTCAGAAGTCCGCCTGCCTCTGCCTCCCAGGTGCTGGGATTACAGGCATATACCACCACTGCCCAGCCTGCCTGGGTTCTTTTTGTCTGTCTTTCAAGTTTCTCCTTCCTCAGTAGCTTAGCTAGCTGTTCAGATTTGGGGCTCAGTCTTGGCTCTGCCACCCACTAGCTGTGGGACCGTGGGCACCCGCTAATCACTCTGAATCTCAGTAACTCACATGTTAAATGTGGAGGAAGGTCGCATAACGAGGCATTCACCCGGAGCTTGACTCTGCTCCAAGCTCTCCCTGTATATCACACAGTCAATCTTCATGACGAGTTGGAGGTTGGTGTTATTATTCTCCTTTAACAAAAGAGGTAGCTGAGGGGAGGAAGCAGGCCAGGGTTACGTAGCAGTGTACGTGAAGGGTACATTGGGACAGAACCCAGGGCAGAGCCCACACGGAGCCCTCAGAAAGCAATGGGCCGTGAAGATGACAGCTGAGGTCTCTTTATGCATCTGGGGAAATACCCTTGGACAGGGTTGGGGTGGGGTGGTGTTCAAGGTCTCAGAGCCGGACAGAGCCAGCACCACAGAGAGCATAGGAGTTTCTGGGCAAGGATCCAGGCTCACCATCTTTTCTTAGTTCTGAAAGTTCAGATCAATCCACCCAAGCTGACAGCCATCTGCCAGGTTCTCCATGGCACGGGGACCCAGGCCTCTGCTCCGGGGCAGAGTGAATGAGTTGGGGATACTCAGGTCTCCCCCTTTCTGTTTATCTTGCAGCATGGAGGGTGGTGAGCTATTCAGCAGGATTCAGGAGCGTGGTGACCAGGCTTTCACTGAGAGAGGTTTGTGTGGACCCTGGGACCAGTGGGGAATTAGGGTGGGAAGGCTACATTGGAGATGCTATGACATACTAGCCAAGATCTGCCCCTCGCTGAACCTCAAAATTCACTTAAGAACTGAAAAGAAGGCACCTAAAGAAATGTTCAACATCCTTAGTCATCAGGGAAATGGAAATCAAAACGACCCTGAGATTTCACCTCACACCAGTCAGAATGGCTAAGATCAAAAACTCAGGAGACAGCAGGTGCTGGCGAGGATGTGGAGAAAGAGGAACACTCTTCCACTGCTGGTGGGACTGCAAGCTGGCACAACCACTCTGGAAATCAGTTTGGTGGTTCCTCAGAAAACAGGGCATAATACTATAGGAGGACCCTGTCATACCACTCCTGGGCATATACCCAGAGGATTCTCCAGCATGTAATAAGGACACATGCTTCACTATGTTCATAGCAGCCCTATAATAGCCAAAAGCTGGAAAGGACCCACATGTCCCTCAGCAGAGGAATGGATACAGAAAATGTGGTATATTTACACAATGGGATACTAGTCAGCTATTAAAAACAATGAATTAATGAAATTATTAGGCAAATGGGTGAAACTGGAAAATATCATCCTGAGTGAGGTAACCCAATCACAAAAGAACACACATTATATGCACTCACTCATAAGTGGATATTTAGCCCAGAAGCTTAGAATACCCAAGACACATTTCACATATCAAATTGATGCCCAAGGAGGAGGAAAAACAAAGTATGGATACTCTGGTCCTACTTAGAAGGGGGAACAAAATACCCACAGAAGGAGATACAGAGACAAAGTGTGGAGCAGAGACTGAGGGAAAGACCATCCAGAGACTACCCCACCTAGAGATCCATCCCATATACAGTTACAAAATACAGACACTGTTATCAATGCCAAGTGTTTGCTGACTGGAGTGGGTTATAGCTGGCACCTGGGAGGCTCTGCTAGTGCATGAGAAATACAGAGGGGGACACCCTCAGCCAGCCATTGAACTGAGCACAGGGTCCCCAATGGGGGAGCTAGAGAAAAGACCCAAGGAGCTGAAGGGGTTTGCAGCGCCATAGGAGGAACAACAATATGAGTCACCCAGTACCCCCAGAGCTCCCAGGGACAAAAACATCAACCAGACAGTGCACATGGAGTTACCCATGGCTCCAGACACATAGGCAGCAGAGGACGGTCTTGTTGGGACATCAAAGGGAGGAGAGGCCCTTGGTCCTGGAAAGACATGATGCTGTAGTGTAGAGGAATACCAGGACAGGGAAGCCGGGGAGGGTTGATTGGGGAACAGGGGGAAAGGAGATGGCTCATGGGATTTTTTTGGGGGGGGGACCAGGAAAGGGGACAACATTTGAAATGTAAATAAAGAATATATCTAATAAAAAAAGAAAGAAAAGAAAAGAAAGAACTAAAAAGAAGGCGACGGAATGCTCAGCCCCTCAAGGGGTTTGGTTTTTGAATCTGTGACATCGAAGGACTATGTATGGTCTTGAGAGGGGGAACTCAGAAGGCTCTTGGTGCTGACCCACTGTGGAACTGAAATAAGGTATAGGCCTGAGGAAAGCCCTCAGGACATCCTCGGGAGAAACTGGAATGTCCTGATGGGTATCTAGAATGGAAGACCTGGGTTGCAGGACTGCCATCTAGTGCTGGCCTGCTAGACCATGCTCAAGAGAGATTATAGGCGGGGTCCCCGTCAGGTCACATGACTTGTAATGGCCACTCCCCTAACTCCTCTGTCTGTGCCTGCAGAGGCTGCAGAGATAATGCGGGACATTGGCACTGCCATCCAGTTCTTGCACAGCCAGAACATTGCCCACCGAGATGTCAAGGTGAGCTGACCAAACTGAGCCTGGGGGACAAGGAAGGAGTTACTCAGGCGCAGCCCCTGCTGCCCTCCCCACCTCACCCCCTCGGCACTCAATGAATTGAGGCTAAATTCCTCACCTCGGCTTCTCAGCTCAGACTGCTCTTCTCTCCTCCCATGGCACAACACGCTCATTCTGCTCTCGCCAGACGGACGCCCTTATTTTCTTCAAACGCTGGGCGATCCCAGTAGTAATGAGAGTGACTGCCTACTTCCAGCCAGTGGGCCCCGACAAGCATCTCTTGGTCCTCCCCTGGCTCTATGAGATAGGGGCCATTTACCCATTTCATAGACAAACGAACTGAGGCTCTTGGAGAAATGAACTGTCTCGCCTTAGGCTGTGAATGTGCTGCTTTAGGTTTCTACCATTTGCTCAGTGAGAAGTTTTATGACCCTCTGTCTACGTGCCAGACCTTAGAGAGGGGCTGCCTTAGAGCATCAGGTCTTCTGTGAAGCTAGAGATATAATTTAAACAAGTTTGGCCACCAGACATCAGCGTTTAAATAGAACAAAGCCATTTGCTGGCTATTGGAGGAAGGAATGAACCCAGGCGGACCTAGGGCTAGGCCCGCATGCCTTTCCGGTGGATGAATTCGAAAGATAGGAAACATACTGCTCCAAAATTTCCCTCCTTGGAAAACTGAGGTCTCCTAAGCAGCCCTACGTACATGTAACCATATGGATACACACACATAGGCATTTGTGTGTGCGCCACTATTAGCTCAGAATCTGTTTGTTTCTCCTTGCCTTTATGCACGAGGCTTATTTCCTCCTAAGCCCGGACCTAGGAGAGCAGAGAGCCTAGCTGACACGCCTTTCTGGCTGAGGGTTGCTAGCCCATGCAGTTACCCTTTGATTCGGGCTACGGCAGCCAAAGCAGACCCACCCTCTAAATCTGTGTTTTATTTTAGGCTTCCTTTCCCCCCCCCCCCGAGTTCTCTTCTTCCTACGGGAAGAGAAACCTTCTTGGAGCGGAGTATGCTGAACCGCTTCTCTGTTTATTCCAATCCAAGGTCAGGTCGTCCCCCACAGAACCCACAAAACAGCTCCCGCTGCATCCAAACTGGAGCACTATTCTTCCACCCAAGTTTTGCTTGGGTGTCATCCCTCCTGCTCTTTGGCATGGACCTAGATCCTACCTGTTCACTGAAAGCCAGCTTTCAGGGCTGCCCCCTCCCTGGAACCCTGCTGGCTGTCCCCATCTGCCAGCCCCATCTGTGCTTTGCAGCTAGGAAGATTTCTTCTGTGTAGCTCCTAGGGTCTGAGTTGGGGGCACGTGCTTCCCTGAGCAACCTCGAGTGGGCCTGCCTGCTGATGCTTTGTGGGCTTCCTTCTGGGCTTGGTGATATTGGCTCATGGGCTTTCTACCCCAGCGTCTTTCTGGCAGTTCATGGTATTCTCACCAACTCAGGAACAGAAGTTTCTGCCTAGGGGCTTTCTATGACCCCATGGTCTTGGCTGAGCACCTGCCTCACTTTTCTCTCTGTGAATGAAGGTATCAGTTCCATGTCGAGTAGTGATCGGGGTCCAGAGCTTTTCATAAAACCGAGCTGGTTCATCGTATATTGGGATGGAGGCACGGAATCTGGGGGAGGGGACTCTGTGGACTCCTGGTACCTTCCTCTAATACCAATGCTTTCTTTCTCTTCCGGATGCAGCCTGAAAACCTACTCTATACATCCAAGGAGAAGGATGCTGTACTTAAACTCACTGATTTTGGCTTTGCCAAGGAAACCACTCAAAATGCCCTCCAGACACCCTGTTACACTCCCTATTATGTGGGTGAGTCTTGTGCATGTGGCTTGTATCCCCCGTCTCTGTTTACTGCTGTAGAACGGGGTAGCCAGTGGGTTGTGGGAACCAAAGAGTTAAAGCCTGGTGAAGAGGGAGGAGGGAGGACTCTTGTCTGCATGGAGGCGGGTGATGTGGGGGGCCCGGAGGCTGCAAAAATATTCTTCCAAACTTCAGCTTCTGCTTTTGAAAATAGATCCAGGAAAATTCTGGCTGTGGCCTGTGAGCTGAATGACGTCACGGCAGCTCTAAATATATACGTGATAAAAGGCTGCCATCAGCTCGGGACGGAGCCCAGCCGCGGTTGTTTTTCTCCGGCTTTCATCTTCATATTCAGAAAGTGGGCAGGCCTTTTCTCCTACACTAGAGGGATACAGGGCACTAGTGAACCGCCTTGTGGGAAAGGGCCCCTTGAGCCGGGAATTAGGTGGGGGCATCGCATACTTACGATTCCTGGGAAAGCTCTTGGCAACCGCCACTGCTACCTAAGGCCCCTGTCACTAGTGCCCCTTTCCTGAGAGTCGGGCGATGATTGAAGCTTTTGTCCCTTTTGGGAGGGCAGCTAAGGGGTACAAAGCTTCAGAAATGGCCCCCTGTTTATCTGAGTGTACTCTGCAATACTTCCATGATAAGTCTGGCCTGCTGACCTCATTGCCCTGATTGGAAGACTGAGGCCGATGGGCGGGTATCCAAGCTGACTGGAACACGGAACCCTGTGATCTGGGCTGCGCGTTCAGGGCGATGAGAGACACAACACAACACGGCTGGCAGGCTGAGATCTTCTTCAGTGGCGAGGCCTCTCCAAACTTGAGACTGAGCCTTCTCCCTTCCTCTCTCTTACAAAGTTGAGACTGACAGAGGGACCGAGAGTAGCTAAGGGTTTGTCTGAAAGCAGCTTTTTTTTTTTTTTTTTTTTTTTTTCTGGTAGCTCTCTCTCCTCCCCCTACTTCACACACTTGCTGCCTTCCCAGAAGGTGCCAGACGCCAGTCTGCTCTGCCCTATCTCCCAGCCTGGGTACCTGTTCCTCACCTTACCCAGGCTTAAGACTCCTTCCTAGTCCCCAAGGCCCTTGGGGCTGAGAGATCTCCTATGCCCTCTGCTCTGGTAGCTCCTGAGGTCCTGGGTCCAGAGAAGTATGACAAGTCGTGCGATATGTGGTCGCTGGGCGTCATCATGTACATCCTGTGAGTACCACTTCCCACCCCCCACTCCCACCCCGCCCCACCTCAGTCCTCTCCTTCTACCTTTCCATGAGCTATTTCAACTTCTCATTCCCTTTGTCCCTAGAAAGGGCTTTTTTTTTTTTTTTTTTTTAAATTACGTGTCATCCCTTGGCCAGGTTGTCTTTTGTTTCTTGTGCTGTGAGACACAATCCTTGAAACTGCCTGCAGGCTTCCTCATGTCAAGGCTGAAGGCATTCCTGGGATGTGTTCAAGAGTCCACAGGGCTGGCGTTATTGCTGTGGTGTCTGGCTGCCTGTCACCCAGGAAAAGGAGAGAATGGGTCTGTCTGACCCTTGTGTGCCCAACCCTTGTACCAAATGACCTCTTCTCTTTGCCAGTTTGTGTGGATTTCCACCCTTCTACTCCAACACTGGCCAGGCCATCTCTCCAGGAATGAAGAGAAGGATTCGCTTGGGCCAGTATGGCTTCCCTAAACCTGAATGGTCAGAAGTCTCCGAGGATGGTAAGTAAGCTTCTCTACCCAACCTGGCCCCTTCAACCTTGATTTGGGAAGATACCCCTTTTTTTTTTGTTTTATAAAATGGCAGCGTGAGGGGGTGCCTTGGTGGGCCTGCCAAGGTGTCTCTGTCAACAATCAAGCCATGCAACAGGCCTAATATAAAAGAGGGTTTATTTGAGACCAGGAGGAAGGGACAGAGGCAGAGAACGGGGTGGGGGGGGTGGAGGGGTGAGGGGGTGAGAGGGTGGGAGTGGGGAACAGAGAAGGACACAGAGAGAGGAAAGGAAGAGAGAAAAAGGGGAAGAGGCTAGCTGGGGAGAGAGGGGGCTGGAGAGAGGGTGGGAGAAAAGATGGAGAGAGAGAGAAGCCATCTGAACAGAGTGAGGTTCTTACCTAACAGGTAGCCCTTGCTAGGTAAATTGAGTGACGCCTAGAGGAAATGCTAACACCTTTGGCCGTCGAACTGACCTGTGTTCAAATTCTAGCTATTCGAACCTAGACAAGTCAACTGAACTTTCCAAAGTTTCAGTTTCTATTTCTGTCAAGTAGGTTCAACATTTATCTCCCCAGCCAGGAGGCAGAGGCAGGAGGATCTCTATGAGTTCAAGGACAGCCAAGGGTACACAAAGAAACCATGTCTTCAAAAACAAACAAAAACAACAACATAAACACTGATAATTACTGCTTTCCCAGGACCCCTTCCTTGTTTTGTTCATATTTTCCCTCCCAGGTCGCACAAACAATCCTGCCTTGTATTACCTAGCGTTGCTTAACAAATTATCCTGAGCGCTTAGTGACCTTGAACGAGAAACAGTTGTTAGCTCACCATTTCTGATCATGAAGAATGTAGGTGCACGTATAGCCCTGCCTGGCAGAGCCTGTGACTCATGTGGGGGAGCAACTCACTGATCCCTCTCTTCTGGGTCCCCTAGCCAAGCAGCTAATCCGCCTGCTCCTGAAGACAGATCCCACGGAGAGGCTGACCATCATGCAGTTTATGAACCATCCTTGGATCAACGTGAGCATGGGCTTGACCTGGAGTAGGGCTGGCAGGATGGAGGGGATTAGCCCCGGAGGCTCGGTTGCAGGGTTGGTCTGGGACCTTGTACAGTGATGTATGCTCACACCCCACCTATGGCCTGGCTTTGCCACTGTCCCAGCCTGGCTCCTTCACCTCTCTCTGAGCCAGCATTTCCCCTCCTGAGAATGGGAGCAGGCGATGTGACAGAGGTAGCCTATGCTATACCACACAGTTCTAGTTAGTAATCCATGGGCTTGCGGTTCCTTCTAGCAATCAATGGTGGTCCCACAGACTCCACTCCACACAGCCCGAGTGCTACAGGAAGACAAAGACCACTGGGATGACGTCAAGGTGGGTAGATTCTGTCCCAGTCTCTATGCATTCCAGGATGGCATCTCCTCAGAATCTAGGGTTTAGCTCCTCCCCGGTGCCTGGAGATGTCAGTGACTGCCCTAGTGATCCAGCCAGAGAATACCATGGAGCACTGGGCTGCTGCACTTTCCCATCTAGCATGATACTTGGTGGGTCAATCTTTGCTGAGGGGACTCTAGGCCAGGGACTCCATGAAAGGATTTGGGGTCTAAGCATTGGTTGTAAACTCTCTTAATGACTAATAGCATTCAAGATAGGAACTAGTGTTCTTTTAGACATAGTAAGGGTCAGATGGGCCTTTGTGAGATAGCATCGTAGAGCGCTAGGGTTTCAAGCTCCAGACCCTTGGAGATCCAGGGAAATGCCATTGTCTTCAGGCCTCGAGGTTCTTCTACACACATGCCACTGGTTCAGTTCTCTGTCCGTGTAGCTGTGGTGTGGTGCAAGGACTCATTCCTTTCTTTTGCCTTTGTGAATAACTCAGTGTTCAACACACACAGACACACACACACACACAGACACACACACACACACAGACACACACACACACACACACACACACATTTGTAGAGAGGATTATGTGCCCAGGGCCAAGCACACAGTAGGTACTAGAGCGGTGCACGCTGATACTCCTGTTAGTGCTATAATTATTGAGGGGCTTCCCAGGCACGGACGCGACGGTTTTCAAGGTCAGTCTATACCGACCTCTTCTTTTTCCCTGCTAATGGTACTCAGGAAGAGATGACCAGCGCCCTGGCCACTATGCGGGTAGACTATGACCAGGTGAAGATCAAGGACCTGAAGACCTCTAACAACCGGCTCCTCAACAAGCGGAGGAAAAAGCAGGCGGGCAGCTCCTCGGCCTCACAAGGATGCAACAACCAGTAACACGTGGTGCCTTGGAGGAGCCAGACTGACAGACCGGAATGTCCTGAGGCTCTGGCCAGGAGGGGCTGGAGTCATTCTTATAACAAAAAGGATAATTTTGTTGTTTATGTGTCACATTGAACTTGAGGATAAAGAGCTTGGCCCAAGAGTCCCAGCCTGTCTTGGGCTCTAGCAAGCTGCTGTCCTCAGGGACGGGGCCCCTCTGCTACAGCTGGGGCAACTTTGCACACTGGCTTGGCCGAAGGCCCAGCTCTGTTCTGCCTTAAGACACAGCCTTACTTCTAGGCCACTGGGAGAAGTGGCGGATCTACCCTTCTTCTATAAAGGATGTATCCTGCTGTGTGGGCAGATGGGGCTGGCCTTGAGGAAGGTATTGGGCCATTGGTTGCTATGGTGACCACAGGCCATGTTGCTGTCTGAGAATACTGAACAAAGGAGAAAGGAGGGACAGTCCAGGGTCTACCTTCTTGGGGAGGTTTGTCTCTCTCACTCCTGGCTCAGGCCTCTTTGGTCTGCCAGAGGCTGCAGAGTCCTGTTTTGCTTACTTTCCTGGATGGTTCAGCCCTGCCTTACTGTTAGCAAGAGCCCATGTAACACTCAGAGAGTCTGGGGGCGGGGGGAGAGGCGTCCTCTCGTTACCCCCTGATCTAAAAGGTAACTTCTCATCTTAATTGAAGGTGTGGATATGTATGCTGGGGGTGGGTATCCTTAACCTTTTTCCGTTTTGGAAACTTCACTGTGACAAAAGCTCCTATCTCTTCCTGCTCACCAGATCTCAGGTAGGACAGCCCGCCTCTGCTGATAGTGCGGGCTGCCTTTGGGTTTACTTTTGTGAACAGGCGTGTTTGCTTCCCTGTTACCCAGGACCTTTTCCCCGTACTCTGGATCAGACCTGGGTGGAGAAGGGCTGCCGAGCCATGCTTACAAGGTCTGGTCCTGGCTTTAGCCTGAGTCGGAACAGAGAGGGTTTTCCTTGGCTGACCCCAGACTCAGCCAGCTCTGCCCTGTCCTGCCCAGGGTAGCATCCAGGTGCTGAGAGGTTGATTGGTGACCCAACAAGTGCCTGGCACCCAGCCTACTTCCTAGATCCTAGATCCTGGCCCTTCTCACTGGCTGGGAAGCCTTAGATCTTATCGACTACAACAGTGCTGCTGGGTTTTATATTCAGATATTAATAAAAAAATTTTCAATGATTCCTGGGTTTCTTTGTGTCTACCTAGTTGATCAGAAGTGCTCAAAGGACAGCTCTACACCCCTACTGGTGACTTTAGTCTGGCTGGAGAGAGTGCCTCTGGCCTGGTAAACACGCCAGGCGAACTCCAGCACCTCTGTCTCATTCATTGTAGAAAGGTCAGAAGGACCGAGGCACGGCAGCTGCCGCGTGCCTCCAGCTCTGTGCCGCCCCTGAGCACTGTATGTGTGACACCCACCCCCGGCCCTGTGTGTGCCAGCGTCTGCCCACAGTGGCCACCCCCAGCTGCGTGCCAGCCTGCTGAAGGGTGGGCAGAGCGCCTGCTGCAGCGCCGAGCTATTTTCAGAAGCTGCCAGGTTTCATTTGGCAGTGAGAATATCGGGGCGGGGAGGGGTGGTATGCTAGAAGACTGTCTTTTCATTACTCTAGCAAGAGAGCACCCTCACCCCTTGGGAGCCCCGAGGGCAGCCTCAAGGGGCCCTCGATGTGCGGATGTGCTGTTTCTCCTCCCAGCTTCCATCCTGAAACCTCCCAGTTTTCCCAGAGCGCATCTGGCTTAGGCAGAACTCCCTCCTCCTCAGCTGCCCCTCTTCCCTCAGGGGGTGGGGGGAGGAGGGCTCAAGGCGTTAGAAGGCGTGCATTCCAGAGATATCCTGCTGCTTCCTAGCTTGATGACCTTGGACAAGTCCCTCAGCTTCCCTGACTTCCAGTTCCTCCATTGAATGCTGCAGAGGAGGGTGCCCACCTCGTGGTGTCAGCTGAGGGACGGGGTATCGTTTGTGCAGTACTCTCAAGAGAGTTGCCTTGGTACAAGGTGCAAGCCTAGCCGGCTTTACCTACTTTGGCATTCCAGTCCATTTGGACAGGGAGCACCTAGCGTGGTCTGAGGAGGAGGGAAGCACAGTCCAGGCCCACTTCTACCTCTGGGACTGTGCATTTGGAGAATCAGATCTTCCACACCGTGGGGTTTCACTTCCAAGGACTTGCTTGTGAGTGTAGCAACATGTAGACTTTGGGGGCCTTTATTGCAGCTCTGGACTTCAAAGGAGGGCAGTTAGTGACTTTGAGGGTCCCCAAGCGCATACGTTTCAGGTCAATGTTCCTAGTGTGCTTTCTAAGGCTAGTGGACCGCTGGGCATGCAGGGAGATACAAATAGCACTTAAGGTACAGACGGAGTCTTTCACTTTGGCTGCCGAGTCCCCACTATGCCTGAGACTTGTGTTAAGCACAGCGTACGTGTCAGTAACAGCTTCGGGCGGGGCTCTCATCTCAAGGAGTTTACATTCATGGGAGAAGGGGCAGAGGGTAGCTAATAGGGACTGGATGTCCACCGTGTACCGGGCACTCCCCTTAAGTCCTGCACTACACAAATGTATATAATTGAATCATGGCCTTCATGTGGTCCAAGAAGAAAATTCATGGGCGATTTAAATCAAAGAGTTTAGGGGACAGGAAAGGTGTCTGATAGGTTCAGGGTTTAAGAGTAGAATAGCTGGGACCAGATACTGCCCCCCAGCTTCGTCTGTACCTCTGCTCTTCCAGTCTTTTTTTTCCCTAGGGACTGGCTTGGATTCGCGGCTGTACCCACCTTTTCCTAAGGTAAAACCATTGCTGCAGTAGTTTTGGAATGACTGTTATAGATCTAGTGACTTCCTGCTGGGCCCGAGAGAGGGTTGTTTGGTCAGTCACACTTGGCCCATCATTTATTGCAAGGGAAGACACTTGTCCTCTTCTGTGGCTCTTAGAGAAGAGGTGCCATAGGGCCAATTAAGTCAAAGAAGAGGAGAAAGCCTTATTCCTCTCTCTGCTGTGTCTCCTTGGCCACTTCCACGATCCCATGAGAAAATCTCAGTGATAAGCCCAACTCAGTGCTTGGCCCCCTGACTTCTGGCATTAGAAGGAGTTCCCACAAGCCAGGACTGGGAGGTTGGAAACCAGAGCCTCAGTATGGCAACCTGTAAAATGGACCATGGAAAATGACCATCAGATGATAGATATTAGATGGGCTAAGAAATGAACCAGCCACACATTCACAGGAGTAATCAGGAGTAATCAGAACACATGCATTTATTATACATAGTCACTGTGGTAGCTTCTTTAGGAGCTTTTAGTGGTGAGGTGTGTGTGTGTGTGTGTGTGTGTGCAGGAGCTGGGTGGGGGACTCTGTCCTCAGAACCTGAGGCTGGCTGGCTTCCCGCAGTCTGGCTCATTGCTATTCTGTACGAGCCCCTCTCCGCCCTCGCCCTCGCCTCAGCCCCCCCTCCCCCCCCAGCAGCATCACAACCGAGCCTCCAGATGCAGCTTGCCACAGCTTCTGCAGGGGTCTCAATGTTTTTCTGGCCTCTTGAAACTGCCTCTGGAAGGCACGAGGGTGCTATGGGAGCTGTGTAGCTGTCTCTAGACATGGTCGTTTCAGGTTGAACCTCTGTAGCTCTCAGGGATTTTCACAGTTGCTTTCTAGCTCAGAAGTGTAAAATTCCTCCTTTTGTCCCATTGAGTAACTGGCCTGCTTACATTTAGGAATCAAAATCAGCAGGCAGGAAGCTCACCTCATACCCTATATGTAGGATAGGGTCTACACTTAACCAGACCTGGACTTAGGCCTTGGTCAAGACTGTAATCGTTTTTGAGGTTCCCTATCAGTAAAATAAGATGTTGATTAAGCAGAACCAGATTATTTCAGCAGCCTGGCTGATATGTTGCCACCAGTTGATAGACTGGGAAGAATGTTTTGTGGCCAAAGGCATGCCATGAGCTTTGCTGGGTCTTAGTTTTCTGATCTATTAAATGGGAGAAACCCCTCGCAAGGGTGGGGGAGGACTATGGGTAGTTGACCCCCCCCAAAAAAAAAAAAACTTGGTCAGCAGTATTGGTTGCTCTCTGAGTCCAGTGGCCTGGCATTCTGCTATTTCTTGCTGTCTATTTCCTCTGTCTCCAGCCCCCCCCCAATACAGCTGCTAACTCAAGGGGGCCAGTTTCTTGGGGGTCAGGATGCTAGTGAACACAAGCGGTGTAAAGTGTAGTTAAGCATTTTGCTGATACCTACTATGTGTCAGAACTTAAAAGAGGGTGCAACCATATCGTGATGAGCAGTTTCTGATTGCTGAATACCTACTGTGTGCTGGGCTTTACCCGGGTAACTTAATTTAGTTCTCATATTCCTCATAGTCTCATATTCTCATCTACTCAATAGATGGAGAAACTGAGTCCCATGCTCTTAGCTTCTATACACCCCCCCCCCCACGCCATGCTGCAGGAGGCAGAGGAAGGAAATACTATTCCTGGTCTCGGTTGTAGACAATCACAGAAGGCCTCTGAGATGTAGTAACATTCATCGGGAACTCAAAGGGGAAGCCAGATTTAGATAGAGAAATTAGGCAAAGGGCACTGCAGCTCGCAGATGCAGGGTGTGGCAAGGCTTTCTGTGAGAACAGAGAAGGCATCCTTTGAACAGCTGAGAGGCAGCCGTGGCAAGGAGCCTCTCATGTCTTCATCTGCCTGTAGGGAGTTTGAAGGGCACTCTTGTGTCTGCCACGTTTCCCACCCCTACTCCTCACCCCTGTCTCTCCTGGAGATACACCCGTCTTTGGTGCCAGTTTGTCAAGGGAGTCGCCCACCTCCTCTTGCTGCTGTGGCATTTCCAGTTCCCTCCAGAGCTGGCTGTCAGAGTTGGAACCAGGTCTCGGCTATGTTGGACGCCCTGAACTCCCAGCATTTGGTGGAGGAGTTCTAGCTCCTTGCCTCACACCTCCGCTGCCAACAGAGCTATTTTATATACTGGGATTTCTCTTGAGATTTAAATTGAGCGTGAATTTATGTGCTCTAAAAAAAGTTTATGGACCACTGAACTAGACGTTATCAAAATACATCTTCAATCCTTCAAGGCAAGCACTACGCTCCCTCATTTACATATGGAAAAACAAAGAGAGTAGTTCAGTGGCTTTGCTAAGGTCCATAGCTGGAGAGGACAGAAGGTGGGGCTCCGAGAGGGTGGAACGACCTCCAGGTTAGCCTTCCTCCTACTGTGCCTACCCTTAGAGGGTCCAAGTTTCTGCAGGGGTTAGAAGAGAACAGTTGCCCGCACTCTCTGATAAAGAGACCAGAGATGGCTAGGTGAGGGCATCTTGTGGGAGGGTTTCACTCTGGGAAGAGAGAGTCGGGTGAAGAGGAGTAATGGGCATGAGGAGAAAGCAGGGAAGGTATTGGGCAGTCTGCTTTATTCTGCACCAGGGACTATAAAGTGTCCAAAGCAAACCAGGGGCAGTTGACTCTCATGTCTGGCAGAGAGATTCTTTGTGCAAGAATGGGGCATGCTTCTCAGCTCCCCCAAAGCAGCCTCTCATCTCAGCGTATGTACACATCCCAGTTCAGCCTCCCTTTCCGGTGGTAGGACTTTGGCGTATAGGCTATTCTCCCTGACATAACTACAGGATGAAGGGTCTTGGACCACTGAAGAAGGCCAATCCGTCGGGAGGCTGGGCCCACTGCACACAGAGTTTTCAGCTCAAGCTTTGTATGCCAGATATAGCTCACATGGCGTCCCTTATGTTTCTGCTCTTCCAGTGGCTCCCAAAGCAGAAGTTGTGCCCTTATTGCAGGCAAAGTCCCTGCAACTTGAGTACCTTTGTCATGGCCAGGGGCGTGGATCTCCATCGTCTCCTCCCAAAGAAGTCTGTCTCTAACGCAAGACGGCTGATGCTCTGTCCCCTTCCCAGGTCTGCCCTAGCTGAGGTGTCATTCATCTGTCCTTCCCCTCCCCTGATCTTTGTTACTCCTGGTTACCAGAAAAAGGTGATCTTCTGTGGCTCTGGCTTCACCTTGTGCATGGGCAAATGTTTAAAGTCAAGGTCTCTCTCTGCAAATGAGAACCCTAGTTATACAACCTGAGGTTCCTTTTTGACTCTGCTTTGAGAGACTGATAGTCCCTCTAGTCCCTCTGGTCCATTTCTCACTAGGTTATATGGGTACCAATGCCTGTCCCTTATACTACGAGACTCGAAAAGGTAAAGCATGATATTCTGTAGAGCTCCCAGCTTGTCACAGGACCAGAAAAAAATACACCTCGCACATGCGTCTGTGTGGGGCCTGGTGGCATTCAGAAATGTTGAGTCACAGGTTAGAGCCTCTGAACGGAGGCAGTCTTTCAGAGGGAGGGGCTGCATCAGAGCTCCTGTCTGATGGAGCTGCCCACATCTTTTGGGCCTCTCTGTGAAGGCTCCTTGCCAATCCTAGTAGGCTGTGTAATGAGGCTGCCAAGGATGCTAGGGAGACAAGAAAGGCAGGGGCGGCTGTGCTGGGGCGGTCAGAGACCCTCTCTTTCCATAGTTGTAAAGAGAGCGAGTAAAGGCCTGCAAGACACAGGCCTGCACACTGCGCTCTTAACCACTGAGCCCCCTGAATTTTTTGTTTTTAAGACTTTATTTATATTTTATGTATGAGTGCTCTGCATATATACCTGCATGCCAGAAGAGGGCATCAGATCCCATTGCAGATGGTTGTGAGCCACCATGTGGCTGCTGGGAACTGAAGTCAGGACTTCTGGAAGAGCAGCCTATGCTCTTAACTGCTGAGCTCTCTCCAGCCCCAGAGGACCTGAATTTGGTTCCCAGGTCCCAAGTTGGGTTGCTCACAACAGCCTGTCACTGCAGTTCCAGTGGAACTGACACTTGGATATGAATTTGAGTGTGTGTTTTGTTCATGTGCATAGGTGTGTAGGTTTGTCACATGTGTGTGTGGTTGGAGGACAACATCGGGTAGCATTCCTTGATGGCTTCTCCAACTTACTTTTTGAAGCAGTCTCTCACTAAACTCAAGCCTGTCAACTCACTCAGTCTGGTTGGCCAACGAACTCAGGATTCTTCCTGTCTGCCTCCCCAGCATGGGATTATAGATGTGCACAACCACGCCTAGCTGTTTGTTTGTTTGTTTGTTTGTTTTTCAAGACAGGGTTTCTCTGTGTAGCCCTGGCTGTCCTGGAACTCACTCTGTAGACCAGGCTGGCCTCGAACTCAGAAATCCGCCTGCCTCTGCCTCCCAAGTGCTGGGATTAAAGGCGTGTGCCACCACCGCCGGCTTGCCTAGCTTTTTTTTCCCCTCTGGGTATCCAACTTGGGTCTTCATACTTGCACAGAGAGCACTTTACATAGTGAGTCATCTCTTCAGTCGTGGAGATAAAGTCTGTAAAGATAGAATGTGCTGGGCTGAAGAGATGACTCAGTGGTTCAGTGGTTAAGAGCACTGACTGCTCTTCCAGAGGTCCTGAGTTCAATTCTCAGGAACTACATGGTGGCTCACAACCGTCTGTAATGGGATCCGATGCCCTCTTCTGGTGTGTCTGAAGACAGCTACAGTGTACTCATATAAATGAATAAATAAAAAAATAGAGTGTGCTATATCTAGTAAAGAGGGGTGGGTTCCTCCTGGTGGGCTCTCAAAATGGCATTTCATTTCACTGGAGTTATATGGATGCTTAGTAGGGAGATGTCCAGCTTGGAATAAGCAAGTTCTCAGTAGTAGTCATACATCAAAATCTCAACCAGCTAATATCAAGTGCCTCCTTTCTCTAGCTTGTGATCAGGACTCCCCGACTATACAGCTTTAGCTGTTGAGATGTTGAAAGCCACAGCCTGTCTATAATGGAGCCTCTTCTCTGGGTGAAGATATGGCCAGCCCTACAGGCTATCCTAGGATGTGTTCATGGAGATCCTGGGAAGAGAATGGCAGCTTTGCTTGTTCCCAGTGCTTGAGGATAGGCTTAGAAAAAGAGGGAACTTGGCAAAGGTCCTAACTCTGGGTAAGGGCTTACGAACCTGACTATAAGAGGTTGAGAGTGTTGTCAGGGGACCACAGAATGTTGCCACAGAACAGCCGCTCTGCCTACGTCTGCCTTTCAGAGCCTGATTTTAGGAGGTTTTTGTCCTGCGGCTCTGGCAGTCATGTGGCCTACCTCCCGAGAGCCAGCTTCAAGGAGCAAGTGTTCCCTCCTGACATTGCCTGGAGGAGGTAAGGGCACAGGTGAATTCAAAGGCGTTTGGGAGGTTTTATGGGTGTGATGGTTTGTCTTGGTTATCAGCTCTATGGGATTTAGTATCACCATGGAAACATGGGGCATGCCTGTTGGGAGTTTCTTGATTAGTTAATTGGGGTGGGAAGACACACTATAAATGTGTGCAGCAGTGTTGCATGGCTGTGTTGCTAGACCAACTAAAAGGGAGAAAACAAGCCAACCGCCAGCATTAATGGCTTCTGCTTCATGATTGTGGCCAGTCCTGCTACCACACCTTCCAGCCATGATGGATGGCAGCCCCTAACTGTGAGGTGACATGAACCTTTATCAGGTGTTTTGTCACAGTGCTAAAAATGCAATGGGAGATGCTATTCCACCGTTGGGCGTGGAGACCTTAGTTCCACAGCCAGCCCTAGCGGTCTGTCGGGCTAGTGGTGGCCAACGATGAGAGCCACCTTTGCTTTCTTCACCGTTCAAGAAGCCCTTGGGGATTCTCTGCATCTAGACATGAGTTAAAACGTTTAGGCTGTGTGTCCTGCACTGGTAAAGGGAAAGAGGAACTTTTCTTCCCAAAGTATGTCCCACAGCTTTCAGATTTGTTTTCGTTCAGTGTCCCAGTCCTAGACCGGGCTCTTCCTGCTCAAGGTGCTGCAGAATTCCCAAGCCCAGCTCCTTGAAGACTGGCTCTTGCCAGGAAATGCTGGAGCTCTGGGACCAGCCGCTACATGTACTCCACTTGTTTTTTCATTTGTTTTGTTTTCTTTTGTTTTTCAAGCCAGGGTTTCTCTGTGTAGCCCTGGTTGTCCTGGAACTCGATTTGTAGACCAGGCTAGTCTCGAACCCAGGGATCAACCTGCCTCTGCCTCCTGAGTGCTGGGATTAAAGGTGTGTGCCACCGCCTGGCAGTTATGCCTACTCTTGGGTTCTCTCTTTTTTCCATTGCCTGTAAATGCCACAATGATGCTCCCAGGGTTCTTGGAAAAATCAATATGAAAACACATGAGAAAAATCCCCACAGTTTTGATATCTTTTTTCTTTTTCTTTTTCTTTTTTTTCTTTTCTTTTCTTTTTTTTTTTCTGAGACAGGGTTTCTCTGTGTAGCCCTGGCTGTCCTGGAACTCACTCTGTAGACCAGACTGGCCTTGAACTCAGAAATCGACCTGCCTCTGCCTCCCAAGTGTTGGGATTAAAGGTGTGCGCCACCACCGCCCAGCAACAATTTTGATTTCAATTGAAAGTCTAATAATGGAGACTACTACTGGGTGGAGGATAGTTAGGAGACAGCAGCTCTAAAGGGTGGAGAGGGTAAAAGAAGATTAGATGAAAGTAACAACTGGAACAGAGGGCCATGGCATTTAGGAGTCTGAAGGTCCTGAGTTCTGCAGAGGACTCTATCGTAAAGACACTGAAGTGGTCCAGGTGTCTCTGGGCACACATTGTAGTGGGGCCAGTAGACATCCTGGACCATTGGTAGATGGAATCCTGATTTTTGTGATAGGGGTTTTTTAATTAATTTATTTATTTTATGTATGTGAGTACACTGTTGATGTCTTAAGACGTACCAGAAGAGGGCATTGGATCCCATTACAGATAGTTGTGAGCCACCATGTGGTGCTGGGAATTGAACTCAGGACCTCTGGAAGAGCAGTCAGTTCTCTTAACCTCTGAGCCATCTCTCCAGCCCCTACTTATTTATTTTATGTATAGGAGCACACTGTAGCTGTCTTCAGACACACCAGAAGAGGGCATCAGATCCCATTACAGATGGTTGTGAACCACCATGTGGTTGCTGGGAATTGAACTCAGGACCTCTGAAAGTACAGTCTTTTTTGTTTGTTTGGTTTGTTTGTTTGTTTGTTTGTTTTGGTTTTTCGAGACAGGGTTTCTCTGTGTAGCCCTGGCTGTCCTGGTGAAGACCAGGCTGGCCTTGAACTCAGAAATCCGCCTGCCTCTGCCTCCCAAGTGCTGGGATTACAGGCGTGTGCCACCACGCCCAGCTTGTATTTGGCTTCTTTTGGAGATCTATTCTCACAGCATTAGCAGCTCTTTCCCTTGTATTGTTCCTGGTATTTTTAGTTTTTGGATGCTATTGTAAGTGAAATTTAAGAATGTTTTAATTCCCCAGTAGCTTATTGCTGGTTTATGGAGGTATAATTGTTTTTCTTACATTGATCTTGCATTCTATGATACTACTAAATGTATTTGCTTTTTATTTTCTCCACACATAATTATGCTTTCTGTGACTAATGACAGCTTTATTTCTTGCTTTCCAATCTTTTTTTCCTCTCCATCCCTTTTCTCTCTTGTGCAGTAGGGCCTTGTAGCCCAGGCTGGCCTTAAACTAACAATCTTCTTGTGTCCGCTTCCTGTGTGCTGGTACTAGAGATATGTACTACCATTCTTGGAATTTCCTTTCCAGTCTGTATGGTTCTGTTCCTTGCATAGTTAACTTAGTGGTGGCTTTAATTCAACACAATATGCAGGCCAGGACTTAAGTTTTGAGATGTTATTATTCTATGTGGTGGTTCACACTTAATTCCTCTGGCTGCCTGGGAAGCAGCTTAGGGGACAAAAAGAAGAAAGCAGAGAAGAGCAAGGAGGCTAGCATGCCAAGAAAAAGAGGGAGATGGTTTGGCTTGAGAGAATGAAAAAATTGGATGAATTTGGAGTTGGAGTCATAGACCTCATTGTGGGTGAGGGTACCAGGAAGACCCCTGAAGTCATTGGAAGAGGTGGAAATGCTTCCTCTTGAAGTGGAGGCTGGGATGGCAGCTTTGCTACTTTCTTTTCAAGATACTGTTAGACACACTCCTGGTGTTTGGAAGGGAGCTTTGGATTTTTTTCCCCCCGAGACAGGGTTTCTCTGTGTAGCCCTGACTGTCCTGGAACTCACTCTGTAGACCAGGCTGGCCTTGAACTCAGAAATCCGCCTGCCTCTGCCTCCCAGAGTGCTGGGATTACAGGCGTGCGCCACCATGCCCGGCTAACAACTGCCTTTTGATATCAGTGGAGTATTGATTCCAAGATCCGTGCATGTACTAAAATCTGTAGAGGCTCCAGTCTCTTACATAATAATGGCATAGTATTTACATATAACCTATGCATACTCTCCTGAGTACTTCAAATCATCTCTAGATCAGATTTAATACTTAGTACAATGTAACTGCTTAGCTAATATCTGTCAGACTGTTTAGGGAATAATGACAAGAAAAATTCTGTGTTCGGTACAGATGTAATTTTTAAAAATCTATTTTCCAATGTTGGTTTAAGCCTCTGATGTGGAAATCCACCACATCTGAGGGCCTGACTATATAGTTTATTATAAGACTCTAAAATGCAAGTGTTCTCAGAAAGGGCTGGTTAATGTGTAAGATGCTGCCGAGTAGGGAAAGTAGGGCGAGGACGGAGAAGCAATCGTGAGAGCTGGCATTACAAGCATCTTCTTTAGAGTCAAGGAGGGCATTTCTATGGAGCAGTAGAGTTAAAGGTCTCTCTGGGCGATGTGACTGCTATTGATGTGGAGGTAGAGCTATGCAGCACACCACGGGTGGTGGTGGTGATGGTGATGATGGTGGTAATGGTGGTGATGGTGATGATGGTAATGATGGTGGTGATGGTGGTGATGGTGATAATGGTGGTTATGGTGGAGGAAACCTTTCTTCCTTACCGCCCGAGGAAGCATTGAGGAACTTTTGGTGATCAAAGGCCTCACTTATCACAAAGAAAAAAACAGGCCCAGTGTCCTTCAAGGCAGTGCTTGGGGCTGGCAGGCAGTGTAGATCAACCACACTAGAGAGGATAGAGCAAGTGTAGGAATCCCTTCTCAGTGTTGTGCTGTGTCTCTATCACAAGAATCTCATTGTGGGGCTGTAAAGTTGGCTCAGTGGTTAAGGGCACTGACTGCTCTTCCAGAGGTCCTGAGTTCAATTCCCAGCAACCATATGGTGGCTCACAACCATCTGTAATGGGATCTGATGCCCTCTTCTGGAGTTCTGAAGACAGCAATAGTGTACTCACATACATAAAATAAATAAATCTTAAAAAAAAAAAAAGAATCTCATCGTGGCAGTCGGTCCTGTTTCTGTCCAGCGGAGGGGAGCACCAAGGAAGGTGGAAGGGCGGGCTCCAGTGCTGCTCAGTGCCACGCTCTGCCTCTGCGTGTTATTGACCTGGGGAAGTAACCATGCTTTATATAGCTGATTTTAAAATGGAAACTATGCATACTCTTGGGAAACTGCAGAAAAATGGAGGATTATCTTTTGATGTATATTTTACTCTAGTTGGTACCCACATACATTTGTTCTTGCATAAGCTTTATTGTTTGACATTGAATGTTGTATAACACATATTTTCCGTGTTTATATATGGCTTTCATAGTAAAATTGAATGGTGCAATGCCTCTTGTTCAAGCAATTCTATGGATGATCATTTGGGTCATATCATATTTATAAACACCATCACATTGAATATCTATAGAAATAGAACTTACTCTTGATCCATTTCCACAAAACTAAAATTGTAGGGTTTTTGGTATTTACCAGCCATATTGTTGGTGGGAGATCAACTGGAGCCACCCGCCTCGGAATACCCAGTTCAACACTCCCAACTGTCTACACATTTGTCATTTAATTCTTTAAAAGATTGATGCACAGAAGAGGGGTATCATCATGGCTTCAATTTGTCTTTCTTTGGTGGTTAAAAAAAGATACTCATTTCCCCATCTGTTCATTTGCTGATTGTATTTCTCTCTACAGGAGCAAGGAGCTCCCAGGGAGCGATTCACATTGGTATCTTTCTTATCAAGGTCTCTGAACGGCTCCCTGTGCCCTGCCTGAAGTGTCCTCACCGACTGAAGAAACCAAGTCAAATGATTGTGCCCTTCTGCTTGGCCCCCACCTCCAGCCATTCTCCATAGTCATATTCTTCCTGCTGAAGGCCCCCTAATAGCCTTTCATGGCCTCTCCTCTAGATGACTTTGGCTTTCTCTGTAGCCATTTTCCATGGACCTCAGAGAAACGTCAGGAAATACTTCTAAACCAATTTATTAGCTCAGTGTCTACAACTGACTGCTTAGAATTCTTTAGTGTGCTTCTACCTACTGCTACTTCCCTAAATGAAATCCAGGCTTTAGTTTGACTTGTTTTATTTGCCACTCTAGACCTCTAGTTCTTTCTCCCTCCATATCTTGCTTTGTGAGGCCCCTTTCTTAGGGTGCCTCTATTTATTCATGGGTTATGTCAGGTCAAATATTATCTGAGACAGGCTCTTCAGCCAAGTTTTCCTGGATTTTCTTCCAGTCACTCAGCCTTCAGGATGCCTCTGAGTGTCTGAAGCTTTTGCAGTATGTAAGGATCTTTTAAAAAGCCATCAGGACTCCAATAAGTAGTTTTCCCTCTTTCCATTCAACTTCCAAATAAGTTACAAAAGGAAGTATTGGTAGAGGTCAAAGCATCTCTTCTTCCTCTTCTTCCTTCTCCTCCTCTTCTTCTGTCTCCTCCTCTTCCTCCTCACCATCATCATCAAATAGAATTATGAACTGACCTCAGAATTATTTTTCCTGCCTCTCCCAAGTCAAGTACTCTGAGGGGGGAGGCTCATATGCCACAGTTACTGGGAGCACATCTATGGGAGGAGCATTGGGCATGAGGGGGGATGCTGCCCTCCTCACAGAGGATCCCCCAAGAAGAAATGCTAAATCTTGTCTGAAATTATAATTCGTCACTTTGTGGATGTTATTGTCTGAGTTATGCATTGATCATCTTAAGGGCCAAAGTATGTAGGACTTCTTATCTACCCTGTGCTTTTAAGCAGGTGAAAAAGACTCATTTAGCAAGCACACCTGCTCCAGCCAAATCTGAGATTCTGCTTAGTTTTGAGGGCCTAATTTCTCTATTGATGACGGCCTAGTTATGCTAGCAGAACTCATAGGAATAGGTTAGGAAGCTTCCACGAGGGTGCAGGAAATGAGGACACTGTTGTCTTTGCACTACAATGGGGCGGGGGACGCACCCCAATGAGAGGTGGCCTAACTCACAATTGTGTCAAGAGCTTCCCAAGCCTTTATTGGACTTTATTGAATGATAGTCACCCAAGGCACAGGGGAAGGACATATTTTTCATTTGTCAGGGATTCGTGGACAAAGCCAAATTACAGATTCTGCTGCTCCACTGGCTGCTGCTTTCTAGAGGAATCTGAGTCCTCGCAGGGTTTGGAGCCCACCTGCTAATGCCTGGATTCCAGAGCTGTGGGTGCACACACATCATTGCACCATGGAGAGTCAGAAAAAGATCTCTCTAAAAATAACCACCGAGGAATATTTAATTTGATAGCAAGACTGTGACTAATCCATGAAACAGAGAGTCTGTGTGACAAGACACAGTACAATAATGGGGAGAAATTCATGTTTGACCTTTAAGTAAGTGCAAAATGAAACATATCTATGCCTCAGCAGCCAAGGACCCTGTGGCTGTAGGAAGGGTGACAATGAGCAGGGCATTTGATGGTCACTGAGGAGAACGGACAGTGTTTATAGATCTCGAGGGTGTTGTATCATGAAAATAGAATGGGGAAATCAATACTTTTGGCGTTAGAGAGAGGAGGCTAGTGCTCAGCTAAGTGCTGGTAGATGGGGATAGCCCAGCTGAGCAGGAGGGCCCAAACCAGTTCTCTCAGCCTGGCTTGGTAGGAAGGCAGGTGCTACAAATTCGAGGAGATCCAGTGTTTCTGGGTCTAACACAGGGGAGAGAAACAAGATTCCAATGTCGAATGAACTTTTACCCTGTGCCATGCTCTGTGGTGAGAATTTTATCGGCATTATCTTTATAGGCATCTCTGTATTGAAGGCACTATTATTTTCACTTGCTAGAGGTAACTGGGTTCAGAGAGGTTCAATTGCTTGCCTAGGATCACACAGCCTGAAAGTGTCCAGAATTGAATGTGAGTCTAGTTTGGAGCCTAGAGCCTTAACTCTATTCTTTATTGCAAAGTTATCTGAACTATGAACCAAGGTTAGAGTGGGCTACAGTGACTGGGGCTGGGGATGGGAGGCTGAGTGCAGAAGAGCTTTGTAGCAAGGCTATTCAGTGATGAGTTCTCAAAGGATCCTGGCACAGCAAGTTGGTAGACCAATATTACTTCTGATTGTTTTATAATTCATGACTGTGCATAATAAATTCTGATCCATCGTCCTCAATGCTAATTGAAGAATACTCTATTTCTTCAAGTTTCTCTTCCTCAGTGGCAACAGGGTGAATACTGTTTCTGTTGCTCTCTGGGTCAGGACCTTGCATTTTCTAAGTACATATTCAAGATCTATTATCATGAAAGAGTCTTTAGAATTTTTTTGTTTTTGTTTTTGTTTTCTGTTTCCACTCTCTAAAGAATTAGCAATGGTCCTTGATTTCCATGCCCAGTTGTTTCCCAGCATGCTCAGCTATTCTTTCCACAGACCCTTAGCATGTGCATAGTTGTAGGAAGACAAACAAATTGCTAGGTGTGCACCTGAACCTGTGGGTCCCTGAGCTCTTCTGCAGCTCTGTAGATTAGGCTGTGTAGGGAGGTATGCTGCCTTTTCCTTCTGAGCCTGGGAAGTAAGGGCCCGAGTCTGTACAGGTGGACTGTCTTGAGGATAAAGGAGGGACTGGCTCAGGGAAGAGAGAGAAGCTGGGTGAAGAGAGACCCTAGATGGTTTTATATAGTTAGTCTTTCTTGCGTGCTCAGAAAATTAGGAAATGTGCAAAATAAGCTTTCTGCTCAGTACTCAAGTGGATGGGCCTAAACATACTCAGGACTTCTAGAAGCTTTGTCTTAGGGCCCAATCTTACATGTCTTGGGGTGGCTTGTTAGGGTCCAACAGTGGCTAAAACACAATGTCACAAGACCCACTAGGGCCCCAAGACCTGGCTCCACCTCTTATTCCAGACGCATCTGTCCCCATTCTCCACTTGCCTACTTTCAGACCACATCCTAGGTACATTAAGCAACTTTTTTGTTAGACCTACCTCCCTGGTGCTCCTTCTGTCTAGAATATTTTCTCCTTTATTTGGCTGATTCATGTGCTTCATCAGGCTCCAATTTAAATGTCATTCCTCCAGGAAGTCTTCCCTGAATTGCAAAGTTCATCAGGCCCCCTGACTGATGCTCTCTTCCTACATTAGTTGTATGTCTTTGATTAGAGATTTGCTTACGTGATAACTGCTTTAGTTTCTCTTTTGCATGAAAGATCATAAGCCGTATGATGAAAAAGACCATGAACATCTTCTGTCACAACTCTTGCCCATAATAGCTTCTCAATACATTTCTGGTGAAGGAATGCTGAAAAAATTCACATTCAATGTGAAAAGCCAAGGAACTGAAATTCTCTTCTTAGTCCCAGTTCCATAGCAATTCAGATGCTGGGTAGATAGGGCTGCATCAAGCAAAGAGGTTTTGTTATGCACTTCAGTGAGTTGGTGAAGGCACTGCAATTGGTTGCTTTTTATGTATAGAGAAATTACCTCTGTCCTGATTTGCAATATCTGTGCTATTTTGGGCTGTTTTTCTCTTTTGGGCCTATTTGTATTAGAGTAATAATTTCACCATTTGGCTACACAGAGGCTCAATTAATATTACAAATATGGTCCCATAAAATTCACTGCTTGACATTAGAACGTTTTGTTGCTAATTACTCTCCAAGGTTTTTAATTTCAATCCCTCCTTGGTGACTTAGTATAGAAATTCAAGGGCAAAGTTATTTCTCCCAAGAGGAAGGAGAACTAAGCAATGCCAAGTTTCTAGCTGTTTGCCCTCCCTTCTGGGGGTATCTCACTTTGTAGTCTGCTTTCGTTCATTTCCTTACCCACAAAATAATAAGCAAATGAAAGCTTTATTGAGATGAAGATACACCTTTCTGAGATAAGATGAGAGCCTCCTTTTATTAAGGTATCCACCCGAAGGCTATTTATATTGACTGAGTGCCTACCATGTGTGACATCCTCGGTGTCAGGCAGAGAGGGTGAAACAGATAATAAGGACATCGTGTGACTGTCCCCATGTAGCTCAGTGACGGCTGAGGCAAGAAGCGCTCCAGATTGCTAGGCGCATTTGGATGCATCTTAGGGGTGTTCCTCATGGTGGGACTAGATAATTACAGCCCACCCCGAAATGCCCCATCCATCCTTCAGGGATGAAATCAGAAAAACCTTGGCTCTTCCTCGTTTGAAGATACTGGCTAACTGCGAAGAAGCTGAATTTTAATAATATTTTGAATGGGTTGATTAAATAGGAACAGATGGTTAAAGTTTGTCATTTTAGGAAAAATAATAAAATATTGCACTGCTTATTCTGCTTCTCCTTCACACTCCTCTCCATTCCCTCCCCACCACATAGATATTCATTGCAAAAAAACTCAAGGCAAAATGCTAATGATGCTTTTTTTAGTCACTTTAGGTCTCCTTACCCAAAAGGACCCCAATTTGGGTGGCTATCTCTGCATGGCTGGATTAGCCCTTTGTTCCTGGGTTGCCTCCGAGGAAGCTTCCTACAAGGTGTTGGTTTGGGTGGGAAAATGGCTACCTTAGGTGTTTTTCTCCGTTAGAACTCTGCATGTAATTTAGCAGCCAGAGGAGGCTGGCACTCTGAGGGTACCAGCAGAGCAGAGGTTAATTGTGTCTATCTAGTCCTTTGCTCCTGGGCTTTGTGTAGGTAGAAGTAGACTGACTACAGGTTCCTCCTGGTCAAGGGAAGGCAGGTTGATGCTTCTGTTACCTGCATTCTATTTGGGTTTGTCTCTATGCCAAATGCATTTCTCTGAAGTTTTCTTACCACTCTGTTCAGACAGTGCAGCATATGAGATCAACTGCTGGGAGGGAGAAATGAGTGCTGCCTCTCACTGCTACCAGAAATTCTTGGGAGAATGAGCATCGTGTGCCACATACCCACAGCTTGCCGACTTCAGTAGGGAGAGCCTCCAGAATGCTCCTGGATAAACATCATCTTTGTGGCCACACATTGTTTTATGAGCTGAGTCATCAGGCTGGCTGGCTCCTTAAATGCTGCTGTCTGAATCTTCAGTCAGAAGGAGACGAGAAGGCTTGGAGTCCAAGCCGACAGAACTTTATAGAGGGTCAGTCTCATTTGCCAAAGGTGATGACGGATTTGCCATTATAGAGTTTGCTCATGATGAGAGGATTATTGATCAACGGAGGAAATATGATGCTTTTCTGCATTTCTTATACATTATTTAGGAAATCTGTTTCATTACAGCTACTTTTAATAGCCACTAGTATGAAGGGGTTTCCTGCTGAAAATCTGATTCCTTCCTCAGTCATCAAGTTGCAATTTGTCACTTAATGAGGTAAAGCCAAAAGGAAGGGTGGCAGGATGGGTCAAAACTGTTTGCAGACATTCTTGTTTCTTAACGTGTTCTACCATGTTTATCTTTTATAAAGCCATTCAGTAAGATGCCTCTCAATTAAAACTGATCTTATAATGGGGAAATTTCTTCTGCTTAACATGAGCTTTGTGGTTGCTGGTTCTCTTTTTCAGCCCAATTTTATTATGGTTTCAGTAGATGTATAGGTAGAGTATTCACTGGAGAGTGTATGTGAGATTTTCATTAGGTTTCAGGTGCTATGTTAGCCTCTGTGTGGGGCTAAACTAAATGAAATCCTTGCCACTGAAGAATAAAATGCATTGCTGTCAACGTGCCGAGCAGACACACTCCATCTTTTAGAGTAAGGTGGAAGAGTCAATGGTGCAGGGAAGAGGGGCCCTGATGGTAGGGGAAAAACTTTCTTTCGTGGAGGGGCAGCTGGGGAGTCTTCCTGGAGAAAATGGTCCTGAGGCAACTCTTGGACGGTGAGAATGACCCACGAGTTTCAAGTGAAAGAGGTTTTGTGGGTTGTGGATATTGTTCACAAAAGCCCCATCAAATAAAGACACGGGGGATGCCAATATGTGGAATTCGGATAGCCCTGGAGAATTCTAGGAGAGCAGGTTTTAGGTGATAAGCTTAGAATCAAATAAATTACACTGACATCAAAGGACCTGGGGTACACAGTTCTCATCCAAAGTCAGATGGAGAGAGGCAGAAGAGGCGTCGGTGAGGCGACTGACAAGTGGATCTTCCCGGGGTGGCAGGAGCCTGTGGAGCAGGGCAGGGTGGAAATGGGAGAGAGGCTTTCAAAGCAAGAGCAAGAGCCTGGCTGGGCACTGGCAGGGATACAAGAAAACTGGATAAAGAGGAGGAGTAGGTCAGTGAGGATTCTGATTTTTCAGATGCAAGCTGGAAATCAGCTTATGCCTGGAAGGGTTGTGTGTTGGGGGTTGTCAAGTGGACTAAGAGCCTGAGGAAGGGAAGGCTCGGACCAGATGCCGTGGGGACGGAAGAGCAGGTGCACAGTCCTGCTGAGGTCGGGTTCTCCACAATATATGCTGTGTCCTTTTGTGTTATTTCAAGAAAACAATCTAAATTTAGTGCAAACAGCTAAATTACGCCAGTCTAAACCTTAACCAAATGTCCCCTTTGTCCTCCTTGGGCCCCTTCCTTCCCTTCTCATCCATGGGAATTACTATTCTCTGACCTCAGAGCTGAGATGGGCAGGTACAGGGGATTGTCTCTGTGCGGAAATGGGAGTAAAAGTTGGGGAAACGGACCTTAGGCTCTGTAATGGTTATTATGCGAACCGGTCAAGGGATGGAAGCAGTGGATGAAATGAGAGGTCCATGGCTCTTCAGAAGGCCTGGGTAGCTTGGCTGTGCTGGCTGGTCAGAGCTCTCTGGGGAGAGCTTCATGGGAATGTGGCTCCATTCTGTGGTATTCGTTCATGACTGCCATTGTACCAGGTCCATGTCCCTGGAAGAACTAGCTAAATGAATACTCTAAAGTGTATCTAATTATCGAGAAATTCAATTGATCACAGAACAGACGTTTTCTGGGCAGGAATGGCAGCCTTCACTGGTCGATGAAAGAGTCCATAGACCATGAGGTAGTAGCAATAATCCAGGGGAGGGTGAGGACAGTCAGGAAACTTTGCAGAAGCAATCAACAAGGTCTGGTAATTATTAAGATACTTATTTTCAAATTAAAAAAATTAAAAATGATGTCTTTATGTAGCCCAGGCTGGCCTCAAACATATGATTCTTTTGCCTCACCTTTTGGAGTGTTATAATTACAGGTGAATGTCACCATACCAGTTGCACTATAATATTTTTATTCTAGTCTTGCTTCTCTCTCTCTCTCTCTCTCTCTCTCTCTCTCTCTCTCTCTCTCTCTCTCTGGTTTTTTGAGACAGGGTTTCTCTGAATAGCCCTGGTTGTTCTGGAACTCACTCTGTAGTACCAGGCTGGCCTCAAACTCAGTAATCCGGCTGCCTCTGCCTCCCAAATGCTGGGATTAAAGGCGTGCGCCACCACTGCCCGGCTATTAGTGGCCATAAACTAACTGTTGAGTTGGGTGGATGCTGAGAGGCCAGAAAGATGATGTTGGCCTAAAGCTTGCCTATTGCAGCCTATATGCTGACAGTCCTATGGGAGAAAGATTAGTTCATGGATACAAATGGATACCTGAAGTCTCAGACAAAAGAGGAGGCTG
This sequence comes from Apodemus agrarius, assembly GCA_964023405.1. NCBI lineage: Eukaryota > Metazoa > Chordata > Mammalia > Rodentia > Muridae > Apodemus > Apodemus agrarius. The sequence goes on along the minus strand of OZ030012.1, from coordinate 110,080,476 downwards.
GAGTAAATATAGAATATATACAATAAAAAAAATCAAAAAAAAAAAAAAAAAAGAGGAGGCTGGAGAAAATGGCATTGATTCCTGCTCTTCCACGGGACCTTATAGTCTCTCTCTCTCTCTCTCTCTCTCTCTCTCTCTCTCTCTCTCTCACACACACACACACACACACACCACACCCTTTAAAATAAAACATAATTGAAAACAAAAGAGAGGACAAGTGTCACCGGGTTGACTGCAGCACCAGTTTAGGCTTCCTGGAATAGAGATGCTGAGATGAGCTTTGAAGATTAGGGCAGGCATCCAAGCGTGATGGCCAGGCATGCCACCAAGGTTTTGAACTTACGGTGCTGGTGACAAGAGATGATTAGATATATGCTGGGTCCAGATATAGAGTCCAGAAGTTCCCGGTCTTTGCTCGGTAGTTGACAGGAGCGGCTCGTAAGGTAACGTTGGTAGCTATCAGAACGAATGAATTCTTAGGAGGAGATGGAGAAAGAAAGTTCTAGGAGGTAAGCCAGTCCTCAGGATGGCTGGAGGTGGAGACCTATGCCCCGCAGGGGCTGTGGCATAGGTCTGAGGTACACAACTAGATAGAACTGGGAGAGGAAAGACTTCTTTGCCAGGAAGACCGCTGAGCTTGTTCAGGCCACACACACACCACACACACACCCAGACACACACACACACACACACACACACCCAGACACACACACACACCCAGACACACACACACACCCAGACACACACACACACACACACACACACACCCAGACACACACACACACCCAGACACACACACACACCCAGACACACACACACACACACACACACACACACACACACACACCAGCCCCTCAGAGCAGCCAACTCAACAAGGAGGTGTTAGAGGCCTTGGCCTATATGCGGTACCCTAGGAGCCCAAGAACTGCACTTTTTTCCGTTGAGGCGATCCCATTCTGCCAGCTTCTCCCCGGTACCCCCGGACCCCCTGGGTGGCAGAAGGGGACCTTTCAGAGGATGTGGCTGTGAGCACTGTGACAACGAGAGGAGTTTAATGACGATGCCCTCATTTTTAACTGGTTCTCCTCTCTCTGACCAGAGGGGGAGCGGCCATCTCTGTACGCCTGGCAGGAGACACTGTGGCCTTCCTCACGCAGGACCGCGACCCCGTTCTGCGGTAGCCGCAGCCAAAGGCTCTGGGTGGGCGGAGGGGCCTGGCCTCCCGGGCCGGGCTATCCAATCGCCTCTCGCAGATTTCCCTCCGCTGGCCCGCAGCGGCGTCTCGTGGATTCGCGCGCGGGCTCGGGCGGGCGGCGCGAGCCCGGGCATTGCGAGCCCCCGCGCGCCAGGGAGCGGCGCATGCGCGGGCGTCCCGCGAGCCCGCTGAGGCGATCCGAGCCGCGGCGGCGCCGGGAAGCCAGCGACGGAGCTGTGAGGGACCGAACGGCGCCAGCTCAGGGACGGTGGCGACGGACAGGTGGTGAGCCATCGCCCGCATCGCCAGGAGCTCTTCGGCCGCCCGTGGAGTCTCGCGGTCGGTCCGGACGTGGCATCCGGCGGTGGCGGTAGCATCCCGGACGGCCTGCGAGGGATGCGCCGCCTACTGCCCCGCGCCGCCTGACCGCCCCCGCCTTGCCTCGCGGTGCGCCACAGCCGGGCCCGCGGCCGCCCCTGCGGCCGTCCTCTGCGCGCTGTCACCCAGCCGCCGCGCCCGCGGGGCTGCGCCCGGCCCGGCCATGTGGACCCCCACGGAGGAGGAGAAATACGGCGTAGGTAGGTGAGGCTGGGGCCTGGCAGCGGCGCGGGTTCAGGGGCATGTGCCCGGGTCCCGGGCCCCGCCTGGATTGCTGCCCGGGCTCCTCCGCCCCTGCCCGCAGACTGTGCGGCCTCGGCGCGGGGCGGGTGCGGTACAAGTGCGGGGATGGGCCCGGGGCTCCGGGCGCGGGAGGGCGGCAGGGGGCGCTGGCGGTGCGGCCTCAGCAGGTGCGGCGGGCGGGAGGGGCCGCAAGGCCGGGGCAGTTGCGGGAGGTTTGTGGTGTGAAGCGCAGGACAGTTTATCCACGTCGGTGCACCTTGAGAATCTGCTTTTTCCGGCAGTCAAAACCCCGATTTTAATGAATTTCTGCACCAAAGTTAATGAACCCGATGGTTGTTTATTTTCCGATCGGAATCTTACAGAAAAGAATGCAAAACGTTGACATCATTTTCTCAGCCCGAAATGATGCAGATCTTTGTTTTGCTTTAAGGATTGGAGATAGTAGCCCCACTACTGTGGGAAGTATTCTGGACATACATCATTGTTAAAGTTTAGTGTATTTTGTTGACAGGGTTTTGTTTAAAACACACACACACAAAACCCAAAACAAAACCCAAATCTGTTTTCAAATGAGAACGTTACTCCTTAGTTTCTTCTTCAACTGTTAGGTGAAACTCCTGAAGGTTCACGATTTCTTTTAATATTCCATTTCTTTAAAAAGAATATTCAGTTTTAAAGGCTCTGAGTGCTTTAGTTTTACAATGTTAGTATTTCGTGGCCAGCCACTTTAATTATTATCAATAAACTATTGGATTTAGTAACATATTTAAAATGTGGAGTGTGCAGGGTTTTTTGTTCTTTCTTAGCTTGTAATGGAAAATTTTAGAAAATTTATAGGAAATATATTGCTTAAAGGCAGATTATTATTTCAATTAATGCAACAGTTCTATCAGTATTTCGTTCATAATTCATTATAAAGAAACTGTAAACTGCAGTGGTTTTGTAAAGTGCAATTGTTTTGCAATACCATCAGGCAAAGTATGTAAAAATACTACTTATAGCAGAGGGACCCTCTATTTTCTTCTGAAAAGTTTGTATTAGCTATGCTCCAATGGACCTGGTAAAAAAGACCCCAAGTTCTAGAGTCTTTTGAAAAGGAATTAGAAAATGGTGCACAGGTTGGGGATTCACCCCTATAGAATCTTACCTTTTGTATTTAAAGCATTCCTTGGAAACGAAGTTGCTACTGTGTAATGAGGAGTTGATGGCTCTTCTGTATAACTTGCTATCAGAACTACTTAATTAGAATAACAAACAGTCAGTGTGAAAGTGGTCAGCTGTCCAGTGGTACTTGATAAATTTTTCCCTTCTGGGGAGGAACTCTCAAGTACTGCTGATAGTGGGGTTCATAGTACTGGCTTCTTTTTACTGGTGCTTTGGGAAGATTATGTAAATAATTTTCATAATGTGTAAATGAGGGCTAGTGTTAACATATCTTACAGGGTTGTGAAAACCAAACAAGTACACACTAAGTAGTTTGTAAATGTTAATCTCCCCATTAATACTTAGTGATTACACTATATAATGGTGTATTAGCTCTGAGACTGGTAATTCAAGCCAATCAGATGGAATGAGATTAGCTTTAGAAAAATTGTTATTCCCTGTAGAGGAGCATAGCATTGAGTACAGGGTAGATCTTAAATGCCTGTTGTTATTCTGAAGACAGTTTCTTTGTAGCTGTTGTGGTCTGTTATAATTTGATGCTTTTTTTCTTTTCTTTTTTAAAGATTTATTTATTTATTATATGTAAGTACACTGTAGATGTCATTTTTTGTTTTTTGTTTTTTGTTTTTTTTAAAGCAACAGCTGGATGTTTCTCTAACATTTTCTTCAGCTGTCTCTTTGTATTATGGTCTAAAAGTTTTTGTTTAAATTTCTTAAAACTCTGGACTTCCTCCCCTCCATAAGCTTAGGGGCCATACTTCTTGGTGTTTTTTAAAATCTAATTCCATCTGTAAGATATGTTCAGTATTTTACTTAATAATGATAAAAATGTCAATTAAAATGATTTTCCTGTACGTTCCATTTGTTTGATGTCAAGCTAAGAACAAGCTTAAAAGTTTAACCATTACCACTATTTCTGTAAGAAAATGTTTTTGAGTTCAACTTTTTAAAATGAAACATTCATTTCTTTGCTTGTGTGGAGAATGGGTATACCCATGCTATGACATGCATGTGGAGGTCATAAGATACCTTGGGGAGTCTTTTTTTTTTCCTTTACTATGTATGTTTTGGGGATTGAACTCAGGCCACCACACTTGGTGGCAGGTGACTTAACAGAGATTTAACTTCTAAAGGTTCGTGGTAGAGCCTGGCGTGGTTCATATCTCCTTGAATTCGGGAGGTCCAAGGCTCAGGATTTTGAGGAGGCATCAGGAGGGAAGACAGAAAGGATGGAAGAAAGAAGGAAAGGGGAAAAAGATCTGTAGTACAGAGGAGTCTGAGGTAGAGCAGGAACCACGGGGAAGATTCACTGTCCGCAATATTTGAGTAAATTCACTGGTCACTAGGATAGCCTGAAGACAGTGGCTTCATTAGTTATTTTATGGCCCATCAGTCCCAAGAAGGAAGCCCAGTTTCTGGAGGAGACCCAATACCTCTTTTTGAGGCAAATCCAGAACTTTATTTTGTTCTTAAAAACAAGAATATAATCTACACTTTATAATCATTGGTTTAATATTTGCAGAGAATGTTAACCTTTAAAATTTTCCTTGAGCATTAAGACAGTAAAGTGACAGATCGAAGGTATTTGGCTAGTAAGTGCTGAATTAAAATTTGAATCCAAGATTTCAGAATTCTATGCTACAGATTCTTCTCTTTTACAAAAATTTTATTATTGTTATTTGTGTGTGTGTGTGTGTGTGTGTGTGTGTGTGTGTGTGAGAGAGAGAGAGAGAGAGAGAGAGAGATATGTGTCAGAGTGTTAACAGGTAAGGTCCCATGGTGATCTTTCTTTCTACCCTGGATTCCAGGAACCAGTCTCAGGTTGTTAGGCTTGGGCAACAAAGCTGTTTTATCTGCTAAGTTACCTTGCCAGCTCTACAGATTCTTTTATTACACCCTTTGCCTTTGAATGGAATTTGTCAGTAAGTCTAACTTGGAAGTTGACACATAATCTAAAGCAGTGGTCCTCAACCTTCCTCATGCTTTAATACAGTTTCTAAACCTTTATTACAGTTTCTCATGACCCAGATATAAAATTATTTTTGTCGCCGGGCGGTGGTGGCGCACGCCTGTAATCCCAGCACTTTGGGAGGCAGAGGCAGGCGGATTTCTGAGTTCAAGGCCAGCCTGGTCTACAGAGTGAGTTCCAGGACAGCCAGGGCTATACAGAGAAACCCTGTCTCGAAAAACCAAAAAAAAAAAAAATTATTTTTGTCTCTATTTAGTAACTATAATTTTGTTACTGTCATGAATCATATTGTAAATATGTGTGTTTTCTGATGATCTGATGGAGACCACTATGAAAGGGTTGTTCCATCCATAGGCTGAGAACCACTGCTCTAGAGTCTTCATTTTAAACTAGGTACATATACTTAAGGATTTTTTTTCTACTTTGGGTATTGTATAAGGCTACATAATATTACTGTTGCAATTATGAGTATAATGATTTATTTTTATAGTGGGTACAGGGCACAAGTTCAGAAAGCAAGTTTTTAGTAATGCCTTGAAGACTATATTAGGTGTTATTATTATTGTTGTGATGATGGTGGTGGTGATGATGGTGATGATGATGATGATGATGATGATGATGATGATGACGATAACAACAACAAGCTGGCCTAGAGCTCACTATGTAGACCAGGCTGGCCTCAAACTCAAAGAGATTACCTGTCTTGCTGGGATTAAAGTTGTGTGCCATCACATCCAGCCTATTATTCTTTTTTTTTTTTAGAAAGACACTTAGGATAGAGGAAAGAAATTTGAATTTAGCAAACATTCATTGAGTAGCTTTTTTAAGCCAAAAAGATTTGCCTCTTATTCTCTAAAGCAAATAGGAACTAATCTGCATGGAATTATCAATGAAAAGTTTGTGTTTGTGTGTGGTATATATAATGTGCATATGTGTAAATGGAGGCTAACCCTTAGGAGTCTATTGCTCTCTATCTTATTTTTTGGTCTTTTTTTTTTTTTTTTCCGAGACAGGGTTTCTCTGTGTAGCCCTGGCTGTCCTGGAACTCACTCTGTAGACCAGGCTGGCTTCAAACTCAGAAATCCACCTGCCTCTGCCTCCCAAGTGCTGGGATTAAAGGTGTGCGCCACCACTGTCCAGCCTCTATCTTATTTTTGAGATAGCCTCTCTTTTTGAGCTTGGAACTCAAGGATTTAATTAGATTGGTAAACTGGCCAGAGAGTATCCAGAGAGCTCCATGTTCACCCTGACCCCAGCATTGGTTTATAGATGTGTGCCACTGTGTCTGAACTCATGTTCCCAGGCTTGTGGGACAAACGTTTTGTTGATTGCTTCCCCCTCAAATAGATGAGCGTCTTGCTCTATTGTTCAGGTTACTCTCCAGTTTCTGGGCTCTCACCTCAGTCTCCCCTGCAGTTGGGCAATAAGTGTGCATGAGCTACCATAGTCAGCTTCATATTTAATAGAAAATTTAACATATAACGATTGTCTTAGGGTTTTTGTTTGTTTGTTTTTTGTTTTTTGTTTGGATTTGGTTTTTTCGAGACAGGGTTTCTCTGTGTAGCCCTGGCTGTGCTGGAGCTCACTCTGTAGACCAGGCTGGCCTTGAACTCAGAAATCCACCTGCCTCTGCCTCCCAGAGTGCTGGGATTACAGGCAGGAGTGCTGGGAGTATAGGCGTGTGCCTCTACCGCCCAGCTTAGTCAGGGTTTTAATTCCTGCACAAACATCATGACCAAGAAGCAAGTTGGGAAGGAAAGGGTTTATTTAGCTTATACTTCCATATTGCTGTTCATCACCAAAGGAAGTCAGGACTGGAACTCAAGCAGGTCAGGAATCAGGAGCTGATGCAGAGGCCATGGCGGGGGTGGAGGGGTGGGGGGGTGGGGAGGGGGGGATGTTACTTACTGGCTTGTTTCCCCTGGCTTGCTCAGCCTGCTCTCTTATAGAACCCAAGAATACCAGCCCAGAGATGGTACCACCCACAAGGGGCCCTCCCCCTCTTGATCACTAATTGAGAAAATGCCCCGCAGCTAGATCTCATGGAGGTATTTCCCCAAACTAAAGCTTCTTTTTCTGTGATAACTCCAGCCTGTGTCAAGTTGACACACAAACCCAGCCAGTATAACGATATTCAGTAGACTTCATATTTACAGACATCACGTGGTATTAAACTGTACATTAGAAGCATTGAAGTATATTGTGAGCATGATAATGTTTTCAATGTAACTTCATTTAAAGTTTTTATTTGTCTGTATTTTTGTGTCTGTCAAGTGTGTTTCAGTGTTCACAGAGGACAGAAGGAGGTGTCAGAACCTCTAGAGCTGGAACTCGAGCTGCTAGACATGGGGGTGGGAATCTGCACTCCAGGTCCTTTGGAAAGTAGCACGGTTCTCAACTCCTGAGCCATTTTTCCAGGTCCACATGTAGCATTTTTAGACACATCCTAAAGCATGATAGTCTGAAAAGAACAGCCATTGAGGTCAGAAATGCCTCATATTCATACTTTGTGTTTATATTGGTGCTGAATATTAACTTTTAATAGCTTTTGAATCTTCTTCTGAAATTCGTACCTTTATTTTTGATAGTAAGAATGATTTTTTTTCCAAGACAGGGTTTCTCTGTGTGGTCCTGGCTGTCCTGGAACTCACTCTGTAGACCAGGCTGGCCTCGAACTCAGAAATCCGCCTGCTTCTGCCTCCCAAGTGCTGGGATTACAGGCGTGCACCACCACGCCCGGCGATAGTAAGAATGTTTAAAATTATTCCTACTATATAACAGCAGTTAGTCTGTTATATTATATATTTCCAATGTTATGATTTTACTGTAGTGAACAAGCCTATTTATAATTGTGCTCTCAAGTCTCTTGTATACTTCCCTCCAGACAAATTATGTATAGAGAAGCAATATTTTGAAAAGTTTTTGTACATAGTCTCTGAAGACATTTTTAATTTTTAAAATATACATAAATACATCATCACTTTAGCAGTAGTCCAGGTATTTGCTATATTACACATTAGGATACTTTAGTGAAGATAATGACTTTGTTGGGAAATGTCTTTCAGAAACTTCCCATTTTCCTGTTTGTCTACAGTGCTACAAAATCTCAACCTCCTACTTCCACATAATTCCCCTTTTCTCAGTACTCATTTATGTGCTCTTGCTAATGGGTGAGAGCCAACATTTGTGGTAAAATTACAGTATGATAAACATAGATGTAGTACTACATCTTTACCAGATGTGTCTTTGACCTTCACTACTCATGTGGAGCCCATATTATTACTGCACAGCTGTAATAATAACAAGGGTATTCTCCTCCTGTGCCCCCAAAGATGGCACTTCTGTAGTCCAAGCTGGTCTCAAGCCTACAGAGATTTGCCTGGCTCTGTCTTCCAAGTGCTGGTATTAAGGGTATGCACCACCACTGCCCAGTTAGAATATTGTTATTGCTAACTAGAATCGATGACTTAATGTACATTCTTATAAATCTTTGTTTTTTGCCTCCATATAAATTGCTTGGATTATACCTTTCACTAGTTAAATTTAAAATTTAAAAAATATGTGTATGGGTATTTTGACTGCATATTTCTGTGTACTATGTGCATGCCTGGTGCCTAGGGAGGCCATAAGAGGGTATCAGGTCGCTTGGGACTGGAATTAGAGATGAATGTGAGCTACTGTGTGAGAGCAGCTAGTGCTCCTAACCACTGAGATATCTCCAGCCCCACTTAGTGCAATTTTTGGCCTTCAACAGATCATAGAGAAAATACAGCTTAAGGTTCTGTAGTTTGATCACTAGGAAAGACCCACATGGTGGAAGGAGAGAACTAACCCCTGCAAGTTGCCCTCTGACTTTTGCTTGTGCACAGAATAAATAAGAATATAATAAAAAATTTAACATATTGATGGTAATTTATTGTTTTTTGTAACTCATGGTTAAACCAAACAATTACAAACAATAATTATAAACAACAGTGTTTCCTTGTAGGTTTGAGAGGTAGTTTAGTGGTTAAGAGTACTGCTTGCTCTTCTAGAGGACCCAGGTTTAATTTCCAGCACCCACATGGTGGCTAAACAACAATCTATAACTTTAGTTCCAGGGATGCTGACTTTTTCAGGCAATGTATATGTGCTGACACACAGGCAGGCAAAATACCCATGCACATGAAATAAAAATTAAATCTTAAAAAACTATTTTATAGCCTTTGTTTGTTTTACTTTATATATATATATATACATATATATATATATGTATATATATATATATATATATACACATATATATATGTTTTGTGTGTTTGGTTTTTGAGACAGGATTTCTCTGTAGCCTTGGCTGGCCTGGAACTCATTCTGTAGGTTAGGCTGACCTCAAACTCACAGATCTGCTTGCTTCTACTAAGCCCTGGGATTAAAGGCATGCGCCACCTACCTGGCTATTTTATAAACTCCCCCCCCCCCTCCACCAAGACAGGGTCTCTCTGTGTAGCCCTGGCTGTCCTGGAACTCACTCCTTAGACCAGGCTGGCCTCGGAACTCAGAAATCCGTCTGCCTCTGCCTCCCAAGTGCTGGGATTAAAGGCGTGCACCACCACTGGCAACATTTTTTTTTTTAAACACAGATTTAACTCTAGCTAACATATTGTATCTTTCTAGTCTTTTTTTTTTTTTTTTTTTTTTTTTTTTTAAATGTGGAGTTAGTCTTTCCTTCCACCATCATCTCTTGCTTAATCAATCTCTCCTTTGGAGAAAGAGTTTGCTGAACTTGATGTTTATCAGGTCAGGTAGGCTGGCTGGCTAGTGATATTTGGGTTCTGACTATTTTTGTCCCTGTCTTCCAAAGCTGTAATTGCACATCATCCATGATCAGCCTTTTACATGTATCTGAGTGTTCAAACTCTGGTTCTTGTACTTGAATGGCAGGCACTTTACCAACTTAGTCATCTTTCTAGCTTTCCATTTTCTTCTTGACTTTTTAAATGAGCCATTCTTCATTTAATAGTGTGTCATTTAATCTCGGTGAGATTGTAAAATTCCATTTCTCTTGTCATTGATTCTAGTTTTATTCTATTATGGTTAGATAGAATATGAGAAATATTTTTTTTTGGTATTTGTTAAGATTTGCTTTGTGTTCTATTATATGGTCTATTTTAGAGAAATTTCTATGTGATGATAGAAAGCTTATGAGATGTCTAGTAGGTCTATTTGACCTATGATATCACTTAACTCAGATGTTTTCTATCAGGTGGACCTGTCTATTTATTAGAATGATGTATTAATATCACTCATTATTTATCTTTTTTTAAAAATTTTTTGTCCTTGGATTTTTTGTTTTGTTTTTGTTTTTATTTTTGTTTTTTTCTGAGACAGGGTTTCTCTGTGTAGCCCTGGCTGTCCTGGAACTCACTCTGTAGACCAGGCTGGCCTTGAGCTCAGAAATCCACCTGCCTCTGCTTCCCAGAGTGCTGGGATTACAGGCGTGCGCCACCACCGCCCGGCTTATCACTCATTATTATTGTGTTGAGATTAATCTGTGACTTTACACCTAGTAGTAGTAGTTTGTTTTTTATTTTGGTTTTTGGTTTTTTCAAGACAGGGTTTCTCTGTATAGCCCTGGCTGTCCTGGAACTTACTCTGTAGACCAGGCTGGCCTCGAACTCAGAAATCCGCCTGCCTCTGCCTCCCAGAGTGCTGGGATTACAGGCGTGCGCCACCACCGCCCGGCTTTAGTAGTAGTAGTTTTATGAAATTGGGTACATTAGTATTCAATGCATATGTGTTTGGAGTTATAATGTCCTATTGGTAGATTGTTGTCTGAATTCATATAAAGTGATCTTTTAGAAAAATGCCTAACTTTCTAGTTTTTTCTAATTTTAATTTGAAATATTTTGTCAGATACTGCTTACTTTGTAGTACTATATAATTTTTATTCTTTTACTCCCAGGCTTTTTTTTTTTTGACTTTTCCAGTAAGGTATATTCTTGTAGACAACACTTAGATCTTGTAGATTGGATTTTTGTTTGTTTATAAATTTTGTTTCACCATATGGACCAGGCTGGTCTTGAACTTGAGATCCACCTCCCTATCCAACCCAAGTGCTTGGATTAAAGGGGTGTGCCATCATGTCCAATGGAACCTATTTTATAAATCTGTTCTGTTTGTTTTTGGTTGCAGAATTAGGAACATTAACATTTAGGGTTTTTATTGAAAGGTATCTTCCTGTTTTAGGACTATTTACTACTTTCCTTATCTTCATTGCCTTATTTGTGATTCTAGGACATCCCTTCTGCTCCCCACAGTGTCATGAATGTGTTTACCTTTCTCTTTTGTGTGTAAGAATCCTTCAATGTCTTCTGTAATGCTAGCTTAGTTGTCATGAAATTTTTTTTCAGTTTGTAATCATTATGCAAAAGTTTTTCTTTTTTCTTTTGGTGATAAAGGATAGTTTCACTGGATATAGTAATCTGGGTTGACAGTTACTGTCAGCCATTCAGAGATTAAAATGTGTCCTCCTGTGTCCTTTTGGTTTTTGGGTTTCTGTTGAGAAATGTGCTGATACTTGGAAGGTTCACTTTTGTATCTTTGTTGGTGTGTCTCTCTTGCAGTTTTCATTCAGTAAACTTCATTTGTTTATATGTTTAGTTTTGATGGTTAATATTCTTTGTCATTTTAACAGTATTACTATTAACAGAATTACTTTGGAGATAAAACTCTGGAGACAAAACTCTGGGCTGTGTGTGAGAATGTTTGTAGGTTGGATTACTGGAGGTGGGAAGACATACTCTTGATTTCATGTAGTGCCATTTCATGGACTGAATTCATAGACCAAATAAAAAGAGGAAAATGAAATAGTTATCAGCTTTGATGTGTCTCTGCTTCCTGACTGCAGATACAGTTTGCCAGTTGCCTTGTGATCATGATTTCCTGGAAGTGGGCTGTACTCACAAACTGTAAACCAGAGTGACTCTTCCTTAAGTTTGTGTTCTTGTTTTATTTCTGTTGGTATAATAAAATTTTCTGAGAGAAAACAACTTAGTGGAGAAAGGGTTTATTTAGCATACAGTCTATTATTTTGGATAAGTCAAAGCAGCAGAAATTCACATCACTTCTGTCAAGAATGGGAGAAATGACTAATATACATGCTGCCTGCTTGCTTATGCTTAATTCAGTTTCTCCATTCAGAAACAGTTCAGGACTCCCTGCCTAGGGAAGAATGCCACTCAGTGTGCTGGATCTTCCCACATCAAACTAATTAGATATCTCCACAGCGGTGCAATACAGGCAGCCTCTCAGACTATCTGACCAGGTAATCCTACACTGTGCCAAGTTGACATAGTTGCCTGCAGCTGTTTATGTCAGGTATTCTGTCAGAACAATTAGAAAAGTGACTTGTAGTGTCTTAGCAGTAATATGGTATGGGAGATTATTTTCTAGTCTCATTTAGTATTCTAAAATTCTCTTTTTAAAATTAATTAATTAATTAATTTTTTTTTTTACATTCCATATTTTATTCCCTGCCATTCCTGTCCACCCTCCAACTGTTCCACATCTCATATGAGATGAAGCATCTAAATGGCTCTTAGGTCTGGATATATGTTTCTTCCCCTAAGTTTGGAAAATTTTCTGTAAATGACTTTATTCAGTGTGTTTCCAAATATTCTCCTTCAATGTCTTTGAGTTATAGGTTTGGCATTTTAAATAGTGTCCTGTAGATCTCACAGGTTTGGCTCATAATTTGTTACTAATTTTAATATTTGCTGATATTTGAATGATGTAATTCTTCTTACTTGTTGTCCCAAGCCCTGATATTTGATCCTGTTTTTCTACTTGATCCATTCTCTTGGAAGGCTTTCACTGGTTTTTTTTTTTGTCTTATTGAACTTTTTTTTTTCTTTTTGGTTTTTCAAGACAGGGTTTCTCTGTGTAGCTCCGGCTGTCCTGGAACTCACTCTGTAGACCAGGCTGGCCTTGAACTCAGAAATCCGCCTGCCTCTGCCTCCCAAGTGCTGGGATTACAGGCGTGCGCCACCACCACCGGGCGTCTTATTGAACTTTTAAAATATGTCAGTAAGACTTTTCTAATGTTTCTGTCTCTTTGTTGAAATCCTTGTTCATATATTGTATTTTTATAGATGCTTTTTGGTTTCCTATAATTCTTAGTAAATTAAAATATTTTACATTTTATTTACTTGCTTTTATGTGTAGTATTAAAATAATAATAAATCCTGATGGCATGTTCCTGCTACCTGTTCAATGGTTTACATTCCTGAATGAAAGCATACACCTAGTCTTTATATTTTGATATGTCTAAAACAGCCTAATGGCTGTTTTAATGTTCCTGTGGCTAATCCACCTTTCCTCCACTAATCTCGAGTTATCACTTACTACATTCTGTATTCTACTTTAGCTGCCCTGGACCCAGTTTTGTAGCCCTCTTGGGCAGCACTCGCCTGGCTCCTACATGGCAGCTATGCCTCCCTGTCTTGTACCTTCTCAGGCATAGTGTTTCCCTTTGCCCTTTCCTCCTCCTCCTCCCCCTCTCCTTCCCCCCTTTCCCCCTGTCCCTGTCCCAAGCCCAGGAATCCTAAGTCCTGTCTCTGTTTGCCCTGCCCAGCCATTGCCTGCCAGCATCTTTATTTACTAATCAGAACCAACTGGGGACAGGGTCCCTCAGTGTCTTATGTGTAGACTTGTGGCCTCTCACAGTATTAGGTCAAACCCATTACATTTACGTGTATGTATATGTTTGTGGATATGCATCTGCCATGGTGTTTATGTGGAAGACTGTTTAAGGGAGTTGGTTTTCTCTTTCTACCATGGGAAAGTATTCTAGGGATCAAACTTAGACTCTCAGGCTTGATGGCAAGCACCTTTCCCTATTGACCTGTCTTATTTCATCTAGGAATTATAAAACTGTTTGTTTTGTTTTTAAAGTAAGTGTGTGTATATGTGTGTGTGTATGTGTATATTCGTGTGTGCGCATGTGTATATGTGTGTATACATGTGTGTATGTGTGTACATATGCATGTATGTACAAGTGTGCATATGTATATATGTATGTAGTATGTATCTCTGTGTGTGTGTGTGTATGTAAAATGCCCACAAATGCCAGAGGCATTGGATCCTGCTGGAGCTAGAGGTGAATGTGAGCTACCTGAAATGGATACTAGAAGCCAAATTTGAGCCCATCTGTAAGAGTAATATGTGCCCTTTATCACTGAACCAGCTTTTAGTCTCCAATTATGGAAATTTTATATTCTTTCTGATTTCTTCTGTGACCTACTGGCCATTCAAGAGTATATTGTTCAATCTTCAAATATTAGTTTATTCTCTACAATTTCTCTTACAATTGGTTTTTTGTTTTCTTCAATTATCTGAATAAACACACATTATTTTGAATCTTTTCTATTTAAGACATACTTTAAAGTAGTGCAGAGATGATTTGGCAGTTAAGAACACTTGTTGCACTGGATGTTTTCAGCTCCTTTGTCAAAGATCAAGTGACCATAGGTGTGTGGGTTCATTTCTGGGTCTTCAATCCTATTCCATTGATCAACCTGCCTGTCACTGAACCAATACCATGCAGTTTTTAACACTATTGCTCTGTAGTAGTCCTCGAGGTCTGGGATACTGATTCCTCCAGAAGTTCTTTTACTGTTGAGAATAGTTTTAGCTATCCTGTGCTTTTGTTATTACAGATGAAATTGAGAATTGCTCTTTCTAACTCTATGAAGAACTCAGTTGGGATTTTTAAAATTTTATTTTCTATATTCTTTGTTTACATTCCAAATGCTTTCCCCTTTCCCAGTTCCCCCCTCACCATATGCCCCATAAATCCTCTTCCCTCCGCCCATTCCCCAATCATCCCCCCCCGCCCGCCCCCCCCCCCCCGTCCCATTTCGCTGTTCTGGTACTCCCCTACAATACTGGATCAAGTCTTTTCAGGACCAGGGCCCCCTCCTTCTTTCTTCTTGGGAATCTTTTGATTTGTTAATTGTGCCTCAAGTATTCAGAGCTTCTGGGCTAATTAATATCCACTTATCAGTGATTGCATTTCATGTGTATTCTTTTGTGATTGGGTTAGCTCAGTTAGGATGATATTTTCCAGTTCCAACCATTTGCCTACAAATTTCATGAATTCATTGTTTTTAATTGCTGAGTAGTATTCCATTGTATAGATATACCACATTTTCTGTATCCATTCCTCCATTGAGGGACATCTAGGTTATTTCCAGCTTCTGGCTATTATAAATAAGGCTGCTATGAACATAGTGGAACATGTGTCTTTGTTGCATGCAGGGGAATCCTGGGTATATGCCCAGGAGTGGTATGACAGGGTCCTCTGGAAGTGTCATGCCCAATTTTCTGAGGAACCGCCAGACTGATTTCCAGAGTGGTTGTACCATCTTGCAATCCCACCAGCAGTGGAGGAGTGTTCCTCTTTCTCCACATCCAACACCCACTGTCTCTTGAGTTTTTAATCTTAGCCATTCTGACTGGTGTGAGGTGGAATCTCAGGGTTGTTTTGATTTGCATTTCCCTGATGACTAATGATGTTGAACATCTCTTAAGGTGCTTCTCAGCCATCAGAATTTCTTCAGGTGAAAATTGTTTGTTTAGCTCTGTACCCCATTTTTAATAGGGTTATTTGGTTCTCGGGGGTCTAACTTCTTGAGTTCTTTGTATATATTGGATATTAGCCCTTTGTCGGATGTGGGGTTGGTGAAGATCTTTTCCCAATTAGTTGGTTGCTGTTTTGTCCTTCTGACAGTGCCCTTTGCCTTACAGAAACTTTGTACTTTTATGAGGTCCCATTTGTCAATTCTTGATCTTAGAGCATAAACTATTGGTGTTCTGTTCAGGAACTTTCCCCCTGTGCCCATGTCCTCCAGGGTCTTCCCCAGTTTCTTTTCTACTAGTTTCAGTGTGTCTGGTTTCATGTGGAAGTCCTTGATCTGCTTGGAGTTGAGCTTAGTACAAGGGAGATAAGAGTGGATCAATTCGCATTCTTCTGCATGCTGACCTCCAGTTGAACCAGCACCATTTGTTGAAGAGGCTATCTTTATTCCACTGGATGGTTGTAGCTCCTTTATCAAAGATCAAGTGACCATAATTCTGTGGGTTCATTTCCGGGTCTTCAATTCTATTCCATTGATCTACTTGCCTGTCACTGTACCAATCCTGAGTTGGGATTTTGATGGGGATTGCATTGAATTGGTATATTGCTTTTGGCAAGATGGCCATTTTAACTATATTAATCCTGCCAATCCATGAGCATGGAAGACAGGCCCCACTATGTTCATAGCAGCCTTATTTATAATAGCCAGAAGCTGAAAAGAATCCAGATGTCCCTCAATGGAGGAATGGATACAGAAAATGTGGTATATTTATACAATGGAATACTACTCAGCAATTAAAAACAATGAATTCATGAAATTTTTAGGCAAATGGTTGGAACTGGAAAATATCATACTAAGTGAGGTAACTCATTCACAAAAGAACACACATGGAATGCAGTCACTGATAAGTGGATATTAGCCCAGAAGCTCAGAATACCCCAAAACACAACCCACATATCAAATCATTCCCAAGAAGAAGGAAGGAGAGGGCCCTGGGTCCTGGAAAGGCTTGATGCAACATTGTAGGGGATTGCCAGGACAGAGGAGTGGGAGGGGGTTGATTGTGGAACTGGTGGAGGGAAGAGGACTTATGGATATTAGGGAGAGGGGGGAACGGGGAAAGGGGAAATCATTTGGAATGTAAAAAAAGAATATAGAAAATTTAAAAAAAAAGGACACTTGTTGCTTTTGCAGAGGACCTGGGTTTGGTTCTCAGCACCTACATGGTAGTTCACAACTTTCTATAACTCCATTTCTAGAGGATCTGATGCCTTTTTCTGGTCTGCAGGCACTGCATACAAGTGTTCACATACATACATGGCAGATGAAACACTCATACACACATACAAAATTCTCTCTCTCTTTCTCTCTCTGTCTCTCTCACACACATACTCTCTTTCTCACTCTCGCTCACTCATACTGGGTTTATCATGGGCTTTTGGAACCTCAAAGTCCACCCCCAGGGACACATCTTCTACAAGGCCATACCTCTAATCCTTCTCAAAGAGGTCCACCAACTGGGGACCAAACATTCAAACATATGAGCCCATGAGGAGCATTTTCATTCAAACTGCCACACCAGTAACACATGCCACACCAGTAACATGTTTCTTGGTGATATCAGATAGTTGGATCTTGTTTTTAATGTAGTCATCTAATCTGCATTGGTAAGTTGAGGCCGTTTAACTCAGGGTTATTATTGAAAGATACTAATTTTTATAATTTTGTTGGCTTGCTTTTTGGTTGTTTTCTTTCTCCCCTTAGTAGTACTAGGAGTTTATTGGTTGACTGTGTTGGACATAATGGATTCCTACCTCTTTGTTCATCTCTCATTAAGTTTATTCTTTCCTTCATGCTGTGATTGGGACTCGTTTTCCTTCTCTGTGCATAACTTTTCCTTTAAGATTCTTGCAGTGCTGACTTGTTAGTCATGAACTGCCTTACTGCTGGTTGTGAGAGTACTTTATTTCTCCATCAATTTTAAGGGCTAACTTTGCTGGTTATACTAATCTTGGATGGCAGTTTTTAGGGCTTATGAGGCTTGACATACATTGTTGCTTTTGTGACTTTAGGTTGCTGATGAATGGTCTGCTATTCTTATGTATTTGCTTTTGTAAGTGAGTTGATGGTTTCCTTTATATATTCTAATATTGTTTGCTTTTAGTTTTTGTCATTTTGACTATAATATGTTGTGGAGAAGTTCTTTAATCATGTCTAATTCCCTCTTGTATTGGGTAGCTATTCTTTTCGCTAGATTTGGAACATTTTCTGTTCTAACTTTATGAAATAGATGTTCCACATCTTTAGATTTCCCAAGAATGATGACGTTCAGAAACAAAATTAGGTAAATTGTGCTTAGGAGAATGAAAATGAAACTTGATTTTTGGTTTATATAGAACCAATAAAAGTTAAAGTGGCGGTCATAGTAATATTGATAGAACAAAGTGTACACTGGGTATGAGAGAAAAAAAGGGCAGAGAGACAATAGAAAAGGGAAAAGATTGTTCAATAAAAATTTGTAAGAAGAATTAGAAGAATGTATGATGAAAAATAAGAATATTTATAGTTTTTTGTTTTTAAATCTCAATTTGTTTTCTGAACCTTCCACATTGCTGACTTTTTCACTGTTATTGTTGATTTTCTCAGCCATTTTGCTGATTTTCCCCTGTTGTTTTCTCTGTGTTGTATTGAATTTATCTGCTTACTTGTAACATTCTATTTATTATTTATTATTTATTTATTATTTTCATGGTCAAGGTTATTGACCATGAAAAACAATTCTGTTGTCTTATTTTTATTTGTGTGGCTGTTTTACCTGCATGTATTAATGTGTATCACTTGTCTGCCTGGTGCCTGCAAAGGTCAGAAGAGGGTGTCAGATCAATGTGTCATTCATTGTTTTCTCTGTATTTTTCATGTATCTTATCTACATTTGTAAATTATTTCAAATTCTTATTGTGGAAAAGTCCAGTTTTTTTCTTATTTCTTCTGAGTTATAAAATGTGTTTGTCTGTAAGTTTCCTAATAGTTTCTTATGGAACTTTTGCATTTCTGTGGTGCCAATTATGATGTCTCAGATTTCATATATTTTTTTCATCATATGAAAACCATATGAAAAGTCTGCTTTTTTTTCTTGGTCTATTTGTTTTTTTTTTTAGTAATGCAAATGTTATTTTTATTTCATTCTTTTATGTTTTCTAGTCTCTATTTTTGCTCTTTATTTTCCTTCTGCTGATGCTGGGTTCAGTTTGTTTTCTTTTTCTAGTTTTATTTTTAGTTTTTATCTTCATGTAGGCATCTACTGTAAGTTTCCCGCTTAAAATTACTTGCTTCATCCCATGTTTTTGTATATTGTGTTTTCAATTTTGTCTCAAAAAATTAAATTTAGGTGTGTGTGTGTGTGTGTGTGTGTGTGTGTGTGGATGTGTGTGGATGTGTGTGTCCGTGTGGATGTGTGTTCCAAGGCCCACATGTGGAAGACAGAGGCCAACTTGTGGAGTTGGTTCTCTCTACCATGTGGATACCTGGCACAGGTATCCAACTGAAGTCATCAAGTTTGGTGGCTAAGACCTTTACCTGTCAAGCCGTTGCACTGGTTTTCAAGAAACATTTTGGTTTTTCATTTATTTATTTAAAAAATTTATTTAAACTTAGACCCATAGCTTATTTAGAATATGTGCATTAATTTCCATGTACTTTTATATTTTCTAATTTTTCCTGTTATTGATTTCTAGTTTTATACAGTTATAATTAAAGGATGGTTATCCTTTTAGTCTTGAATTTGTTAAGACATATTTTGTGTCCTAATGTGTTATATTTTAGAGCAAGTCCTACGTGCTTGAGAAGAATATTTATTCTGTTATCTTTGGATGGACTGTTCTGTGTTTGGTCTCTTGGATTGTTCAAATCTAGTCTAGTTTTACTCTATTGATTTTATATATGGGTGGTATAGCTATTGTTAAAAGTGGTATGTTTAGATATAGATCCCCTAATGGAACTGTATTGCCTTCTATTTAATTTCTCTTTGGATTTGTTAATATTTGCTTTATTATTGGATGCATACATATTTGCTAATGTTACAGCCTTTTTCTGAATTAACCCTGTTTCATGGATTTATGTCTCTTGTGACAGATTTTTTTCTTACCAGATAGTTTTGCTACCTCTGCTTTCCATTTGAATGGATTATTGTTTTCCCCCTTTTACACTCATCTTGGTTTGTAAAATATAAATGTTTCAACTGAAAATAGTTTTAAAAATAATTTTTTCCTGTTATTTTTTTTTCTTTTTTCTTTTTTTTTAAAAATAATTTTTGAGTTTATAATATCATTACATAATGTCTGCTTTCCCTTTCCTCCCACTAATTCCTCCCATGTATCGTCACTTGCTTTTCTAAAATTCATGTCCTCTTTTTGTTACGTGGTGTGTGTGTGTGTGTGTGTGTGTGTGTGTGTGTTTCTAAATACAAAGATGTTATCTGTATACATATATGTTTTCAGGCTGACCATTAGATAATCAATTGGTGTGCTCTTCTCTGGGGAAGACTGTTTCTCCTGCTCAGTTAGTCCTTTAGTTACCTGCTGTCCATTGTCTAGAGTTGAGGCCTTGTGAGATTTCCATCTTCCATATTAGTATATATTTTGGTATGGTCCTTGTTCAGGTCATGTTTAGGCATTTATGTTGGTGAGACTTTAGGGGTAGTTTCTTGACATTTCTAGGAGACACAATCTTACAACAAACTGCCTGCACTCCTTTTTTTTTTTTTTTGGTCTTTTATTTATTTATTTATTTAAAGTTTTTTGTTTTGATTTTTAATATTTATTTATTTATTTATTTATTTATTTATTTAAGTACACTGTAGCTATTTTCAGACACACCAGAAGAGGGCATCAGATCTCATTATGGATGGTTGTGAGCCACCATGTAGTTGCTGGGATTTGAACTCAGGACCTCCAGAAGAGCAGCCAGTGCTCCTAACTGCTGAGCTATCTCTCCAGCCCCATTTAAAAAATTTTTTTACACTCCAGATTTTACTCCCCCACCCTCATCACCCTCTGACTGTTCCATATCCCATACCTCCTCCCCACTCCCCTGTCTCTATGAGGATGTTCTCACCCCCCAAGACCTCTAAATTTCCTGGGCCTCCAGTCTCTTGAGTGTTAGGTGCATCTTCTCTGGCTGAACCTAGACCCAGCAGTCCTCTGCTGTATATGTGTTGGGGGCCTCATATCAGCTGGTGTATGTGGCCTGGTTGGTGATCCTTGTCTGAGAGATCTTGTGGAGTGGTGGGGGCCAGTGTCCAGGTTAATTGATACTGCTGGTCCTCCTACAGGGTCACCCTCTTCCTCAGCTGCTTCCAGATTTTCCCTAATTCAACCACAGGGCTCAGCAGCTTCTGCTCATTGGTTGGGTGCAAATATCTGCATCTGACTCTTTCAGCTGCTTGTTGGGTCTTCCAGAGTACAGTCATGATAGGTCCCTTTGTGAGTGCTCCATAGCCTCAGTAATAGTGTTGGGCTGTGGTACCTCCCCTTGAGCTGAATCCCACTTTGGGCCTCTCAGTGGACTTCTTTTCCTTAGGCTCCTCTCCATTTCCATCTCTGCAGTTCTTCCAGAGAGGAACAATTATGGGTCAGAGTTTTGACTGGGGGATGGCAACAGAGAACTTCTCCAGCTGACAAACAACTTCCAAAAGTGACCAGATATAAAACTAACTCAAATCAGTAGTGTTCCTTTATACAAATTATAAACAGGTTGATAAAGATATTAGGGAAGCAACACAGTAGCCACAAATAATATAAAATATCTTGGGGTAACTATAACCAAACAAGTGAAAGCCTTTTATAGCAATAACTTTAAGTCTCCCAAGACAGACATTGAAGAAGATCTCAGAAAATGGAGAGATTTCCCATGTTCATGGATTGGAAGAATTAATATAGTAAAAATGGCCATCCAACAAAGGCAATTTGCAGATTCAACGCAATCCCCATCAAAATCCCAACATAATTCTTCAAAGACATGGAAAGAGCAATTCTCAAATTCATCTGGAAAGTAAAAAAAACAAAAAACAAAAAACAAAAAACACCAGAATAGCAAAAATTAATTAATTAATTAATTAATTAGGTATTTTCTTTATTTACATTTCAAATGTTATCCCCTTTCCTGGTTTCCCCTCTGAAAACCCCCTATCCCATCTCCTCTCCCACTGCTCACCAACCCACCCACTCCTGCTTTCCTGTCCTGGCATTCCCCTATACTGGGGCATTGAGCCTTCTCAGGACCAAGGGCCTCTCCTCCCTTTGATGTCCAACAAGGCCATCCTCTGCTACATATGCAGCTGGAGCCATGGGTCCCTCCATGTCTACTCTTTGGTTGGTGGTTTAGTTCCTGGGAACTCTGGGGGTATGGATAGCTTCATATTGTTGTTCCTCCTATGGGGCTACAAACTCCTTCAGCTCCTTTGGTTGTTTCTCTAGCTCCTCCTTTGGGGACCTTGTGCTCAGTCCAATGGTTGGCTGAGAGCATCCACTTCTGTATTTGTCAGGTACTGGCAGAATCTCTCAGGAGACAGCTACATCAGGTTCCTGCCAGTAAGCACTTGTTGGCATCCATAATAGTGTCTGGGTTTGGTGACTGTATATGGGATGGATCCCCAGGTGGGGCAGTCTCTGGATGGTCTTTCTGTCAGTCTCTGCTCTACCCTTTGTCTCTGTATTTCCTTCTGTGGGTATTTTGTTCCCCCTTCTAAGAAGGTCTAAAGTGTTCATACTTTGGTCTTCCTTCTTCTTGAGCTTCGTTTGGTCTGAGCATTGTATCTTGGTTATTCCAAACTTCTGGGCTAATATCCACTTATCAGTGAGTGCATACCATGTGTGTTCTTTTGTGATTGGGTTACCTCACTCAGGATGATATTATCTAGTTCCATCCATTTGCCTAAGAATTTCATGAATTCATTGTTTTTAATAGCTGAGTAGTATTCCATTGTGTAAATACACCACATTTTCTGTATCCATTTCTCTGTTGAGGGACATCTGGGTTCTTTCCAGCTTCTGGCTATTATAAATAGGGTTTCTATGAACATAGTGGAGCATGTGTCCTTATTACATGCTGGAGAATCCTCTGGGTATATGCCCAGGAGTGGTATAGCTGGGTCCTCAGGTAGTACTATGTCCAATTTTCTGAGGAATTGCCAAACCAATTTCCAGAATGGTTGTACAGCTTGCAATCCCACTAGCAATGTAGGAGTGTTCCTCTTTCTCCACATCCTTACCAGCACCTGCTGTCACCTGTTTTTGATCTTAGCCATTCTGACTGGTGTGAGGTGAAATCTCAGGGTTGTTTTGATTTGCATTTCCCTGATGATTAAGGATGTTGAATATTTCTTTAGGTATTTCCCAGCCATTCAGTATTTCTCAGTTGAAAATTCTTTGTTTAGGTCTGTACCCCAGTTTTAATAGGGTTATTTGCTTCTCTGGAGTCTAACTTCTTGAGTTCTTTGTATATATTAGTCCTCTATCGAATGTGGGGTTGGTAAAGATATTCCACGAGAAAACCAAATTTATACAATATCTTTTTACAAATCTAGCCCTACAAAGGATAATAGATGGAAAATGCAAACACAAGAAGGGAAACTATACCCTAGAAAAAGCAACAAAGTAATATTCTTTCAACAAACCCAAAAGAAGATAACCACACAAACATAAAAATAACATCAAAAATAACAGGAAGCAACAATCACTATTCCTTAATATCTCTTTACATCAATGGACTCAGTTCCCCAATAAAAAGACATAGACTAACAGATTGGATACATAAACAGGACCCAGCATTTTGCTGCATACAGGAAACACACCACAGTGTCAAAGACAAACACTACTTTAGAGTACAAGGCTAGAAAAACAATTTTCCAAGTAAATGGTCCCAGGAAACAAGCTGGAGTAGCCATTTTAATATCAGATAAATTGACTTTCAACCAAAAGTTATCAAAAAAGATAAGGAAGGACACTTCATACTCATCAAAGGAAAAATCTACCAAGAACTCCTCTCAATTCTGAACATCTATGCTCCAAATGCAAGGGCACCCTCATTTATAAAAGAAACTTTACGCCGGGCGGTGGTGGCGCACGCCTGTAATCCCAGCACTCTGGGAGGCAGAGGCAGGCGGATTTCTGAGTTCAAGGCCAGCCTGGTCTACAGAGTGAGTTCCAGGACAGCCAGGGCTATACAAAGAAACCCTGTCTCAAAAAAACCAAACCAAAAAAAAAAAAAAAAAAAAAAAATAAAAAAAAAAAAAAAGGAAACTTTACTAAAGCTCAAAGCACACATTGCACCTCACCCAATAATTGTGGGGAACTTCAACACCCTACTCTCATCATTGGACAGATCAGGGATACACAAAATAAACAGAGACACAGTGAAACTAACAGAAGTTATAGACTTAACAGTTATGGATTTAACATATATATACACATATATATGAAATATTTTTTATATATATAAATATAAAACATTTTATTCTAAATCAAAAGAATATGCCTTCTTCTTAGTACCTCATGGTACCTTCTCCAAAATTGACCGTATAATTGGTCACAAAACTGACCTCAACAGATATAAGAAGATTGAAATAATTCCATGCCTCCTATCAGATCACTATGGATTAAGTAGTAGTAACAAAAACTACAGAAAGCCCACATACACAGGGAAGCTGAACAACACTCTACTCAATGATAACTTAGTCAAGAAAGAAATAAAGAAATTAAAGACTTTTTAGAATTTAATGAAAATGAAGGTACAACATACCGAAACTTATGGGACACAATGAAAACAGTGCTAAGAGGAAAAACTCATAGCTCTGAGTGCCTCCAACAATTCTTAACATCATCATCCTTGACCTCAAGCTCTACTACAGAATAATAGTGATAAAAGCTGCATGGTATTGGTACAGAGACAGACAGGTTGATCAATGGAATAGAATTGAAGACCCAGAAATAAAACCACACACTTACGGACTCTTGTTTGTTTTTTATGCTTTGATATTACCATTTGAATTACTCAAGGCATCTTATAGATCTGTTTAAAGCTGATAACAATTGTCTATGATAATATGTTTAAAAAATTCTACACTTAACAATATGGTATGTAGTTAATAGTAATAGTGATATGTAGTTCTTGAAAATTGCTAAGAGATTTTAAGTGTTATACAAACTATAAATATGTGAGTTAATACATAATTCAAAATAGCATTTTGTACATAATAGAGATGTACACTTCTTCAAGTAGATATAAATTAAAAAATTCAACTCCCCCAGTATATTTATTCTCTCTTTACATTTTAATAACAGTACATTTTAATACTTTTTATCTTTTTATATTGTATATGCATGAACAGAAAATAGAGATAAAGAGATACTTTTAACTGTATCGTCTTTTAACTTTTGTACTAGAATGATACATTATATTATTCCCAATTTGACCATATTCTCACACCTTTAGAGTGCTTTTCATTTTGAAAAACTCCTTTAGATATTTCTTATGAGGTAAGTCCAGTGGCAATGAAATGTCTCAGCAGTTTTGTCTGGAAATAAAAACTTTTCTCTCTTATATTTCTGAAGGATAATTTTGCTGAGTAATCTGTTCTTTGTAGCAGTTTTTTTCCTTTGCTTTCATCATATTGAATGTATTATTCTACCATCTCCTCCTTGGAAGGTTTTTGCTGAGAAATCCACTTAAGGCTATGGGAGAACTCGTAGATATGATAAACTGCTTTTGGTGCTTTCAAAATTCTGTATTTGACATTTTAAAATTTGATTATGTGTCTTAGTTAAAAACCTTTTATTTTTTTAGTCACTGTGTTTCATGGCTGCGGAAACTTTGTTTGTTAACAACTCAAACTTAGGACCTTGAACATTCTGGGAAAGCACTCTGCTAACTGAGTTATATCTCCAGTCCTGTTGGTTTGGTCTTCATTCTTTTGAGACAGGATCTCCTCATATGAGTACCTGAGGCCTGACTAAAGCTTATTGTCTATCTCAAATTGACTTCAAACTTGAAATTTCCTGTCTTTATCTCTCTTTTTTATTTTTAATTTTTAAAAATTATTTTTTATTTTTTCCTGTCTTTATTTTCCAGGTGCTGGAATTACAGGCACAAACCATGTCACACCCAGTTCCACTCATTCTTTAAAAACACTTTGTCTACCTCTCCCTTCTTTTGAAATTTCTTTCTTTTTTTTTCTCGAGACAGGGTTTCTTTGTGTAACCCTGGCTGTCCTGGAACTCACTCTGTAGACCAGGCTGGCCTCAAACTCAGAAATCTGCCTGCTTCTGCCTCCCAAGTGCTGGGATCAAAGGCGTGCACCACCACTGCCTGGCAAATGGATTGATCTATCTATCTATCTATTTTTTTTTTTCGAGACAAGAGTTTCTCTGTGTAGTCCTGGCTGTCCTGGAACTCACTCTGTAGACCAGGCTGCCTCAACTCAGAAATCCGCCTGCCTCTGCCTCCCAAGTGCTGGGATTAAAGGCATGCGCTGCCGCCGCCGCCGCCGGTTCAATATGAACTGTTATAACCTGAGTCATAGTTGACAACCTCCTGCACCTGCCTATGAACTCATTGTGGTTTTTGTGTCTGTTTCAATGTGTAGACATTTGAAGAATGCTACTAATAAACCATAAAGCTATGATTATAATACTTATGCTTTGTTATCTCAATGTTCTGAAATTCCCGTTCATCACCCATCCACCACCCCTTTAACGTCACTGAGGATCAGTCAGCTTAAAGGTTTGCTGATAATACTATGTCTAGTAAGCCAAAACATAGTACTGCTCCCCTCACTGCCTTTTAAACT
Source organism: Apodemus agrarius (assembly GCA_964023405.1). NCBI lineage: Eukaryota > Metazoa > Chordata > Mammalia > Rodentia > Muridae > Apodemus > Apodemus agrarius. The sequence continues at coordinate 110,054,068 of OZ030012.1, read as the reverse complement.
TTTGAACCTGTTTTTTTTTTTCTTCTATAAAAAGCCTATCCGAAAGCAGACTGGTACCACAATTAGGTTAATTCTTTTTGTGGTCTTGACCTGATCAGTACTGAGGTGTGTGTTCAATAAACCATTTCTGTCTGACTGAGATTGGTGTTTGTGTTGTTTGTAGAGTGTCTCCTAGACCTCAACAATGTGATGTGATACGATATATGATAAAACAAAAACTAACACATTGGAATAGGACCCCTTTCCACATACACAGAAGGAAAAGTCCTCCAAAAGGCACAAAAACAGAGACCCACTGTATGTATACTGAAGAGTCTTATAAAAACACAAAACTGGAAGTCATGTATGCAGAGGACCTATAGGATAAAAGAGAAAAATATAAGCAATTCATCCTATTGGGTTGCCTTACCTAGCCTTGATATGAGGATTTATGCCTCATCTTATTGTCTTGCTATGATATCACTAGGAGACCTGGTCTTTCCTGACGGGAAATGGATCTGGGGGAGAGTGGAGGTGGTGGCAGGGGGATGGTTGGGAAGAGGGGGATGTATTGTATGAAAAAAAAAAGGAAAAATGGAAACAAAACAAAGATAAAATTAAAAAAAAAAAGCCAGGCATTGTGGTGTATGCCTTTAATCCCAGCACCCAGGAGGCAGAGGCAGGCAGATCTCAGTGAGTTTTAGGCCAGCGTGATCTACAGAGTGAGACAACCAGGGAAGAGAGAGAAACCTGTTTCATAAAACAGCCTGGCAGTGGTGGTGCACGCCTTTAATCCCAGAATTTGGGAGGCATAGGCAGGCAGATTTCTGAGTTTGAGGCCAGTCTGGTCTACAGAGTGAGTTCCAGGACAGCCAGGGCTACGAGAGAAATCCTGTCTCAAAACAACAAAAACCAACCAACCAACCAACCAAACAAACAAAAAACAAAGGAAGGAAGGAAGGAAGGAAGGAAAGAAGGAAGAAAGAAAGAGAAAGAAAGAAAGGAAGAAAACCCTGGCATGATATTGAGAGAAGGAACACATAGAGATCCTCCTGCCTCTGTCTCCCAAGTGCTGGGGTTAAAGGTATGCAGTGCCACTACACTACTTATTTTTCTTTTTTCTTTAAAAAAATAGTTTATTTCATAAGAACACGAGGTATTTCAAAGAGCACATATTTTGTAGAAATTAAACACACAACTTTGAGTTCAATCATTTCTACACATCACAGGAAGATATGGATTTGGAAAAAAGGAACATATATATACACACATATATATAATTTCTTTAGAAAAGTTTCTTAATTTAAAAAAAATTATAAATATCTACTAAAACCTTTCAGTATTCATTTTCATATGAAGACATAAGTATCAAATAGTTACATATCAGCATCATACAAAAGTACACAAACAGGGTAAGAATTCATACAGAGCATAACAGAAATTGAAAATATATTTGTATACAAAACATGCTTCTCAAACTTTGAGGTATTATTACAATACTTAGGTGTGAACTTCCGGTATAATACAGATCTCTTGGTGGATGAATCAATGGAACTTACAAAAATGTTCCCCCATACACATCAAATGCCAAACCCCTTTTGTAGCATCTATTGAAATCCAATCACTCTTGTAAAAAGGAGTGGCTCTGGAAACTTGGAGTAAACCTGACTTTAATACACTGCAAAGGTTCCCAACTGTCCTGAACATTCATGGCCAGGATGGAGCATTCACTGAGGCTAGAGAAAAGAAAGTAAACATCTAGCAGGGTCCTATTCCTAGGCTTTCTGAGGTACCACTAGAACTCCATCAATGACTTGCCCCTATTCAGACCCAAACTTAACAAGGGACCAATATGAAGGTAAACCATTCTTAATGTCAACTCAGTGGCTTTTTTTTTCAAGTTTACATGTGCAGAGTAATAGTGACTATCCATTTAAGAAACATTTAGCACAACCGTCGTGGGGGGATCTGCTAGGCTCTCGCCGCCAGGCAGGCCCAGCTCCGCCTGCCGAGGCTCTGTGGGACTTCCCCGCGCCCTCAGGCCTTGCACCGAGGCAGCGGGTGGCAGCCAGCTCATGATCCCTTAGAGAAGCAGTCACATATAATCAGCAGTAGAGAAACAACAGGTGAGCCCAGCCTCACGGGAGATTCAAACACCAGCCAGTGACAACAAGGCCAACTAACACCAGAAATAACGAGATGGCAAAAGGAAAACGAAGGAACATTACTAACAGAAATCAAGGCAACATGACAGCATCTGAACCCAGTTTGCCAACAACAGGAAGCCCTGGATACCCCAAAACACCAGAAAAACAAGACTTGGATATAAAATCACTGGTCAGGATATATAATCACTGGTAGCTGAACACATAGGAAAATCTCGTAAAGAAATAGAGGAGAAAATGGATCAAAAGTTAGAAGCCTTTACAAGGCAAATACAAAAATCACTTCAAGAAATTCAGGAGAAGATGGATCAAAAAGAAGAAGACAATAAGGAAGAAAGACAAAAATCACTTAAAGAAATACAGAGGAACGTGGGCCAACAAGTAGAAGCTATGAAAGAGGAAACAAAAATCTCTTAAAGAACTACATGAAAACACAATCAAGCAAGCAAAAGATCTGAGCATATCCATCCAGGTACTAAAAACAGAAGTAGAAACAACTAAGAAATTGCAGAGGGAGACAACATTGGAGATAGAAAACATTGGGAAGAAATCAGGGGCCATAGATGCAAATATCAACAATAGAATACAAGAGATAGAAGACAGAATCTCAGAAGCCGAAGATACCATAGGAACCATTGATTCAACAGTCAAAGAAAATACTAAATGCAAAAAGGTTGTAACCCAAAACATCCAGGAAATCCAGGACACAATGAGAAGACCAAACCTAAGGATTAGAGGTATAGACGAGAGTTAAGATTTACAAGTTAAAGGGCCAGCAAATATCTTCTACAAAATTATGGAAGAAAACTTCCCCAACCTAAAGAGAGAGATGCCCATGAATATACAAGAAGCCTATAGAACCCCAAACAGACTGGACCAGAAAAGAAATACATCCCGTCACATAATAATCAAAACTCCAAATGTACTAAACAAAGAAAGAATATTAAAGGCAGCAAGAGAAAAAGGCCAAGTAACATATAAAGGAAGACCTATCAGAATAACACCAGAATTCTCACCTGAGACAATGAAAGCTAGAAGATCCTGGGCAGATATCATGCAAACTCTAAGAGAACACAAACTTCAGCCAAAACTACTTTACCCAGCAAAACTCTCAATCGCCATTGATGGAGACATCAAGGTATTCCATGAAAAAACCAAATTTGCACGATATCTTTCCACAAATCCAGCCCTACAAAGGATAATAGGGGGAAAACACCAAGACAAGGATGGAAACTACACCCGGGAAGAAGCAAGATAGAAACCTCCTCTCATCAAACCCAAAAGAATATAACCTCTCCCATATAAAATAAATAAATAAATAAATAAATAAATAAATAAATATAATTTCAAAAATGTCTGGAGGTAATAATTACTATTCCTTAATATCTCTTAACATCAATGGACTCAATTCCCCAATAAAAAGACATAGATTAACAGACTGGATACAGAAACAGGACCGTACATTTTGCTGCAAACAGGAAACACATCTCAGTGTTAAAGACAAACACTGCCTTAGAGTAAAAGGCTAGAAGACAATTTTACAAGCAAATGGTCTCAGGAAACAAGCTGGAGTAGCCATTCTAATATCAGATAAAATTGACTTCCAACCTAAAGTCATCAAAAGAGACTCAGAAGGTCACTTCTTGCTGGCCAAAGGGAAAATCCACCAAGAAGAGCTCTCAATACTGAACATCTATGCTCCAAATGCAAGGGCACCCTCATTCATAAAAGAAACCTTACTAAAGCTTAAAGCACACATTACACCTAACACAATAATTGTGGGTGACTTCAACACTCCACTCTCCTCAATGGACCGATCAGGAAAGCAGAAACTAAGCAAGGACACAGTGAAACTAATTGAAACTTTGGACTACTTGGATTTAACAGATATATATATATATATAGAACATTTCATCCTAAAGCTAAAGAATATACCTTTTTCTCAGCACCGCATGGTACCTTTTCCAAAATTGATCATATAATTGGTCACAAGACAGATGTCAACAAATACAAGAAGATTGAGCTAATCCCATGCCTCCTATCAGATCACCCTGGAGTAAGAGTGGTCTTCAATAGGAACAAAAACAACAGAAAGCCCACATACACATGGAAACTGAACAATACTCAATGACACCTTGGTCAAGGAAGAAATAAAAAAAGAAATCAAAGACTTTTTAGAATTCAATGAAAATGAAGGTACAACCTACTCAAATCTATGGGACACAATAAAAGCAGTGCTAAGAGGAAAACTCATAGCTCTAAGTGCATCCAAAAAGAAACTGGAGAGAGCATACACTAGCAACTTAACGGCACACCTTAAAGACCTGGAAGAAAAAGAAGTTAATTCACCCAGGAGGAGTAGAAGACAAGAAATCATCAAACTCAGGGCTGAAATCAATCAAGTAGAAACAAAGAAAACCATACAAAGAATCAACAAGACCAGGGGCTGGTTCTTTGAGAAAATCAACAAGATAGATAAACCCTTAGGCAGACTAACCAAAGGACACAGAGACAGTATACAAATTAACAAAATTAGAAATGAAAAGGGAGACTTAACAACAGAAACTAAGGAAATTCAAAAGATCATCAGATCCTACTACAAGGTATATACTCAAAACAACTGGAGAATCTGGAGGAAATGGACAATTTCCTAGACAGATACCAAATACCAAAATTAAATCAGCATCAAGTAAATAGCTAAATAGTCCCATAACCCCTAAAAAATAGAAGGGGTTATAGAAAGCCTCCCAACCAAAAAAGTACGGGACCAGATGGTTTTAGTGCAGAATTCTACCAGACCTTCAAAGAAGACTTAACACCAATACTTTTCAAACTATTCCACAAAATAGACAGAAGGGACACTGCCCAACTCATTCTTCGAAGCCACAATTATGCTAATACCTAAACCACAAAAAGATCCAACAAAGAAAGAGAACTACAGGCCAATTTCTCTTATGAATATCGATGCAAAAATACTAAATAAAATTCTTGCCAACCGAATCCAAGAGCACATCAAAACGATCATTCACCATGATCAGGTAGGCTTCATCCCAGGGATGCAGGGGTAGTTCAATATACAGAAATCCATCAATGTAATCCACTACATAAACAAACTAAAAGAAAAAAACCAAATGGTCATCTCATTAGATGTTGAAAAAGCATTCGACAAAATTCAGCATCCTTTCATGCTAAAAGTCTTGGAAAGAGCAGGAATTCAAGGCCCATACCTAAACACAGTAAAAGCAATCTACAGCAAACCAGTAGCCAACATCAAAATAAATGGAGAGAAACTTGAAGCAATCCCACTAAAATCAGGGACTAGACAAGGCTGCCCTCTCTCTACATATCTTTTCAATATAGTACTTGAAGTTCTAGTGAGAGCAATTAGACAACATAAGGAAGTCAAAGGGATACAAATTGGAAAGGAAGAAGTCAAACTATCATTATTTGCAGACGATATGATAGTTTACTTAAGCGACCCAAAAAAACTCCACCAGAGAACTTCTACAGCTGATAAACAACTTCAGCAAAGTGACTGGTTATAAAATTAACTCAAGCAAATCAGTAGCCTTCTTGTACTCAAAGGAAAAGCAGGCTGAGAAAGAAGTTAGGGAAATAACACCCTTCACAATAGCCACAAACAACATAAAGTACCTTGGCGTAACTCTAACCAAACAAGCGAAAGATCTGTACAACAGGAACTTCAAGTCCTTGAAGAAAGAAATCGAAGAAGACCTCAGAAGATGGAAAAATATTTCTTGCTCCTGGATTGGCAGGATCAATATAGTAAAAATGGCCATCTTGCCAAAAGCAATATACAGATTCAATGCGATCCCCATCAAAATCCCAATTCAATTCTTCATAGATCTAGAAAGAGTAATTCTCAAATTCATCTGGAGCAACAAAAAACCCAGGATAGCTAAAACTATTCTCAACAATAAAAGGACTTATGGGGTAATCAATATCCCTGACCTTAAGCAGTACTACAGAGCAATTGTGTTAAAAACTGCATGGTATTGGTACAGCAACAGGCAAATAGATCAGTGGAATAGGATTGAAGACCCAGAAATTAACCCACAGACTTATGGTCACTTGATCTTTGATAAAGGAGCCACAACCATCCAGTGGAATAAAGATAGCCTTTTCAATAAATGGTGCTGGTTCAACTGGAGGTCAACATGCAGAAGAATGCAAATTGACCCACTCTTATCTTTTTGCACTAAGATCAACTCCAAGTGGATCAAGGACCTCCACATAAAACCAGACACACTGAAACTATTAGAAAAGAAACTTGGGAAGACCCTGGAGGACATGGGCACAAGGGGAAAGTTCCTGAACAGAACACCAATAGCTTATGCACTAAGATCAAGAATTGACAAATGGGACCTCATAAAATTACAAAGTTTCTGCAAGGCAAAGGACACTGTCAGAAGGACAAAACAGCAACCAACAAAGTGGGAAAAGATCTTCACCAACCCCACATCCGACAAAGGGCTAATATCCAATATATACAAAGAGCTCAAGAAGTTTGACGCCAAAGAACCAAATAACCCTATCAAAAAATGGGGTACAGAGCTAAACAAAGAATTTTTACCAGAAGAAATTCGGATGGCCAAGAAACACCTTAAGAGATGTTCAACATCATTAGTCATCACGGAAATGCAAATCAAAACAACCCTGAGATTCTACCTCACACCAGTCAGAATGGCTGAGATTAAAAACTCAAGAGACAACAAGTGCTGGCGAGGATGTGGAGAAAGAGAAACAAACACTCCTCCACTGTTGGTGGGATTGCAAAATGGTAAAACCACTCTGGAAATCAGTTTGGCGATTCCTCAGAAAATTGGGCATGTCACTTCCAGAGGACCCTGGCGTACCACTCCTGGGCATATACCCAGAGGATTCCACTGCATACAATCAAGACACATGCTCCACTATGTTTATAGCAGCCCATAATAGCCAGAAATTTGAAGGAGCCCATATATCCCTCAAAGGAGGAATGGATACAGAAAATGTGGTATATTTATACAATGGAATACTACTCAGCAATTAAAAATAATGAATTCATGCAATTTGTAGGTAAATGGTTAGATCTGGAAAACATCATCCTGAGTGAGTTAACCCAATCACAAAAGAATACACATGAAATGCAATCACTGATAAGTGGATATTAATGAGCCCAGAAGCCCTAAATACTCAAGGCACAATTATCAAGTCAAATGATTCCCAAGAAGAAGAAAGGGGAGGACCCTGGGCCTGTAAAGATTGGATCCAGTTTTGTAGAGAAACCGTGGGGGGAGGGGGAATGATTGGGGAATAGTTGGCCGGGGGTGGGGGGGTGGGGGTGGGAGACGAATTATGGGACGTATGGTGGGGGGGGGAACTGGGAAAGGGGAAAGCCTTTGGAATGTAAACATAGAATATAGAAAATAAAAATTAAAAAAAATTTTATTAAATTATTATTTACAAAAAAAAACATTTAGTACACAGCAGGTTGTTTGATTTTCTCTAGCAACTGCTGTTGTCTTTCATACAGTTTCTTTTTTTCCACCAGGAGCTTGGACTCATAAGCCTGCAGAGTGTGAATATACTTGGTGGCTTTTTTCAGGATGACCATCTTGGTGGCCTTCTCATTGTGTACCAGCTCAGGCACAAGGTCCCTGAGGTTCAGGAAGCTGGAGTGCAGAATATCACGGCGTTGGCGCTCCATCCTGTTGTGGTTTCGGCGGCCCTCGATGTCCTCCAAGTCTGAGTTGTTCCGGGATCCCAACCTCGGAGCCTTTGGCTGGAGGACGCGTTTGAGGGGCTTTAGCGAAGCGTGGCTCCTGGGTTTCTTCTGAGGCCGAGCGCCCTTCCTGTCCACATAGGGTAATGGTGGCGCGGCATAGTTGTGTAGCTCCTGAATGAGGTTGCAGAGCTTGTGGATCAGCTCGCTGGACTGTGCGCACCCGGGATTCAGCGCTGCATTCTCCCGATGCGCTGCAGTGGGGAGCCCGGTGACTGTCTTGGAGAACTGTGTCTCCTCCACCCCAACCACATAGATTTCCTCTCCGCCTTTCTCCACGGAACCTGAGTTGTTCAGGAAGTCCTCTAGAGTAGTGCTGAGCCCCTGGTGGTCACCAAGGCTCATCGCAGCGCCTGTACTGGCAGGGATGGTGGCTACAGGCATAAGCTCGTGCGCATTTGCTGGGAAGACCACATCAGGGTCCACACACTCCAAGTCCAGGTCAAAGAGCTCTGTGAGTGGGCCTGCTTTCCCGCGCTCCACCTCTGTCTCACTGTGCAGGTGGCCAGCAGAACTAGCGGTGGTAGCCGGTCCAATGGCCCGGGACCCGTAGCCTCCTGGCAGCTTCTCCTGGGTGGAGAAGCCACTCCACATGCAGTCCTGAAGGATGATCGGGTTGCTGATGCAGCCACGGAGACCTCCAAGGCCGAAAACTTCCTCCTCAGCTGGGTTATTCCATAGGTCGACCTCAGGCGGTAACATCTCCCTGGCCCAGTTCACCTGCTCCAGACTGTGGTCTGTCAAGGCACAGTCAGGTGACAATGGAGGGGTGGGCAACAGTTCAAACTTCTTCCAGATGTCCTCCTCTGGAGGTGTTGAGTTTTGAACACCAAAGTAGATGTCATCTTCTTCTGAGTAGAAGCAGGGTTTCACCGAGTCAAACTCTAGGTCTGAGTTGCAGATCATTCCAGACATGGTGGATGTAGTGCAGCTGAACATCTGTTAGTCTCCACAGTCTGTAGTTCAGTTAACCCAACAATGGACAGCTGTGGGTGGGAGTCCAAGAATCTAGTAGTTGCTCAGTCCCACGAGGCTAATTGTTTGAGCTGGTCTTCTGTAGATGTAGGTTCCAACAGATGTGCTGGCTAGCAAGTACAAGCAGGCAAAAAAGTGAATCTTCCATCTTCCAGTGTCCTTATAAAGGCCTCCAGCAGGAGGTGTGGCCCAGATTAAAGGTGTGTACCTCCATAACCAGATATGGGACTTGCTTTGTCCCAGGCTGACCTTGAACTCAGAGATCTCCTTGCCCCAGTCTCCTAGGATTAAAGGTGTGTACTACCTTGCCTGGGCCTAAGCTTTTCTTTCTTTCTTTCTTTTTTTCTTTTCTTTTTCTTTCTTTCTTTTTTTTTTTTTTTTTTTGAGACAGGGTTTCTCTGTGTAGTTCTAGCTGTCCTGGAACTCAGAAATCTGCCTGCCTCTGCCTCCCAAGTGCTGGGATTACAGGCGTGCGCCACCACGCCGGCGATGGCCTAAGCTTTTCATGGCCACTATGCCTCAAGATCTCCATGCCAAGATCCAGGTCAGAAACTTGTGCCTTGCAGCCTCAAGATCTGGATCACAGGTGAGCCCTCCAATTATGGATTGTATTCCATTCCAGATGTAGTCAAGTTGACAACCAGGAATAGACATTATAAGGAAACAAATAAATTCCTGAGACTGGGAGATAAAAGTTTCTGACCTGGACCTTGGAAAGGAGATCTCCAGGCATAGGCCTTTTTCTTTTTGATAAGTTTTCACTGTATTCTTAGCCATTCTGATGAGTGTAAGGTGGAATCTCAAGGTTTTAATTTGCATTTCCCTGATCACTAAGGATGTTGAACATTTCTTTAAGTGCTACTTGGCCATTTGAGATTCTTCCGTTGAGAATTCTCTGTTTAGCTCTGTATTCCATTTTTTGAAGTTGACTATACATTTTATTTTTTTAATTGGATTTCTTTTTCAAGACAAGGTTTCTCTGTGTAGCACTGACTGTCCTGGATCTCACTCTGTAGACCAGGCTGGTCTCGAACTCAGAAATCTGCCTGCCTCTGCCTCTCAAGTGCTGGGATTAAAGGTGTGCGCCACCCCTGCCTAGAGGATATTTTCTTTTCTTTCTTTTTTTTTTTTTAATATTTATATTCTTTGTTTACATTTGAAATGATTTCCCCTTTCCGATTCCCCCCTCCCCATAAGTCCCATAAGCCATCTTTCCACCACCCATTCCCAAATCGACCCCCTCCCACTTCTCTGTCCTGGTAATCCCCTGCAATGCTACATCAAGCTTTTCTAGGACCAGGGCCCTCTCCTTCCATCTTCTTGGGAATGATTTGATATGTGAGTTGTGTCTTGGGTATTCAGAGCTTCTGGGCTAATATCCACTTATCAGTGACTGCATTCCATGTGTGTTCTTTTGTGAATGAGTTACCTCACTTAGGATGCTATTTTCCAGTTCCAAGCACTTGCCTAAGAATTTCATGAATTCATTGTTTTTAATTGCTGAGTAGTATTCCATTGTGTAAATACACCACATTTTCTGTATTCATTCCTCCATTGAAGGACATCTGGATTATTTCCAGCTTCTGGGTATTATAAATAAGGCTGCTATGAATATAGTGGAGCATGTGTCCTTATTGCATGCTGGGGAATCCTCTGGGTATATGCCCAGGAGTGGTATAACAGGGTCCTCCGGAAGTGTCATGCCCAGTTTTCTGAGGAACCACCAGACTGATTTCCAGAGTGGTTGTACCATCTTGCAATCCCAACAGCAGGGGAGGAATGTTCCTCTTTCTCTACATCCTGGCCAACACCTGTCTCCTGAGTTTTTAATCTTAGCCATTCTGACTGGTGTGAGGTAAAATCTCAGGGTTGTTTTGATTTTCATTTCCCTAATGACTAATGATGTTGAACATGTTTTAAGGTGCTTCTCAGCCATTCTAAGTTCTTCAGGTGAAAATTCTTTGTTTAGCTCTGTAACCCCATTTTTTAATAGGGTTATTTGGCTCTCTGGAGTCTCACTTCTTGAGTTCTTTGTATATATTGAATATCAGCCCTCTGTAGGGTTGGTGAAGATCTTTTCCCAGTTTGTTGGTTGCTATTTTGTCCTTCTGACAGTGTCCTTTGCCTTACAGAAACTTTGTAATTTTATGAGGTCCCATTTGTCAATTCTTGATCTTAGAGCATAAGCTATTGGTGTTCTGTTCAGGAACTTTCCCCTTGTGCCCATGTCCTCCAGGGTCTTCCCAAGTTTCTTTTCTAATAGTTTCAGTGTGTCTGGTTTTATGTGGAGGTCCTTGATCCACTTGGAGTTGATCTTAGTACAAGGAGATAAGAGTGGGTCAATTCGCATTCTTCTGCATGTTGACCTCCAGTTGAACCAGCACCATTTGTTGAAAAGGCTATCTTTTTTCCACTGGATGGTTGTGGCTCCTTTATCAAAGATCAAGTGACCATAAGTCTGTGGGTTCATTTCTGGGTCTTCAATCCTATTCCATTGATCTACCTGCCTGTTGCTGTACCAATACCATGCAGTTTTTAACACAATTGCTCTGTAGTACTGCTTGAGGTCAGGGATATTGATTCCCCCAGAAGTCCTTTTATTGTTGAGAATAGTTTTAGCTATCCTGGGTTTTTTGTTGCTCCAGATGAATTTGAGAATTGCTCTTTCTAGATCTATGAAGAATTGATTTGGGATTTTGATGGGGATTGCATTGAATCTGTAGATTGCTTTTGGCAAGATGGCCATTTTTACTATATTGATCCTGCCAATCCAGGAGCAAGAAATATTTTTCCATCTCCTGAGGTCTTCTTCGATTTCTTTCTTCAGGGACTTGAAGTTCTTGTCATACAGATCTTTCACTTGTTTGGTTAGAGTTACGCCAAGGTACTTTATGTTGTTTGTGGCTATTGTGAAGGGTGTTATTTCCCTAACTTCTTTCTCAGCCTGCTTTTCCTTTGAGTACAAGAAGGCTACTGATTTGCTTGAGTTAATTTTATAACCAGCCACGTTGCTGAAGTTGTTTATCAGCTAGAAGTTCTCTGGTGGAGTTTTTTGGATCGCTTAAGTAGACTATCATATCATCTGCAAATAATGATACTTTGACTTCTTCCTTTCCAATTTGTATCCCTTTGACTTCCTTATGTTGTCTGATTGCTCTCGCTAGAACTTCAAGTACTATATTGAAAAGATATGGAGAGAGAGGACAGCCTTGTCTAGTCCCTGATTTTAGTGGAATTGCTTCAAGTTTCTCTCCATTTATTTTGATGTTGGCTACTGGTTTGCTGTAGATTGCTTTTACTATGTTTAGGTATGGGCCTTGAATTCCTGCTCTTTCCAAGACTTTTAGCATGAAAGGATGCTGAATTTTGTCAAATGCTTTTTCAGCATCTAATGAGATGACCATGTGGTTTTTTTCTTTTAGTTTGTTTATGTAGTGGATTACATTGATGGATTTCCGTATATTGAACCATCCCTGCATTCCTGGAATGAAGCCTACTTGATCATGGTGAATGATCGTTTTGATATGCTCTTGGATTCGGTTGGCAAGAATTTTATTTAGTATTTTTGCATCTATATTCATAAGAGAAATTGGCCTGTAGTTCTCTTTCTTTGTTGGATCTTTTTGTGGTTTAGGTATCAGCGTAATTGTGGTTTCGAAGAACGAGTTGGGCAGTGTCCCTTCTGTCTCTATTTTGTGGAATAGTTTGAAGAGTATTGGTGTTAAGTCTTCTTTGAAGGTCTGGTAGAATTCTGCACTAAAACCATCTGGTCCTGTACTTTTTTTGTTTGGGAGGCTTTCTATAACCCCTTCTATTTCTTTAAGGGTTATGGGACTGTTTAGCTGGTCTACTTGATGCTGATTTAATTTTGGTATTTGGTATCTGTCTAGGAAATTGTCCATTTCCTCCAGATTCTCCAGTTGTTTTGAGTATAGGCCTTTGTAGTAGGATCTGATGATCTTTTGAATTTCCTCTGTTTCTGTTGTTATATCCCCCTTTTCATTTTTAATTTTGTTAATTTGGATACTATCTCTGTGCCCTTTGGTTAGTCTAGCTAAGGGTTTATCTATCTTGTTGATTTTCTCGAAGAACCAGCTCTTGGTTTTGTTGATTCTTTGTATGGTTCTCTTTGTTTCTGCTTGATTGATTTCAGCCCTTAGTTTGATGATTTCCTCTCTTCTCCTCCTCCTGGGTGAGTTAGCTTCTTTTTGTTCCAGCGCCTTCAGGTGTGCTGTTAAGTTGCTAGTGTATGCTCTTTCCAGTTTCTTTTTGGAGGCACTCAGGGCTATGAGTTTTCCTCTTAGCACTGCTTTCTTTTTTTTTTTTTTTTTTTGGTTTTTCAAGACAGGGTTTCTCTGTGTAGTCCTAGCTGTCCGGGAACTCACTCTGTAGACCAGGCTGGCCTCGAACTCAGAAATCCGCCTGCCTCTGCCTCCCAAGTGCTGGGATTAAAGGCGTGCGCCACCACCGCCCGGCAGCACTGCTTTCATTGTATCCCAGAGATTTGGGTAGGTCGTACCTTCATTTTCATTGAAGTCTAAAAAGTCTTTGATTTCTTTTTTTATTTCTTCCTTGACCAGGGTGTCATTGAGTAGAGTATTGTTCAGTTTCCATGTGTATGTGGGCTTTCTGTTGTTCTTCTTGCTATTGAAGACCACTTTTACTCCATAGTGATCCGATAGGAGACATGGGATTAGTTCGGTCTTCTTGTATTTGTTGAGGTCTGTCTTGTGACCAATTATATGATCAATTTTTGAGAAGGTACCGTGCGGTGCTGAGAAAAAGGTATACTCTTTTGTTTTAGGATGGAATGTTCTATATATATCTGTTAAATCCAATTGGTCCAAAGCTTCAATTAGTTTCACTGTGTCCCTGTTTAGTTTCTGCTTTCCTGATCGGTCCATTGAGGAGAGTGGAGTGTTGAAGTCACCTACAATCATTGTGTTAGGTGCGATGTGTGCTTTAAGCTTTAGTAAAGTTTCTTTTACGAATGAGGGTGCCCTTGCATTTGGCGCAATGGTGGTCCTACTTGTGTTGTCTGGCCTCTCTGCACTCCTGAGAGGTTAGTTACTTCCTTGTGTCACTTGGATATGGTTTGTGTGGCAGAGGGTGGTCCCAAGCTGGAGACTGTAACTGGAGGGCTTCTGCCAGAGGGTTCCTGGCATGATCCTCTGAGCGGTGGGGGTGGTTCTACCTGTGCAAGCTGGTCTCTCTGCAGTTCTGGTTGGCTAAGCTGCCTCCCTGCACTACTTGGGTATGGCATGCTGTGCCTGAGGATGCCCATTTATCAATTCTTGATCTTAGAACTTGAGATTTTGGAATTGTTTAGGAACTCCCCCCTCGCCCCTCAATGAGTTTTAAGCTGTTTCCCACTTTCCCTTCTATTTGATTGTTATATCTGTTTTTTTTTTTTTTTGAGGTCCTTGATTCACTTGGACTTGAGCTTTGTGTAAGGTGATAAATATGGATCTATTTTCATTTTTTCTACATACTGACTGCCAGTTAGACCAGCATCATTTGTGCAAGATGCTTTCTTTTTTGCACTGTGTGGTTTTGGCTTCTTTGTCTAAGATCAAGTCTCCATAAGTTTGTAGTTTTATTTCTGGGTCTTCTATTCTGTTGATCAACCTGTCTCTGTACCAATACCATGCAATTTTTATCACTATTTCTCTGTAGAATAGAGTAAGGTCAGGGATGGTGACTCCCCCAGAAGTTATGCTACTTGAACTTTCTGCCTTGCAGCTTTTAACGTTTTTCTTTGTTCTGTATATTTAGTACTTTGATTTTTTTTTTTTAATGTAGAGAGGGGATTTTCTTTTCTCATTTAATTTAATTTGTATTCTGTAAGACTCTTGTACTTTTATAGGCATCTCCTTTAGGTCAGGAAAATTCTAGTATTTTGTTAATATTTTATGGGCTTTTGGGCTGAGATCTATTTCTGTTATTTTTAGGTTTGGTCTTTTCACAGTGTTCCTGATTTCATAGATCTTTTGTGTCAGGAACTTTTTAGGTTTAACTTTTTTTCTGTTAAACCAAAGTATCAATTTCTTATGTTGTAACTTTGACCCCTGAGATTTCTCTTTCATCTTTTAATATTTTGTTGGTGATACTTGTCTCAGTATTTTCTGTTTGCTTACCTAGATTTTCCATCTCTGTGATTTCCTCAAGTTTTTTTTTTAAATTACTTCTATTTCCATGTTCTGGTCTTGAATAGTTTTATTTATTTTCTTCACCTGTTTGTGTTTTCTTTGCTTTCATTAAGGAATTTATTCCTTTCCTCTTTAAAGACTTCTATCATCTTCATAAAATTGGCTTTAAGGTCATCTTGTGTTTTAGCTGTGTTGGAATACTCAGGGTTTCTGTAGGGGGATAGCTGGGCTCTGGTGTTACTATACTACTATGGCTGTTGTTGATTGTGGTCTTACACTGGTATCTAGGTATCTGTGTTTGGGATGAATATAGGTCTCATTGCTTATTTCTGAATTTGTTTTTGTTGGGTATGTGTTTTATTCCTTGGTTTCTGTTTCATCTAAGTTATTTTGGTCTTTGTGGTCTATATTATTGGTGGGTTATGTGACCTCTGATCCAGTAGGGAGTCTCCATTGGAGTTGGGGGCTGGACTTCTGGGAGTTGGTATGGTCTTTTGTCCAGCAGGACGTCTCTGTTCTTCTGACTGGTGTGGCCTGCACTTGTTCTGATATCTGCAATATCCTGTACTTGAGCAGTGGATATCTGCCTGTGCACAAATGGGGTTTGAGTTGGGGGTGGACAGTGGAGTAGGAAGTGGTATCAATCGAGTGGGTCTTTGGGATCCCATTTCAACTGTTTTGACAGGAATGGCTTACATCTGCTCAATGGATCAAGCATTCATTCTTATACATAGAAGTACAAAGTCTTTAAAAAATTAGTCTTACAAACATTTATAGAACAGTGTTAGTTATTTCAGAGAAGTTCTATACAAGTGTATTCCATATGTACAATAACATTTTATTATATTTTGATAGGGAAAAGCACATGTATGTGCATATATGTATATACACACACTCAGAGTCATAGAAAAATGTTTCAAATAGTATGATCAGATAATAGATTTTCCTGATCATTTTTTAAGTATGTAAGATATTAAGAGGTCAAAATTATACCACATGAAACTTTTAAAAAGTTAAAAAATTATTTTATGTGTATGAATTTTGCCTGTATATATCTCCATGCATGCAATGCCCTTGAGGATTAAAAGAGGGTGTTGGGTCCCCAGAAATGGAGTTACAGATGATCGTGAGCCACTGTATGGATGCTGGGGCTTGTACCTGGGTCTTTTAGAAGAGCAGCTGGTCGTGCTATTAACCATGGAGCTATTTCTCCAGTCCCATAATGAAGCTTTTTGTAGAAAGTAGGTTGGATTTCCTAGGGCTCATCATTATCCTTTTTATGCACTTTCCAGTTGGGTAGTAGCAAGTCCAGTGCAGCATGAAAAGATCCCATTGTTTGTATCAGTTAGTGCAGCTGCATGGATGGGAGGCATTTCCTCATTAGTTTTCCATAATTTACTATCTCCATGAGTTGTCCCTCCATCTTATCCAGGGTACTGGCATGGGGCTGCCTTGCATTTCTGTGTTCACAGAAATCTTCAGCTATTTAGCTCTACTCAGGGCCCAGGGAAAGGAAGGCCTTGCTCTGGCCTATAGTGCCCATTGCTGAGGCTGGCTCTGGTTGGAGCTGCTGTTATCTACAGCCATACTTGGCTGCTGAAAAAGCCCTGGGTGAGCAACATCTGTTATTGGTATTTTGAGTACATTAACTTTATATGTATTTGAGTTTGTAAACATTTTTCTAATATATAATGTTCAGATACATAGTTAATATGCTTCTGAAAGTCATATAGATACATAGGGTATCATTTAAAGATAGTTGCTTACAAAGCAGTTATTTAAAACTTTAACACAAACAGATAACTTAAATGGATTTCAGCTTTGCTAAGGTAATTTGCTGCCCAAGTCTGACATCTGACATGTTAAAAACCAAAACCAAATCTTGTCTTTTTTTTTTTTTTTTTTTTTTTGCAAAGATTTCTCTGTGTAGAGTCAGTTGTCCTGGAATTCACAATGTAGACCAGGCTGGCCTTGAACTGGAAGATCCACCTGCTTCTGCCTGCCTAGCGCTGGGATTAATGGCATGCACCACTACCACCTGGCCAAAATCTTTATTTTAAGTTAAACATAAACTGTCATTAGAGTAGAACAGTATTCGTACTTAAGTTTTAAAATGTCATAAGATGACATGTAACTATTTAGGGGCACAGACTGCCTTATATTTTTCTTAGGTTTCTAACAGACAATTTTAAAAATAACAACTATCCATATTTTCAGAGCCAAGAAACTGAACAGTCAACTTTCTCAGCATCCTCATGATTTCTGAGCTGTTGACAATGTGGTTAATGGATAACTAGAAAAGAAAGCCCAAAATTTTGAATTTATTTTAGGCATCTGTTATTTACATTTTGAATTATTGAATGCTTGAGTTGATCTAATTTGTTAAATTTATGAGTATTTTAAAGAGTCTTACAAATATCAAAATGTTGAAAGGGAACATGTGCTTAAGAGGGCAGGGGGTGAAGGGGGTGTAGTGTGAGGGGCGAGAGGATGGATGGAAAGATGGTGATGGACTGGGGAAGTTACCCAGGCCTTCCAGGCCCACTAGGAACAACTAATGTGTGATGGAGGTGGGAAAGATGGAAGAGAGGAGCAGTGCATGAGCTGTGGAGAGGCCGAGTAGGAGCTCTGGCAGTGAGGTGTGAGAGGGTTGTGGTGATGGTGGAACAAGTCTTTTCCTAGTGTGGTCAGTAGGGGCATGCTCATCTGGGTGGCCTGTGCCCCCTGCACTGTTTTTGTTGTCGTTGTTTTGTTGGGGGGAGGTCACAAGTGAGTGTGCAGATATAGAAAGATGGGGAAGTGAGTGTGAGGGTTGTATGATGTTAAATTCTGAAAAGATTAATAAAAATACTGTATTAAAATGTTTAAAAAGCTATTGTTTTATTCCTGTAACAATAACCAGCTGAAGTTTGTAATTGAATGATGTTTTTTAAGTAGTTTAGCAAAATGAAAACTTGCAAAATTGGTTGAATAGTTAACTTGTAATTTCTCCTGAAATCTCTTAAATCATACATACAGTGAGATGAGAATTCAAGACACACAATACAGCAATACCAAACCAATTAACAGGTCAAAATACTAAAATGTCGAGTCTTAGGAAAGAGTGATTGAAAAGAAGATAGTATAAACCAAAGAGACAGATTTACAGAAGTTGGATTTTTGTGAAAGTTTTTGCTTTTCTTTTCCTAAGATACTTCATACCTAGATATGTAAAGTTGAACCAGATAGTGTATTCAATTCTAGTCATTAGGACATTTCTTTCTCTGTTTTTTGTTTTTTGTTTTTCGAGACAGGGTTTCTCTGTGTAGTCCTGGCTGTCCTGGAACTCACTTTGTAGACCAGACTGGCCTCGAACTCAGAAATCCGCTGCCTCTGCCTCCCAAGTGCTGGGATTAAAGGCGTGTGCCACCACAGCCCGGCTAGGACATTTCTTTAAAAAAGACTAGGCAGGAAGGAAGGAAGGAAGGGTAAGCTGCAGCTGTTTTTTAGGAGTATTAATAGTTCTGTTTCAATGGATAACAGATGAATTTAAGTGAAAACTTTTAAAATCAAAGTAAAGGACAAAGGGTAATGAATATAAATAAGTCTAAAAGTGTTTTTGTCATTACAAATATTAGTTCCTTTTTAGAAGTCGTTTTAAGCACAGAATCATAGCAGAAGGAAGACGATGCAACAATGCAGTTTTAAATATGTGAAATAGCAGTCTATTGCAATACTGTTTTTTTCCAGTAAAATTCATATACCAAGAAAATACAATTTTGAACAAAGGGGAATATGAAGACAATTCTGAGGTATAAAGACAGGGAAGGCTGCTGCTTTAATGCCTTGTGCTACAAGATTTGGGTTCTTTTTATTAAAATGCAGTATGAAAAAAACAAGCTCTCAAATTGATGTTGAAACTGTTATACACTGCTGATAGCAGTAGATATGTATATGTAAAACCAAAAGGCAAGCAAAATCTCCAGTAGCATTTTCTTCACATTGCATTTGTCAGAGTTACATGGTATAATATATCTATATCTATAGAAGACTATTCTGGCTACAAATGTAAATATTGAATTTAGTAGTCCAATAAAAAGAACTGTAGATTCAATGTCTTTGTGAACCACACTGGTTTATTCTTTTCCCCCAAAACTGTCAACATGTTTAGCCAGTCTGCTCCATTCCCTTTTCTCTTGGACCCAAACTAAGAATTATACCCCTAGACAGCTTATTTCCACTTTTTCTAACTCCAACATGGTCCTCGAGTCTCCTGAGTCCATTTACAAATTTCCCAGCAACAAGAATAAGAACCTTCCATTATTGTCTTATGTTTTCTGGAAGAAAATTTGGCTGGCCCAGCCTTTAGGCTTTCTCCTTTTCCAGCGTGAGATTCCTGGGGAATTCTAGTTTCTTGAGGTTCATTGTCTCAGTAGTCTGATTGAGGGACACATGGTCTCATTAGAATTTATTTATTCATGTCTGGCCCATCACAACTCTACCTCCTGAGTGCCGCAATGATAAGTGTGCGTCAGATGTCCAGTTCTGTTTATTTTGTCAGGCAGTAGTGCTTTGTTTGCTCCTTTGGTGGCAGTTTCATATTTTGCTGATTATTTGTGATCTTTCTTTTGGCTTTGGTGCTTGTATTTGAAGAAATAAATGTTTCTTCCTCCAGTCTTTATATGTTTGCTGTACCAGGGCAAACACTATCAAGTCTCTCTGTTTAGGGAGTTTGGGTGGGCCATTTGGCAGGTTCTGCAGATGGCCTTGATGATGGAGTTCTTGGATTCCTGGATGGCCTGGTTTTGTGCTTTGATTAGCATGTGGGTAGTGGTTCTTTATCAAGAGGTTAGTTCTCAGGTGTGTGCTTGGAGCATAATACTAGTCTTCAGCCATATTCCTTGGAGGCTGGCTTAGTGCTGGGATAATCCCGTAGGTGTTTGGAGGCTGGCCTAGCATAAAAAAGGTCATTAGGGTTGGTATAGAAGTTGGGCAAGTTTGTAGTCTACAACAGTGTACAGTACTTTACCTGTCATAGTAGATCTTGAGTTCCATCCCTAGATGCTGTTCTGATAACTGGGCCTGAATTCTTAGTCTTGTTGCTTTGCCAGTCTGTTAACCAGGATTACTAACACGTGTTTGCTCAGATAGGGTGTGTGAAACTAGGTCATGCTGAGGGACAGGAGTTTTCATACATGAAATATTTTTATATAGGAGCACATGCACATCCCTCAGGAATAATAATTATGCCACAATGTATTTAATTTTCTGAATTACTTAATGGTATTACCTTTCACAATATATTGACTATATTAAAGAGTCTTACATATAAAATAGGAATAATTAAATAATGGAGAGTTTATATTGAAAATTCAGTGCTTAATTCAGTGACTCTGACTGTTAAAGTATTTGAAAAATTACTAACTGATATGTTACTCTTGCTTTTCTAGTGATATGCAGTTTTCGAGGATCTGTCCCTCAAGGCCTGGTCTTAGAAATAGGAGAAACAGTTCAGATTCTTGAAAAATGTGAAGGTAAGTGTGAGCCTATAAAACACATAAATAGTGATCAGTTACAGTTATGGTTGTTCTAATAGATTTTTTTAGCAATCCTTGTGAAGCCATTATTAAACATACTAATACTGTTAAAATATTTCCTAATTTATATTCAACAAAAAGGTGGCTCTAATATAGTAACAGACATTTTTGGATATCAGAGTACTAATTTTACATATTATGACATGATCATTTTTAAGGTTTACTTGTACTTATCTCCATTTAAGTGAATTGTTATTGGTCATCTTTGTTTTGTAGTCAGATTGACTAGATATC
Source organism: Apodemus agrarius (assembly GCA_964023405.1). NCBI lineage: Eukaryota > Metazoa > Chordata > Mammalia > Rodentia > Muridae > Apodemus > Apodemus agrarius. The sequence continues at coordinate 110,033,205 of OZ030012.1, read as the reverse complement.
TTTATCTGTAGTAAGACAAAATATATGCTCCGGTGAAGTCTGATGCCACTACTATCTTTGTGTGTGTGTGTGTGTGTGTGTGTGTGTGTGTGTGTGTGTGTGTGGTTTTTTTGAGACAGGGTTTCTCTGTGCAGCCCTGGCTGTCCTGGAACTCACTTTGTAGACCAGGCTGGCCTCGAACTCAGAAATCCGCCTGCCTCTGCCTCCCAAGTGCTGGGATTAAAGGCGTGCGCCACCACCGCCCAGCCCTATCTTTTTATATATGTATCTCATAGTGACATTTTTGCATTCTGAAAATATAGTATTTAAAATTCTGCAGTAAAATTAAGTTAGAAATTATACAGAATGAAAGCATTAGCAAAAAGCATTTGCTTTTAAAGTACCTAGTACCCAAACAGGGTAATCTGAGTTTGGATCCCCAGTGCCACATCCATAACCCTAGCACTCAGGGCACAAACAAGCCAGTTTAGCTTGAGTTTAGCTGAGTTTCACATTCAGTGAGGGTCTCTGTCTGTACTGGCTAGTTTAGTGTGACAACTTGACACAGGCTAGAGTTATCATAGAAAAAGGAGCTTCAGTTGGGGAAGTACCTCCATGAGATCCAGCTGTGGGGCATTTTCTCTATTAGTGACTAAGTGGGGGAGGGCCCCTTGTGGGTGGTACCATCTCTGGGCTGGTATTCTTGGGTTCTATAAGAGAGCAGGCTGAGCAAGACAGGGGAAGCAAGCCAGTAAGAAACATCCCTCCATGGCCTCTGCATCAGCTCCTGCTTCCTGACCTGCTTGAGTTCTAATCCTAACTTCCTTTGGTAATGAACAGCTGTGTGGAAGTGTAAGCTGAACAAACCCTTTCCTCACCAACTTGTTTCTTGGTCATGATGTTTGTGCAGGAATAGAAACCCTGACTCAGACACTGCCTAAAACATATAAGGTGATAGGGGCTGGAGATACAGGTCAGAGGTTAAGAACACACATTGTTCTTTCAGATTCTATTCCCAGCATCCACATTAGGAGGTTCACAAGCCTTAGTGAAATCCAACACCTCTGGCCTCTGTGGGTACTCACATTCATATACATATATCCATACATATACAAGTAAAAACGAAAAGGTGGTGAGTGATTGAAAAGAACACCCATGTCAACTCTGGCTTCCACATGTATTCACACACAGTACATACAACCACTTATATCAGTGAACCATGAAATTTGCACACACACACAGGAATACACCTGTCACACACACAAATACACATACAGAAGCAAGCAAACAAAAACTAAGGAAAACACTATCCAAAAGATAAGAAAAAATTGATGTTATGGGAAATAACTTCATTAGCCTCATCTATCCATTTGGCATGACTAGAGGTCACTTTAAATGATACAAAGGAGAGGAACTGTTGTGGGCATGTGGAAGTGGCACTCTGATCTAGTTGGATAGTTATTATGAGGCTTTGTAAATGTAACCTAACATGACTCCATAAACATACAAATTAAATTTTTAAAATTAGATTGTTAAATAGCTTATGTATTTAAATGATTTGCCTGTCTGTGTCCCTAGTATCCTCAAAAGTTGGAATAAGGCATCAAGTCCCTTGAAACTGGAATTATGGATAATTATGAGCCACTATGTGGGAACTAAAACCCCAGATCTTCTACAGTAGCTACCTGCAAGTGTTCTTTATTGCAGAGCCATTTTTCCAGCCCCTAGAAATATACAAGTTTAGTAGTATACTTTGCTGGAAAATTATCTCCAGTGCAGTGCTCATTTTTAAATTTTCTTAAGTATAAGTCAATATTCCTTCATGATAAAACAGTAAAAGAACAATAGAAGGTATTTTTTTCTGTTATATGCAGCTTTTTAATGATGTGATTAAAATACAGTTTTTGCAAACCCCCTCCCCCCCAAGACAGAGTTTCTCTGTGTAGCCCTGGTTGTCCTGGAACTCACTCTGTAGACCAGGCTGGCCTCGAACTCAGAAATCCGCCTGCCTCTGCCTCCCAGGTGCTGGGATTAAAGGTGTGAACCACCACTGCCCAGCTTGCGAAAACTTAATTAGAAAAGAAAAATTATAGAACTAAACACAACAAACCAAAAGGTATGGAATACAGTAGAGAAAATTCTAAGAGGAAACTATAGTTATTAAAGTGCCAACATTAACAACAACCACAATACCCACCAAAACTAATTGCATTCTCAAGTCTTACAAGAACAAGAACCCAGAATAAATGCCTGATGAGATGGCTCTGTAGTTAAGAGAACTTACTGTTCTTGCAGACGACCTAAGTTAAATTTCTCTCTTTTTTTCTCCCTCCCTCCATCCCTCCTTCCTTCCTCCCTCCCCATATATGTATATATATATGTATATGAAAGTATATAATAAGGTTATAACTTACCTGAATTTAGACGAATTTTCTCAGTTGGACGCAGCGTGTGATTCAGTAGTAGTTTTCCTACCCAGTACATTTAAGACACTTGGGGCTCATCCCTAGCACTATTCAGAAGACAACAGTGATAACCACATCATAAAAATGCACAAGATATGGAAATAGAACAATAACCAATTTAAAACAAGAACCTTTACAACACCAATAAGAATAGCAAAGAAAGAGAAAAATAATGAACTAAATGGTAATAAAGATGAGAGGTTTAAAAACTAGTGAAAAATAACAAGTGGGGATGAGAAGGAAGGTGAGAAGAGAAAGATCTGTCTGGAGAATAAGGGAAAAAACAGTAAACAATTTTAAAGAAGAAAAGAGAAAAGAAATATATAAAATATACGTCTATCTATTTAAGCTAAACAGGTATAGCAGAAAACCTAAATTTTAGTAAAAATAAAATTGCATGAAATAAAGTAAGTCTTTTGTTTGCCAAGAAGATTAGTTATATGGGAAAGGATGGATTTTCTCAACCTGGGCTGACCAGATGATCTTTCAGTGACTTCTCAGGCTCTGTGCCTCTTGAGAGAATGTAGTCTGTGGCTGACTGTCTTTCCATATTAATACTGCAACTTGTGTGTTACCTTTTTGTTGCTGTGATAAAATATTTGACAAGCCAGTCTAAAGGAAATAGTGCATCATGGAGGGGAAGTCATGACCCTAGGAGCAGTACCTGGTCAGATTGCATTTGCAGTTAGGAAGCACAGAGATCAAGGCTCTGCTGGGTTTCTTCTTTTTATTCACTTCAAGACCCCACAGAATGGTGCTACATTAGGGTGTGTTTTCAATTCTTTACCCTTTTTTAGAGATAGTCTCATAGATATACTATTAGGTCTCTTTCCACAGTGATTTTAAACTCAATCAAATTGGCAGTGAAGATTAATCACCACATTGTATTGGTTTGTTACTAGATCCACATATGACATTTCTCAGTTATTTTGTAAATAGATTTTCCAAATAGGCACTTGCCACCCACAGCCCCGGCAGCAGTTTACTCTAGTATTGTTTTTTTTTTCTTCCTTTACAACCATAGAGCACAGTGTGACACTGCAAGCCTGTCCGTTTGGCCCCTTATGAGATGCCTGCCGGGGACAGATAGTGTGATGCTCAGGGGTAACCACTTTTCACAGTGAAATGGGGAGGGTGGTATACTGGCAAGCTCTTTGCACACTACTACCTCACAGACTCTGGAGTTCTTAGGTTTAGCTCCTACACTCAATCACATTTAATCACTTGTTGCCTTACTACCCAGTTCCTACAGCTGGTTTCTTTAGTTTTTATAGTCTGGAAGTGAAAACAGCCTTTATGCCTTTATGCACCACAGTGTATTTACTTCTACATAGACCTCTTAGTGTCTTTTATTTATTTATGTATTTATTTTTAGAATTTTACCTATAGGCAAACTAACTTTCAAGGCATATACCTATTCATTTATTCAGCAAATTGATACTATGGGTTCTACAGATAAGAACATAAAGAGACTTCTAACTCTAGACTAAAAATCTCAGACAAGACCTTCTCAAGATGACTCCTTAGGGGCCAGTGATGTGACACTTGTCATGAGGCCTGATTACTAGAGTTAGATTCTCAGAAGTGTTTCCACTGCTTATATCCTCTAACCCCCACGTACACATGGTATAGTACTCCTGGGAAACACACACACACACACACACACACACACACACACACACACACTCTGTGTCTCTGTCTGTCTGACAAATACAACACTCACAAACACAGTATGTGAGTGTGTGTGTGTGTGTGTGTGTGTGTGAGAGAGAGAGAGAGAGAGAGAGAGAGAGAGAGAGAGAGAGAGGGAGGGGGAGAGGGAGAGGGAGAGAGATCTCCCTGTTATCTACACTATAAGATACTTTTGGAAGAGAGGGAAATTTGTCTAGTCTGGAATGGCACAAAGATTCCAGTCCTTTTGTCTTTTTAGACTAATTGATGATTTATAAACTATTGATTTTGTCATGTATTTCTACTGTAATGCTTTCACTTGATTCCAGTTTCTGTGGAACACTTCTGCCTTCTAATTCTCTTAGTACTTTTGGACTTAGTTCTGTGTTCTTGTATAGTCTGCAGTCTTTTTTCTTTTGTTGTTGTTTTGTTTTTTTTTTGAGACAGGGTTTCTCTGTATAGCCCTGGCTGTCCTGGAACTTACTCTATAGACCAGGCTAGCCTCAAACTCAGAAATCTGCCTGCCTCTGCCTCCCAAGTGCTGGGATTAAAGGCGTGCGCCGGGACTGCCCGGCTAGTCTGCAGTCTTAAAGTTGATGCTGGCTGTTCTGTTAGAATATTTCTACTGTCAAGATGGAAAAAGTAAATCTGTTTTTTTTCCTGAACTATATTGTAGATACAATTTCACACAAATTTAATATTCTTTTTAAAAGTAATTATGAAGAAATGGTTCCTTGAGTGAGCCAATGTTTTAAAAAGTTCCTTTTTGTCTGGGCAGTGGTGGCACATGCCTTTAATTTCAGCACTCAGGATGCAGAGGCAGGCAGATCTCTAAGTCTGAGGCTAGCGTCATCTACAGAATGAGTTCCAGAACAGCCAAGGCTACATAGAGAAACCCTGTCTTAAAAAAAAGTCTCTTATCCAGAGAGATCTAAACATTATAGATATTGATGAGATTTTTTTTTTGAGCTAAGCCAAATCTTGGCATAATTATTTTGTTTGTAGAGAGAGAAAATAATGAGTTCAGTCTGTGTTTCTCAGAGTAAATCAGTTAGTGAGCAGACAAGGTCAGTCAAAGTTTAATCTCCTAGAAACTTTATGATATCCTTTTGAGTTTTTTCTTTTTTGATTCACATATACCCTGCTAATTTCCCATTTGTTTAATTTGTTTTTTTTTCTATCTCGCATTACTGTAATATTCAGGCAACAATCAGTAGCAGAAAAGGAGTTAACAGATTCAGATATAGAAATAAAAGTAACAATGTTTATGTGGGTCCAGGTTCTACCCACCTCCAGGCTGCTTCTGGGTTTCATGGAAGTGTGGAGATACCACTCTGGGCTTGGGAAAGCATGGTCAGAGATGTGGGAAGAAGCTGGAGCTGGTTCTTGGGTTTAAGGCCAGTCCGAGGAGGTTCTCTGATTCTTGGACATCCAGGCACCCCTGGGAGTTGCAGAAGATCCAAGAATGGAGTGGGGCATGGTCCTTGTACTGGGGACAGCATCTAGCTCGGGGCTGAGGAAAGGGGAGCTCTGGCTTGTCTCAGTGATGATTGTCTTTAGCTTGGCAGAGGCAGGCTGGAAGTGCAGAGAGGCCTTCTACAGGATTTAGCTGTGGCTTTGTAGGTGAAGACCTGCACATTCTCCATGGTGGTGATAGATGAAAGAGATGGTCCATGTGCATCCATATCGTTTATTGGCTGTTCAGTGTGGAAAATGGATATATATCGAATCATACCCACTTCTCAGGGTGGACCTGAGATTAAATACCTTTTGCAGGGAGGAATGTCTGTGAAGAGAAGCTTATTGGCTAAGACCTCAGTTTCTCAAGGTACCTCATTAGCATGGAGAACTCTGTATTGGGCCTACACGACCACAGGTCACATTTCCTTATGTAAGGAGTGTGGCACGTGTTCCAGGCCAGGAATCTGACAGGGAATGGGAAGTTGTTTAAGCTTCTGGGTGTGCCCACCACTCCGGGTCTTAACCTGCTTTACCATACTAAGCTTCCTGGGATGGTTTTTTACCATCCTACAGTTATAACTACTAATATTATAAAAAGATGATACAAGAGAGTAATGGGTAGATACTGTTTTCATTAGGTAACACTGTACTTGGTGGGCAAATACTCCCTGCCACATGCTGGTGACATATAGATAAAGTTTACAGCTTTTCAATAAAAGGAAAGGTACTTAAAGCTCTAAAATTTTAGTTTTATTAATATAGGAAATTATTTCATGTTCAGAAGTTATAGAATTTGAAGTGAAAGTATTTCAAGTACATTAATATAGTACATCTCTAAACACTTTAACCCATGTCTTGGAAAAAATTTATTCTAGCAAATTAAGTTTAATGTGTAAAAGCAATTAAGCTTAATCATCATTTTAATTTTTTCTACATATTCTACATAACAGTAGAAGCATTACTGCATATATGTTCTAGTTCAGAAAATTAAAATAAAAGAAAATGAAGGAAATATGAAGTGGTTTATAACAGGATAAGGATGAGGATTCTTCTGTCTACCCTTCAAATTAAACTGTTTGGAATTCATTGAATGCCTAGTTTTGAAAAGGCCATTGATAATTTCAAATACTGGTCTCTTCACATCTATTTTTTTTATTTTACCTTTCTATAAAAATATAAAAGCAAATATGACTATATCATACCATCCTGTGTGAATGTCATAACTTTCTGATCCTTTAACACAGCGAGGTAAAATTGCCATCTCCTGGGGTGTAATGCATGTAAAAAAAGTGTGTAAAAAAAGTTGCTCAGGGGGCTGGAGAGATGGCTCAGTGGGTAAGAGCACTGGCTGCTCTTCCAGAGGTCCTGAGTCCAACTCCCATCAACCACATGGTGGCTCACAACCATCTGTAATGGGATCTGATGCCCTCTTCTGGTGTATCTGAAGAGAGCAACAGTGTACTCACATACATAAAATAAATACTTCTTAAAAAAAATGTAATGTCTCCTTGGGTTTGGAATTATAAACATCAATGGATGCTATATCCTTCTTTAAAAAAAAGTTGCTCAGTAAATACTGAGTGATTCTGAATTTTAGGATAGAGGCAGACAGACTGTCTTAGGCTCTTGCTGAGCTAGACTTAATACTATGGGTTTGTAGGTAATTTCTACCCTACCACCCTTAGATTTAACAGTTCAAGGTGGCTGTGGAAGTCTGCATATTGCAGGGAGAGACTAGACTTAATGAAACATGTGCAGTCCCATAACAACTCTCCAGCTTCTTTGTCTTACATTGTCTGTCCTTGGTTATCATGTTGTAAAATCCAGTTTTATAGCAAGATGACCAATTCAAGAGCCAAAACCTGTGATGATCTTATTGTAGTTACTCATTGCTACTAGTTTTTATGTTTGCCTCAGTTTGACCATCATTAAAATTGAGTATGGAGGCAAAATATGACTTTTAAGAGATCTTAGATCTTGAGATCCATATATAAAGTCTACTTGGTTGGTTGGAACTTGTTCTTTTCCTGGATAGGTTACTTTAAGTATATTTGTCAGATGTAATTTTATAAATAGTGGTAGTTTGAAACTGTGGTTCACTAGTCAAAAGGAAAAATATTTCACTCACTCATGTGAATTTAAGTTAGTAATAGGCCATGGCCTGTCATAAAAAGAGCCCAGTCTGAAGCTTTACGTAGGCTTGCATTTACTTGTTCTTGAAGCTTGAAGACAGTTTCTGTTGGGCAGAGGAGCGATTTGATTTGTCTTGTAGTTTTGTATTTACATTTGAAATAAAATTTATTAGAGTGTCAAAATGGTAATTTCTCATGTCATGGAAATTGATGAATGGTTCTGGGCAATTTATCCTGATAGATATCCTTTATGTTCAGAAGTCCTAACTAGTCACTGTTTTGTATTTACATTGGATATGCCCTTGACTTCTTGGAGATGATAGTGAGATGGATCATGAGAAACCAAGTTCTGTATGTATTTCATTGTCGATGATGTGGGCAATGAGCATAACCTTGCTAATTCTCAAATTTTCTTTCTGTAAGATAATTAAAATAGATACTTGTAATGATTCTGGACATGTGCATGAGGCTGGTTCCAAGCAGTTTAACTAAGGAATAAATGTACATGGCACTATTATGTGGTAGTAGTATTCAGATTTGTTTAGGGTTCTCTAAAATAACTAATTTTAAGACAATAATGACTCATGGAAAAAATTCCCAGATTTTGAATGCATATTTAGTTATTGCTGATTATCAACTTTATAATTATAGATCATAAATGAAGATTTAAAATAGCATTAAATTATGTGCATAAATATACAAGATTATTCTTTTTAAGCTTTTCAGTGAAAATAATGGAAAGATAATTTTGAAAGTCAGCCTTTTGAATACTTTTGGGGGTTGAATTCTGCTAAAAGTTTCTTAGATTTATAATTGATTGACACTTTCTTTCTTGTCTGTTATTACTTATATAATTAAAAAAAGACACCAAGAAGTTGAAGGCTATGCATATTTTTATTGATATATATACCAAGTAAGAAAATATTTTTAAAAGTTGCAGGTTGTTTTTGGCTTTCAAATTCACTCTTAGTTTCTTACGTGGGTTTTAGAATGTGTACTCATTCTAGTCCTTCACAAGGAAACAATTAAAATTCTTTTTATCATTATCATTACTTATGTGAGCAGGCCTGTGTGCCAGTATGAGGTCAGAAATCAATGCTGTGGAATTGTTTTTTTTTTTCAAGCTTTACATGGTGCTGAGGATTCAACGCAGGTCACCAGGCTTGTGCAACAAATATTTTTACCTGCTGAGCCATGAATGATTTAACAATTAACAGCCTGAATGATTTTTTTCAAAAAAATTAAATTTTGGGATAGAGAAGAAAGAGATTGTACTTTTTCTGTTTGATGGATCTTTTGCTAGTCTGTGATATCTCTCTACCTGGGTATTGGCTTAAGGATCAATAAGTTTGGATTGGATTATTTTACTTTTGTGAGTGAAAAATATATGTTTGAGAAACAAGGCTTGGAATGTCTTGTCAAAGGGGGTACTACCTTGAGCTTCAGTTAATACTTTTAACCTTACTTGCTTGGTTTGCACCTGTTTTGGCTGCTACTTGTTGACTGTCACATGGCCTAGTCTTTATAGAGGCTCCATTCTTTGAGTTAACACTGCTCACTTGTACAGCTTCTCAGCCCCCAGCATTGTAGAGGTGCTTAGTGGGATAGTATGGCTTCACTTGCATTGAGTGCCTAGCAAATTCATTTTACAGTCTCCACAAAAATGTATGCTTACCAAAGTGATGTTCATTAATGTTGAAATTATAAGTGGTAAAACTTCCAGCACAGAATGTGGAACAAGACTAAGTCATTACTACATTTTATTCATGTATTTAAATGTTGTGCCTTTTACATAAATTAATCTTATATTTATACCAAGATTAAGAACTTTTTTTTTTAAGGGCAAGAGAGATGGCTCAGAATTTAAGAGCACTGGCTGCTCTTTCAGAGGTCATGAGTTCAATTCTCAGCAATCATATGGTGGCTCAAAACTGTCTATAATGTGATCTGGTACCCTCTTCTGATCTGCAGACATACGTTCAGACATACATATAATAAATAACTCTTAAAAATTAGAACATTTTAAATACATTTTTGTTATTGTCTTTGTCTTATTTATGTGCTTGTTTAATTTAACAGAATTAAAGTGAAAAAGTAAACCCTATTTATTTTTCAAGTTGATTTGAAGTGATTTAATTTATATGAAGCATTAAGTGTGACTACTGAAAATGTAATGTACTATTATGATCACAGATGTAAATCTCACAACCACAACTCATTCCCACATTAAGTAATCACTGAGCACTTATTAATGGTATTGACAGTTGCAAACCATTGTGCATCCTTCTTCTCTAGTACTTGTCTATTTTTCTCAATTTCTTCTCTTTTTGTACGTTGATGAAGTTATTATCTTTGAAAGTCAATCTAGGTCTTCTAAAACCTGTGGCTTGTTTCTTGCTTTTAAGCCTAACATGGGTTATTTTGTTTTTTTATTTTTATTTTTACAGGACAGTGTTTTTCTATATATACCTTGGCTGTTCTGGAACTCACTCCATAGAACAGGCTGGCCTCGAATTCAGAGATTAACATGGTTATTTTTATTTAAAATAGTTCCAATAATATTTTACTTCTTCTTTGTGAAACCCAACTACTTAAGCAGAATGTGCTGCAAATACCGTTGTGGTGCTTAATCTTACCATGAGGAGATCTCTAGGCATGTCTTTGAAGGCATGGACGGAGATGGAGTTAGCTGGGGCACCTCTTCACAGACTGGGTTCTGGGACTAAAAAGGGAAAGAGGAGGCAGCTATCTGAGTGCTGCATGCATATTTCTTTGTTGCTTTGCTTTAGATGTAGTGAGTGACCAGGAGCTCTGCCTGCTACAGCAGATTGTCACTTCAGACTGAGCTAAAATAAATCCTCCCTTAAGTTTCTTTGTCAGGTACTGTCATAGAACAATAAAAAGTAACCATTATACTCTTAAATTTTAAAATCCCTGGTATAAAAGAGACACTAATATTTATGTGAGAAATTGAGTTTGATGTCATACCTTAATTTTTAAACACATTTGATTATATGTGATATTTAAATTATTTATTTATTCTTGCATGTGTCTGTGTGTGCTCATACATATGTGTGGTATTTGCGTATGGGAACATGTGCCACAATGTATTTAGAGAGGTTAGAGGACAACTTTGTGAAGTCAGTTTTCTCCATTCACTTTTATATAGTGTTCAAACTCAGATTTCTGTTCTTGCAGACAAGCACTTCTACCCACTGAGATATCCTGTAGGCGGCGGCAGAGGTGGTGGCTGCTGCTGCTGCTGCTGCTGCTGCTGCTGCTGCTGCTGCTGCTGCTGCTTCCTCCTCCTCCTCTTCCTCCTCTTCCTCTTCTTCCTCCTCCTTTTCCTCCTTCTCAGTTTAGCTTTTTAGTATTTTAATGTAGAGCCCAGGTGAGGTGCAGGGCCTGTTCTCTCTAGCATTGTGGCTAATGAGGGACGTGGCCAGTTCTCCCGTTCTCATGACCCCAGGGCCAGCTCTCCTGCCTGTCATAGATGGTGAGGGATGAGGGAGAGAAGGAGCGTGTCTCTCCTTTCTCCATACCACCCAGCTGGCTCACATGCAACCTCTATCCCTACATCCAGCTCTGCTGTACTGCCCTGGCAGGCCTGCTCTCTTGACTGCTGCAGCAGGTGAGGGGCAGGGTTATCTTTCCCACTCTAATGACCAAGGGACCAGCTTGCTTGCTTGCCATAGGTGGCAAGGGGTGTGTGTGTGTGTGGGGGGTCATCTCTCCATCTTTGACCCATGGCTGATAGATGGGCCAGCTCTCCCACGCTCAAGCTCTTAGAGCAGTGCATCCCCTACCCCCATGCTACCAGGGTCAGTTCGGCTGTCAACCCAGGCTTGGTGTTCAGGGCCCACTATCCTGAGTGCTGCAGCTGGTGAGTGGCAGGGCCAGCTCTCCTGCTCTCATGACCTCAGGGCCAGGTCTCCGCTTGCCTCAGGTGTTGAGAGGGGAGGAGGGAGAAGGCTATTTCTCTCTCATCTATGCTACCACACAGTAAGTGGTAAGGTGGGGCTCCTATGCTCATATCTTTGAGGGCCTGGCTAGGCTCCCAATCAACTACCGCTATGTGGAGTACTACAGCTGGCTAGGGGTAGAGTCAGCTCTCAAGCCTCCAGGGACAGCTCTCCCATGATGCCCAGATGAGGGGTGGGCCAGTTCTACACAGCCCTTAAATAAGAATAAGCCTGCTCCCTACTGGGGCAGCATAGGACAAGACCTCACCATGATCCCAGGTGGCATCACTGGCTACTCTTCTCAGGCTGTTCCTCATTGCCCTTGAGTCTCTAGTTCTACCTTTCTTCATTGTATAGTGACTCCTTTCAGTTTTACATTTTCTAGATAAACAGGGTACAGTATCTCAGTCATCAAGGAATAAAAATAAACTATTCCTTAGGTGGTTACAATATTCTACAAACTATCCTGGTTTTTGGTTTCTTTTGGTCATGTAGAAAACTGGGATTCTTCATCTTCGGTTCCGTTTTAAAATCAACTTTTGTGTATTTGGGTGTTTTGCTTACATGCACGCCTATGAGCTATGTCTTTGCATTTCCTGCCAAGGTCTGAAGAGGTTGTCAGAACCTGGGGGACTGGAGTTACAGGTGCTGAGAATTGAACCCATCTGGAATAGCAGCCAGGGCTCTTTTTTTGTTTTTGTTTTTTTGTTTTTTCAAGACAGGGTTTCATTGTGCTCACATCCTTCTGTTTATGTTTCTCTTCCATCTCTACCACTTACTTGCTCCTTTAAGAGGTTTCTGGGGTCTCTGAGTGTCTGGGGTTATCTCAGGAGTGCTGTGCCCCACTCATGCATTATGGTGCTGGGCAGAGATCATCTCAAGGACTGGTGGTTGTCTCAGGCCAGCTCCCTGTCCAGATCCCATAGTGATGGTCTGGTCATCATCTTGGGATTGCTCTTCACCTGGTCTGCTCAAGTGGTTCCATGGTAGGGTCATCTGTCTCAGGCTCACTCCTGCCCTGGGCCCCTAGTCCCAGGAGGACTTCTTTTAGTCTCAGGATTGCTCCCGGTTCTGGGAGTCTTCCAGGGCCTGGGCAGTGTGGGACTGGTGGTTGTCTCAGGCTAGCTCCCTGTCCAAGTCCCTGTTGGACTGGTGATTACCTCAGGCTTGCTTTCTTTCAGAGAGTGTGAGGCTACTAATCATTCAGGTGTTCATAGGTCAGAACACTGAGCTTAGCTATAACCCCTCTCCTCTCTGCCACCTACTGACACACACAGAACACAGCAGCAAGCTTCTGGGGCAGCTGAATGGGATTTTTTTTAAAACGTTTTATTTATTTAAATTCCAAATGTTGCCTCCTCCCAGTCCTCCCTCCAAGAGTTCTTCGCTCAATCCTCCCTTTAAACTTACTTTGTGCAGCTCTTTGCTTGGGTCTTTTTTACTTTTTTATTTTATTTTTTATTGAATATCGTCTTCATTTACATTACCAATAGTAGAACCTTTCCCGAAATCCCTCCTCCCCTAAGACCCCCAACCCTTCCCCTTCTTCCTTCCCCCTGCCTCCATGTATATGCCTCTCCACCCCCCCCTCATTTCCCTTTGTTCGGGTCTCTGTTGAACCTTTACTTGGCCAAGGACCATTCCTCCCACTGATGCCCAACAAGGCTGCCTTGGCTTAGTTGCTTGAGTCTTTTTAGCATAAAATGTTTTATGTATCTTTTGTGTCAGTGAAGTTGTAATTGTAAGATGTTTTTGTTAACCTGGTTAAGAGGACACTCAGTTTGCCTTTTCAAGAAAAATCCCCCCTCAATAATAAACAGTGTAGACTAAGAATACTTTTTTTCCTTTTAGTCTTTGAGCTTGGGATACCAAATCAAAAGAGACATTTCAGTTCATTTTAATCTCTTATTTCCTAATTTACTTTTTGTATCTTGGTTTTGGCTGGAATTTCTTTTTAAGTCTTGATCAAAAAGACAGCCAACAGATGGATAGCTTTAGATAGTATTTTGTGTGAAGATGAGTTACAAGTAAAAGTTAGTTGAAACATTAGAATTGTGAAAGATACGTGGTCTATGGGGCTGCAGGTGGCTTAGTCAATAAAGTGCTTGCTGTGCAAGCATGGAGACCTGTGTTGGGATCTCTAGCTCCTACATATACAAATTTGAGTTCAGGATTACATGTCTCTAATCCTGTCATTGGTGAAGTGGAGACAGGTAGATCAATGAGACTCACTGGCCCACCTCTTTGGATGAGTTTGTGAGCCCTAGGTTCAGTGAGAGACCCTGTCTCAAAAAATAAAGTGGAAGTTTGAGGAAGACATACAGTGTCCACATGCACATGCATGGCATACATGCACACACACAGACCATAAGCACAAATAAGGGGGTCATGGATAAAGTCACTCATATGAATAGTGTAGACTTTATCAATAATTGTGGACAGTTGTTATAGGGAAGGAATCTTTCCTCTTCAATCTTGGAAAAGTCGTTTGTTTTCCATGGAAGCAAATGGAAGATCTTCATACTCATCCTCTCTGTTTTTAGGTCTAGCATTTGTCATTTGGTTGTAATGATAAATCTCCTTGACAGTGTATTTATCAACATCTTGTTGGTGAGAATAAACATAGAATATAGAAAATAAAAAAAAAAGAAAAAAAAGCTTAAAAAGTTAGCAATAAAGTTTTGATAAGCTATTAATCTAGTTCTACTAAAGTACTTCTAATATTACCATAGTCACAAATTAAAATGTAAACTTCTTTTGTTTTTTCCAGTTATAGATTAAAGACATGTTTAAAGTGTGTTAATGCTTGGAATTCAAACCATTTGGGGCTGGTCTGTTTTTAGTATGTCTTAACTATGAGTTTGCTGCCATGTCTACAGTATATATTTCTGTGTATGCTTTTATACAGATTACAACATGTGGTAATGCAAACATATCTAAAAGTTAAATTGTTTTGTAATCTAAAAATTTCCCTGGTCTTACGATTTGCCCTCCCACCACATTATGCAGGACCATTGTCCTAATAGTTTCAAATGTACACCTAAGAATAATTCCTCCTAAACTTCTTTATGTTCTTTTCTGGCTGTGATATATATATATATATATATATATATATATATATATATGTGTGTGTGTGTGTGTGTGTGTGTGTATGTGTGTGTGTGTGTGTATACACGTATATATACACATATATACATATACATGTGTGTATATATATATATATATATGCAGTAGATTCCTCAAAATTTGATCCCAGACAGCATGAAAATTGCTTGCCCCATGCAGTACAGACTTGCAGAAATTGTATTCCTTTTCCTAACCCCAGAATGTAGTAAGAATTCTGTTTTCTATTAAACCCAAATTATATTAAGTGAATAGTTGTTTTTTTTTTATGATTTATGTCTCATCTTATTTTTTTTTATTTTCTATATTCTATGTTTACATTCCAAAGGCTTTCCCCTTTCCCAGTTCCCACCCACCATAGTTCCCATAGTTCCTCTCCCCCCCAACTGTTCCCCAATCATTCCCCCTCCCCCCTCGGTTTCTTTACTAAACTGGATGCAATCTTTACAGGCCCAGGGTCCTCTCCTTTCTTCTTCTTGGGAATCATTTGACTTGCTATTTGTGTCTTGAGTATTTAGGGCTTCTGGGCTCATTAATATCCACTTATCAGTGATTGCATTTCATGTGCATTCTTTTGTGATTGGGTTAATTCACTCAGGATGATATTTTCCAAGTCTAACCATTTACCTACAAATTGCGTGAATTCATTATTTTTAATTGCTGAGTAGTATTCCATTGTATAAATATACCACATTTTCTGTATCCATTCCTCCTTTGAGGGATATTTGGGCTCCTTCCAATTTCTGGCTATTATAAACAAGGCTGCTATAAACATAGTGGAGCATGTGTCCTTATTGCATGCAGGAGTCATCAGGGAAATGCAAATCAAAACAACCCTGAGATTCCACCTCACACCAGTCAGAATGGCTAAGATTAAAAACTCAAGAGACAACAAGTGCTGGCGAGGATGTGGAGAAAGAGGAACACTCCTCCACTGTTGGTGGGATTGCAAAATGGTAAAACCGCTCTGGAAATCAGTTTGGCGGTTCCTCAGAAAATTGGGCATGTCACTTCCAGAGGACCCTGGCATACCACTCCTGGGCATATACCCATAGTTGTTTGTTTTAATTACAGTACAGAATATGGGCTGGTGCAGATTGTCCAAAGTACTAGATCCTTGAGAAATTATAAATGTGTGAGCCCTCAGAGTTCCTGTGGCTGCTGCTCCCCTTGTTCCTGCCCCCACTTCTGATTGCTTGTTTTGCTGCTGTGTATATTATTAGTTTATTGGTCTGCTTGATTTCTTGACAAAAAATGGGGATTGCCTCATGGAAACTCAGTAGGAAGTACAATATAGAGGAACACATCCCCTATTTTCTTTAAGTTATTTTTCTCCTAAGTAGTGTTGGGCTTTTAGGGTAAAAAAGTGTTGGAAGGGAGGTAGAGTTATAAGAACCTAGTAAAACATACTTTTCAATATCCTGTCTATATCACATGATCCTCAGGAGCCTGAACAAAGTGTGAAACATCCTTCATTATCTGGATTTGGCCAGCTTCACCGTTTTCTTGGGACTTATCCAGAATTAATGTAATATACAATGAACCTCCATTCTGGCCTCACCAGCCATCACTTTCAATTGTCTCATCTTTTGTAATAAGTAAAATGGAAGAATATTCGAATCTCTCCACATTCTAGGAACAGTCCACCTTCATCATTATTAGCCACCAAACGCAGCACATTTCTACTATCACCATGAGTAGCATACCCTTTTAAAGCCCATGTATCACTTTCCTAGTAGGTGTGTCCTTAGATCAAGTCAATGAGAAAAGTGCTGGACAAGTAAACAGCGAGAGACTTATTTGGAAATGGGATAAGTGTTTCAGTACATTAAGAGGAAAGGATCATATTATCTATAGATGCCCAGACAGTTATGACATGCTCCAGGATCTAGAGAGACATTAAATATTTAAGGAGATTTGGATGGTTTGAGAAGGTTGAAACAGAGCAGGTGGACTTTAGGGATGGACTCTTGAATTGGGGACAAATAGGGTGGTGCCATAAGCCACTATGGTCAATCAATCTGTACATAATAGGGAAAATTGATAGATTAGTTAAACTACAAGAAGCATATCCCCTTGAAGAGGGTTGTCAGGGAAAGGGCCTCTAAAAGTGACTGTGGAATTTGAAGTGTATAACTGATAGTTTTGAATGGAGATTAAAGGAACCCAGGGGGAAAAAAAAAAAGAAGTGTAGCTGCTAATTCATGTATGGATTTGAACCCATTGTGTTTTGTTTTGTTTTGTTTTGTTTTGCTTTTTGAGACAGGGTTTCGTCTGTGTAGTCCTGGCTGTCCTGGAACTCACTCTGTAGAACAGGCTGGCCTTGAACTCAGAAATCTGCCTGCCTTTGCCTCCCAGAGTGCTGGGATTACAGGCATGTGCATGTGTGTGTTGGATTGGGGGGCATTGAGAAAGTGTGGGAGTTCTATGGTTGGGCTGCCTACCTGGATTTATGGTGGTTGGTGTGGCTTCTGGTGGTGAGGGGTCTCTGCCCCAGTTAGGGGTTGAACTGTGTGTGTGTGTGTGTGTGTGTGTGTGTGTGTGTGTTTTGCAAGTTGAAGCCCACTCTTCTAACACCATTTGCTGAAAACATCTTTTTTTCTATTGTGTTGCCATTGTTACTTTGTCAGTTGAAGTGTGTGTGGGGGTATGTTTATGGATGTCATCTTTTGTTCTGTAGACTGGTTGCCTATTTTTTTCCAATACCCAAGAGCATTGAATAACTGTAGCTTTGATGCACTTCCTTCCTTCCTTCCTTCCTTCCTTCCTTCCTTCTTTCTTTCTTTCTTTCTTTCTTTCTTTCTTTCTTTCTTATGGGTTTTAGAAACTCTCATTCTGCCATGTATAGTAAGGGTATCATTTAAAAATGATAAAGAAATTGAGACTCAGTTTGTGAAACTAGTTATTGAAATTTATTGTCATAGCTGCTGTTACTAAAAGAAGCAGATTTTCTATTCTTTTGTAGTGTGTTATTTTCATGTGAGAAAATTAGATTTTTCTCCCTTTCATAGATTTGAGATTTGAAGATAGAACAGAAAATTCACTAAATTCCAATATGCAAAATTAATAACAAAAGTTCTCAGTTAATATTAGCTGTTATGTATACTCTCCATTTTCCCTTTCCTTTTGTAAATGCTTTTCTTGGTTTATACTCTTTTTTTTTTAGGTATAAATATATACTTTATTGGTCATATGTAATTTGCATCTTAGAAGCTAACTGCGGAATAAGCTCAGTGTTTCTAATTTTTTTCTGAACTAAGGCTAGCTGATTCAACTCAGCTGCTATGCCTCAAACTCCTCTCCAAGCTGACTGATTTAGGCTTCTCACTGAACTGCTTTGCTGGGGCTCAAACTAACTGGAAATTTGATCTAATCATTTGCTTCATTCTTATTGTCAAGCTTCAACTCCCTCTGCATGAACTCATGCATGAACTCAACTCCACTGCACTACACTCACTGCAGAGGGATTAAAAGTGTGTACTAAGGGTGGGTCTGTACCCGGATCACAGAGAACTAGAAGGCCCCTCTGTTCTGATCTGAGCAGCCATGTTGCTAGAATAAAACTCTTCTACCCCTTCCCCTTTTCTGTTTAAGCCAAAAATTACACACAGTTTTACTATTAAAACAAAACAACAATCAGTTACATTCTTAACTATTAAATAGTTAAGTTCTTGTGAAGATCCATTTATGCCATGATCCTTATTCCATAATCTTAACCATCCAAATGTCCTATGAAGATCCATTGATGTGATTGATAATCCTTAATAATTGCACTCCTGATCAGCTGTCTTTCAGAAAATGTCCATTTCAGCCTCAAGGTTTTCCAGTCTGATATCTATCTGGTAAACTGTCTGCCCTTCTTCAGCTGGTTTGTTGCATTGTCCCCATGTAGTGGGGGATAAGTCTTCCCGTGTTACTGTCTTTGTATGTCTTTTCCTTTCTTCAGTGGTGCCTTTCATATGGTTGCTTCTATTTCTTGGATCAGATATTTGTCAATTTTGATGGAACACATAATTTTCATCACCCCAGTTGGCAGCTGCCTCATGTAAATTCAATCCAATACCAGGCCAGAGATGGCATTCAGGTCTTTCATGTATGGATGAGCTACCAGAATCTGGTCAATCTTCGATTTTGTTCAGAGTCAGGAAAGATCTTCAGCAGTACCTCCCTTAGCTCAGTTGTCTCTGCAGAAGATCTCTGTGGGAAGCTTCTGCCACACACTGGGAAGGGTAGCCAGAGATGTGAAGTGGGGCTGATGAGAAAGCCAAGGACTTGAAGAGGCTCTCTGGATCTCAGCAGGAGGTTGCAGGTGTGTGTGCTATCTACTTGGGTGCTGTGGCTCCAGAGGTCAGGATCAAATGTCCCCACACTTGGCAGGTCATTGATTTGAGGAAGCTGCATGTCTCTAAGAAGGACCTCCTTTTGAAAAAATTCTTCTAGGCAAGGTCTATTTCTTCCCAGAGAGTCATCAAGAACCATAAATATGTCCCTCCTGAACATACTCTCTGAAGTTATCATTTGTTACAATTATACCCTGAGTCTTCTCTGCTAAGTGTAGTAGGAACCTGTCAACATTAGAAGAAATTCTTTCTCCAAAGACTGTCTGGGAAGGAGTTAAAGATAATATTCCAAGCTCCTGGAGCTGGGTTAAAAAATGCTGTTCTGTGACATTAGGATTTGGTATTGTTCTCTACTTAGGGACAAACACAATGATGTTTCTGTTACCATGCTTCCAAAAATAATCAACTGCAATTGCTATTCCACGGCAACTAATGAACTTCTTCAGACCATGGATAATTGCAACATTAGTCCCATCTAAAACAATATGCTTTAAATCTGCTCTCCCTCGTTCATTTCTTAAGTCCAGCTTGTATGGTATTTTTAGGATATCTTGAAATCTTTGAATCCCTGGAACTAGGAATCAATGTGAACAAATGGTTCTGCCAGTTGTGTGTCAGTAGATGAAGGTAACAGCTGGGGCACCAGAGAAAGTGGGGGATAATTCGGTGTAGTCTGAGGAGAGCTAACACAAGCAAAGTATAGCAAAACTCAGAAAGTAATAGATTAGAATTGAGAAAGGTTGGCAATAAGATTTCCCTTGCCTGGAAATTATACTTTTGTGTGTGTAATTGAAACATTTATTAGTATTGCTATATATGAATGCTGGAAGAAAAAGGGTTGGTTTCTCTTTAATAGTAGGGATATGAATGTTAGCAACTGAGTGGAAGTAATAACAACAAACAAACAAGGGAATAGTATAGTATGCTGCCTTTGAGAGTGAGTGAGTCAGGAAACAGTCTGAGTTATACTTCCTATCTGCCATATAAACTAAAACTGAATAAAAAATAAAAACCTCTTCCTTCAGGAGTAAACTGCAAGCACAGTTATAGACCCGAATGAAGCCAAAATATATTATGGAAAATTTTACATTCACCTGCTTTTAAAAATTAAAATTATGTCTCTTACAGAATCACCATAATATTATTTTAATATCTTTTTAGGTTGGTACAGAGGAGTTTCAACAAAGAAGCCTAATGTAAAGGTAATGGAAAGTTCATCATTGTGTTTCTTTTTTTTTTTTATTGGATATATTCTACATTTACAATTCATTTCCCTTTTTCTGGCTCCCCACCCCCAAAGGTCCCTCATGCCCTTTTCCCTCCCCCTACTCCCTCATCCACCCCCTCCCACCTCCCTGTTCTTGTACTCCCCCACAATGATGCTTTGGTCCATTCTAGCACCAGTGTCCACTCCTTTCTTCTTGTCAGACATCACTTGGTATGTGATTTATGTCTTTGGTGTTCCAAGATTCTAGGCTAATATCCACTTATCAGTGACTGCATACCATGGGTATTCTTTTGAGACTGGGTCACCTCACTTAGTATGATGTTCTCCAGCTCCATCCATTTCTCTAAGAATTTCATGAATTCATTGTTTCTAATGGTTGAATAGTATCATTGTGTTTCTTAATGTATAAGATTTGTATCATGTGCTATTAACAGTCAGTAGCAACTGTTTCTAGTTTACTTTTAGTCCTTTATAGTAGCTACAGTCACCTTTATGGCAGAATTGTGCAAGTCATATAATGCTCAGGCAATATTAAAATGATTTTTCAGAAATCACAGAAAATGCTAATGTGATGCTTGTCTTGACGAAGCCTATTCATACTTGTAAGTAGTTTTCTTCAAGATTTGACAAGAACTAAGCTGACTTATTTATAGTTTTGTGTTATGGAGCCACATGTCTAGTTAGATGAATTTATTGCTAAGATGCAAAGTGGGAAAAATAAAAATAATGCTCAACTAGGCATTTCTTTGTTGATAATTAATAACTTTGTTAAAATGTGAACTTAAATAAGACTGCATAAAATACTGATGTATTAGGTTTTATGTTTTGAGTCCATTATAATTAATAGTAACTTAATAAAATATATTTATACTAGCAATTATAACAAATCTTTTTTACTAAACCATTTTTAAAAAGATCTATTTATTTATTTTTATGAATATGAGTATACTGTAGTTGTCTTCAGACACACCAGAAGAGAGCATCCAATCCCATTACAGATGGTTGTGAGCCACCATGTGGTTGCTGGGAATTGAACTCAGGACCTCTGGAAGAGCACTCAGCACTTAACTCCCGATCCATCTCTCCAGTCCCTTTACTAACCCATTTATTTTCTGGTGCTGGGACTTAAATGATAGGGTATTGCACGTGCTGGACAAGTAAGCTTTCCCTGAGCTATACCCCTATTGCTGCTTACTCTTCATATTTCTTATCTTTTGGGAGCCTAATATTAAAAGTATTGTTCTTTTTCTCACATTGAAAAATTTAAGCATTACATAATTTCACTAAAAACTTATTGAAAGTTTTAGGCATTAGTTTGCCCATGTAATTGTTCATTTTTACTACTTTTTAAGGTAATTACTAGAAACAAAACAGTACCTTCAAATTTTGATTCAGCACTGCTAGCCTTTTCATTGTTGGCATGACATTTGGGGCTGTGCATTCATTAGATGTAAGAAACCAACTGTGTGATAACAATGTTTAATATCACATATGGCCACTATCCATGAGAAACCTTATCACCCCATGTGTCTAGCCCCCTGCCATGTTGAAATGTTGAAAAAGGATACAAGATATTAGCAATGTTATGGTGCTAAACTTGTCTTTAACAGAAAACTACCTCTCAAAGGTAATTTTCTCCGTGTATTCATGCAATACTACAGGTTTTACTTTTCTCTCAAGAATGCTTATATGAGAATAGTTTCTACATTTATTATTATTATTATTATTATTATTATTATTATTATTATTATTTTGGTTTTTTCGAGACAGGGTTTCTCTGTGTAACCCTGGCTGTCCTGGAACTCACTCTGTAGACCAAGCTGGCTTGAAGTCAGAAATCCACCTGCCTCTGCCTCCCAAGTGCTGGAATTAAAGGCGTGTGCCGCCGCCGCCGCCGCTGCCACCACCACCACCACCACCACCGCCACCACCGCCACCACCACCACCTGGCTTCTACATTTATTTTAAGAATCTTGATTAAATTGTACCAAAGTTAGAAGTTGGATAAATTTGAATCTTAAATATCAATGAAAAGCAATAATAAGTGATATTACTTGTTTTTATTTGTACTCAATATTTGTGAACTTTGCAACCCCTTTACCTTGCTTCTAATACTAGTACTTGGTGATTACTTTGCAGACTGAATAATACCTTTAAAATGTTAAATATACTTTTTCCATTCTGTGTGCATTTGTATAGAATCCAGAGAACAACTGACCTTGGGTTTGTTTCTTAGGTGCTGTCTACCATTTTATTTTATTTTATTTTATTTTATTTTATTTTATTTTATTTTATTTTATTTTATTTATTTTATTTTATTTATTTTATTTTATTTTATTTTTTTATTTTATTTTATTTTATTTTATTTTATTATTTTATTATTTTACTTACTTTACTTTTTACTTTTTACTTTTTACTTTTACTTTATTTTATTTTATTTTATTTTATTTTATTTTCATTTTTTTATTCTATATTCTTTTTTTACATTCCAAAGGCTTTCCCCTTTCCCAGTTCCCCCCACCATACATCCCATAAGTCCTCTCCCCCGCAGCTATCCCTCCCCCCCCCCCATTTCTCTGTTCTGATACTCTCCTACAAAACTGGATCCAATCTTTTCAGGCCCAGGGTCCTCTCCTTTCTTCTTCTTGGGAGTCATTTGACTTGCTAATTGTGCCTTGAGTATTTAGGGCTTCTGGGCTCATTAATATCCTCTTATCAGTGATTGCATTTTATGTGTATTCTTTTGTGATTGGGTTTATTTTATTTTATTTTATTTTACTTTACTTCACTTTTTACTTTACTTTACTTTTTACTTTACTTTACTTTACTTTTTGAGACAGTGTCTCTCACTGGCCTGGAATTCTCCACATAAGTGAACTGGCTGGCAAGAGAACCCCAAGAATCCATTTGGCTTAGCCTCTTCAGCTCTGAGAGTACAAGTATGCCACTGTACCCTGATGATTTTTTTTTACCCTGATGTTTTTATGTGTGTTTTAATTATCAAACTTATGTCCTTGTATTTGCAAGGCAAGCACTTTATTCCTACTGATCTTTCTCCTAACCTTTTTTTTTTTTTTTTGGTTTTTTGAGATAGGATTTCTCTGTGTAGCTCCCGCTGTCCTGGAACTCACTCTGTAGACCAGGCTGGCCTCGAACTCAGAAATCCACCTGCCTCTACCTCCCAAGTGCTGGGATTACAGGCGTGTGCCACCACTGCCCGGCTTTTTTTTTTTTTTTTTTTGTATTGTTTTGTTTTGTTTTTTGTTGTTGTTTTTTCGAGACAGGGTTTCTCTGTGTAGCTCTGGCTGTCCTGGAACTCACTCTGTAGACCAGGCTGGCCTTGAACTCAGAAATCCTCCTGCCTCTGCCTCCCAAGTGCTGGGATTAAAGGCGTGCGCCACCACCGCCTGGCTGCTTTCTCCTAACCTTAAACATAATTATTTTGATTATTTGTTGATTGATAATAAAGTACTTCAGAATATCATGGATATTAAATGAAAAACCATTTTATCTGTCATAATAACTGTGATTTGACTGGGAACTCACAATTATTTTGATTCTGGTAGGTAACCTATAGCTATAGATGTCTGGGGTCCCACTTGGCCATCTTGGCAGATGGCTGCCTCCTTCACTATTTCTTCTTCAATAAGATATTGAAACTATACATTGTGTATTAATTTGAAACTTTAATCACAAAACATTTAATTCAATGATTACTTTCTTCATTTTTTTTTGTTTTTGTTTTTTGTTTTTTGGGTTTTTGGTTTTTTTTTTTTCGAGACAGGGTTTCTCTGTGTAGTCCTGGCTGTCCTGGAACTCACTCTGTAGACCAGGCTGGCCTCGAACTCAGAAATCCGCCTGCCTCTGCCTCCCAAGTGCTGGGATTAAAGGCATGCGCCACCACCGCCCGGTTTTGTCGTTGTTTTAAGCAAGGTTTTGCTACTTAATCCAGACTGGCCTGGCCCTTGGGCACAGTCTTCCTGCCCTAGCCTTCTGTTGTCTGGAATTACAAGTACACACCACTTGACTTCTTTGCACACTTCCTTCTACCAATTGTTTTCGCTTTAGAGTATTCCCCATTCCAAACACAACAGTCTGGCCCTACCTTGGTTTTTTTGACCTAAACTCATGAAGCTTAGTCTGGCCTTGAACTCCTGACCTTCCTGTCTCCCTAGCACCTGCCAAGTGCTAAGATTTCGGGTATGAAATAGCAAGTCTGGCTTTGTGTTTTGTTGTTGTTCTTTCTTTCACCATTCAATTTGTAAATCCATGTTGACTGACTACTGACAGCCCCACAAGAGCACGCTCACTACTTAGAAAAATTTCAACCAGCCTTAATTCTTGGACGAAAACGGGGATTTCTACAAACCACTATGGTGGAAGGTACTATAAGGCGTCGGCTCTCCCCGCCAGGAAGCCACTTTCTTCATTTTGATATCAAAATAGTAGTAGAATCAAGATAAATGTCATATGTTGCTACTATGTTTCCAACCCAGTTCCCCGGTAAAAGAAAGCTCAACTCAGCGGTTAACAAAACAAGCTACAAGCCTAGACTGGGCAGGCCTCCCACTCTACTACTCTGTTTCAATCTATTTTATCCCATACAACTTGCAGTTTCTCTAGGCCCCGAGCTTCTCTCCCTGCAGCCTCTCCGGTTCTCTTTAACCGTTTCTCTCTCCCCGTTTCTTCTCTTCGTTTCCTCTCTCTCCTCTCGTTGCTCCTCCTCCTCCTCCTGTTTTATACCCCGTAGCTCCTCCCCTAGACTCTGCTCCTCCCACTTTCTTCCTGCCCAATCATTGGCTCAAGCCTTTATTTGAAAAGTCAAGGTGGGGAGACAAGGGTTCACAAGGCAACTCCTCATCTGCAGCCCCTCTGAGGAGTGGAATTAACATCAAAGTACGAGCCCAGGGCTATCCACAACAGTCATAGATCTTACATATTAAGGTGAATAGCATATGATGTAAGTTACAGATTTCCATTGTTTTATAACAGTTCTTATTAATTAATATTTTAGCTTTTGGCAATTTGGTTTCTATATTTTAAAAGTAATGTATAAATAGAAACTTCCCAAATTAGCTGTTCTCATTAGGACCATTATGGTAATTGGGTTTCTCTACATGGTCTGTGGGTGTCCTTTCTTCTAGCTTCTTTTTTTTTCTTTTCTATATTCTTTGTTTACATTCCAAAGGCTTTCCCCTTTCCCAGTTCCCCCCTCACCATATGTCCCATAAGTCCTCTCCCCCCACCCCCTGCCCATTCCCCAATCACCCCCCAACCCTTTTCTGTTCTGGTACTCTCCTGCAAAACTAGAACCAGTCTTTTCTGGACCAGTGTCCTCTCCTTCCTTCTTCTTGGGAATCTTTTGATTTGCTAATTGTGCCTTGAGTTTTCAGAGCTTCTGGGCTCATTAATATCCACTTATCAGTTATTGCATTTCATGTGTATTCTTTTGTGATTGGGTTACCTCGCTTAGGATGATATTTTCCAGATCCAACCATTTGCCTACAAATTTCATGAATTCATTATTTTTAATTGCTGAGTAGTATTCCATTGTATAAATATACCACATTTTCTGTATCCATTCCTCCTTTGAGGGACATCTGGGCTCCTTCCAGCTTCTTGCTATTATAAATAAGGCTGTTATGAACATAGTGGAGCATGTGTCTTTATTGCATGCAGGGTAATCCTCTGGGTATATGCCCAGGAGTGGTATGACAGGGTCCTCTGGAAGTGTCATGCCCAATTTTCTGAGGAACTGCCAGACTGATTTCCAGAGCAGTTGTACCATCTTGCAATCGCACCAACAGTGGAGAGTGTTCCTTTTTCTCTACATCCTCGCCAGCACCTGTTGTCTCTTGAGTTTTTAATCTTAGCCATTCTGACTGGTGTGAGGTGGAATCTCAGGGTTGTTTTGATTTGCATTTCTCTGATGACTAATGATATTGAACATCTCTTAAGGTGCTTCTCAGCCATCCGAATTTCTTCTGATGAAAATTCTTTGTTTAGTTCTGTACCCCATTTTTAATAGGGTTATTTGGTTCTTTGGGGTCTAACTTCTTGAGTTCTTTGTATATATTGGATATTAGCCCTCTGTCGGATGTGGGGTTGGTGAAGATCTTTTCCCAATTTGTTGGTTGTCATTTTGTCCTTCTGACAGTGTCCTTTGCCTTACAGAAACTTTGTAGTTTTATGAGGTCCCATTTGTCAATTCTTGATCTTAGAACATAAGCAATTGGTGTTCTGTTCAGGAACTTTCCCCCTGTGCCCATGTCCTCAAGGGTCTTCCCCAGTTTCTTTTCTATTAGTTTCAGTGTGTCTGGCTTTATGTGGAGGTCCTTGACCACTTGGAGTTGATCTTAGTACAAGGTATCTCCCTTTGCGATTTCTTAGTTGTTTCTACTTCTGTTTTTAGATCCTGGATGGTTTTGCTCAGATCTTCTGCTTGCTTGTTTGTATTTTCATGAATTTCTTTAAGAGATTTTTGTGTTTCCTCTTTCATGACTTCTACTTGTTGACCCACGTTCTCCTGTATTTCTTTAAGTGATTTTTGCACCTCCTCCTTATTGGCTTCTATTTTTTGATCCATATTCTCCTGAATTTCTTTAAGTGATTTTTGTGTTTGCCTTGTAAGGGCTTCTAATTTTTGATCCATTTTCTCCTGTATTTCTTTAAGAGATTTATCTATGTGTTCTGCTATCAGCATCCTGACCAGTGATTTTAGATCCAAATCTTGTTTTTCTGGTGTGTTGGGGTATCTGGGACTTACTGCTGTTAGGGAACTGGGTTCAGATGCTGCCATATTGCCTTGATTTCTGTTAGTAACATTTCTAAGTTTGCCTTTTGCCATCTGGTTATCTCTGGCCTAAGTTGGTCCTGTAGTCACTAGCTGGTGCTTGAACCTCTTGTGGGCTAGTAAGGCTATTTCCCCACCACTAGATGACTGGGTTTCCCCTGGCACAGATTGCTGATGTGTTGTTCTCCTCTTGGGTGCTGTTGGACCCCTGGTGTATCTTGCTCCAAGCAATGTTATATTCGGTTATCTCTGTGGACCTGATGCTGCTGGTTCTGCTTGCTTAGTCCAGTCCGCAGCAAGGATGCTGGCGGCGGCCTTGGGGAGTGCATAGTGCGGAGTGAGGGGTCTCCCACAAGGCAGAGAACCCTCCTGTTCTTAGATGACTGGCTGGCAGCCTGAGTCCCCAGAGATCTTAAGCTTGGGATATCTTGGGTATCTGGTTCTGCCTGATCAATCCAAGCAGAGGCGGTTGGGCTGAGTGCAGGGTTCCCCTCAGGGCTCAGAGCCCATGCCTGGTTGGGGCCCAGGAACCGCTGCTCTGCGGGGATCGCTGCCTGGCGGCCTTGAGTCCCCAGAGATCCCAAGTTCTGGATATCATGGGTACCTGGTTCAGCTCTTGCTTAGTCTGGACCGCTGCAAGGATGGCTGTGGGGAGTGGGGAGTGCAGCTTACAGAGTCTCCCGCAGGGCAGAGAATCCACGCCCTGTTGGAACACAGGAACCTCTGCTGCTGCTCTGCCAAGCTCCGGTTCTTAGATGACTGTCTTCTAGCTTCTTAACTGATTTCTCCAGAAAGGAGACTAATTTTTATTTTAGAATTACAAAAGTATGTTAATAACCTTACACCAGTTTCTAAATTCTTTTCATTATGATATAGTTATTTGGATTTTGTGAGAGATTTGTGTTTAGTTTTTGAAATAACTTGACAACTAATTAAACAGAAATGTTACACTAAGCAGTGTTAGAATTTTTTTGTGTCCAATCAGATTTTATTATTTTTATGCAAATATAGTACTTCTGTAATTGTATATTTTGGAAACATCAACTTCCTAGATTTTTAGATGGCTATAGGATTTACTAGCAACACCTATTTTATATTGGTATTCTTTTTCAAAACACATCAAAAACAGTTCAGATTTGTTTGCCAATCAAGTGCCTACACAGTCTGAAAAAAACGTTGAAGTTTCCTTATAATATGTTTATTGGTTAAAACAACATTATAAACATTCAAGAAGTAATGTCTTGTCATCTGACATAATGATATATGTGAGAGTTATGCTTTTATCTATTTTTGGGCTAAGGCTATTTGATAAATGTAGATTTGAGTTTATTTCATTTAACAAAGGAATTATCTGAAAAATTCTCTGAATTATGTAAAGATTTCTTCATTTTTCTCAAGACTTTAACTTTTCTGCAGTACTTGAATTTCTGAAGGGATTAAATTCAGGGCCTCAGGCAGGCTAGGCCAACCCTAGCCCAAGACTCTAAACTACAGATGAATACAAATATAATCAGAGTATTAATAGACTAGTATATTTCCTTTAATGGGTAATATGTGAGTGTGTGTGTGTGTGTGTGTGTGTGTGTGTGTGTGTAGGACAGAAAACAACCTTGGAACCTTGGATTCAAATTACATGAAATTTTAGAAGAAAATTTCAAGTGTTCCTGAAGTACCTATATGACTTCCAGTACTAATGTGTTAACTACAGAATCCTCTCTGTTTAGACATGGTTTATGCATCTTTCATTTCATTGTCTTTAGTCTGTCACTTAAAGTTGATATAAATAGTATCTCCGTACTTAATGTAAAAAGAACACATGTATACCTGGATCAGCTACACCTGACCACATGCTCACTGGGAATGAATGATTTTAGAGTAAAATTGTATAAGTAATTGCTTTAAAATTAAAAATATTTATTTTTATGTGTATTGTTGTTTTGCCTGTGTATATGTCTGTATTTGCATGCCTGACACCTGAGAAGGTTAGAAGAGAGCATTAGATCCCGTGGGACTGGAGTTACAGACAGGTGTGAGCTGCATGTGGGTGCTGGGAAGTGACCCTGGTCTTTTGGAAGAGCAGCCAGTACTCTTAACTAAGGAGCCGCCTCTCCGGCCCTAATACTTACTTTTCATAAAGAAATAAACACATAATAAAATAAATAAATTAAAAATTTCAAAGCAGAATTGTACATTGAATATAATTATAACCCCCAAATTAATCTCTTCCTAGTTTAAATGTGTACCTGTATTACTTATTTTGACTATTCTGTGTTATCCATATTTAAAGATAAAATAACTAAAGTGTCTTTTGTTAAGTGAGTCTTATTTTCATTTGAACTTTAAAAAATCAATTAAATGTTTTTGTTTTTGTTTTGTTTTTGAGACAGGGTCTCATGTTGGTTTGGCTTTCCTGGAACTTCCTCTGTAGACCAGGCTGGCCTCAAACTCAGAGAGTTCCTATTCATTTTCATCCTATCCATATTTATTCCTATCCATATTTTTTTCACTTTAAATTTTCTGGTGTTTTCTAAAGTATATACTTTAGACAAAACCTTTTTATATTTGTACATTTGAATTATCTAATGTTGAATAAAGTTAGAGTGAAAGCTAAAGGCGTTGAACATTTAATAGACTTTTCTTCAAATACACATTTGCTTAGATACAGTAAAAGACTGAAAGAAGTACCACTCTACTTCCTGTTTCTTTAGTCATACAGAAATTTAAGTAGTGTTTGGGGGAGATGGCTCATTGATAAAGTGCTTATTGTGCAAGCCTGATGATCTGAATTCAGAACCCTGAACCCACGTAAAAAGCTGGCCACAGTATAGTGCATATGTCTGTAATCCTAGTATATTCCTATTGGAAGAGGGGAGGTAGGAGAAGTGTATTTCTAGATCATACACAATGGAAAACAAAGAGTACCTGTCTCAGACAGAGTGCAAGGTGAAGACCCAATATGATACCTGAGGTGTCGTCTGATTGTCTACATGTGCTCTATGGCACATGCATATCTACACACACACACACACACACACACACACAAAGTGGGGGGAGGAGAGAGAGACAGAGGGGAGAGAGAGAGAGACAGAGAGAGAACACAAATGCACATGCCCACATGCCAGCAAACTGGAAATTTATTGCCCTAGGTTTTGATTGCAAGTGACCATTGATTGGTAGCTATTATAAGCCTTGTCTTTAAAAAAGTATTTACGTGTGTGTGTGTGTGTGTGTGTGTGTATGCACACATGTACACACAGTAACATACATGTAGAAGTTAGAGAACAACTTGTGGAGTTAGTACTCTCCATGTGGTCCAGGAGAGAACTCATGTTGTCTGACTTGGTGTTAAGTCCCTCTACCCACTGAGCCGTCTCTTCAGTCTTCAGCTTTTGGCAGTAGGTAGTCAGTGGCAGTAATCACAGTTCCCAAAGCCTTGGGGGATAGACCCATGATTGTAGCTCAATGTATACAGTAACTAGTAAATATCTTCTGGGCATTGAGTGTCAAGATCCTACAGTTTGGCAGTTCTATGGAACTCCTCCAATAATTATTGCCCATAGTCTGTTGGCTTTAGCTCTGCATAGCCATGTGTATGCTTCTACTATTCTTTGTCCTCTCAGATACCTGTTTCTCACAATTTCTGCCACTGACCCTTCTCTTGAACTCTTCAGCTCTTCAGCAACTTTCTTTCCAGTATTCTATCTTTTCTATCCAGTCACCACTGCTGTGGCTGTTGCTGTTGTTGTCTCTGCCATTACTGCCACCCCATTTTTCTTTTTTGCTTTTACCAGCTCAGCCTTTTCTATTTTATAATAAAAATCCAATTCTCATTAGGAAGAAGCCTTTTATTAGGCATCATTTTAAAACACCACAGTGGCCAGTAAAAGAGGGTGTTTTCTAGGTATTCTATTTATATAGTCAGTAGAAAGAAGCCATTTATGAAGATGAAGGATTGTTTACACTAATCAGAAGCCTTAGTTAGGCTACCACAAGAAGTGCTCATGCTCTGGTATGTTAAGATGAAGATGATTGAAAAAATCTTTTGGAGTGCTGCTTTTTTTTTTTTTTTTGATTTGGTTTTTTCAAGACAGGGTTTCTCTGTGTAGCCCTGGCTGTCCTGGAACTCACTCTGTTGACCAGGCTGGTTTCGAACTCAGAAATCCGCCTGCCTCTGCCTCCCAGAGTGCTGGGATTACAGGCGTGTACCGCCACCGCCTGGCTGGAGTGCTCTTTTCTAAGCAAGGTATCTGGAGTAGTTATCTTCAGCCATGCTGTGGTTGTAATGGTCCTCCACATCTTTTGGAGTGTCCTCAGAGTGATTGTCTAAACCATCTAGGCTTCTAAGAGGACAATGTGGCCAATTGACAGTAAATTGACAGTGGCTGACAGTTGTTCTCTTAAGGCTCCTATGAATAAAGAAGGGAGCTGTTAATCAAGGTTATCAAATTATTAAATACAAATTTATGCTTTTTAAAGAACAGACTCAAAGTATTAAAGAATAAGAGAGCCAAGTAAATAAGGAAAAGAAAAACTTACAGTTTTTGGTTTCTGTAGAGCATACGTTTAAGAAGGAAAAAACAAATGGCTCCATAAGAGTTGAGATTTACTTCCATTATGTGATTTCAACTATACATTAATTACCAACAGATGCCTAGAGCTGCATGGGTTAGGAAAGGGGCCTTTTGTATGGTAGAAAATTTACAAGGCATATTTAAGAAACAATAAATAATGCAAGCCAACTAGAGTACACTGTTAAGATAATGATGGTTGGCATGATAGGAAAAGTAAGCCAGGCTTTCTTGCTGGTCAGCTGAGTTCCACATGTGCTGTTGTCACACAGTATTCTAACATTCTGCTACTACAGTGAAATGCAGAAGATAGTAAAGGAGTTTCTTTTGGCACATAGTTTTAGAGCTTCAAGTTCATGATCAGGCAGCCTGTTCTACCCAGCCTTTGGGTTGGTTGTGTCAAATGGCATTGGCCAGGGAGCATGTGGTTGAGCTCTCTGTATACAGTATGAGCATGCAAATCAGGGAAGCCTGGATAGGTCAGGATACCAGAATTTCTCATGAGTGCTTGCCCTTAATGACCTCTCAGGAGCTTTACTCTTTTTTAAAAAATTATTATGGTGTGTGTATGTATGTGTATATATATATATATATATATATATATATATATATATATACCATAATACACACACACACACACACACACACACACACACACACATATATATACACACATACATACATATATAGACTCCCAGTCCACATTCCGACTATTCCACATCCCATACTCCTCCCCGCCCCCTGTCTCTATGAGGATGTTCCCCCCTCCTCAACTTCTTCCATCTTTTCCCTAATTCAACTATAGGGGTCAACAGCTTTTGTCCATTGGTTGGGTGCAAATATTTGCATCTGACTCTTTCAGCTGCTTGTTGGGTCTTTCAGAGTACAGTCATGATAGGTCCCTTTTTGTGAGCACTTCATAGTTTCAGTAACAGTATCAGGCCTTGGGGCCTCCCCTTGAGATGGATCCCACTTTGAGCCTGTTACTGGACCTCCTTTTTTCGCAGACTCTTCTCCATCCCTGCAGTTCTTTCAGACAGGAACAATTATGGGTCAGAGTTTGGACTGTAGGACAGCAACCCCTTCCCTCACTCTGTGCCTGTCGCGTGGTGAGCTGTGAACAGGCAGTCTAGTCTCAGGTAGAGCAAGGACTTTGACACCCCCCCTCCCTCCCACCCACCCAGCAACCCAGTGGGTGGAACTTCCACCTGCGAGGGATGGAAGGAAGGAATTTGGTTACTGCCCCCTGGGCTGCCTCCTGGCCCTCATTACAGTTGCAGCTGCCACAGCCCCCCAACCCTCTGCAGGAGAGGTGTGTAGCTATCAGTCATGTAGGAACAGCACCAAACCTTCCCACATGTAAATAAGGTTTCCCTAAGCTCTCAGTCCAAGCCAATGAGAAGTACCTGCTGCCAAACCCCGAATCACCCCAAAATTGTATAGAAATCCTATCCTGAATCTTATAGATGACTGTTAAAAGGTGTGTGAGAACTACTCCATCATCTGAGAGATTCTGTCATAAGAGCTGTAACACTTGGGAAGAGGGCTGCTCTCCTGAAATAACCACCTGTGACTCTGCTGCAATCCTCCCTGGCCTAGGCGGCCTTTCATTGGCCCACCAGACTGGACTCATTGCAGAGTGACACAGGTAACCAAGACGGTAGCATCAGTGGCGTCAGTTAGCCCTGTCTGCTCACCCCCTTTCCCCTTTGCCACAACTCTTGCACCTGGCTGGGCCTCCACCCCCCAGGCCCACATATGCCCTGTCTTTCTGCTGGAGGTGGGCTCTACAAGTTCCCTCTCTGTAATATAAGGCCTTTCATCTAAGGTCCCTCCCTTTGAGTCCTGAGAGTCTCTCACCTCCCAGGTCTCTGGTATATTCAGGAGGGTCCCCCCAACCTCCTATCTCCCAAAGTTTTCTGTTCCCATTCTTTCTGCTGGCCCTCAGGGTTTTAGTCCTTTTCCCCTACCCAGTACCAGCTCATGTTCCACTCCCATCCCCCATCCTCTTTCCTTCTTAGGTCCCTCCCCCCTTGTGGTTGCTTTCTTCTCCCTCCCAAGTAGGACTGAGGCATCCTTACTTGGGCCCTTCAGCTTGTTGAACTTTTTAAGTTCTGTGAACTGTATCTTGGGTAGTCTATACTTTTTTATTTTTATTTTTATTTGGCTTATTAGTGAGTACATACCATGCATGTTCTTTTGGGTCAGTTACCTCACTTAGGATGGTATTTTCTAGTTCCATCTATTTGCCTGCAAAACTCATCACCTCCTTGTTCTTAATAGCGGAGTAGAATCCCATTGTGTAAATGAACCACATTTTCTGTATCCATTCTTCTGTCGTGGGACATCTGGGTTGTTTCCAGTTTCTGGCTATCACAAATAAGGCCACTATAAACATAGTGGAACATGTGTTCTTGTTATATGTTGGAGCATCTTTTGGCTATATTCCCAAGAGTGGTAATGCTGGGTCTTCAGGTAGATCTATTTCAAGTTTTCTGAAGAACCTCTAGATTGATTTCCAGAGTGGTTGTACCAGTGCCATCCCACTAACAGTGGAGGAGTATTCCTCTTTCTCCATATCCTTACCAACATGTGTTGTCACCTGAGGTTTTGATTTTAGCCATTCTGATTGGTGTAAGGTGGAATCTCAGGGTCATTATGATTTGCATTTCTCTGATCACTAAGGACTTCAAACATTTCTTTAGGTGTTTCTCAGTCATTTGAGATTCCTCTGTTGTGAATTCTTGGTTTAGTTCTATCCCCCATTTTTTGATTGGGTTGTTTGGTTTTTTGGTGGTTAGCTTTTTGAGTTCTTTATATATTTTGGATATTAGTCCTCTATCGAGTGTAGGGTTAATGTAGTGAAGATCTTTTTCCCAATCTGTAGGTTGCCCATTTGTCTCATTGATTATGTCCTTTGTCTTACAGAAGCTTTTTCAGTTTCATGATATCCCATTTATCAATTCTTGATCTTAGAGGATAAGCTATTGGAGTTCTGTTCAAGAAATTTCTCCCGTTCCAATGAGTTCAAGGCTCTTTCCCACTTTCTCTTCCATTAGATTCAGTGTATCTGGTTTTTTGTTGAGGTCCTTGATCCACTTGGACTTGAGCTTTGTGTAAGGTGACAAATATGGGTCTACTTTCACTTTTTCACATATCCACAGCCAGTTAGACCAGCACCATTTATTGAAGATGCTTTCTCTTTTCCATTGTATATATTTGACTTCTTTATCAAAGATCACGTGTTCATAAGTGTGTAGTTTTATTTCTGGGTCTTTAGTTTTATTCCATTGATCAACTTGCCTGTCTTTGTACCAGTGCCACGCAGTTTTTAATCACTGTTGCTCTGTAGTTGAGCTTGAGGTCAGGGATGGTGATTTCCCCCAGATATTCTTTTATTGTTAAGAAGTTTTCATTATTCTGACATTTTGCCTTTCCAGATGAATTTGAGAATTGCTCTTTCCATGTCTTTGAAGGATTTTGTTGGGATTTTGA
This sequence comes from Apodemus agrarius, assembly GCA_964023405.1. Taxonomy (NCBI): domain Eukaryota; kingdom Metazoa; phylum Chordata; class Mammalia; order Rodentia; family Muridae; genus Apodemus; species Apodemus agrarius. The sequence continues at coordinate 109,997,988 of OZ030012.1, read as the reverse complement.
TGAGGATTGCATTTAATCCAAAGATTGCCTTTGGTAAGATGGCCATTTTCACTATGTTAATTCTGCCAATCCATGAGCATGGGAGATCTGTCCATTCTCTGAGATCTTATTCCATTTCTGTCTTGAGAGACTTGAAGTTATTGTCATACATGTTTTTCAGTTATTTGGTTAGAGTTATCCCAAGATATTTTATATTATTTGTGGCTATTGTGAAGGGAGTTGCTTCCCTAATTTCTTTCTCAGCCTGTTTGTCATTTATATAAGGGAAGGCTACTGATTTATTTATGCTACCTTTGTATCCAGCCACTTTGCTGAAGTTGCTTATCAGCTGGAGAAATTCTCTGGTAGAATTTTTGGGGTCGATAATGTATACTATCTTATCATTTGCAAATAGTGATACCTTTATTTCTTCTTTGCCAATTTGAATTCCCTTGATCTCTTTTTGTTGTCTTACTGCTCTATCTAGCACTATGAGAGCTATATTGAATAGATATGGGGAGAGTGCGCATCCTTGTCCCCAATTTTAGTGGGATTGCTTCAAGTATCTCTCCATTTAATTTGATATTGGCTGTTGGTTTGCAATAAATTGCCTTTATTAGGTTTAGGTGTGGGCCTTGAGTTCCAGATCTCTCCAATACTTTTTTAACATAAAGGGGTATTGTATTTTGTCAAATGCTTTTTCTGCATCTAAGGAGATGATCACATGATTTTTTCTTTGAGTTGTTTATATAGTGGATTATGTTAATGGATTTCATTTATTGAATCAGGGGTCTTACTTTCTAAAAAACTCATTACTTCTCAATAGTGCTACCTTGAGGACTTTCAACACATGAACTTTAGGGGATGCAAACCATAGTATATAGTATAAGACTTATTAGAGAAACTATTATTTAAGATTCATATTGATGAATTTATAGATGTTTTCTGAGGTGTACTCTACAGTACTGCAGTGAGTAACTGGTGGGGAGTGATGAATCCTCACCAGTAGTATGTGCTATTATGTATACAAAGAACTCAAGAAGTTAGACTCCAGAAGAGTCAAATAACCCTATTAAAAATGGGGTACAGAGCTAAACAGGGAATTCTCAACTGAGGAAACTCGAATGGCTCTAAAGCACCTAAAGAAATGTTCAGCATCCTTAGTTATCAGGGAAATGCAAATCAAAACAACACTGAGATTCCCCCTCACACCCATCAGAATGGAAGATGAAAAACTCAGGGGACAGCAGATGCTGGAGAGGATGTGGGGAAAGAGGAACACTTCTCCATTGTTGGTGGGATTGTAAGCTGGTAAAACTACTCTGGAAATCAGTTTGGCGATTCCTCACAAAATTAGTACTACCTGAGGACCCAGCTATGCCACTCCTGGGCATATACCTAGAAGATGCTCCTACATGTAATAAGGACACATGCTCCACTATGTTCATAGCTTCCTTATTTATAATAGCCAGAAGCTGGAAAGAACCCAGATGTCCTTCAACAGAGGAATGAATACTGAAACTGTGGTATATATACACAATGGAGTACTATCCAGCTATTAAAAACAATGAATTCATGAAATCCTTAGGTAAATGGATGGAACTAGAAAGTGTCATTCTGAGTGAGGTAACCCAATCACAAAAGAATGCACATGGTATGCACTCACTGATAAGTGGATGTTAGCCCAAAAGCTCAAAATAAACAAGTTACAGTTCACAGACCACAGGAAGCTTAAGAAAAAGGAGGACTGAAGTGGGGGTGCTTTGGTTCCTCTGAGAAAGGGAACAAAATACTCACAGGAGCAATTATGGAGACAAAGTGTGGAGCAGAGACTGATTTAAAGGCCACCCAGAGACTGCCCTACCTGGGGATTCATCCTATAAACAGTCACCAAACCTTGACACTATTATGGATGACAAGAAGTGCATACCAAAAGGACCATGTCATGGTTGTCTCTAGGGGATCCCTGCCTGAGCCTTACACATACAGAAGCAGATGCTAGCAGCCAACCATTGGACTGGGCATGGGGTCCCCAATGGAGGAGTTGAAGGGTGGTCCGGAGGAGCTGAAGGAGTTTACAGTCCCATGGGAAGTACAATGATCTCGGCTACCCAGAGGCCCCAGGACTCCTAGGGACTAAACCATCAACCAAGGGGTGCACATGGTTCCAGCCAAGAATATGGCAGAGGAATGCCTTGTGGGGCATCAGTGGGAGGAGTGGTCCTTGGTCAGGTGAAGGTTCAATAGATGCCCCAACAAAGGGAAATCGAGCGGGGAAGGTAGGAGTGGGTCGGGTAGAGGGGCATATACTTGGAGGCAGGGGGTGGGAGGATGGGTTGGGGGTTTTTGGGGAGGGGAAAACCGGGAAAGGTTTTATCATTTGAAATGTAAATGAACATTATATTCAATAAAAAAAGATTATGTGGTATTGTTTAGCATTGTTAACTACTGTTAAGTATTAGGGTGGGAAGTACATTATTTCACTTTTGAGATAGGGTCTTGCTATTTATATTTAGTTCAAGCTGACCTCAGATTCAGTATGTAACCCAGGCTGAACTCAAAGGTTTCAAATCCCTACACAAGTACAGTTAAACATTATTGGAATTGGTAGTTTATTGTTGAGATTTCTTTAACCCTTTATTGTAAATGCTCTTTGAGTGTTTTCAGCAAATCATTTTGTTGAAGTCCTTTTTCTCTGAGTAGAAATTGTATGTAGATGAGTTCTGCTGGCCTCTGTCAGCCTTTATCTCCCTTGGCATTTGATAGCAGTGAGTGGCAGCCGCAGACAAGGAGCACCAGCAGGTGCTCTTTGTTTCATAGCTCTTTCATAGCTCTTGTTTAAGGTAGTAGGTACTAGAACCCTTAACTTTATGCTGGTATTACAGCTCCTGTTCAGGTGTAGCTTACAAGGGTTACATTTCTTACAGATGTCTGGGAAGTTAGAATTCCTTATGTAGCAATAATTACTAATGTTACAGTTAACAAACCTAGGCATTGAGACTCAACTTTTGCTTCATATCTCTTGGTTCCTCCTCTTATGTGGCTATCGAAGCAGCTAGCAGTTCCACTGCTGCTTTTTCACTATCTCTGCTGATGTGGTTTCCTTTGTGACTCATCTCAGCTCTCTATTAAAATGAGGCAAGAAAAGCTCTTGATCCCTAATGCTGTGTGTGTGCCACCACTCTTCCCTCAGAAGACATGGGTATTAAATGAAAATCTCTATGCCAGGTGTGTGATACTGCTCACAAGTTATTAGTCAGGGAGGCTCCAAAGTTTGATCTGCATTTCCCCATGGGGAATCTATTAAACAAGCTTTAAAATAGTAACAACAGCCAAATCACACCTGAGACGCTGAGCTCCCAGAATTGGTCTTGAGGCTGTGTGCCACAGTTGTTGGATTAATGCCAGAGTAACACTCTCACTGGAGAAAGGGGGTGACAAGTAGTTGTCACTCAGTCCACAAGGTGGGGTGCCTCAGTAGTCCCAATCTGGCACTAGGACCCCAGTAAATTCCTAGAAAGCTGTTGATCTCTGTTACTCAATCAAAGCTTGGGAATACTGGTTCTACTGCCATGGAAGGAAGCAGCAGAAACAGCATCAGCAGCTACACCAGGGCAAGTCAACCCAACAGCAAGAATGAAAGGGGAGAGAATAAACTTTCTCTAAAATACACTTTTTTTTAATCTGGGTTCCTACCAGAAGGTGCTACCCTCAATTGGGGTGGGTCTTCCTACAATGATCAGGGTAGTTCTTCAGGTGATACTTCCTACTGAGCTGATTCTAATTTGTGGCAAATTGACATTAAAACTAGCCACAATAATATCTACAGATATTAAACATTTTTCATATTTTTATTGACCATTAGTTTTTCTTTTTTAAGGTATGGGATGTGGAACAACAGTAGGAGGGTCCACTGGGAGGGGAATAAAATCTGGAGCTAGAAAGAAAGGAAGGAAGGAAGGAAGGAAGGAAGGAAGGAAGGAACCCCATATGTTGAAGTAATTTCTGTAGATTTTTCAGCAGTTTTAGCCTTTCAGTTTTTATAATAAATATTTTATCAATTTTCAATATATATAAACATTCATACATGTTGGGGGAAATATTAAATAAAGGACTGGCAGACTTCCTGCACTACTGCTGGTACTGGCAGACCCCATGGCTCCAGCTGGGTAAGGTCTCTCAGGGTGGGAGGTCCTAAGTCTCTTGGCAGATCGCTGCCACCAACCCCATGCAAAGACCATCTACCCTGCAGTCAGCCACCACACCACCCATCAACCCAGTAGAAACAAAGCTCTTGAAGCTTATAATTAACTAATTTATGTATCAATAAATTATCAATTTACAATTGCCAATACATTAATTTCAGAACCAATTGATAATGATAAAAGCTTTATTCCAAGTATTCTAACCTTAAGGTATCATATCTACCTGTGGCTGGTTAAAGCCACGCTGGCTCATATCCGCCTCCATCTTGTCCCTCCCTTTATCCTCCAGATGCTCTCTGTCTCTCTAACTCTTTGCTCTGCCTCCCCTTGTCCTGTCCAATCACAGGCCTCCTGCATCCCTAATGTAATTGGACAGGGAAAATCCTGCGAAGAGAGAGACACACACACACATATGCAAGACATATAGGTTTAACTTCACTCTTATGTATATAAGATAACCTGATTTTGATACCATTTGTTGAAGAAACTATCTCCCCTCCTTAATTCCAAATTATGTGTTTAACACCTTTGTCAAAACCTAAGCATGAAATGTCTTTGTTTTCTAGTTACTTTATCAGTATCATTCTTCAATGTTTTAAAGTTTTATTGTAGAGTTTTTTTTTTTTAAGAAAATCTTCCCAATGTGGCTTATTTTTAGTTTAAAAAGATTTATCTTGTAATTTATGTTTGTTTTTATGCCTATGTGTGTGTGTGCCAGTGCTCATAGAATGTAGGAGAGAGCATCCTATCCTCTGGAGCTCAAGCTACATGTGGTTTGTTCGCCCCCTGACATAAGGGCAGAGGATCAAACTCTATTCTTCTTAAGAACACAGTTTTCTCCCCTTCCCACCTCTTTTAAAAAAAAATTGAAGATGAATTATTTTTCCTAATTTCCTTTTTGGCCACTTTTTTTTTTACATTTCTTTTTTTTATCTTTATCTTTTTTCCCTTTTTTTAATAAAATTATTTTCTATATTCTTTGTTTACATTCCAAAGGCTTTCCCCTTTCCAGTTCCCCCCCTCACCATATGTCCCATAAGTCCTCTTCTCCCCATTCCCCAATCACCCCCCCTCCCTCACCACCATTTCTCTGTTGTGGTACTCTCCTACAAAACCAGATTTAGTCTTTTCCAGACCAGGGTCCTTTCCATCCCTTTTCTTGGGAATCTTTTGCTTAGCTAATTGTGTCTTGTAGAAAAGTCATTAAAATTTTTATGGTACTTTTTGAATTCTGCTGCTTTGCCAAAAGTATTTATCAGATTTAAGAGTCTTCTGGTGTCTGTAGTATCCTTTAAGTATAAGATCATGTCATCTGCAAGTGGGGATGACTTAACCTCTTCCTATCCTATTTTATCTCTTTTGTTTCTTTCTTATTGCAGTAGCTAGAGTTCTGAGCACTAAATATTAAGAGTGAGACCCTTTGTGTCACTTCGTATTTTGGAGGAAATATTCTTAGTTTCTCCATTTAATATAATATTAGTTTATAGGTTTGTCATATGTAGCCATTATTATATTGAGTTATGTGCTGTCTCATCCTAGTTTCTTATTTTATCATGAAATGATGTTGTATTTTTGTCAAAATGCTTTATATACATATTGAAAGGATCATTTTAATTCTGTCCATAAAGTCTCTTTGTATAGTGTATTACATTTATTACTTTGCATATGTTGACCCAACCATGCATCTAGGAGATAAAGCCAGCTTGACGGAAATGTAAGATCGTAATGTGATCATCAATTTACATTGTGAATATTTTGTTGAGAATTTAAAAATCTGTGTTCATTAAGGAAACTGGGCTGTAGCTTTGGTATTCATAATACTGATTTCGTGGGAGTTTAGTAGTGTGCCTTCTCTTTGTATTTTGTCAGTTTAAGGAGTTACCTTTAAATCGATGTTAGGTATTTCTTAAATATTTGGTAGCAATGAATCCTTTTAGTCTTGGAATTTTCAGTGTCAGAGTTGTAATTACTGCTCCACTTTTATTGCTTCTTATGCATCTCTTTAAGTTGTTCATACCTTAAATTCGGTAAAGACTATAGCTGTTTAGAACTTTATTTATTTCTTCTGGATATTTCTTCTTTTGGAGTGTAAATTTTCAAAATATTTTCTCACAATCCTGTGGATTTTATTGAAGTTTTTTGTACCCTTTTCATATCTAATTTTATTAATAACAGCTGTCTCAAAATGGTTTGTTCATTTTTATAAGAATAACTGTTTGATGGATTTTATGTATTGCTCATTTAGCCTGTATTTTATTAATTTTTGCACTGATACATATATATGTATCTCATATGTAATATAATATATGCATTATTTCTTGAGGTTTGGTGCATTTGAGTTTGGCTTCTTGTTTCTCTACATCTTTGAGGCATATCATTAAATTATTTGAGAATTTATTGACATTTTTCAATGTAAATATGAAAAATTTTTTCATATTTACAGATATGATTCCCTTTTAGGAATGCTTTGCTACATTTCAAAGGTTCTGGGATGTTATGCTCTCTCATTTTAATTTGATTCTAGAATTTTATTTTAATTGCTTCCTTGATTTTTTTTTAGTGTTAAGTCACATTTGGTGTCCAAGTATTTTTGTAGTTTCTCTTGCTGTTGATTTCTAGCTTTAATCTGTAATCTGATAAGATACAAGGAATTATTTTGTATCTTGTACTTGATGAGGCATTTTTGTCTCTTAAAGTCTTTTTTCTTTATTCCCGTATCAATAGATGAATTAAGGTATATTTTTCTCAAGTAATGATTTAGATAGTACTAAAATAGAGATGTTTAGAAGCAGCAGTAAGTTTTATAAACATTAACATTTGGTGACCTTTTTAAATGCAATTTAATCATTACTATAAGCTAAGTATAATAATAATTTAATACACTAAGCTAAATATACACAAAGCCTGCATATTTTGAATTATAAAAGTGGTTTGTATAGTTTACTTGATCAAAACCATATGCATAATCAATTATGCATTTCTACAAAGAATGTACTTACAGGTATGTCAGTAAAACACTACTCCAAATACTTGTCCTGATATCAGCTTTGTAAGCGCTGCCATTCCTGCTATTGAAAACGTTTGTTTTTAGCTTTAATATTATCAAGGAAGATGAGGTCTACTAAAACTTAACAACTATATTGTAAGTAACCAAAAGTTTTACATTAAAGATTCCCCTCAGTACAGAAAAACTAGAATGATACTTTTAGTTTCTTTGAAACACTTGTGTTTTTTTTTTTGTGTGTGTGGGGGAGAAATGTTGTTTAGTGGGGAATTTAGTGAAGAAGGATAAGTATCTTTCTTTCAGAAAAATAACAACCTTGTTCTTTAGAAAATAATATTAAAGCAAATGCGCTACTAAGACATAAACATTCTCACAAAATTGTGATTCCTTAAAAGAAACATAAGGCCACTGTTGTCTAAAAACTTCAGAATACATAAAGCACAAGTCTCATCTTTCTTGAAGTTAAAGGACATTATATTTCACATATTATAAACCTGTGCTATATAGCTTGTAACACACAAATCTACCTAACACAAAGACTACTTTATCCTTTATAGATGGGACTACATGGTTCGCAGTTCTTTAACTTGTATTTAGTCATCAAAACACAGTAAGCAATTCCACTATGGTCAGATAAGGCAGGCAGTTAAGGATTTGAGTTAAGAATCTAAAACGAGAGACCTTTTCATTCTGTGCCTAGCTGTCATGTCAGGATGTTACTGTACAAACCAGTTACAATGTATGGTTTCCACGAAAAATCACAGAATTTCAGAATTTAGAAAAAATGTCAGGACCTATAATTGGCTGTGTCACAAGCTTTTTTTTTCACTTATTTCAATTTCTAGCCTATTTCAATTTCTAGCTCAATTCATAGTAAGTAAGTCTTAAACTGTAGCAAAACTTTTTGGGACCTTTTGAATAAAGAAGAAAATATCTTCAGCTTGCATTTAGCCTTAGCTTCTAATTACCATTGCCTTGTGAGTATTTTCAGTGACCAAGTCTTACAATATCTTTTTTTTTTTTTTATCCCGAGGATACAGTTTAGTTACACATGGTCATAGAATCACAATGTAATGCTTTTGCATTTAACTCTGTATTCTTGATGTGCAAAGTGGTTGTTTTAATAGACTGTCTACTGTGTTTCAATTCTCTTTTAATATTTATGAGATGTTAATCACAATTTATATTTTATTAACTGGAATTTTTGTTTGCTTTACAGGGCCTCTTTCCTGCAAATTATATTCATTTGAAAAAGGCAATTGTCAGTAACAGGGGGTGAGTAATTAGCCTAAGTTTATTTATAATTATTAGAAGTTTCAGAAGAAGTCTGGCTTCATTCATAGTTTAAAATATATTACTGGCAAGTTTTTAAAAAAACATGCTTTTATTATTATATAGAATCCTGAGCTCCAAGTTTTAAAAGCCACATTCTGGATAAATACCTTTAACTATAAATTTTGTCAAATCAGCTGTACATGTAGTATTTTTATAAGTACATTAGGTACAGTTTTGAGACTAATCATAGACTAAGTATTAGAGATAAATTTGTCATTTCACTTTTACATGGCAAAGTGAAGCAAACTTTTAAAATCTTTCATTTATAAGTAGAGAGTAAAAATTATTTAAAGGTATACCTTATGGACAGAAAACATGTATAAAATGGGTACATTAAAGCACACATTTGAGAAACAAAAATAAGTTTTTGTTTTGTTTTTGAGACAGGACCTCCCTGTTTAGTCCTCATTGGCTTAGAACTTGTGAATCCAGGCTGGTCTCAGACTCAGACCTACCTGCTCTACCTCCAGGGTACTAGAATTAAAGGCATACATCACCATAATTTAGTGTTTTTATAGGACTTCTGAGAGTGTGAATGAGTGTGCCTAACTTAGACTCTTTTTCTTCTGTTTGTCTTGTCAAATTCTGATGTGTTTTTGTTTTGTTTTATTATCCATTAAGAGACCATTGTGTTTTTTTAAACTTTAAAAAAAATATTAGATATTTTCTTACATTTTGAATGTTATCCCCTTTCCTGGTTTTCCCTCTGAAAACCCTTTATCCCATCTCCCCTCCTCCTGCTTCTATGAGGGTGTCCCCCAACTATCCACCCACTCCTGCTTCCCCACCTTGGCATTCCCCTACACTGGGTCATCAAGACTTCCCAGGATCAAGGGCCTTTCTTCCACTGATGTCTGGCAAGGCCATCCTCTGCTACATATATGGCTAGAGCCATGGGTCCCTCCATGTGTACTCCTTGGTTGGTAGCTTAGTCCCCAGCAGTTCTTGGGGGGTATGGTTGGTTGATATTGTTGTTCTTCCTATGGGGTTGCAAACCCCTTCACCTCCTTCGGTCCTTTCTCTAGCTCCTTCATTGGGGTTCCTGTGCTCTGTCCAAATGGTTAGCTGAGACCAGTCACCTTTGTATTTTAATCTACCTCTGTTTGTGTTTTAATGAAAGACAGAACAGAGAGGTTATGGATCTGGATGTGTGGGGAGAAACTAGGAGGAGTGGATGAAGGGAAAACTAGTCAGGATGTGTGAGTAAAAAAAAAAATCTGTTTTCAATAACACAAATTTAAAATAAAACATTTAAAAAGGACATTTATCCAACAACAGAATAACAAGAAAAACAAAAGCAATCTTCACAGAAAAGTGGTGAGAAATAAATATACCAAATTTTAACACTTGTTGTTTTACATGTTGAGAGTGCTTTTTAAGGTATTTCTTGTTGTTGTCAGGTCCTACTTTATAGTTATTTTATTTTTCAAAATTCATCTTAAAATGTAAAATTTAAGTTCTGTTTAATTTTCACCTAAGACAATTTTTGACTGGAGAATGGATAAGCATGAGTACCTTAGTCATTTTAAAGTTGAGCTGTGAAAATAAAATACATTAGTGAAATGAAGTGGAATGTAATGTAAGATGTTATTTGTGTTCATGTTTAAAGTGTGAAAATAAAGAGAGAAAATAATGATAACAGCAGCTGTCGGTCTGCTCCAGTGTCTGGGATCCAGAGTACAGTAAGGTGGTTCACCAGATCCTTGGAGCTGGAGGAATGGATGGGTCTTGAGACATTCTTGAGGAATGCTGGAACGTAAGCATTTGAGAAAGGAGATAACAGTGCCACTGATGGTGCTTATGAATAATGTGGCAGTAAGGGCAGACTCTATTGGTGCCAAAGACAACTGGATGATACAGCCAATTCTCTCTCTCCTTCCTTCCTTCCTTCCTTCCTTCCTTCCTTCCTTCCTTCCTTCCATCCTTCCTTCCTTTCTTTTTTTGGTTTTTTTGAGTCAGGGTTTCTCTGTATAGCCCTGGCTGTCCTAGAACTCACTCTGAAGTCCAGGCTGGCCTTGAACTCAGAAATCTGCCTGCCTTTGCCTCTCAGAGTGCTGGGATTACAGGCGTGCGTCACCACCGCCCAGCTGCCAATTTTCATTCATAGAGAATTGTTTATAGGAACACAAAGAAGCACATTGTAGAAAACACCTTTCTCAGTCTGCAGCTGTCAAAACAGGTTATGTAATAATGTTATTGTGCTAGCCTTAAGATCAGTGCTCAGAAGGTTAGATTTGGAAGTGGTAATAATTAGTAAATCATTGATCTGCCTTCCAAGGCAAAATGTGTTATTGGAGAATTATAAGAATTACAAGATTATGATATAGAAATTAACATTATGATATAAAACACTATTAAAATAATTGTTTCCCCCTTTCTTTTTTCTTTGTGTGTTGGGAAGTAAACATAGAGTCCCATGTGTGATAAATATGCACTATATTGCTGAACCACATCTAAAGTCTCTGACTTTTTTTTTTAAATCTTTACTCTGTTTTTTATAGTCTACTTGTTAACCCCTTCCTGGTCTGCTCTCTGACAGTTCCTTGTTCCATTCCTCCTCCTGCCTGTCTCCAAGAGAATTTTTTTCGCCACCCTGCCAGGCCTCCCCACTCTCTGGGGCCTCAAGTTTCTCAAGGGTTAGGTGCATCTCCTCTTACTGAGGCCAGACTAGGCCTCAGACCAGCTCTGCCTGGTTGGTAGCTCAGTGTCTCAGGGATCTCAGGGGTCTAGGTTAGTTGAGACTGCTGGTCTTCCTAAGGAGTCTCCTGCTTCCTCAGAATCTTCCAGCCTTTCCCTAATTTAACCATAGGGATCCACAACTTAAGTCCAGTGGTTAGGTTTAAGTATCTGCTTATGTCTCAGTCAGCTGCTGGTTGGGCTCTCAGAGGACAGCTATGGTAGGCTCCTGTCTGTAAGCACACCACAGCATCAGTAATAGTGTCAGGCATTGGAGCCTCCCCTTGAGATAGATCCCAAGTTGGGCTGGTCACTGAACTTCTTTCCCTGAATCTCTTCTCCATTTTTGTCCCTGCAGTTCTATAGGGTTAATGGGGTCTTGTGTCTGCTCAGCCACAGGTCTGTGTGCTTGGGGAGTCAGGATGGGGGAGTTTTGACTGTAATAACCCCATGCTGGCACCAGGCAGGTGTGGTGTTGAGCTATGGGAAGCAGCTGGACACCACTCCTGGGGTGGGGGAGCACAGTCTGAGGTCCCCAGACCTGCTATGAGGCCTGAGCTGTCTGGTTCTCAGGCTCTGGGACACCCAGGCGCTGCTGGGAGCTGTGGGAAGGATGAGAACAAAGTGGGAGCCCGCAGGCTGAATCTAACCTGGGAACAAGGGGGAAAAGAGGGGAGCTGTGGCTGGGTCCCGTGGGGAGGAGAGTCCTTGGTTTGTTGGCAGGCAGGCGGCAGGTTTGGCTTGGTGGTTGTGTCTGGGAGCACAGAGATACCTTGTACAAGAGATTAGACTGTGATCTGTAGGCAAAGGCCTTCTCTATGGCTCCCCACAGAGGATCACGATGAAAAAAGGCAGTTCATGGTTTTAAGGCATTTATTGTCATGGTGGAAAGTGGATGAGTAAAGCTATACCCCACTTCTCAGGGCAGGCCAAGGTTAAATACCTTTTGCAGGGAGGAGTGTCTGGGAAGGAAAGCTTAATTGGCTAAGCCTCCTGGCCTTTAGGTACCTCATTAAAATGGAGATCTGGCTTGAGCCTATGTCTACCTGAGGAGGGGCTTGGAACATTGCTTTTATGTGATTGATGGCTACAAATCTATGGAGTGCTCTGGCCTTGTGTCAGTAGCCTAGTATCCAGGAACCAGGCAAAAATGCCTGTCATCCCTTTAGGCTCACTGGGGTTACTAACCTTAGCTCAACTGGGAACCATGGTCCTACATAGTTCTTTTAAACAGGAATAATTCTGAGTCACAGTTTTTGACTGTGGGATGGCAAGCCCATCCCTACACTTTATGTCCTGTCTTTCTACTGGAGGTGGGCTGTACAAGTGCCCTCTCCCCGCTGTTGGGCATTTCATCTAAGGCCCTTCCCTTTGAGTCCTGAGAGTCTCTCACTTCTCAGGTCTCTGGAACTTTCTAGCGGGTCTCCCCAACTTTCCACCCCCCAAGGTTGCATATTTCCATTCATTCTGCTAACCCTCAGGGATTCTCTCCTGTCTTCCCTTCATACCTGATCCTGTTCCCCTTTCCCCTCCCCCTCCTCTCTCTCAGATTTCCCCCCTTCCTCTGCCCTCTGCCTTCTCTGTTCTAAATGGGAGTGAAGCATCCTCACTTGGGCATTTCTGCTTGTTAACCTTCTTGAGTTCTGTGGATTGTATCCTAGGTGTTCTGTATTTTTTTTTTGACTAATATCTACTTATTAGTAAGTACATAACATTCATGTCTTTTTGGGTTTGAGTTACCTCACTCAGGATGATATTTTCTAGCTCCATCCATTTGCCTGCAAAATTCATGATGTCCTTGTTCTAAATAGCTGAATAATATTCCATTGTGTAAATGAACTACATTTTCTGTATCCATTCTTCTGTTGTAGGATATTAGCTTCTGGCTATCACAGATAAGACCAGTACAAACATGTGCCCCTGTAGTATGGTAGGGCATCTTTTGGCTATGTGCCTAAGAGTGGTATAGCTGGGTCTTCAGGTAGATCTATTTTCAATTTTCTGAGGAACCTCCAGATTGATTTCCAGAGTAGTTGTACAGGTTTGTACTCCCACCAGCAATGGAGGAGTGCTCCTCTTTCTCCACATCCTTGTGAGCATGTGCTGTCATTTGAGTTTTTGATCTTAGCTATAGTTATTGGTGTAAGGTGGAATCTCAGGCTCATTTTGATTTGTATTTATCTGATCATTAAGGACTTGGGACATTTCTTTAAGTACTTCTCAGTTGGCCACTTTTTTTTTAATAGTCAAGAAATAAAGAAGGGGATGTGTAGTATAGCTGGGCTAAAAAGTCTTAAGTCTAATATCCACTTATTAGTGAGTACATACTATTCATGTCCTTTTGGGTTTGAGTTACCTCCCTCAGGATGGTATTTTGTAGTTCCATCCATTTGCCTGCAAAACTCAGGATAGTCTGGATACAGTCCACAGAACTCAAGAAGGTTAACAAGTAGAAGGCCCCAAGTAAGGATGCTTTAATCCCAGTTGGGAGGGAGAAGAAAGCAATCACGGTGCGGAGGGGGGCTCTTCCTCCTCTTCCTCCTCCTCTGCGTCTGCTTCTTCTTCCTTCTCCTCCTGCCTCCTTCTTGTCTTCTGTTGCTGCTTTTCTTCCTGTTCCTCCTGTTGCTCTTCTTGCTGTTTGTCTCCTTCTTCTCCTTCTCTTCCTTCTCCTCCTGCTTTTCCTGCTGCTTCTGCTTCTTTTTGGTTTTTCAAGACAGGGTTTCTTTGGTAACCTAGAACTCACAGAAATCTGCCTGCTTCTGCCTTCTGAGTGCTGGGATTAAAGATGTATGCCATACGCCATCACCACCTGGCTCTTTCTTCTTACTTGAGGCTTCCAAATGAGTTGTGTGTGTGTTTCTTTGTTTGTGTATGTGTTTTAACAGAAGACAAAGCAGGTTTATTTTATATGCCCAAGAGCATCATAGAAGAAGTGACTACCCAAAGCAGAAATGAGATTTGAGAGCTCATTATACTATTTTAATAGAGGAAAAGAAAGAGCAAAGAGGCACTTCTGGAAGAATAAATAGCTTTTTTTTTTTTTTTAAGAGGAGAATGGGGCATGGTGTGGGAAGAGACATATATGAAAGCACAAATGACATCTGAAAAGGAAATAGCCTTTGAGCATAGTTGGGAGACCTGATAGTTTACAGAAATGTTTCTCCTGTGTATTGTGTAAGCTTTGCCTGGTCTCTTACGATGCATCAATTTTAGGTTGAAATTGTTTTTATACTAAAAGGTTGGGTTTTTGTTTGAGGTTTTTAAAAGCAATCATTGTGTGTCAAAACTGCTGAGTATTATAATTTCTTATTTAATTTGTTGAATGATATAAATGGAATGTAACAATTTATTAGAATAGGAATATATCTAGGCTGAGGAGATGATGCAGTGGGTAAAAATACTTACTATACAAACATGGGGATCTAAGTTCAAATACTCAGAATCTGTAAAATCTGGATATATAGCATCAGTATATTTAATTCCAGTGTCTCTTTAGGTAAATGATAGATGGAGACAGGAGAATCACTGGAAGCTTGTAGGTCAACTAGCACATGTTAGCTAGGGGTTTCTAAAGAGACAAAATGATATGAAGAAAAAATTAATTTATTAGAATGACTTACAGTCTGTGGTCCAGATAGTTCAATGATGGCAGTTTCTTGTGGGTAAGACAAATAATCTGTTAGTTGTTCAGTCCACAAGACTGGGTGTCACACTGGGTGGTGGTGGTACTTATGCAGAAGTAGGAGGATGTCTGGTCTATATAGACTAGCCCAGCCTCTGACTCAAGTTCCAGGACAGCCAGAGCTAAACAAACATTATTTCAGAAAAAAAAAAAACAAAATAAAAACCAAAAATCACTCAAACAAACAAAAGACTGGAGATCTAGTGCTGGAGACCTGATGAATTCCCAGAGACTCACTTCGGTCTGTTAGAATCCTGAAGAAATAGATTCTGATAAGAGCAAAGGAATACCAAAGCAAGAAGATAGATGCACTTGCCAGCAAGAGTGAGGGCAAGCAGGCAAAAATCAAAAGCTTCTTCCTTCCATGCCCTTTTACATAGGCTACCTCTAGAAACTGGCAGATTTAGGGTAAGTTTTCCTATCTCAAATGATCCAGTCAAGAAAATCGTTCAGAGCCAGGCGGTGGTGGCACATGCCTGTAATCCCAGCACTCTGGGAGGCACAGGCAGGCGGATTTCTGAGTTCGAGGCCAGCCTGGTCTACAGAGTGAGTTCCAGGACAGCCAGGGCTATACAGAGAAACCCTGTCTTGAAAAAACCAAAAAACCAACCCCCCCAAAAAAAAGAAAATTGTTCAGATGCATGCCCAGGTACTTGGGCTTTAGTTGATTGAAGATATAGTCGAGTTAGCAACCCAAGATTAGTCATCGCAGGGCTAAAAAACATCAAAGAGACCTTGTATGAAAAGTGGAAGGGGAAGTTGTAGACTGATACTCCAGGTTGTCTTCTAATCTCCACATGTATACTAAGTTATACACTTGCATTCACAGGCATGAGTGCACACACAAAATTAACTCATACTGTATATACACAACAGACACACTGTGTGTGTGAGTGTATATATCTTTTTGTTAGTGGTAGAGAAATTTAGCTGTTTTTGCTATTTTGAACTTTTCATTTTCAAGATTTCTGTTTCTTTCCTTGTTTGAGACCCCAGTGTCTCTCTTGAATTTTTCATATCTTGTACCGTGCTGTGTCATTCAATTATTCTCCTGTATTTTCTTGTAATGAATAGGTAGGACAGGTGTTAGCCATAGATCATTGTCTAAGATACATTTCCTATTTAATTATGGTATCCAATTATGCAGTACAAAATTGTTGAGTCTGTAATTAATAGCAATGGGCCTTTTGGAATATGTGTGCTTTATTTCTGTTGTTAAAATCACCAAAAGCTTAATTTAAAATTTTATTTGCAAGGATTGACTCAGTGAGTAAGAGTGTTTGCTAAACAGAATGAGACCTGAGGTCAAATCCCCAGCATCCAGTGAAGGTCTGTTGTGTTCCCGGGAGTCTGCCCCACCCACCTCTGTGCTGCAGTGGATGGAGATAGTGGGAGCTTGTTTGGGTTTGCTGGCGCCAGCCTAGCTACAGGTTTCTTGAGAGTCTCCATTTCAAAGAATAAGTCAGAGAATGAAAGCAGGACACTTAACATCATCCTCTAGCCTCCACCCTCTGTTGTACAGCAGACAAACATGTAGTAATATACTGTGCACTTACACTACACATACACTTGTAAAATAAATGAGAAAAAAACAATAAAAGAAATTTATTTTGAGTATCTGGAGTTCCATAGGCTCTTTTTGAGGTTTCTTCCTATTAGCTGGAGAAGATAGTGCATGAACTAAGTTTGTAGTACTACCAGGCTTTAAAAAACTAAGTCATATTTATATACTGTCCTTCTTTGAGTTGTGTATTTACAGATCTTACTGTGACTGAGAACTGTAATATGCTCAAGCTTTTTGGTCTTGTCTTTACTTTTTTGTATTTCTCTAATAACTATCTGATTAGCAGCCAGTTTTGCTTAATTGAAAGCCACAGTACAGCTTATGTCTAGTCCTATGCCTCCTTATTCCCGCTCATTGTGTAGTAATCCTTAACTTGAACAGGATGACCTGTAGTCTTTTCCTTTGTCATTTAACCTTCTTTATCAAAATACATTTTGTATCTATATAACTTTCTACATACATGTTTTTAGATCTAAAAATTTAATTTAAAGCATCTCTCTGTCTCTCTGTGTCTGCCTCTCCCTCCCTCCCTTCAACCCTCCCTCCTTACTCCCCCCGTCCCCGTGTGTGTGTGTGTGTGTGTGTGTGTGTGTGTGTGTGTTTTTAGCTTGTATCCGTTATAATCCTAACCAAGGGGGTGCTGATGGGGAAGCGTATTTGTTCTAGGAAGGTGGTTATTGGGTGGGGGGCATTGAGTAAATAGTGTATCTGTCTTGTTGCTTCCTCCTAGGCCCTCTGTTTTACCTCAGAATGTAAGAAATTTGATTTAGTACGGACCATTCTAAGTTTTAGCCACATTCCACTATCACGTCTTTTATTGGAGTTAGAACAGTGTTACAGTAAAATATTAGTTCTCAGTGGAGTGGAATAAGATGTGTCTTCGTCCAGGGCACACTGCCATTTCTACTCATGAAAAACATCCAACATAATGTTTCATGCCTGAGTCTCCTGGCACTTGCACTGCTTTTGGGCAGGGGGCTTCAGCTCACCTAGCACCTCCCAAACACTCCTCCCCCACCCACCCTCTCCTGCCTCACTGCCCTAGCATTCCCCTACACTGAGTCATCAAGCCTCCACAGGACAAAGGGCCTCCCCACCCATTGATGCCAGATAAGGCAATCATTACATATGTAGCTGGAGCCATGGATCCCTCCATGTATACTCTTTGGTTGGTGGTTTAGTCCCTGGGGGCTTTGGGGATTCTAATTGGTTGATATTGTTGTTTATCCTATGGAGTTGCAACCCCCTTCAGCCCCTTCAGTCCTTCCCCTAGCTCTTCTATTGGGGTCCCTGGGCTCAGTCTGATGGTTGACTGTGAGTATCTGCATCTTCATTAGTCATGTGCTGGCAGAGCCTCTCAGGGGACAGCCATAAGAGGCTCCTGTCAGCAAGTGCTTCTTGGCATCAGCAATAGTGTTGGGTTTGGTTTCTGCAGGTGGGATGGATCCCTAGGTGGAGCAGTATCTGGATGGCCTTTCCTTCAGTCTCTGCTTTAGTTTTTATCCCTGCATTTCTTTTAGACTGGAACAATTCTGGGTCAGAAATTTTGAGATGGCTGTGTGGTCCCATCCCTCAATTGGGGGCCATGTATGCCTATCTACTGAAGATGGTCTCTACAGGTTCTATTTCCCCTTTGTTGGGTATTTTGACTAATGTTATCCCCATTGGGTCCTGGGAGCCTCTTGCTCCCTGGCATCTGGGACTTTCTGGTGGCTACCCCCAGTTTCCCATCCTCCACTGCTACATATTTATATTCAATTTCTTAACTCTGTACTTCTCTCTTGTCCCTTCCCATACTTGCCTCTGCCCCTCTTTTCCGTCCTCCTCTCTCCCTCCCATGTCAGGTCTGTCCCTCCCTCTACCTCCTGTGATTATTTTGTTTCCCCTTCTAAGTAAGAATGAAGCATCCACACTTTGGTGTTCATTTTTCTTAAGCTTCATATGGTCTGTGGGTTGTATCAAGCAATCCCAACTAAAATCAAGACAAGACAGGCTGCCTACTCCCTCCCTATCTATTCAATATAGTACTAGCCAGAGCAATTGGACAACAAAAAGAGGTCAAAGGGATACAAATTGGAAAGGAAGAAGTCAAGGTATCACTATATAAAGATGATATGATAATATACATAATCAACCCCAAAAAGTACACCAGAGAACTCCTACAGTTGATAAACAACTTCAGCAAAGTGGCTGGATATAAAATTAACTCTAACAATTCAATAGCCTTCCTCTACTCAAAGGATAAGTGAGCTGAGAAAGAAATTAGGGAAATGACACCCTTCACAGTAGTCACAAATCATATAAAATATTTTGGTCTGACTCTAACCAAGCAAGTGAAAGATCTGTATGACAAGAACTTCAAGTCTCTGAAGAAAGAAATCGAAGATCTCAGGAAGATAGAAAGATCTCCCATCCTCATGGATTGTCAGGATTAACATAGTAAAAATGGCCATCATATCAAATGCAATCTACAGATTCAATGCAATCCCCATCAAAATTCTTTTTTTTTAATTTATTGGATATATTCTATATTTACAATTCATTTCCCTTTTTCTGGTTCCCCACCCCCAAAGGTCCCACATGCCCTTTTCCCTCCCCCTGCTCCCTCCCACCTCCCTGTTCTTGTACTCCCTCACAATGATGCTTTGGTCCATTCTAGCACCAGTGTCCACTCCTTTCTTCTTGTCAGATATCACTTGGTATGTGATTTGTGTCACATTTGGTCCATTCTAGCACCAGTGTCCACTCCTTTCTTCTTGTCAGACATCACTTGGTATGTGATTCTAGGCTAATATCCACTTATCAGTGACTGCATACCATGGGTATTCTTTTGAGACTGGGACACCTTGCTTAGTATGACATTCTCCAGCTCCATCCATTTCTCTAAGAATTTCATGAATTCATTGTTTCTAATGGCTGACTAATACTCCATTGTGTATATATACCACATTTTTTTGTATCCATTCCTCCGTTGAGGAAAATCTGGGTTCTTTCCAGCTTCTGGATATTATATATAAGGCTGCTATGAACATAGTGGAGCATGTATCCTTATTGCATGCTGGGGAATCTTCTGGGTATATTCCCAGGAGTGGTTTGGCTGGGTCCTCCGGAAGTATCATGTCCAATTTTCTGAGGAACCGCCAGACTGATTTCCAGAGTGTTTGTACCAGCTTGCATTCCCACCAGCAGTGGAGGAGTGTTCCTCTTTCTCCACATCCTCTCCAACACCTGATGTCTTCTGAGTTTTTAATCTTAGCCATTCTGACTGGTGTGAGGTGAAATCTCAGGATTGTTTTGATTTGCATTTCCCCAATGGCTAATGATGTTGAACATTTTTTTTTCTTTTTTCTTTTTTCTTTTTTCTTTTTTTTTTTTTTTTTTTTTGGTTTTTCGAGACAGGGTTTCTCTGTATAACCCTGGCTGTCCTGGAACTCACTCTGTAGACCAGGCTGGCCTCGAACTCAGAAATCGTCCTGCCTCTGCCTCCCAAGTGCTAGGATTACAGGCGTGTGCCACCACGCCCAGCTGATGTTGAACATTTTTTAAGGTGTTTCTCAGCCATCCGAATTTCTTCAGGTGAAAAGGCTCTGTTTAGCTCTGTACCCCATTTTTGGATAGGGTTATTTGGTTTTCTGGGGTCTAACCTCTTGAGTTCTTTGTATACATTGGATATTAGCCCTCTGTTGGATGTGGGGTTTGTGAAGATCTTTTCCCAATTTGTTGGTTGCCGATTTATCCTTTTGACAGTGTCTTTTGCCTTACAGAAACTTTGTAATTTTATGAGGTCCCATTTGTCTATTCTTGCTCTTAGAGCATAAGCAATTGATGTTCTGTTCATGAATTTTTTTCCCCTGAGCCAATGTCCTCAAGGGTCTTCCCCAGTTTCTTTTCTATTAGTTTTAGTGTGTCTGGTTTTATGTGGAGGTCCTTGATCCACTTGGAGTTGAGCTTAGTGCAAGGAGATAAAAGTGGATCAATTCTCATTCTTCTGCATGTTGACCTCCAGTTGAGCCAGCACCCTCTGTTGAAAAGGCTATCTTTTTTCCACTGGATGTTTTCAGTTCCTTTGTCGAAGATCAATTGGCCATAGATGTGCAGGTTCAGTTCTGGGTCTTCGATCCTATTCCATTGATCCACCTCCCTGTCACTGAACCAGTACCATGCAGTTTTTAACACTACTGCTCTGTAGTATTGCTTGAGGTCCGGGATATTGATTCCCCCAGAAGTTCTTTTGCTGTTGATGATAGTTTTAGCTATCCTGGGTTTTTTTGTTATTCCAGATGAATTTGAGAATTGCTCTTTCTAACTCTATGAAGAACTGAGTTGGGATTTTGATGGGGATTGCGTTGAATCTGTATATTGCTTTTGGCAAGATTGCCATTTTAACTATATTAATCCTGCTGACCCACGAGCATGGAAGATTTTTCTATTTTCTGAGGTCTTCTTCAATTTCCTTTTTCAGAGACCTGAAGTTTTTGTCATATAAATCTTTCACTTGTTTGGTAAGAGTCACACCAAGATACTTTATATTGTTTGTGGCTATTGTGAAGGGTGTCATTTTCCTAATTTCTTTCTCGGCCTGCTTATCCTTTGAGTATAGGAAGGCTACTGATTTCCTTGAGTTGACTTTATAACCAGCCACTTTGCTGAAGTTGTTCATCAGCAAAGTGTAGGAGTTCTGGTGGAGTTTTTTGGGTCACTTAAGTATACTATCATATCATCTGTGAATAGTGATAGTTTGACTTCTTCCTTTCCAATTTGTATCCCTTTGACTTTCTTATGTTGTCGAATTGCTCTAGCTAGTACCTCAAGTACTATGTTGAAGAGATATGGTGAGAGGGGGCAGCCTTGTCTAGTCCCTGATTTCAGTGGGATTGCTTCAAGTTTCTCTCCATTTATTTATTTTTAATTTTTTTTAATTTTATTTTCTATATTCTATGTTTACATTCCAAAGGCTTTCCCCTTTCCCAGTTCCCACCCACCATAGTTCCCATAGTTCCTCTCCCCCCCTCTGTTCCCCAATAATTCCCCCTCCCCCCTCGGTTTCTTTACTAAACTGGAAGCAATCTTTACAGGCCCAGGGTCCTCTCCTTTCTTCTTCTTGGGAATCATTTGACTTGCTATTTGTGTCTTGAGTATTTAGGGCTTCTGGGCTCATTAATATCCACTTATCAGTGATTGCATTTCAGGTGCATTCTTTTGTGATTGGGTTAATTCACTCAGGATGATATTTTCCAGGTCTAACCATTTACCTACAAATTGCATGAATTCATTATTTTTAATTGCTGTGTAGTATTCCATTGTATAAATATACCACATTTTCTGTATCCATTCCTCCTTTGAGGGATATTTGGGCTGCTTCCAATTTCTGGCTATTATAAACAAGGCTGCTATAAACATAGTGGAGCATGTGTCCTTATTGCATGCAGGGGAATCCTCTGGGTATATGCCCAGGAGTGGTATGCCAGGGTCCTCTGGAAGTAACATGCCCAATTTTCTGAGGAACCGCCAAACTGATTTCCAGAGCGGTTTTACCATTTTGCAATCCCACCAACAGTGGAGGAGTGTTCCTCTTTCTCCACATCCTCGCCAGCACTTGTTGTCTCTTGAGTTTTTAATCTTAGCCATTCTGACTGGTGTGAGGTGGAATCTCAGGGTTGTTTTGATTTGCATTTCCCTGATGACTAATGATGTTGAACATCTTTTAAGGTGTTTCTCGGCCATCCGAATTTCTTCTGGTGAAAATTCTTTGTTTAGCTCTGTGCCCCATTTTTTGATAGGGTTATTTGTTTCTTTGCGGTCTAACTTCTTGAGTTCTTTGTATATATTGGATATTAGCCCTCTGTCGGATGTGGAGTTGGTGAAGATCTTTTCCCACTTTGTTGGTTGCCGTTTTGTCCTTCTGACAGTGTCCTTTGCTTTGCAGAAACTTTGTAATTTTATGAGGTCCCATTTGTCAATTCTTGATCTTAGAGCATAAGCTATTGGTGTTCTGTTCAGGAACTTTTCCCCTGTGCCCAAGTCCTCCAGGGTCTTCCCAAGTTTCTTTTCTAATAGTTTCAGTGTGTCTGGTTTTATGTGGAGGTCCTTGATCCACTTGGAGTTGATCTTAGTGCAAAGAGATAATATTGGATCAATTCGCATTCTTCTGCATGTTGACTTCCAGTTGAACCAGCACCATTTGTTAAAAAGGCTATCTTTATTCCACCGGATGGTTGTGGCTCCTTTATCAAAGATCAAGTGACCATAAGTCTGTGGGTTAACCTCTGGGTCTTCAATCCTGTTCCATTGATCTGCTTGCCTGTTGCTATACCAATACCATGCAGTTTTTAACACAATTGCTCTGTAGTACTGCTTGAGGTCAGGGATATTGATTCCCCCAGAAGTCCTTTTATTGTTGAGAATAGTTTTAGCTATCCTGGGTTTTTTGTTGCTCCAGATAAATTTGAGAATTGCTCTTTCTAGATCTATGAAGAATTGAGTTGGGATTTTGATGGGGATCGCATTGAATCTGTATATTGCTTTTGGCAAGATGGCCATTTTTACTATATTGATCCTGCCAATCCAGGAGCAAGAAATATTTTTCCATCTTCTGAGGTCTTCTTCGATTTCTTTCTTCAAGGACTTGAAGTTCCTGTTGTACAGATCTTAACCCCTAAAGAAATAGAAGGGGTTATAGAAAGCCTCCCAACCAAAAAAAGTACGGGACCAGATGGTTTTAGTGCAGAATTCTACCAGACCTTCAAAGAAGACTTAACACCAATACTCTCCAAACTATTCCACAAAATAGAGACAGAAGGGACACTGCCCAACTCATTCTTCGAAGCCACAATTACGCTAATACCTAAACCACAAAAAGATCCAACAAAGAAAGAGAACTACAGGCCAATTTCTCTTATGAATATAGATGCAAAAATACTAAATAAAATTCTTGCTAACCGAATCCAAGAGCACATCAAAACGATCATCCACCATGATCAAGTAGGCTTCATCCCAGGGATGCAGGGATGGTTCAATATACGGAAATCCATCAATGTAATCCACTACATAAACAAACTGAAAGAAAAAAACCACATGGTCATCTCATTAGATGCTGAAAAAGCATTCGACAAAATTCAGCATCCTTTCATGCTAAAAGTCTTGGAAAGAGCAGGAATTCAAGGCCCATACCTAAACATAGTAAAAGCAATCTACAGCAAACCAGTAGCCAACATCAAAATAAATGGAGAGAAACTTGAAG
The DNA here is from genome assembly GCA_964023405.1 of Apodemus agrarius. Lineage (NCBI taxonomy): Eukaryota > Metazoa > Chordata > Mammalia > Rodentia > Muridae > Apodemus > Apodemus agrarius. The sequence continues at coordinate 109,974,303 of OZ030012.1, read as the reverse complement.
CATTCCCACTAAAATCAGGGACTAGACAAGGCTGCCCTCTCTCTCCATATCTTTTCAATATAGTACTTGAAGTTCTAGCAAGAGCAATTAAACAACATAAGGAAGTCAAAGGGATACAAATTGGAAAGGAAGAAGTGAAACTATCATTATTTGCAGACGATATGATAGTTTACCTAAGCGACCCAAAAAACTCCACCAGAGAACTTCTACAGCTGATAAACAACTTCAGCAAAGTGGCAGGTTATAAAATTAACTCAAGCAAGTCAGTGGCCTTCTTGTACTCAAAGGACAAGCAGGCAGAGAAAGAAATTAGGGAAATAACACCCTTCACAATAGCCACAAACAACATAAAGTATCTTGGCGTAACTCTCCATTTATTTTGATGTTGGCTATCGGTCTGCTGTAAATTGCTTTTACTATGTTTAGATATGGGCCTTGAATTCCTGCTCTTTCCAAGACTTTTAGCATGAAAGGATGCTGAACTTTGTCAAATGCTTTTTCAACATCCAATGAGATGACCATGTGGTTTTTTTCTTTGAGTTTGTTTATGTAGTGGATTACGTTGATGGATTTCCGTATATTGAACCATCCCTGCATCCCTGGGATGAAGCCAACTTGATCATGGTGAATGATCATTTTAATGTGTTCTTGGATTCGGTTGGCAAGTATTTTATTTTGTATTTTTGCATCATTATTCATAAGGGAGATTGGTCTGTAGTTCTCTTTCTTAGTTGGATCTTTCTGTGGTTTTGGTATCAGGGTAATTGTGGCTTCATAGAATGAGTTGTGTAGTGTTCCTTCTGTTTCTATTTTCGTGGAATAGTTTGAAGAGTATTAGTATTAGGACTTCTTTGAAGGTCTGATAGAATTCTGCACTAAAACCATCTGGTCCTGTGCTTTTTTTGGTTGGAAGACTTTCTATGACCCCTTCTATTTTTTTGGGGGTTATGGGTCTGTTTAGATGATCTATTTGATCCTGATTTAATTTTGGTATTTGGTTTCTGTCTAGGAAATTGTCCATTTCCCCCAGATTCTCCAGTTGTGTTGAGTATAGGCTTTTGTAGTAGGATCTGATGATTTTTTGAATATCCTCAGTTTCTGTTGTTATATCCCCCTTTTCATTTCTAATTTTGTTAAGTTGATTACTGTCTCTGTGCCCTTTGCTAAGTCTGGCTAGAGGTTTATCTATCTTGTTGATTTTCTCAAAGAACCAGCTCCTGGTTTTGTTGATTCTTTGTATGGTTCTCTTTGTTTCAACTTGATTGATTTCAGCCCTGAGTTTGATGATTTCCTGTCTTCTACTCCTCCTGGGTGAAATAGCTTCTTTTTGTTCTACGGCTTTCAGGTGGGCCATTAAGTTGCTAGTGTATGCTCTCTCCTGTTTCTTTTTGGAGACACTCAGGGCTATGAGTTTTCCTCTTAGCACTGCTTACATTGTGTCCCATAGATTTGGGTATGTTGTACCTTCATTTTCATTAAATTCTAAAAAGTCTTTGATTTCTTTCTTCATTTCTTCCTTGACTAAGGTATCATTGAGTAGAATATTGTTCAGCCTCCACGTGTATGAGGATTTTCTGTTGTTTTTGTTGCTATTGAAGAACACTCTTACTCCATGGTGATCCGATAGGAGGCATGGGATTAGTTCGATCTTTTTATATTTGTTGAGGTCTGTCTTGTGACCAATTATATGGTCGATTTTGGAGAAGGTACCATGAGGTGCTGAGAAAAAGGTATAGTCTTTTGCATTAGGATGAAATGTTCTATATATATCTGTTAAATCCAATTGGTCCAAAGTTTCAATGAGTTTCCCTGTGTCCCTGTTTAGTTTCTGTTTTCCTGATCGGTCCATTGAGGATAGTGGAATGTTGAGGTCCCCCACAATTATTGTGTTAGGTGCAATGTGTGCTTTGAGCTTTAGTAAAGTTTCTTTTACAAATGAGGGTGCCCTTGCATTTGGAGCGTAGACGTTTAGAATTGTGAGTTCTTCTTGGTGTATTCTTCCTTTGACTAGCAAGAAGTGACCTTCTGTGTCTCTTTTGATGACTTTGGGTTGAAAGTCAATTTTATCTGATATTAGAATGGCTATTCCAGCTTGCTTCCTGCGACCATTTGCTTGCAAGATTGTCCTCCAGCCTTTTCCTCTAAGGTAGTCTTTGTCTTCAACTCTGAGGTGTGTTTCCTGTATGCAGCAAAATGTAGGGTTCTGTTTCCGTATCCAGTCTGTTAGTCTATGTCTTTTTATTGGGGAATTGAGTCCATTCATGTTAAGAGATATTAAGGAATAGTGATTATTTGTTCCTGTCATTTTTGATGTTATGTTTGTTTTTGAGTAGTTATCTTCCTTTGATTTTGATGGAAGTAGGTTACTATCTTGCTTTTTCTTGGGTGCAGTTTCCCTCCTTGTTTTGGAGATTTCCTCCTATTATCCTTTGTAGAGCCGGGTTAGTGGAAAGATATTGTGTAAATTTGGTCCTGTCATGGAATATTTTGATTTCTCCATCTATGTTGATTGAGAGTTTTGCTGGGTATAGTAATCTTGGCTGGCATTTGTGTTCTCTTAGGGTCTGCATGAGATCTGCCCAGGATCTTCTAGTTTTCATGGTTTCTGGAGAGAAGTCTGATGTGATTCTGATAGGTCTTCCTTTATAATTTACTTGGCCCTTTTCTCTTACTGCCTTTAATTTTCTTTGTTTAGTACATTTGGGGTTTTGATTATTATGTGACGGGAGGTATTTCTGTTCTGGTCTAGTCTGTTTGGAGTTCTATAGGCTTCTTGTATATTTATGGGCATCTCTCTCTTTAAGTTAGGGAAGTTTTCTTCCATAATTTTGTTAAAGATATTTGCTGGCCCTTTAAGTTGTAGATCTTCACTCTCATCTATCCCTATAATCCTTAGGTTTGGTCTTCTCATTGTGTCTTGGATTTCCTGGATGTTTTGGGTTACAAGCCTTTTGGATTTTGTGTTTTCTTTGACTGTGGAGTCAATGGTTACTATGTTATCTTCAGCATCTGAGAGTCTTACCTCTCTCTCTTGTATTCTGTTGTTTATGTTTGCATCTACGACCCCTGATTTCTTCCCAAGGTTTTTTATCTCCAAAGTTGCCTCCTTTTGTGATTTCTTAGTTGTTTCTACCTCTGTGTTCAGATCTTGGATGGTTTTGCTCCGTTCCTTCATTTGTTTGTGTTTTCTTGTAATTCTTTAAGAGATTTTTGTGTTTCCTCTTTTGTGACTTCTGCCTGTTGTTTCAAGTTCTCCTGCATTTCTTTAACTGATTTTTTTATTTCCTCTTTATTGGTTTCTCTCTGTTGGCCCATATTCTCCTGGAGTTCTTTAAGTGATTTTTGTGTTTGCATTGTAAGAGCTTCTACCCTATTGATGTTCCCCTGCATTTCTTTAAGAGATTTGTTTATGTCTTTTTCGTGTTTCTCTAGCAGCATCATGACCTGTGCTTTTATATCCAACTCTTGTTTTTCTGGTGTGCTGGGGTATCCAGGACTTGCTGTGGTTGGCGAATTGGGTTCAGATACTGCCATATTGCCTTGATTTTTTGTTTGTAACGTTCCTAGGTTTGCCTTTTGCCATCTGTTTATCTCTGGACTTAGTTGGTTTTGTTCTTAGTGGTTGGTGTTTGAGGCTCCTGTGAGCCTTGTGTTTGGCGCTGCTGTCGTAGAGGGTGTCTGAGCTTCCGAGGTGGAGACCGGGAGGTTTCAGTTACTAGGTTCTCAGTTACCTCCTCAGCTCTGCTGTGCCGGATCTAAGTCTTCCTGAGGCTCACTGCTGGACCTGCAATTGGCCTCCAGCTGTCTCCTCCTGGCCTGCCTAGTTGCTAGCTCTTAAGAATCAGATTTTTTTTCCTCCACCGATCTGGGCTAGTCTGTTAGATCTTTATGGTGTCCTGGTTCCTCTGTTGGTTCTCTATGGTGACCTGTTCAGGCCACAAGCTCCAAAATGGTGGCAGGTCTCAGGGCTCTGTCTAACCACTGGGTTCCCTACAGGACTGGAGGGTCCTTGGTTGGGCTTCTAGAACCTAGATGGTAGTACTCTCAGTCCACAGGGCTCTGTCATGTTGGCTGTCTGTGGTGTCCTGAGGCACGATGTCAGCCTCTGGCTGTACTCCAGGCACTGACCCACTAGCAGGTTGGTGCCCCCTTGGGTTGGCGCAGAGACCGCTTGCCAAGCTGATCTGGCTCTGTGTGCACTGCCAAGCTGTTGGTGCACAGACCTATCTCCAACTTCCTTTGGCTCTGGGCGCGAGCAAGAGCCTGACCAGGTGTTCTTTGCCAGGCTTAAGTCTCTGTCCTAGCACCTGGACCCAGTCACCGCCGGCAGTCCGCAGTGACCTGAGGGAGGATGGCAGCCGGCTGCAAGCCTGCTAGCCGGTCCCCAGGGATCAGGGACAGCCTCTGAGCTGCAGGTGCACAGAGCTCCTGCCAACCTTCCCTGGCTCTGGGGGCCAGCAAGGGCCTGACCAGGTATTCGTTGCTAGGCCAAGTCTCTGTCCACGCACCTGAACCCAGTCGCTCGCAGGCAGTCCGCAGTGACCCGAGGGAAGATGGTGGCCAGCTGCAAGCCCGCTAGCCGGTCCCCAGCGATCGGGGACAGCCTCTGAGCTGCAGGTGCACAGAGCTCCTGCCGACCTTCCCTGGCTCTGGGGGCCAGCAAGGGCCAGACGGGGTATTCGTTGCTAGGCCAAGTCTCTGTCCATGTACCTGAACCCAGCCGCCAGCAGGCAGTCCCCTCATCAAAATTCTAACTCATTTCTTTACAGAGATAGAAAGAGCAATTCTCAAATTTATGTGGAATTTAAAAAACCCCAGGATAGTAATTATGTTATCAGTGAACTGCCACAAGATGTTTGCAGATAATTTTACTATGTGCCTTGATGCGTGAACATTTGCTTACATTGACAAGGGACAGTTCTAACCTCAGCTAATGACTAGATTATTCATTCTGTCACAGGAATCCTTAAGCAGGAGATAACTCTCTAATGTTGTTTAATTACCCAACACATGGCTACAATTTGGAGTGGTCCCTCTCTGGTGCCTCCAGAATGAGCATAAATTTTATGAGACCAGTGATATAAATCTTTCTTCCCATTTGGGTTGTCACCATTTGATGTTTGTGTAGAGTATTCAATCCAGAGGGATTATAGGTTTTTTTTTTTGTGTGTGTGGGGGGTCTTATTTTGTTTTTTGTCAAGACAGGGTCTTTTTTGTTGTAGTCCTGGCTGTCCTGGAACTCACTCTGTGGGCCAGGCTGGTCTTAAACTCAGAGATCTGCCTGCTGCTGCCTCCTAAGTGCCTAGGATTTGAGGCATGAACTACCACTGCCTGGTGGATTATAGGTTCTTGTATCCTGGAACAAAAAATTGTGTAGAGATAAACAATTGTCACTGAAAAAAAATACACTTTCATGGGAGGAAATACATTGGAGCTAAGAGAACCCTGCTTCAGAATATTTTTAAAATGTCAAGTAGGACATTTTGGTCATTTGCTCTTTAGGTCATTTGTATAATGCAAGCTTTCATGTTCTGTTTTATGTAGTTCTATACACAACTAAATGTTGAAGGCCAGCTTTGGCACCACAGGGTAAACTGAGATGGGGTGTACAATTTGTGATGGGGCCACTACTGATAGTATCCAGCAGGTGGGGGTGGGTGGGGCTGGCACTGATAGCAACTGGCAATTGTAGAAAAGGAAAAAAGGGAAGAAAAATAATATACACACTGAGTGGATGAAGCCAGACAAGCAAGCTCCAACAACTTCATGTACATACATATACCTTCACACATTGGGTGGATGGAGTAAAGCTCCAACCAGCTTTACACACACACACACACACACACACACACACACACGGTGGGTGGAGCAAACTCCAACAAGCTGGTTCAAACAACTTTTTCTCTGTCTTAGCCTTTTTATACCACCTAAGACAAAGTTCTCTTTATAAGAAAAAGATTGCCTCATAGCCACAAGTTGCATAATCTCTTAAACAATCACCACAAAAATGTACTCAAAGCCAGATTAAAACCATTACATAAAAGGAAATTATAACAGGATTATTGATTGTGCATTCTTATTTTGAAACTCATACTTACCTAAACATAACCCATCTGTCTTTTTTTCTTCACAAGTTCATTTGGAACCCCAAAGCAGTAATTCCTTTGTCATTAACAAGAGTTTAAACAAGTTTTCCTATGCTTGGCTGACAACAATTTGTATTTACCAGGAAACAGATCACCATCTATCTTAGGTCTTATTTTTGAAGTCTTGTTCAGCTAAGCTGGCTAATCTACTTTCTACTCTTATACTCACAATAGAATTATTTACTCTTTCTCATTTACCTGTCTTTTCATGGTGCACAGACAAACCTATGGCCCCATCCCTAGATAACAAGATCCAGGAAACAACCTAGAATGAATGTTTCTTTTGATCATTAACTTGTCCCAAGCCTGTTTTTTTCTTTCAAGTACAATTACATGCTTTAACAAATGAAAGCTGTGCTCCATTTCTCACTCATGCAGCCGTCACTAAAAGGGAGTGGGCACATTCTATTCTTATTCATCTGTGCCCACCTGAAGATTTGCTTTACTGTATTTCTTCTTGGTATGCTGTTGACTGCCATTTGTTAAAGCAAAACCATAAGACCCCAAATCCCCAGAGTACTGTTTCAGGATACCAAAGAAAAACCCATGGATCAGGGATGGTGGATATAGCAGGAAATGGCTTGTGTTTATAATCTCAGCACTCAGGAGGCTAAGGCAAGAAGGTCATAGGAGTTCTTTGAGGCCAGCGTAGACTACATGCTATCTAGTCTAGCCTGGAATATAGTGTGAGACCTGACTCACAGCCAAACAAGCCTTTCTGTCTTTGCTTCTCTTCATTCCTGTTTTGGAAACTGGCCACAGCTTAGCATGCTTTCTTTGATGCTCTGGGCATTTTCTCTGAAGGCCTTCCCCTTCTGCCATGCAGCTGCCTGCTTACCTCCATTGTAGGATATCCATGATAGGATGAAAGGGTTTAGTTCTCATGAACTAAAAAAAGGCTGTTAAGCTTGGGCTTCCTTTGGATTCAGATTAACAATGTGGTGTGTTTTAGTATATATATATACACACACATATATGCGTGTGTGTGTGTGTGTGTGTGTGTGTGTGTATCATTCTACTTGGTTTATGTAATAATGTGCTTATATATTATACTGTTTCTGAATCTTAAATATATTGATTACATACTATAGCTTAAGAGATATAAGCATTAATGTAGGTTGACATTATTATAGATTTCAGTGTTTTAGAAATTTTAGAACTTTAAAATAGGAAAAATGTAAGTCTCCCACAATTGCTGATGATTTTAGTAGCTAAAAATAGGTCACAAAGAAACGTCATTTTTTTATTTGTCATTTGTCATTTCTGTATTACTTTTACTAACATGTCTTCCTCTTTCTGTAGTGTCAAGTTTACATCTCTTAACCCTTTCATTGACAACATAGTCTGTCACGTCAGATGTATTATTACCTTGATGTCCCTTGTATAAATTTTAACATGCCTTTCTCATTGTTTTTATGTTTCTTTTTATAACATATCCTAGTGTAGAAAGCCCCTCTTCATACATGTTTGTTTTTCTTTTTTTTATTAATTTATTAGTTTACTTCACATCTCAATTGCAGCTCCCTCCTCTCATCCCAGTCCTTCCTCCCATCCTATCTTTCCCTTTCTCTTCAGAGAAGAAGAGGCCTCTCCTGGATATCAACCAGCTTTGTCATTTCAAATTGCAGTAAGACTAGGCCCTTCTTGTCCTTTTTAGTTTAAACAAGGCAGCCCAGTTAGAGGAAAGGGGTCGAAAGGCAGGCAACAGAGTCAGAGATAGTTCCTGCTCTAGTTGTTAGGGGTTCTGTGTGAAGACCAAGCTACATATCTGTTTCAAATGTGAGGGGACTTAAGTCTATCACATGCATGCTGTTTGGTTTATGGTTCCATCACTATGAGCCTCTATGAGTCCAGGTTAGATAATTCTGTAGTTTTTCTAGTGGTGTCCTTAACCACTCTGACTCCTCCAATCCTTCTTCCATATTCCATATTCCACATCCCATATTCCATATTCCATATTCCATATTCCATATTCCCTGAGCTCCACCTAATGTTTGGCTGTGAGACTCTGCATGTGTTTCCAACCGTTGCTGGGTGAAGCCTCTTAGAGGACAGTTATGCTAGGTTCCTGCTTGCAAGTATAGGAGAATATTAGTAATAGTGTGTCAGGGGTGGGTTCTCTGTTATAGTATGGGTCTTAAGTTGGGGCAGTCATTGGTTGGCCAATTCCTTAGTTTCTGCTCCATCTTTATCCCTGCACATCTTGTAGGCAGACAAAATTGTGGGTTGAAGATTTTGTGGGTGGGTTGGTCTGGTTACAAGAGGTGGCCATTTTAGATTCCATATCGCCTATTACTTAGGGCCACCCTCATCGGCTCCTAGGAGTATCTCCTGTCTTAGGTTTCTAGTTCATCCCAGAGATGCCCCCTTCAATGTCTATTTTATTTCCTCTTTCCAGTGAGATTAAGCATCCCCCCTAAGTTGTCCTTGTTACTTAGCTTCATTGGGTCTGTGGATTGTAGCATGGTTATCCTGTATATTATGGATAATATCAACGTATAAGTGAGTACATACCATGTATAGCTTTCTGGGTCTGGGTTATCTCATTCAGAATATTTTCTAGTTCCATCCATTTACCTGCAAATTTCATGGTATCCTTGTTTTCAATAGCTGCATAATAGTGTGACTGTACCACATTTTTATTCATTCTTCAATTGAGGGGCATCTAGTTGGTTTCCAGTTTCTGGCTATTATGAAAACGTTGCTATGAATGTAGTTTAGCAAGTGTCCTTGTGGTGTGGTAGAGCATTTTTAATTGGGTTACATGTCCAGGAGTGATATAGTTGGGTTTTAGGTAGATTGATTCCCAATTTTCTGAGAAACCACCAAAATGATTTCCAAAGTTGTTGTATACGTTTGCACTCCCACCAGGAATGAAGGAGTGTTACTCTTGCTCCACAATCTTGCTAGCATGTGCTGTCGTTTGAGTTTTTAATCTCAGCCTTTCTGACAGGGGAATTTGAGGGTGGGGAGGCAAGAGTGAGTGGGTGGTTGGGGGGAATACTCTCATAGAAGCAGGGAAGGGGGTGGAATAGGGAGTTTGGGGGGCAGGAAAGGAGATAACATTTGAAATGTAAATAAAGAAAATACCCAATAAAAAAAAGATGGATTTTCAGGGTCCTTTTGATTTGTATTTCCCTAGTGACCATGGACGGTGAACATTTTTTTATATGATTCTTGGTGATTAGAGATTCTTCTTTCAAGAATTCTGTTTAGTTCTATACCCCATTTTTAATTGGGTTATTTAGTTTGTTGGTGTCTATTTTCTTGAGTTCTTTCTATATTTTAAGTATCAGCCCTCAGTTGATCTTTTTGCATTCTGTAGGCTGCTGTTTTGTTCTTTTGATGATATCCTTGGCCTTACAGAAGCTTTTAATTAAGTTTAATGATGTCCCATTTACTAATTGTGGATCTTAGTAACTGAGGTGTTGGTGTTCTGTTCAGGAAGTCTTCTACTGTGCCTATGCATTCAGAGCTATTCCCCACTTCCTTCTCTATCAGATTTAGTGTATCTGGACTTGGACTTGAGTTTTGTGAAGGGTGATAATTATGGATCTATTTGTATTCTTCTACATGCAAAGATCCAGTTTAGACCAGCACCATTTGTTGAAGCTTCTTTTTCCCCATTGTATTGTTTTGTCTTCTTTGTCAAAAATCAAGTGTTATAGGTGTGTGGGTTTATTTCTGGGTCTTTGATTTAATTCTATTGATCAACCTGTCTGTTTCTTTTTATTATTGGTTATTTTATTTATTTACATTTCAAATGTTACCCCCTTCCCAGTTTGACCTTCACAAACACTCTATCCCTTCTCTCTTCCCCCTGCATCTATGAGGTTGCTCCCCTACCTGCTCACTCTGTCCTGTCTCATCGCCCCAGCATTCCCCTACACTGGGGTATCAAGCCTCCACAGAACAAAGGGCTTCCCCTCCCATTGATGCCAGATAAGGCAGTCCTCTGCTACATATCCAGCTGGATCCGTGGGTTCTTTGGTTGGTGGTTTAGTCCCTGGGAGCTTTGGGGGTTCTGATTGGTTGATATTGTTGTTTATCCTATGGGGTTGCAATGCCCTTCAGTTCCTTCAGTCCTTCCCCTAGTTCTTCCATTAGGGTCCCCAGGCTCAGTCTGATGGTTGACTGTATCTATATCTGTATTTATTATGTGCTAGCAGAGCCTCTCAGGGGACAGCCATAAGAGGCTTCTGTCAGCAAGTGCTTCTTGGCATCAGCAATAGTGTTGGGTTTTGGTGTCTGCAGATGGAATAGATCCCTAGGTGGGGCAGTCTCTGGATGGTCTTTTCTTCAGACTTTGTGCCTCTCTTTGTCCTTGCATTTCCTTTTGACAGGAGGAATTCTAGATTACTATTTTGAGGTAGGTGTGTGGCCCCATCCCTCAAATGAAGTCTGTGCCTATCCACTGGATGTGGTCTCTACAAGTTCTATCTTGCCTCTGGAAATCAGTCTGACAGTTCCCCAGAAAATTGGACATAGTACTACCTGAGGACCCAGCTATACCACTCCCGGGTATATACTCAAAAGATGCTCCAACATATAACAAGGATACATGCTCCACTATGTTCATAGCAGCCTTATGTATAATAGCCAGACCTGGAAACAACCCAGATGTCCCTCAGCAGAAGAATGGATACAGAAAATATGGTATATTTACACAATGGAGTACTATTTAGCTATTAAAAGCAATGTCTTCATGAAATTCACTGCAAATGGGTGGAAATTGAAAATGTCATTCTGACCAGGTGGTGGTGGTGCACACCTTTAATCCCAGCACTTGGGAGGCAGAAGCAGGTACATTTCTGAGTTCGAGGCCAGCCTGGTCTACAGAGTGAGTTCCAGGATAGCCAGGGCTAAACAGAGAAACCCTGTCTCGAAAAACAAAACAAAACAAAACAAAAGTCATTCTGAGTGAGGTAACCCAGTTACAAAAGAGCATACATGGTATTTACTCACTGATAAGTGGATATTAGCAACAACAACAACAACAACAACAACAACAACAAAAAAAAATCAGAATACCCATGATATAACTCACAGACCATATGAAACCCAAGAAGAAGGAAGGCCACACCAAAGTGTGGATGCTATAGTCCTACTCAGAAGGAGGAAGAAAATAATCTTAGGAGATAGAAGAAGAGAGGGATCTGGGAGGGAGACAGGAGGGGAGGTAAAAGGGAGCAGAGAAGATGGGGGAGAAGTACAGAGGTCAGGAATGTGAAAGGAGGTGTATAACAGTGGGGGCGGGAGATTGGGAGTAGCCACTAGAAAGTCCCAGATGCCAGGGACCCAAGAGGTTCTCAGGACCCAACAGGGAAGGACATTAGCTGAAGCCTATCTTTCTATATCAGTACCATGCAGTTTTTATTACTGTTGCTTTCTAGCACAACTTGAGGTCAGGGATAGTGATACTGCCAGAAGTTCTTTTATTGTACAGGATTGCTTTAGCTACTCCAGGCCTTTTGTCTTTCTGTATGAAGTTCATTGTTCTTTCAAGGACACTAAAGAATTTTGATTGGAATTGTCTTGAATGTGTGGATTGCTTTTGGTAAGATGGATATTTTTACTATGTTAATCCTGCTGATCCGTGAGCATGGGAGATCTTTCCATCTTCTTAGGTCTTTTTTACTTTCTTTCTTCAGAGACTTGAAGTTTTTGTTATACAGGTCTTTCACTTGCTTAGTTAGAGTTACACCAACATATTTTATATTTGTGACTATTGTGAAAGTTATGTTTTCCTAATTTCTCAGCCTGTTTATCATTTGTATAAAGGTGGGCTACTGTTTTTTTTTAAAGTTATTTTGTATTCAGCCATTTTGCTGAAGGTGTAGCTGTTCTCTGGTGGAATTTTTGGGGTCGCTTATGCATACTATTATATTATTTGCAAATAGTGATACTTTGACTTCTTCCTTTCCAATTTGCATCGCCTTGATCTCCTTTAGTTGTCTTGCTGCTCGAGGTAAAACAGCAAGTAGTAGATTGGATAGGGAGTGGGAAGACAGCCTTGTCTTGTCCCTGCTTTCAGTGGAATTGTTTTTAAGTTCCTCTTGGTTTAATATGTTGGTTATCAGCTTGCTGTATGCTGCCTTAATTGTGCTTATGTGTAGGCTTGTATCACTGACTTCTCTAAATCTTTTATAATGAAAGGGTATTGGATTCTTTTTCTCTTCTACTAATTTAGTATGAAATCTATGACTTTTTTCACAGTTTTATTAATGTGTAACTGTATAATTATATGCCAATCACCTTACACACTTAAATTATTTGTGTGTGGTTAGAAAAAAGAATACTTAAAATCCTTCAGCAAAATTGAAGTTTATAAGGTATTACTGTCAATTTTAATAACCATGTAGCCATTAGGTCTTTGGAGTTTATTCATCTAATAACTGAAAATATATATACTCTGAATTTCCTCATTCTCTTCATTCTTGGTAAACCAACTTTGTACCCTGTTTCTGTTAATTTGACTTTTAGATTCTGTAAGTTTATATCTAACTGTCTTTTTCTGTTTCGCTCATTTCATTTGCATATTTATTTTATACAGATTAATACACATTTTTACAAAGTTAAATATTAATGTATAAAAATGCTACTAATATGTGGACTTTGTTTCTACAACTTTATGAAATTCATAGTGCTACAGGTTTATTTTAGGGGACTGTAGGGTTTCTTTTTTTTATTTTTTTTATTTTTTTTAATTTTTATTTTCTATATTCTATGTTTACATTCCAAAGGCTTTCCCCTTTCCCAGTTCCCACCCACCATAGTTCCCATAGTTCCTCTCCCCCCCAACTATTCCCCAATCATTTCCCCTCCCCCCTCGGTTTCTTTACTAAACTGGATGCAATCTTTACAGGCCCAGGGTCCTCTCCTTTCTTCTTCTTGGGAATCATTTGACTTGCTATTTGTGTCTTGAGTATTTAGGGCTTCTGGGCTCATTAATATCCACTTATCAGTGATTGCATTTCATGTGCATTCTTTTGTGATTGGGTTAATTCACTCAGGATGATATTTTCCAAGTCTAACCATTTACCTACAAATTGCATGAATTCATTATTTTTAATTGCTGAGTAGTATTCCATTGTATAAATATACCACATTTTCTGTATCCATTCCTCCTTTGAGGGATATTTGGGCTCCTTCCAATTTCTGGCTATTATAAACAAGGCTGCTATAAACATAGTGGAGCATGTGTCTTTATTGCATGCAGGGGAATCCTCTGGGTATATGCCCAGGAGTGGTATGCCAGGGTCCTCTGGAAGTGACATGCCCAATTTTGGTTTTCTTTGTTTCTATTTGATTGATTTCAGCCCTGAGTTTGATGGTTTCTTGTTTTCTACTCCTCCTGGGTGAATTAACTTGTTTTTCTTCCAGGGCTTTAAGGTGTGCCGTTAAGCGGCTAGTGTATGCTCTCTCCAGTTTATTTTTGGATGCACTTAGAGCTATGAGTTTTCCTCTTAGCACTGCTTTCATTGTGTCCCATAGATTTGGGTAGGTTGTACCTTCATTTTCATTGAATTCTAAAAAGTCTTTGATTTCTTTTTTTATTTCTTCCTTGACCAAGGTGTCATTGAGTAGAGTATTGTTCAGTTTCCATGTGTATGTGGGCTTTCTGTTGTTTTTGTTGCTATTGAAGACCACTCTTACTCCATGGTGATCTGATAGGAGGCATGGGATTAGTTCGATCTTCTTATATTTGTTGTGGTCTGACTTGTGACCAATTATATGGTCGATTTTGGAGAAGGTACCATGAGGTGCTGAGAAAAAGGTATAGTCTTTAGCTTTAGGATGAAATGTTCTATATATATATATCTGTTAAATCCAAGTAGTCCAAAGTTTCAATTAGTTTCACTGTGTCCTTGCTTAGTTTCTGCTTTCCTGATCGGTTCATTGAGGAGAGTGGAGTGTTGAAGTCACCCACAATTATTGTGTTAGGTGTAATGTGTGCTTTAAGCTTTAGTAAGGTTTCTTTTATGAATGAGGGTGCCCTTGCATTTGGAGCATAGATGTTCAGTATTGAGAGCTCTTCTTGGTGGATTTTCCCTTTGGCCAGCAAGAAGTGACCTTCTGAGTCTCTTTTGATGATTTTAGGTTGGAAGTCAATTTTATCTGATATTAGAATGGCTACTCCAGCTTGTTTCCTGAGACCATTTGCTTGTACAATTGTCTTCCAGCCTTTTACTCTAAGGCAGTGTTTGTCTTTAACACTGAGATGTGTTTCCTGTATGCAGCAAAATGTAGGGTCCTGTTTCCGTATCCAGTCTGTTAATCTATGTCTTTTTATTGGGGAATTGAGTCCATTGATGTTAAGAGATATTAAGGAATAGTAATTATTACCTCCAGACATTTTTGAAATTATATTTATTTATCTTATTTATTTTTTATATTCGAGAGGTTATCTTCTTTTGGGTTTGATGAGAGGAGGTTTCTATCTTGCTTCTTCCTGGGTGTAGTTTCCGTCCTTGTCTTGGTGTTTTCCCCCTATTATCCTTTGTAGGGCTGAATTTGTGGAAAGATATCTTGCAAATTTGGTTTTTTCATGGAATACCTTGATGTCTCCATTAATGGCAATTGAGAGTTTTGCTGGGTAAAGTAGTTTTGGCTGAAGTTTGTGTTCTCTTAGAGTTTGCATGATATCTGCCCAGGATCTTCTAGCTTTCATGGTCTCAGGTGAGAAGTCTGGTGTTATTCTGATAGGTCTTCCTTTATATGTTACTTGGCCTTTTTCTCTTGCTGCCTTTAGTATTCTTTCTTTGTTTATTACATTTGGAGTTTTGATTATTATGTGACGGGATGTATTTCTGTTCTGGTCCAGTCTGTTTGGGGTTCTATAAGCTTCTTGAATATTCATGGGCATCTCTCTCCTTAGGTTGGGGAAGTTTTCTTCCATAATTTTATAGAAGATATTAGCTGGCCCTTTAACTTGTAAATCTTCACTCTCGTCTATACCTATAATCCTTAGGTTTGGTCTTCTCATAATGTCTTGGATTTCCTGGATGTTTTGGGTTACCACCTTTTTGCATTTAGTATTTTCTTTGACTGTTGAATCAATGGTTCCTATGGTATCTTCGGCTTCTGAGATTCTGTCTTCTATCTCTTATATTCTATTGTTGATACTTGCATCTATGGCCCCTGATTTCTTCCCAAGGTTTTCTATCTCCAATGTTGTCTCCCTCTGTGATTTCTTAGTTGTTTCTACTTCTGTTTTTAGTATCTGGATGGATGTGCTCAGATCTTTCGCTTGCTTGATTGTGTTTTCATGTATTTCTTTAATAGATTTTTGTGCTTCCTGTTTCATAGCTTCTACTTGTTGGCCCACGTTCTTCTGTAGTTCTTTAAGTGACTTTTGTCTTTCTTCCTTATTGTCTTCTTCTTTTTGATCCATCTTCTCCTGAATTTCTTGAAGTGATTTTTGTATTTGCCTCGTAAAGGCTTCTAACTTTTGATCCATTTTCTCCTCTATTTCTTTACGAGATTTTTCTATGTGTTCAGCTACCAGCATCCTGACCAGTGATTTTATATCCAAGTCTTGTTTTTCTGGTGTTTGGGGTATCCAGGGCTTCCTGTTGTTGAACTGGGTTCAGATGCTGTCATGTTGCCTTGATTTTTGTTAGTAACGTTCCTTTGTTTTCCTTTTGCCATCTGGTTATTTCTGATGTTAGTTGGCCTTGTTGTCAGTGGCTGGTGTTTGAATCTCCTGTGAGGCTGGGCTCACCTGTTGTTTCTCTACTGGGGAATATGTGTGACTGCTGCTTTAAGGGATCATAAGCTGGCTGCCACCCATGCGATTGTAGCCCCTGTTGGAGTCTGTCTACCTGGGCTTCTCCAGCTGTGTCCTGGTTGCAAGGAACTCGGCCTGCTTGGCTCCGAGAGCCAAGCAGATCCCCCATGAGGGTAGCCCTGGAAGGGGTGTCTACCTGGGCCTTTCCAGCTGTGTCCTGGTTGCAATATGGAGGCCCGCCGCTATAGCTGGTCCAGGGGCCGGTGAGCTGGTTGCAGAATGCAGCCTCGGTGCAAGGCCAGAGGGCGCGGGGATGTCCCACAGAGCCTAGGCGGAACTCGGGCTGCTTGGCTCCGAGACCCTAGCAGATCCCCCCCCTCCCCCCCCCCCCCGTGAGGGTAGCCCTGGAAGGGGTGTCTACCTGGGCCTTTCCAGCTGTGTCCTGACTGTAGGGTTTCTTAATTTAAGAATTAATGATATTCTTTACTTTCCATCTCTTTTTATATGATGTAGAGCTTAGTTACATTTATTATTTATATTGAAAACCAAACTCAGGGCCAGATATAAACAAATCCTCTACTGCTGATCCATATTCCCAGCTCCTGTGTTTCTCATTTGTTTATAGGTCATCTTCCTTATTTCATTGACCTGCTTGTTTTCTTTCTTTTTGTTCATTCTAGATATAGTTTTTCATTAAAGTCAGAAATAAAACAGACTCTTTCCTTATTGCCTAAATATGTTTATGTAGAATTAGCAGGCACACTTGATGCTTGACTTATTTAGGTCTTCCCTGAAAGTACTGAATAATTCCCTGCAGAAGACTGTTTGGGACTTAATCTCTATTTAAGATCATTTGTTCAAATGGCAGCTAAACACATCCTGTGGCTTAATTCACTAATGATATAGCTTGCTACAACCTTTAATTGGGTTCATATAATCTCTGTGGTCCTTTAGCTTTAGATAGCAAGAAGCTTCTTTGTTTAGTAAGAAAATGCCCTGGATCTAGCAGGATATAAATCTGATGGCAAGCTACTCATATAAATGGGTCTCCTCTCTTTTCACCCCCATTGCGAATGGCATCATGGATCACCCTCAAAGTAGTCAATCTCTGCTGGTCAGCTCTTGTTTCCTATTATGGTTAATTATCATTTTGATTTTTTAATGAAACTTAAAAATCTTCATTTTCTTGGTATTGGTTATTAGCATATTGCTTTATTACTTCATGTTGTGACATTTTAACTTTTGTATGTGTTCCTTGGAGTTTTCTATTTCTGTCTTCCCATTTGAATGTAAAGTCACCAACTCCAGTCTTACCTACTTGATTTCAGGAGAATACCATCATCACCAAACAGTGTACTGGGTACTATGAATCCATTCAGATCTTTTAGTCTAGGGTATGAGCTACTTTGCATTACAGAAAATGTTGAAGGTAAAAGTGATTTAAAAAAATTATCTCAGCAAGAGTTTTTCAATGGTATGACTTTTTTTAATTTAATATTTAAAGAATGTGCTAAAATATAACAAAACAAAACAAAAACAATGTTTTCTAGGTAGCCTTTCTAAAAGCATAGGAAATTGCTTTTAGGAAAAGAAAACTAAATATTTTTACATTAATTTAGACCAGTTACACCATTTTATACTATCACTGTACAAAGTTGTCTGAACAGTTAGCTGTGTTTCTCTTTACGTTTTTACAATTTTAATATTTGAGTTTAGAGCATTAAGAAATGGAGCAGGTAGCATCAAAGATAATGTGGCTGTGATTTTGGTTCTAGGCAGTATGAAACCGTGGTTCCACTGGAAGATTCTATTGTAACTGAAGTAACAACAACTTTACAAGAATGGGCTAGTCTGTGGAAACAACTTTATGTCGTAAGTAGTTTATTACAATTTAATAGACCAGTAATGTTCTGTTGTACCAAGAGAAAGTAAGTCTATCTTGGTGCCAATTCTTTAGTTTGAAATTTTAAAATATTTTCAGTTTCTAAATGAATGTTCTGATTATCATTGCAATAATTGAAATCATTGAATTTTTCCAACCTGAACAGAACACATTTTTTACATATTAATACATAGGACACCTTTGCCCTGATCTGATGATTAAAATGTAAGTTCCATACCTAGGAATCTTAGCTGTCTTATAAGTTGCATGTCTGTATATGCTTTTATAAACAGGTGTTTACTGAATGAATACAAAAAACTTGAGAATTCATTAACTTTATTGTTTATCATCTTAATAGTGATTTAGACCAACCGATTAATGGTTTCTTGCATCTACTCCATTAAAAGAACATATATGGTGAAAAGTCTTTGTTTAGCTCTGTACCCCATTTTTGGATAGGGTTATTTGGTTTTCTGGGGTCTAACTTCTTGAGTTCTTTGTATACATTGGATATTAGCCCTCTGTTGGATGTGGGGTTGGTGAAGATCTTTTCCCAATTTGTTGGTTGCCGATTTGTCCTTGTGACAGTGTCTTTTGCCTTACAGAAACTTTGTAATTTTATGAGGTCCCATTTGTCTATCCTTGCTCTTAGAGCATAAGCAATTGGTGTTCTGTTCAGGAATTTTCCCCCTGAGCCAATGTCCTCAAGGGTCTTCCCCAGTTTCTTTTTTATTAGTTTTAGTGTGTCTGGTTTTATGTGGAGGTCCTTGATCCACTTGGAGTTGAGCTTAGTGCAAGGAGATAAGAGTGGATCAATTCTCATTCTTCTGCATGTTGACCTCTAGTTGAGCCAGCATCATTTGTTGACTTTTCACCTGAAGAAATTCGGATGGCTGAGAAACACCTTAAAAAATGTTCAACATCATTAGTCATTAGAGAAATGCAAATCAAAACAACCCTGAGATTTCACCTCACACCAGTCAGAATGGCTAAGATTAAAAACTCAGGAGACATCAGGTGTTGGAGAGGATGTGGAGAAAGAGGAACACTCCTTCACTGCTGGTGGGACTGCAAACTGGTACAACCACTCTGGAAATCAATCTGGCGGTTCCTCAGAAAATTGGACATGATACTTCCGGAGGACCCAGCCATACCACTCCTGGGAATATACCCAGAAGATTTCCCAGCATGCAATAAGGATACATGCTCCACTATGTTCATAGCAGCCTTATTTATAATAGCCAGAAGCTGGAAAGAACCCAGATGTCCCTCAACGGAGGAATGGATAAAAAAAAAATGTGGTATATATACACAATGAATTCATGAAATTCTTAGAGAAATGGATGGAGCTGGAGAACATCATACTAAGTGAGGTAACCCAGTCTCAAAAGAATACCCATGGTATGCAGTCACTGATAAGTCGATATTAGCCTAGAATCTTGGAACACCAAAGACACAATTCACATACCAAATGATGTCTGACAAGAAGAAAGGAGTGGACCCTGGTGCTGGAAAGGATCAAAGCATCAGTGTAGGGGAATACAAGAACAGGGAAGAGGGAAGGGGTGGAAGAGGGAGCAGGGGGAGGGAAAAGGTCATGTGGGACCTTTGGGTGGTGGGGAACCAGAAAAAGGGAAATGAATTGTAAATATAGAATATATTCAATAAAAAAAGAACATATAATTCATATAATTCCATAACACTGTTATTCTGACAGTTAATCGAATAGTTATTAGAAACCTGTATTAGGCCTTTCTGCTGGGGAGATCAGGAATTCAAGGCCCATGCCTAAACATAGTAAAAGCAATATACAGCAAACCAGTAGCCAACATTAAACTAAATGGACAAAAACTTGAAGCAATCTCACTAAAATTGGTGACCAGACAAGGCTGCCCACTCTCTCCCTATCTATTCAGTATAGTACTTGAAGTTCTAGCTAGAGCAATTAGACAACAAAAGGAGGTCAAAGGGATATAAATTGGAAATGAAGAAGTCAGAATATCACTATTTGCAGATGATACGTTAATATACTTAAGTGACCCCCAAAATTCTATAAGAGAACTACTAAAGCTGATAAACAAGGTCAGCAAAGTGTCTGGATGTAAAATGAACTCAGAATAAATCAGTTAGCCTTCCTCTACTCAAAGTTTAAACAAGCTGAGAAAGAAATTAGTGAAACAATATCCTTCACAATAATCACAAATAATATTGCATACCTTGGTATGACTCTAACCAAGCAAGTGAA
The DNA here is from genome assembly GCA_964023405.1 of Apodemus agrarius. Lineage (NCBI taxonomy): Eukaryota > Metazoa > Chordata > Mammalia > Rodentia > Muridae > Apodemus > Apodemus agrarius. The sequence continues at coordinate 109,954,300 of OZ030012.1, read as the reverse complement.
AGATGTGTATGACAAGAACTTCAAGCCTCTGAAGAAAGAAATCAAAGATCTTAGAAGATGGAAAGATCTCCCATGCTCATAGATTGGCAGGATTAATATAGTAAAAATGACCGTCTTGCTGAAAACAATCTACAGATACAATGCAATCCCTATCAAAATTCCAAATCAATTCTTCATAGAGTTAGAAATAGCAATCTGAAAATTCATTTGGAATAACAACCCAGGATAGCAAAAACTATTCTACACAAGAAAACAACTTCTGGGGGAATCATCATCCCTGACCTCAAAATCTACTACAGAGTAATAGTGATTAAAAACTGTATGGTATTGGTACAGAGACAGGCAGGAAGGTCAGTTGAATAGAATTGAAGACCCAGAAATGAACCCACACACCTATGGTCACTTGATATTTTACAAAGGAGCCAAAAACATCCAGTGGAAAAAAGACAGCATTTTTAACAAATGGTGCTGGATCAACTGGAGGTCAGCATTTAGAAAAATGCAAATCGACCCATTCTTATCTCCTTGTACAAAACTCAAGTCCAGTGGATCAAAGACCTCCACATAAAACCAGATACACTGAAGCTTATAGACGAGAAAGTGGGGAAGAGCCTTGAACACATGGGCACAAGGGAAATTTTCCTGAACCAGAACACTAATGGCTTATATGACAAATGGGACCTCATAAAACTGCAAAGCTTCTATAAGGCAAAGGGCACTGTCAATAGGACAAAACTGCAATCCATAGAGTGGGAAAAGACCTTTACCAATAGAGGGCTATTATCCACTGTATACAATGAACTCAAGAAGTTAGACTCCAGAGAGTCAAATAACCCTATTTAAAAAATGGACTACAGATCTAAACAGAGAATTCTCATCTGAGGATACCTGAATAGCTGTGAAGCACCTAAAGAAATGTTCAACATCCTTAGTTATCAGGGAAATGCAAATCAAAACAACCCTGAGATTCCACCTTACACTGGTCAGAATGACTAAGATGAAAAACTCAGGTGACAGCAGATGATAGCAAGGATGTGGAGAAAGAGGAACACTTCTTCATTGCTGGTGGGATTACAAGCTGGTAAAACCACTCTGGAAATCAGTTTGGGGGTTCTTCAGAAAATTGGTCATAGTACTACCTGAGGACCCAGCTATATCACTCCTGAGCATATACCCAGAAGATGCTCAATCATGTAGTAAGGACAGATGCTCCACTATGTTCATAGCAGCCTTATTTATAATAGCCAGAAGCTGGAAAGAACCCAGATGTCCTTTAACAGAGGAATGGATATAGAAAATGTGGTATATTTACACAATGGAGTAGTACTCAGCTATTAAAAACAATGAATTCATGAAATTCTTACACAAATGAATGGAACTAGAAAGTGTCATCCTGAGTGAAGTAACCCAATCACAAAAGAACATACATGGTATGTACTCACTGATAAGTGGATATTAGCCCCAAAGCTCAGAATAAACAAGATACAATTCACAGATCACATGAAGCTCAAAAAAATGAAAACCAAAGTGTGGGTGCTTCAGTTTTTTTCTGAGAAGGGGAACAAAATATTCATATTCACAGGAACAATTATGGAGACAAAGTTTGGGGCAGAGACTAAAGGAAAGGCCATCCAGAGACTGTCCTACCTGGAGATTCATCCTGTAAACAGTCAACAAACCCTGACACTATTGTTGATGCCAAGAAGTGCTTGTGGAAAAGAGCCTGTTATGGCTGTCTCCTGAGAGGCTCTGCGAGAGCCTTACAGATACAAAGGCAGTTACTAACAGCCAACCATTGGACTGAGCGTGGGGTCCCCAGTGGAGGAGTTGGAGGAAGGATTGGAGGTTCTAAAGGGATTTGCAGCCTCATGGGAAGAAAGACAATGTTGGCCAACCACAACCCCTAGGGTTCCCAGGGACTAAGCCATCAACCAAGGGGTACAGATGGTTCCAGCCGCAACTGTGGCAGAAAAATGCCTTATCGGGCTTTGGTGGAAGAGAGGTCCTTGGTCCTATGAAGGCTCGATAGGTGTCCCAGTGTGGGGAAATTGAGGGGAGGTGTAGGTGGGAGTTGGTTGGGCAGAGGGGCTTCTTCTTGGAGGCAGGGGGAGGGAGGATGGGTTGGGGATTTTCTGGGGGCAGGAAACAGGGAAAGGGTATAACATTTGAAATGTAAATGAAGAATACATTCAATTAAAAAAAAAAACCTGTTAGTTACTTGTCATCTCTGTGATGAGGTAAAGAAAGAAAGATTTTAAAAGGGAAGATTTATCCTGGGTTGTGGTTTTAGTACTTTCAGCTCATAGTCCTCTTTGCTCTATTGCTTCTGGGCCTTAGCATAATAGTGCCTGCCCCCTTGAAGAAAGAATATAGAGGAAGAAAATGGGAGGTTGCAGGCACAAAGAAGGTGCCAAAAGAAGATATGTCATCCAAAAGTGCTCCTTCACTGACTTACTTCTTCAGTCTTTTCCTACCCTCTACCTCATGAATCCATCAATGAATAACCTGTTGTTTGCATCAGAGCTTCTCAGGATCCATTTACCTCTAAATGAATGGATCGGCCAACAGTGAACCAGACTAAGTACCTTGGCTTTTAGGGATAACAAATCCAATAAAGAAAAACAATAATAAAACTCTTTAGAAACAGATGAGGGAATGATAAAGTACACAAATAATTATATACCAAAAATAAGGAACCTAATTTGAATTCTGAGCAAGATGAGCTAATCACATCCCATTTTAGGTTTGAATTCTAGGCAAGATGGTGTAAGCACATTTGTCTTTAGCATTGTTTTGTCTGTGCTGATTGGCACCGTCTGCCAGCTATGTTTATAGTTAACCTTTCCTCCAAATCCTTGCTAGTTTTTCATTGTTGTTGTTTGGTTGGTGTTTTTTTTTATTATTTGTTTTTTTTTTTGAAACAGGGTTTCTCTGTATAGCCCTGGCTGTCCTGGAACTCACTCTGTAGACCAGGCTGGCCTGGAACTCAGAAATCCACCTGCCTCTGCCTCCCAGGGTGCTGGGATTACAGGCATCCGCCACCACCGGCCGGCATTGTTGTTTGTTAATAATAGCATTGCAACAGAGAATTCTGGACAGAACAAATGAATGAACTATATACCAAAAGACTCCAGACAATAGGGTAAAGAAGGGAAAGGACTTGGTATGGTGCAGTAAAAGCATAATTCACAAAGAACAATTTGACAGTAAATAGTAAAACTTAAAAATTACACTCTGAACCACCTGGGTAAATGAAAAGACAAAACCATAGACTAGAAAAAATTACAAATCACACATCCTGAAAAAGATATATATTTAAAATATAGCATTTTCTAAGCTGAAAAATAATGAAATTATTCAAGTATATGATGACAAAAACTAACAGACTTTTTAGAAGTGCATGTAGATAGCCAGTACTTTCATGGGTGTTTCCTTCTCATTAAGCATTAAAATAATGCAAAGCAAGGGTGCAGTAAAATGTATACCTATTTAAAACTGTGAAATAAAAAATACTGCTAATACCAAGTCATGGCTGAGATGTAGATAAGGTTCTCTTCTCTATTGCTGATGAAAATATAAAATGATACAGCTATTTCGAAAAGGTTTATATGTTCTTTCTTTTTTTATTGGATATATCCTATATTTACAATTCATTTCCCTTTTTTCTGGTTCCCCACCCCCAAAGGTCCCACATGCCCTTTTCCCTCCCCTTGCTCCCTCTTCCACCCCTTCCCTCTTCTCTGTTCTTGTATTCCCCTACACTGATGCTTTGATTCTTTCCAGCACCAGTGTCCACTCCTTTCTTCTTGTCAGACATCATTTGATACATGAATTGTGTCTTTGGTGTTCCAAGATTCTAGGCTAATATCCACTTATCAGTGACTGTATACCATGGGTATTCTTTTGAGACTGGGTTACCTCACTTAGTATGACGTTCTCCAGCTCCATCCATTTCTCTAAGAATTTCATGAATTCATTGTTTCTAATGGCTGAATAGTACTCCATTGTGTATATATACCACATTTTTTTTATCCATTCCTCCGTTGAGGGACATCTGGGTTCTTTCCAGCTTCTGGCTATTATAAATAAGGCTGCTATGAACATAGTGGAGCATGTATCCTTATTGCATGCGGGGGAATCTTCTGGGTATATGCCCAGTGGTATGGCTGGGTCCTCCAGAAGTATCATGTCCAGTTTTCTGAGGAACCGCCAGACTGATTTCCAGAGTGGTTGTACCAGCTTGCAGTCCCACCAGCAGTGAAGGAGTGTTCCTCTTTTTCCACATCCTCTCCAACACCTGATGTCTCCTGAGTTTTTAATCTTAGCCATTCTGACTGGTGTGAGGTGAAATCTCAGGGTTGTTTTGATTTGAATTTCTCTAATGACTAATGATGTTGAACATTTTTTAAGGTGTTTCTCAGCCATTCGAATTTCTTCAGGTGAAAAGTCTTTGTTTAGCTCTGTACCCCACTTTTAGATAGGGTTATTTGGTTTTCTGGGGTCTAACTTCTTGAGTTCTTTGTATACATTGGATATTAGCCCTCTGTTGGATGTGGGGTTGATGAAGATCTTTTCCCAATTTGTTGGTTGCCGATTTGTCCTTTTGACAGTGTCTTTTGCCTTACAGAAACTTTGTAATTTTATGAGGTCCCATTTGTCTATCCTTGCTCTTAGAGTATAAGCAATTGGTGTTCTGTTCAGGAACGTTCCCCCTGAGCCAATGTCCTCAAGGGTCTTCCCCAGTTTCTTTTCTATTAGTTTTAGTGTGTCTGGTTTTATGTGGAGGTCCTTGATCCACTTGGAGTTGAGCTTAGTGCAAGGAGATAAGAGTGGATCAATTCTCATTCTTCTGCATGTTGACCTCCAGTTGAGCCAGCACCATTTGTTCAAAAGGCTATCTTTTTTCCACTGGATCTTTTCAGCTCCTTTGTCGAAGATCAATTGGCCATAGATGTGTGGGTTCAATTCTGGGTCTTCGATCATATTCCATTGATCCGCCTCCCTGTCACTGTACCAATACCATGAAGTTTTTAACACTACTGCTCTGTAGTATTGCTTGAGGTGAAGGATATTAACATGAATTTAATATGTGATCCAGCTTTGTGTATTTACCCTAGAGAAGTAAAAACTTAATTTACATAAAAACTAATTCATGACTCTTCAAAAAACTTCTTTTTTTTAAAACGCACAAAACTGGCAAAATACCAAATATTTTACAGTGAGAAATAAATGCCCTGTCTTAGCAATATTGATGATTAGCCACAATTAGGTTGATTTAGGGAAAGGGAGAAATATAATGATTTCAAATGATCTTAGAGTATTTTGTTTGTCTGTTTTGATTTATACAGTCGAAAACTAAAAGAAATAAAACAGAAATTAGTGAATGGTACTTTTCAGCAACATGGATTGATCTCAAGGGTATCTTGCATAAAAGTTATAAGAATATAGAGTTGAATATACTCTGATTCTGCTTATAGAATATCCTCAGAGTGAGGAAATCCAATGGTTAATTGGGGTTGAGGTATGACAACATGCTGAGGCAATACAAGGTACAAACAATGGATGAGTTATGTTTATAAAATTCTTTTTTTTTTTGGTATTTTTTTGAGACAGGGTTTCTCTGTGTAGCCCTGGCTGTCCTGGACCTCACTCTGTAGACCAGGCTGGCCACGAACTCAGAAATATGCCTGCCTCTGCCTCCCAGGTGCTGGGGTTAAAGGCATGCACCACCACTGCTGCCTGGCTATAAGATTCTTTATATACTAACATATATGATAGTTACTAGCAGAACAGGTCTATCACTTGAGAAGGTTTTCATAGAAATAAAATGAACATGATAAAATGGGTTTCATTCATATATTTTATTTGGATAATATGATGTATGATGACTATATATATGAATTATGAAAGAAAAACTTCATCTCTCGTAGACATCAAACCACAGTCTCCCTGTTCAGTATTTTTATTTTTATATAATGATTATCTAAGAGATTTCATTTCTAGAAAACACATGATTATGTTTTCATGTCAAAATAAATTTGTCAACCAGGTGTGGTGGCACACACCTTTAATCCCAGCACTCTGGAGGCAGGGGCAGGAAGATCTCAGAGTTTGAGGCCAGGCTGATTTACAGAGCAAGTTCCAGGACAGCGAATGTTACATAGAGAAATCCTGTCTTAAAACACCCCCTCCCAAAACAAAATAAAACAACAACAACAAAAAAACTAAAGAAACAAGTATGTACAATTTTAAGCAGGTATTTATGTTCCAAATAATTTTTTTTGTTTTTTGTTTTTTGTTGTTGTTGTTGTTGTTGTTTTTCGAGACAGGGTTTCTCTGTATAGTCCTGGCTGTCCTGGAACTCACCCTGTAGACCAGGCTGGCCTTGAACTCAGAAATTCGCCTGCCTCTGCCTCCCAAGTGCTGGGATTTAACTATGAGCTGCAGCATTTGTGAGGCAGGGGCAGAGTTGCGGAGGCAGAGAGACAGGAGAGGCAGGAGGGCAGGAGGGGCAGGAGAGACAGGAGAGACAGGAGAGGCAGGAGGGGCAGGAGAGGCAGGAGGGGCAGGAGAGGCAGGAGAGGCAGGAGAGGCAGGAGAGGTGGAGGGGCAGGAGAGGCAGGAGGGGCAGGAGAGGCAGGAGAGGTGGAGGGGCAGGAGAGGCAGGAGGGGCAGGAGAGGCAGGAGGGGCAGGAGAGACAGGAGGGGCAGGAGAGACAGGAGGGCAGGAGGGGCAGGAGGGGCAGGAGAGACAGGAGGGGCAGGAGGGGCAGGAGGGGCAGGAGAGGCAGGAGGGGCAGGAGAGACAGGAGAGACAGGAGAGGCAGGAGAGGTGGAGGGGCAGGAGAGGCAGGAGGGGCAGGAGAGGCAGGAGGGGCAGGAGAGACAGGAGGGGCAGGAGAGACAGGAGGGGCAGGAGGGGCAGGAGGGGCAGGAGGGGCAGGAGAGGCAGGAGGGGCAGGAGAGGCAGGAGAGGCAGGAGAGGCAGGAGGGGCAGGAGAGGCAGGAGAGACAGGAGAGACAGGAGAGGCAGGAGAGACAGGAGAGGCAGGAGAGGCAGGAGAGGCAGGAGGGGCAGGAGAGACAGGAGAGGCAGGAGAGACAGGAGGGGCAGGAGGGGCAGGAGGGGCAGGAGAGACAGGAGAGGCAGGAGGGGCAGGAGAGGCAGGAGAGACAGGAGGGGCAGGAGGGGCAGGAGGGGCAGGAGAGGTGGAGGGGCAGGAGAGGCAGGAGGGGCAGGAGAGACAGGAGGGGCAGGAGAGACAGGAGAGGCAGGAGGGGCAGGAGGGGCAGGAGAGACAGGAGGGGCAGGAGGGCAGGAGGGCAGGAGGGCAGGAGAGACAGGAGAGGCAGGAGGGGCAGGAGGGGCAGGAGAGACAGGAGGGGCAGGAGGGCAGGAGGGCAGGAGAGACAGGAGAGGCAGGAGGGGCAGGAGGGGCAGGAGGGGCAGGAGAGACAGGAGAGGCAGGAGGGGCAGGAGAGGCAGGAGAGACAGGAGAGGCAGGAGGGGCAGGAGAGGCAGGAGAGACAGGAGGGGCAGGAGGGGCAGGAGAGGCAGGAGAGGCAGGAGGGGCAGGAGAGGCAGGAGAGACAGGAGGGGCAGGAGGGCAGGAGGGCAGGAGGGCAGGAGAGACAGGAGAGGCAGGAGGGGCAGGAGGGGCAGGAGGGGCAGGAGAGACAGGAGGGGCAGGAGGGCAGGAGGGCAGGAGAGACAGGAGAGGCAGGAGGGGCAGGAGAGGCAGGAGGGGCAGGAGGGGCAGGAGGGGCAGGAGGGGCAGGAGAGACAGGAGGGGCAGGAGAGACAGGAGGGGCAGGAGGGGCAGGAGGGGCAGGAGGGGCAGGAGGGGCAGGAGAGGTGGAGGGGCAGGAGAGGCAGGAGAGGCAGGAGGGGCAGGAGAGGCAGGAGGGGCAGGAGGGCAGGAGGGGCAGGAGGGGCAGGAGGGGCAGGAGAGGCAGGAGGGGCAGGAGAGACAGGAGAGACAGGAGAGACAGGAGAGGTGGAGGGGCAGGAGAGGCAGGAGAGACAGGAGGGGCAGGAGAGACAGGAGGGGCAGGAGGGGCAGGAGGGGCAGGAGGGGCAGGAGGGGCAGGAGGGGCAGGAGAGACAGGAGGGGCAGGAGGGCAGGAGGGCAGGAGAGACAGGAGAGGCAGGAGGGGCAGGAGAGGCAGGAGGGGCAGGAGAGACAGGAGGGGCAGGAGGGGCAGGAGAGGCAGGAGGGGCAGGAGAGGCAGGAGGGGCAGGAGAGACAGGAGAGGTAGAGAGACAGAGAGGAAGAGGCAGAAGCAGAGGCAGAGGCAGGCTTATCTCTGAGTTGCAGGCTAGCCTGGTCTTCATGGTGGTTCCAGGACAGCTAGAGCTACATAATGAAACTGTCTTGAATAAAACAAACAAAAAACATGAAAAAATAAGCTTATTTGAAGTCATATACAGGGGCTGGAGAGATGGCTCAGCAGTTAAGAGCACTGACTGCTCTTCCAGAGGTCATGAGTTCAAATCCCAGCAACCACATGGTGGCTCACAACCATCCATAACAAGATCTGACACCCTCTTCCAGAGTGTCTGAAGACAGCTACAGTGTACTTACATAAAATAAATGAATCTGTTAAAAAAAATCATACACAAAGGTTATCTTTCTCCCATTTTGTAAAACAATCTGATTATTGCTGATCATCAATATTGCTAGACCAAGCCATTTGTTTTTCAGAATTACTTTTATTTTTAATTTTAAAGACTAACCATAGCCCATGCCAGACATTGAAGCTATTCATATTACCATTCTATGCAAGATATGCTAAGAAACTGAAGTATTTCTGTCTATTGCTAAATCAATTATTTGAAATCTATAGTATAAAAAATTTAATAAATGTAGGTTTATATAATATTTGTATATTTTAAATAGATTTTTTCTGATTCACAACATTTAACTCTTTATTGACTTGTTTGTTCACATACACACACGCACACACACACACACACACATATGTTCATATATATGTTTACTTAGGGTCTTGCTATCTATCCCAAGGCTGTCTTGCAATTTACTAAGTAGCACTGCTTGGTTCTGAATTTCTGATTATCTTTCCTCAGTCTCATAAGTGCTGAGATATAGAAACAATTCTTGTGTCGTTTGTTTCAGACATTGTCTTTTCATGGGGGACTATGATCTCTAAGATAACAAAGTTCAGAGATTCTGAGGTGAGGATTTTAAAAGTCTATAAATGGGCAACTGGAATAATATTGAGTGGGTCTATTCCCACATCTTGATTTCCAACCCATGTATTTTGACTGTGGAGCAGAGTGTAGTTTCATGATCACTCAATTACCAGTCACTCTACAGGCATAATCTCTTTGCCACAGTTTCCTGACCAGTTGTAATTGTCCATGCATTCCATGAGTAGTGGGATAAATATTATGTGAGTCTATGAATAGTGATGCTGGAAAAATAATTGTAGGGGAAGACAAATCCATAGAATATACGCTGGTTCAGTAAGGTTGAATCTTCCTCTTACATCATTCTCAAGAGAAAGAATGTCATACCAAGGACACAGTGCTGGTTTTTACTGTTGGTTGATTCAGTACTCATCGCTAGCATTAGCCATACCACCTTCAATAAGGAGAAATCAGTGTTGTTGAGACTCTGGGTAACTTCTGTCCCTGCCTCCCTGGCCACCTTGCTGTGAGCCTATTGAGCAAGTACTAAGACAGCTAAGGAGAAAAAGATTATTTCCCCAGGTTATGTTATTGCCTATCAGTCATGTGATAAGTATCCTAGTACCACGTCAATGTGCAAGTCAAGTTAATATAGCTCCATGTGTATTCTTTTTACCCCATACTTAATTAATTTCTTTTTTTTTTTTGGAGATTCTTTTTTTAAAAATTTATTTATTGGATATATTCTATATTTACATTTCATTTCCCTTTTTCTGGTTCCCTGCCCCCCAAAGGTCCCACATCCCCTTTTCCTTCCCCATGTTCCCCCATCCACCCTTTCCCACCTCCCTGTTATAGTATTCCTTTATACTGATGCTTTGAGCCTTTCCAGAACCAGGGTCCACTCCTTCCTTCTTGTAGGACATCATTTGGTATGTGGATTGTCTTTGGTGTCCCAAGATTCTAGACTAATATCCACTTATCAGTGAGTGAATACCATGGGTATTCTTTTGAGACTGGGTTACCTCACTTAGTATGACGTTCTCCAGCTCCATCCATTTCTCTAAGAATTTCATGAATTCATTGTTTCTAATGGCTGAATAGTACTCCATTGTGTATATATACCACATTTTTTGTATCCATTCCTCTGTTGAGGGACATCTGGGTTCTTTCCAGCTTCTGGCTATTATAAATAAGGCTGCTATGAACATAGTGGAGCATGTATCCTTACTGCATGCGGGGGAATCTTCTGGGTATATGCCCAGTGGTATGGCTGGGTCCTCCAGAAGTATCATGTCCAGTTTTCTGAGGAACCGCCAGACTGATTTCCAGAGTGGTTGTACCAGCTTGCAGTCCCACCAGCAGTGGAGGAGTGTTCCTCTTTCTCCACATCCTCGCCAACACCTGCTCTTTCCTAAGTTTTTAATCTTAGCCATTCTGACTGGTGTGAGGTGAAATCTCAGGGTTGTTTTGATTTGAATTTCTCTAATGACTAATGATGTTGAACATTTTTTAAGGTGTTTCTCAGCCATTCGAATTTCTTCAGGTGAAAAGTCTTTGTTTAGCGCTGTACCCCATTTTTTGATAGGGTTATTTGGTTTTCTGGGGTCTAACTTCTTGAGTGTTTAGTATACATTGGATATTAGCCCTCTGTCAGATGTAGGGTTGGTGAAGATCTTTTCCCAATTTGTTGGTTGCCGATTTGTCCTTTTGACAGTGTCTTTTGCCTTGCAGAAACTTTGTAATTTTATAAGGTCCCATTTGTCTATTCTTGATCTTAGAGCATAAGCTATTGGTGTTCTGTTCAGGAACTTTCCCCCTGAGCCAATGTCCTCAAGGGTCTTCCCCAGTATCTTTTCTATTAATTTTAGTGTGTCTGGTTTAATGTGGAGGTCCTTGATCCAGTTGGAGTTGAGCTTAGTACAAGGAGATAAGAGTGGATCAATACTCATTCTTCTGCATGTTGACCTCCAGTTGAGCCAGCACCTTTTGTTGAAAAGGCTATCATTTTCCACCGGATGTTTTTAGCTCCTTTATCAAAGATCAATTGGCCATAGATGTGTGGGTTCAATTCTGGGTCTTCAATCCTATTCCATTGATCCACCTCCCTGTCACTATACCAATACCATGCAGTTTTTTTTTTAACACTACTGCTCTGTTGTATTGCTTGAGGTCTGGGATACTGATTCCCCCAGAAGCTCTTTTACTGTTGATAATAGTTTTAGCTATCCTGGGGTTTTTGTTATTCCAGATGAATTTGAGAATTTCTCTTTCTAACTCTATGAAGAATTGAGTTGGGATTTTGGTGGGGATTGCATTGAATCTGTGTATTGCTTTTGGCAAGATTGTCATTTTAACTATATTAATCCTGCCAACCCAGGAGCATGGAAGATTTTTCCATTTTCTGAGGTCTTCTTCCATTTCCTTCTTCAGCGACCTGAAGTTTTTGTCATACAAATCTTTCACTTGTTTGGTTATAGTCACACCAAGATACTTTATATTGTTTGTGGCTATTGTGAAGGGTGTCATTTCCCTAATTTCTTTCTCAGCCTGCTTATCCTTTGAGTATAGGAAGGGTACTGATTTGCTTGATTTGATTTTATAGCCAGCCACTTTACTGAAGTTGTTTATCAGCTGTAGGAGTTCTCTGGTGGAGTTTTTTGGGTCACTTAAGTATACTATCATATCATCTGTGAATAGTGATAGTTTGACTTCTTCCTTTCCAATTTGTATCCCTTTGACTTCCTTATGTGGTCGAATTGCTCTAGCTAGTACCTCAAGTACTATATTGAAAAGATATGGTAAGAGGGTCTGCCTTGTCTAGTCCCTGATTTTAGTGGGATTGCTTCAAGTTTCTCTCCATTTATTTTGATGTTGGCTATCGGTCTGCTGAAAATTGCTTTTACTATGTTTAGGTATGGGCCTTGAATTCCTGTTCTTTCCAAGACTTTTAGCATGAAAGGATGCTGAATCAAATGCTTTTTTAGCATCCAATGAGATGACAATGTGGTTGGCTTTTTTTTTTTTTTTTGAGTTTGTTTATGTAGTGGATTACATTGATGGATTTCCATATATTGAACCATCCCTGCATCCCTGGGATGAAGCCAACTTGATCATGGTGAATGATCGTTTTGATGTGTTCTTGGATTCGGTTGGCAAGAATTTTATTGAGTATTTTTGCATCGATGTTCATAAGGGAAATTGGTCTGAAGTTCTCTTCCTTATTTGGATCTTTGTGTGGTTTTGGTATCAGGGTAATTGTGGCTTCGTAGAATGAGTTGGGTAGTTTTCCTTCTGTTTATTTTGTGGGATAGTTTGAAGAGTATTGGTATTAGGTCTTCTTTGAAGGTCTGATAGAATTCTGCACTAAAACCATCTAGTCCTGTGCTTCTTTTGGTTGGAAGACTTTCTATGACCCCTTCTATTTCTTTGGGGGTTATGCGACTATTTAGACGATCTATTTGATCCTGATTTAATTTTGGTATTTGGTATCTGTCTAGGAAATTGTCCATTTCCTCCAGATTCTCCAGTTGTGTTGAGTATAGGCTTTTGTAGTAGGATCTGATGTTTTTTTTTTATTTCCTCAGTTTCTGTTGTTATATCTCCCTTTTCATTTCTAATTTTGTTAATTTGGATGCTGTCTTCTGTGCCCTTTGGTAAATCTGGCCAAGGGTTTATCTATCTTGTTGATTTTCTCAAAGAACCAGCTCCTGGTTTTGTTGATTCTTTGTATGGTTCTCTTTGTTTCAACTTGATTGATTTCAGCCCTGAGTTTGATGATTTCCTGTCTTCTACTCCTCCTGGGTGAAATAGCTTCTTTTTGTTCTACGGCTTTCAGGTGGGCCATTAAGTTGCTAGTGTATGCTCTCTCCTGTTTCTTTTTGGAGACACTCAGGGCTATGAGTTTTCCTCTTAGCACTGCTTTCATTGTGTCTCATAGATTTGGGTATGTTGTGCCTTCATTTTCATTAAATTCTAGAAAATCTTTGATGTCTTTATTTCTTCCTTGACTAAGGTATCATTGAGTAGAATATTGTACAGCCTCCATGTGTATGAGAGTTTTCTGTTGTTTTTGTTGCTATTGAAGACCACTCTTACTCTATGGTGATCAGAAAGGAGGCATGGGATTAGTTCGATCTTCTTATATTTGTTGTGGTCTGACTTGTGACCAATTATATGGTCGATTTTGGAGAAGGTACCATGAGGTGCTGAGAAAAAGGTATAGTCTTTTGCTTTAGGATGAAATGTTCTATATATATCTGTTAAATCCAATTGGTCCAAAGTTTCAATGAATTTCCCTGTGTCCCTGTTTAGTTTCTGTTTTCCTGATCGGTCCATTGAGGATAGTGGAGTGTTGAGGTCCCCCACAATTGTTGTGTTAGGTGCAATGTGTGTTTTGAGCTTTAGTAAAGTTTCTTTTACGAGTGAGGGTGCCCTTGCATTTGGAGCATAGATGTTTTGAATTGTGAGTTCTTGGTGGATTTTTCCTTTGACCAGGAAGAAGTGACCTTCTGTGTCTCTTTTGATGACTTTGGGTTGAAAGTCATTTTATCTGATATTAGAATGGCTATTCTAGCTTGCTTCCTGCGACCATGTGCTTGTAAAATTGTCTTCCAGCCTTTTATTTTAAGGTAGTGTTTGTCTTTGATCCTGAGGTGTGTTTCCTGTATGCAGCAAAATGTAGGGTCCTGTTTCTGTATCCAGTCTTTTAGTCTATGTCTTTTTATTGGGGAATTGAGTCCATTCATGTTAAGAGATATTAAGGAATAGTGATTATTTCTTCCTGTCATTTTTGATGTTATTTTTGTTTTTGAGTGGTTATCTTCTTTTGAGTTTGATGGAAGAAGGTTACTATTTTGCTTTTTCTAGGGTGTAGTTTCCCTCCTTGTATTGGAGTTTTCCTCCTATTATCTGTTGTAGGGTTGGGTTAGTGGAAAGATATTGTGTAAATTTGGTCTTGTCATTGGAATATTTTGATTTCTCCATCTATGTTGATTGAGAGTTTTGTTGGATATCGTAGTCTTGGCTGACATTTGTGTTCTCGTAGAGTCTGCATGAGATCCACCCAGGATCTTCTAGCTTTCATGGTCTCTGGTGAGAAGTCTGGTATAATTCTGATAGGTCTTCCTTAGAAACAATGAATTCATGAAATTCTTAGAGAAATGGATGGAGCTGGAGAACATCATACTAAGTGAGGTAACCCAGTCTCAATAGAATGCCCATGGTATTCACTCACTGATAAGTGGATATTAGCCTAGAATTTTGGGACACCAAAGACACAATCCACATACTAAATGATGTTCTACAAGAAGGAAGGAGTGGATCCTGGTTCTGCAAAGGCTGAATTCATCAGTGTAGAGGAATACCAGAACAGGGAAATGGGAAGGGGTGGATGGGTAAACGGGGAGGGAAAAGGGCATGTGGGACCTTTGGGGGGCAGGGAACCAGGAAAAGGGAAATGAAATGTAAATATAGAATATATCCAATTAAAAAAAAAACAGGGCTAGGCAATGTGCTGCTTGCATGTAATCCCAGCACATAGTAACAAGGCAGGATCATTGTGAGTGTCAGGTCAGCATCATGGGCTACAGAGTAAGGCTCCAAGAAATTACAGTAAACAGATAATATCTGAACTGAAAGATGTGTTATATCTAATTCTAATAAAAATAAAAGGACGTATTATGAATATCTATGTGCTAGTCAATTGGTAAATTGAAGTAAATTCCTAGAAACATAACCTCCAAAGACCGGATAATGAAGGAAAAAAAGACTAAATAGAATAGTAGCAAATAAAAGCGTTTCACAGGTGAATTCTACCAAACTTGGGGAGTAGAATTAATATAAATCCTTCTTAAATTCTCCCCAGAATCAAAGAAGTAAAAACAGTGAGGACTTATGCTGGGGATGAGAATAGTTTGAAGTGAAGCCCTTAACTCTAGAGGTGGAAATGAGTTTTTTCCCTTATAAAATTGACCATATAATTGGTCACAAAACAACCCTCAACCAATACAAGAAGATTGAAATAATCCCATGCATTCTATCAGAACACCACAGACTAAGGTTGGTCTTCAATAACAGCAAAAAAAACCAGAAAGCCCACATCCACGTGGAAACTGAACAATACTACTCAATGATAACTTGGTCAGGGAAGAAATAAAGAAAGAAATTAAAGACTTCTTGAAATTTAATGAAAATGTTGACACATCATACCTAACTTATGGGGCATGATGATAATAGTGCTAAGAGGATAATTCATAGCACTAAGTGTCCTGGAAAAGAAACTGGAGAGATTTTTTCATTGGATATTTTATTTATTTACATTTAAATTGTTATCCCCTTTCCCGATTCTGCCCCCCCCCCCACAAATCTCTATCCCATTCCCCCTCCTCTTGCTTCTGAGGGTGTGCCCTCACCCACCCACTCAATCCCACCTCCCCGCCATCACATTCCCCAGCACTGGAGTATCAAGCCTTCACAGGACCAAAGGCCTCTTCTCCCATTGATATCTGACAAGACCATTCTCTGCTACATATACAGCTGGAGCCATGGGTCCCTCCACATGTAGTCCGTGGTTGTTGGTTTAGACCCTGGGAGCTCTGGTTGGTTGATATTATTTTTCTTTCTGTGGGGTTGCAAACCCCTTTAGCTCCTTCAGTCCTTTCTCTAATTCCTCCATTGGGGACCCCATGGTTAGTTCAGTGGTTGGCTGGGAGCATCCACCTCTGTATATGTCAGGCTCTGGCAGAGCCTCTCAGGAGACAGCTATATCAGACTCCTGCCAGCATGCATTTCTTGGCATCCACAAGTGTCTGCATTTGGTGACTGACTGTATATGGGATGGATCCCCAGGTGGGGCAATCTCTGGATAGCCTTTCCTTTAGTCTCTGCTCCACACTTTGTCTCTGTATTTGCTCCCGTGAGTATTTTGTCACCTCTTCTCAGAAGGATCAAAGTACCTATACTTTGGTCTTTCTTCTTCTTGAGCTTGAGCTTCATGTGATCTCTGAATTTTATTTTGGATATTCTGAGCTTTTGGGCTAATATTTACTTACCAGTGAGTGCATAACGTGTGTTCTTTTGTGATTGGGTTACCTCACTCAGGATGATATTTTCTAGTTCCATCCAGTTGACTAAGAATTTCATGATAATCAACAAAGAGCAATAACAGTAGCCTCTGAAGTTTCCATGGCCAGTTACTAATTTGGAGATAACCTGTGAGTGGCATTGAAATTTTCATTAAATAACTCATATCTTGTGGGATATGTGCCATGTTAGCAGAAGAAAGAGGAGAATCTTTTGATTATCTCAGATGTAAGAAAGGCATTTAACAAAATTCAGTCCCTCCGAGTTCAAGGTCAATTTGTAGAGCAAGTTCCAGGACAGTCAAGCTTATACCATGAAGGAGTTGGAAAACAGATATTTGTGATAATATAATAGAACAAGGGGGCCATGTTCCAGCCCCAACAAGCAGTAGAACTCACAGCTTTGGCTATTTGGCTATTTGGTTATATAGTCAAGGAGAGAAGGGGAGTATTGGGACAATTGATGCTGGTTATCTGGAGCTAAGAAATTATTGGTGATTAAGAAGAGACCAGCATCACTGAGGTGAAATTCGGGAAGTATTTTCTAAGAGCACAAAGAAACTGTGTTCTAGAGAGAGAGCAACGATTGTACCTCGTGCTTTAGCTGGTCTTGTTACTGTATAAGAATCACTCTGGTGGTACTGGTTTTGAAGGCATGAGGGGGTCATGGAGAGCAGCTGAAGCTTGGAACTGTGAGAGGCCTGGAAAGGCCATTGATGAGGGTGCAGCCTCAGTTGCAGTTGATGGTTCAGCACTGAAGGGGTCATGCAAAGAAGTTGACGCTTGGCGCCCTGAAAATAGGTTATGCGAGACTATTGGTAAAGCCTAGTAGCAGCAGAAGACCCCCGTGTATTGTAGGTGTCATTACCATGGAAGGATCACCAAGAACAGCAACAGTGGCATGGAGTCAATCAAATTTAAATAAAAAAAAAAAAGCCAGAGCTGTGGGATACCTTCAGAGGAAAGCTGCTAATGGAGTGGAACCAGCCAAGGAGAAAGAACTTTGTTGTAGTCAACAAAGATTAAAAAAGGAGCTGGAGATCTGAAGACCTTTTTGACATCAGACATGGAGATACGGAGTTTGGAGTTTGCCTAGCTGGTTTCCTGTCTTGCTTTGGGGATTACAGTTAAGTGAATGAATCTCAGACGAGACTTTGAACTTAAGACTTTTAACATTGTGAGACTGCTATAGACTATGGGGACTTTGAAAGTACTTTTTTTAAATCATACTATGGCTAGGTATGGCCCCCATAGACTCATGTTTAAATAAGCCTATGGGGGCTAGGGGCTTATATTATATATAGTGCCAAGGCCCAGGGAGTGGCACTGTTAGGAGGTGAGGCCTTGTTGGAGTAGGTGTGTCACTGTGGGTATGGGCTCTAAGAATCTCATCCCAGCTGCTTGGAAGCCAGTCTTCTAACTGCCTTTGTGATAAGAGGTGGAAATCTCAGTTCTTACAGCACCATGTCTATCTCGATGCTGCCATGTTCCTGCCTTGATGATAATGCACTGAACCTCTGAACCTGTAAGCCAGCTCCAATTAAAGGTTGTCCTTATAACAGTTACCTTGGTCATGTTGTCTGTTCACAGCAGTAAAACACTAAGACAGTACTTTTTATGATAAAAGTTATTTAGTAAAATAAACAAAAATTTTTATTCTCTTATTGCTGAAAGAAAAAGAAAAGAAAAAAGTGCTGGTCTAAAGCAACTTAGGGAAAGAAAGATTTGGTTAGGTTCATAGTGAAGTCCATTATGGCAGGGAGGCATGACAGCAGGAGCATGAGGCAGCTGTCGTATTTCAGCACAGGCAGGAAGCAGAGAGATGGATATTGGTGCTCAGCTTTCTTTCTCTTTATTTTTCCTGGAATACCAGCTAGTGGAATAGTACTATTCATATATAAGATGAGCCTTCTTCCCTCCATTAGCCCAGCCTAGAAACTCATAAATATACCTAAACGCTTGTCTCTAGATCCTGTAAAGTTGATACAATTAAGCAGTAATTAACAGTAATAAGTGTTCTTCAACTTAATAAAATCATGTGTGATAAGCTTGCATGCCAGCTGTAATCTAGTCAGTAGTGAAAACATGAAGCTTTTCTTCCAAGAATAGGAACAAGACAAAGGTACCTGCTTTTATAGCTTTAATTCTGGAAGTCCAAGTCAGAACAAATGGTGAAGAGATAAATTAAAAGCACCCAGGAATAGAAGCAAAACTATCCGTTTTAAGAGAACTATCTTATATGTAGAAATCTCTGGTAACTATGTGCATGCATACACCTCGGTAGAATTAACAAACATTTAGTAAAGTTATATGATAGAAAAATCATACTAAAGTCATTCATATTTCTATAAGATTAGCAGACTGTCTGTAAATGATATTGAGAAAACAATCTCATTTATAATATCATTGTCTTGGCTGGTTTTGTGTGTTAACTGTGTTGACACAGGCTGGAGTTATCACAGAGAAAGGAGCCTCAGTTGGGGAAGTGCCTTCATGAAATCCAGCTGTGGGGCATTTTCTCAATTAGTGATCAAGGGGGCAGGGCCCCTTGTGGGTGGTACCATCTCTGGGCTTGTAGTCTTGGGTTCCATAAGAAAGCAAGCTGAGCAAGCCAGGGGAAGCAAGCCAGTAAGAAACATCCCTCCATGGCCTCTGCATCAGATCCTGCTTCCTGACCTGCTTGAGTTCCAGTCCTGACCTCCTTTGGTGATGAACAGCAGTGTGGAAGTGTAAGCTGAATAAACCCTTTCCTCCCCTACTTGCTTCTTGGACATGATATTTGTGCAGGAATAGAAAACCTAAGACAAATTGGTACCAGCATAGTGGAGTATTCCTGTGACAACCTGACCATGTTTTGGGGAGGACTGTGGAAGGACTTGGGAACTTTGGGCTATAAGATCCATTCAGTGTTAAGAGCTCTGGGATGTTGTATAGGCGCCTCAAAGACAATGTTGAGAACAGTGCAGATGATGGAGGTCTGGCTTGTGAAATTACAGAGGGAAGATTAAAGACTCTTATCAGGGCCATTGCTATTTTGATTGTGAATATTCTGTGGTTTTGGTTAGCTGAGGCTGAAGAATCACCTGTGATTAACAAGATACCAGAACTACTAAAGCAAAACCTTTGCATTTTGGGGACTGTTGATGGTAGTTAGCTGGAGCTACAAAATTAGAAGATTAGGTGATTAAGAAGAGACCAGGATCACTGAAGTGCCATTTTCTGGGAATTGTTTTCTGAGAGCACAAAGAGACTGGGTTCCAGAGATAGACAAGGTTTTATCTCATGCTGCAGCAGTACTTGGTAATGTGTAAGAGTCACCCAGGTGGTGCTGGTTTTGAAAGCATGAAGGGGTCATGAAGAGCAGCTGAGACTCAGCACTGTGAGAGGCCATGGAAGGCCATTGGTGAAGGTGCAGCCACAGTTGCAAGCCACAGATGGCCCAGGACTGAAGGGGTCATGCAAAGGAGTTGAGGCTTGGCACCATGAAGAGAGACTATGAGAGGCTATTGGTGAAATCTAGTTACAGTGGAAGACAGTAGTATTTTGGAGGTGTCAATACCATGAGGTGACCACCCAAGAACAGCAGCAGCAGTGGAATATGGGTAGCTAGAGCCTAGAAGACAAGGTGCATGCTACAATGGGCAGAGCTGGAAAAGTGACCCAAGCCCTTGGAGGAGCCCAGAACATCATGAGTGGATCCCAGACATTGGAATATTGGAGTTTGATTTTGCTTTTGATTGTGACTGTGCCCTGATATTTTTCCCTCTTGAAGAAGGCAGTTTAGTGAATCCCATAGTCACGAGATTTTGAATGTTTAAAAGACTTTGAATTTTAAAAGATACTGGATATTTTAACGGGATTGAACTTTTAATATGTAAAGACTGTGGGACTTTTAAAGTTATTTACATCTTGGGGATGAATGAAAAAGTAAGGGTTGAGGCTTAATAGTGATGTGTTTATGTGTCAAGTTGACAAGGGGTCAATTGTACTGGCTGGTTTTGTGTGTCAACTGTGTTGACACAGGCTGGAGTGATCACAGAGAACGGAGCCTCAGTTGCAGAAGTGTCTTCAAGAGATCATTTTCTCAATTAGTGATCAAGGGGGCAGGGCCCCTTGTGGGTGGTGCCATCTCTGGGCTGGTAGTCTTGGGTTCTATAAGAAAGAAAGCTGATCAAGCCAGGGGAAGCAAGCTCCTTCTTTCTGATCTGCTTGAGTTTCAGTTCTGACTTCCTTTGGTGATGAACAGCAATGTGGAAGTGTAGGCTGAATAAACCCTTTTCTCTCCAACTTGCTTCTTGGTCATGATGTTTGTGCAGGAATAGAATCCCTGACTAAGACAAGCATCAAAACAATAAAATGCTTGGGAATAAAGTTAGCTGGGTAAGTGAAAAATTTGTACACTGAAAGCCAAAACATTGCTGAAGGAAATTAAAGCACAACTAAAAAGTAAAAAAGTCCTGTTCCGTGGTCATTTATAATTGGCTCTAGAATAAATGAGCTCAAGCTTATTGGAAATGACAGCCATGCTTTTGCATCAGCATAATGCTTATATATGATTATATATAATCATATGTGCTTTTTATAACTGCTTTATTATTATTATTATTATTATTATTATTATCTCTATAGTTTTATATCTTGTACTTCAGACTTGATGGCCTTTTGAGTTCAAATTTAGGACTTTATAAATAGCTATCTTTCTTTAAAAGAGAAACAACTATCACTGGCTTATTTACTTATTCAGAGTAGCACATACTTCATAAGTAAAGGTTCGTTTCATCAGGAAGATGCAGAATATGACAATACATAGTATATGACAGTTCTTAAAAACAGGTAAAAATGAGCCATACTTTTAAAAGTAATTATATACATAAGCAGTTAAACTATAAAGGGACTATAAGTTGCAAACCGAGACTATGATTACCAATTGGCTGTTAAAAACCATTATTGTTAGGTAGGGATGCTTATATATAAGGAAGATACAAGAGTAAGGGTTGGTGGGTGTTATCTAATGAGTTGCTGGTGGCCATGTTTAGAAGCTCAGCTAGCAAACTAGATGGTATTTTGAGACCATGTTTAGATCAGTGTCTACAGGAGAAAGAACAAAATCAGAGGTTAATAGTAACTACAATTGTAGATAAATTTATTATTTTTCTCCTTTTCTCTCCCTTTCCTTTTCTCTCCCCCCAAATGAAAAGACCAAGGCATACCACAGAAGTTAGGGAACTCTTGTGTTTCCTTGGTTTTAGGTCCTGGTATGAAATGACTACTGCTATATTTGTAGACAAGTAGATGTAAATATGTACCTTCTGCCTTTTCTTTTTCTTTACTACAACAGGGTGCTTGAAAACCCTGCAGAGACTTGGTTGGCAGGGTAGCTGCTACCACTCCTGCTCCATATGTACTGTCTCCAGTGTGAAAGATATCTGTGGACAAATGCCATGCTGTAGTTAAGACACAGAGCTTTCTCCGGGAGAAAGAATGCATTTCTTTTCTCACGTGTTCCAGGAATGAGACATATAAGTGGTCTGGCTTTTGTGTTGATTCTGACAGGGAGTAATTGTACTTAGATTTGCTAGCTCCAATTATCAATATTTAAGTTGGTAAGAAGGAGTGAGGGCTGTGTTCAGAGTCAACTTTGTGTCCTGTCATAACTCAGTTGGGGCGAGCAATGGAGGATGGCCTTTCATAGTTGGGGTTATTCAATTTTTCTTTTAAAACATCCAAAACTGAATATAAATCTGAATTTCAAATTCAGAGACTGAGGACTGCTAGTCATTTAATTACATTTGGGTCCCGGTGCCATCTCTTCCCACTCCTAATTCCGAGTCTATATTTTTTTTCTTGTTCTTTTAGCTATTTCTTCAATGTTTTCACATTTCTAATAGTATTTCCTTAATGGATGCCTTTTTAAAACTAAGGTATTATTTAACATTTTTTCCATTTTAAATGACAATAATTAAACTGAATGCTCATGCACCTACATTCCTTTCCTGTCTTGTGTCCAAAATCCCAAATCACCACCTTTTGAGTCAGTAGTCAGTAGTTAACAATGACTATGTAGCTGTTTTCATGAATTTTGTATCATTCTTTTTGAGTCAACATTCAATTTTTATGCTGTGTATGTAATCATTTTCATAAATAAGGAACTCTGGCTGTGCTTCCTTTCTTGTATTGCTTGTTTTCACGGGTACTGACTGCTTGATCTTATTTACTCCATTTTCTAAATTCTAAGCTCTTAGTAGAAATAAAAATCTCCATTGAGTGTGTTCAATATATTAGGTATTTAATAAATGTAATTTTTCTCAGTAATGTCTTGTGGAACCCTGCCATCGTCTACATTAATATGTCCTGAAAAATGTCTTTCTTTCTTTACTAGGTCCCTTTGTTTCTTAGGCTAAACTACTTTTTGCCTTAATTTTGTCTTATTTGTTCATTTGACCAAACACTTTACCAGTAGCTTGCTTAAAAGCAAACAATGTAAAATAAAAATCAACATTTCTTATTTTAAAATGGATTAGCCTGCCCTTACCTGCAGACTGATAGTTTTGATGAACATAAAATTGTTACAATTAAGATACAGAATTGTGGGCATATATACTTATACTAGCCGGTACTCAGAAGGTTGAGGCAGGAGGATCAAGAGTTTGAGTTCATTTAGGATCTAGCATCCAGTGAGACTTTCACACAGACAGAGCTACAGAAGCAGACTCTACAGAACTGTGCAGGCCTAAGCAGTTTTCATCTCCCGAGCTGCTGTCTGTCCTGCTGTCAGTGCTGTAGTTCTTCCTATTCACACATTGTCTCCCTGAACACTTATGGATCCTCACTTTGTCCTCGGTACTGTGAACTTTAACTATGTCCATCATGGTATCTGGTTTTTAATTTTTGTTTTATTGGTGATTATATTGACTACAATCCAGTTCTTCCAATGTGGGAGCTTGTTTTCTTCTGGTGCATGTCGTTATGGGCCAGCTTAATTCAGTAGTTAGACTGTTCAAGCTCTGGCTACATAGAACTTCCAGTCAGTGGCTTTAGCTTCTTATCTTGAATTTAAAGAATGAGTTTCACTGATAACAAGTAGGGTAAGATTTTAGGAAGGATGTTTTTATAGGTGAAAGCAAGCTAGCAAACACCTGCATAGCAAGGACCAGGTCCTAGGGAGAGGATACTACTGAGTTAAGTGTAGAAGTTTGGAAAAGAATTGTCGATTGCATTAGTAATGCTGCTTTCTAATTATATGTTGCATTTCATTCTTACTTTATTTTTACACAAAAGACTAGAGCAAGTTTTTCCACTTTTGCATAGTTAAATGAAAATGAGTTTTCTACTAGATAAAAAGTATAGTAGTTATATTCCACTAACCTGTATAACAAACCACCATCAGCCTAGAAGCTTCAGACAACTGTTAACTGTTTCAATAGTTTAGTTGGGTAGTTTTCTCTCATAGTTTCTCATTTCGTTACAGTCAGGTAGTTGGTTGGGCAATAGGCGTCTGACGATTTGGCAAGGCTAGGTATATGTATGGTATTAGGAACTAGTTACTAGGATGTTGCCTTGTGACTTCAACATGTAGTGTGCTTTTAAAAGACTGACTACTTCATTTATTCATGCATCCTGAGAGACAGCAAGAAATAGGCTAATTTGGGGCTCACAACTGATTTAGTTCAATTCTGTCATGTTCTATTGCTTAGAGTGGTTGGTGTCAGAACCTGCCTAGATTCATGGAGAAAACCCACTCACTGTCTTTCCCTGTAAGACTCAGTTTGTCAGTATTACATTGCTATAGAAGAGCAGGGAATGGGAGCTGCTATGATTTCTAGAAATTTTAATATAAGTCCTTATTTAAAACATAAATAATTGTTTATAATTCTTTAAAGACTATATCCGTGTATTCTTGCATAGACATTATGTATGTATGTGTATATATTACATGTGTGTATGTGCATATATGTGTATACCCATATATATATATAATTATACACATATATACTTTTAGTTTATCATGGCTGCTATATAAAAATTCTATAAATCATAAAAGACAAGTTTATTTCTCAGAGTTCTGGAATTTGGGAAGTCTAAAGACAGAAAGTTATTGTCATGGGAGAGCTCATTTCCACATAAGTGACACCTTTTCATTACATCTTCACATTGTGTAGTAGAACAAACTCCATGGACCAGTCCTCTGCAAGGCACTAATGTTATTTGTGCTCTGCCCTCATGACTTTAGTCATCTCTGCAAAGGTACTGCCTTCTAATACCAGGATTAGGATTATGATATGTAAATTTGGTGTGACACAAAAATGTAAATTGTAGCACATGGGCTACAGAGATGGCTCAATAATAAAAAGCACTGACTGCTTTTCCAGAAGACTTAGGTTTGATTCACAGTACCAGCATGGCAGATTACAACTGTCTGTAACTCTAGTTTCACGGATATCATGTGCTCTCTTGAGTCCTCTGTGTGCACCAGGTTTGGATGTGGTACACAGACATATATTTAGGCAAAACATCAATAAAATAAAAATAAATACATCTTTAAAAAGAATGAATCATAGCACATACATAGACATACGCGTTGCACTGATATCAGTATGCTCCCTTACTCTTGGCCAAAAAAAGGAACCCAACTTTCAGTAAGTGTTCACAAATCTTAGAACTAACTTGAATCTGAAACTATCTTCATCCTCTAATTCAAGTCAGCATTCCCTGAACAACTGTTCCTGTTTTCTAAAGCTTCAGCGTCCCTTTGTATCACTCTCAGCTGATGAGCTTGCCTTTTCTCTGAGAATACTTAAGTCTTTTCATTAAAGTTCCAACTCTCTGTGCCATTACTAGGATCTTTCCTTTCTGTGACAATACAGTTGTCCCTTTTGGTTCATGTAATCAAGCAGTTATGGAACAAAAGTACTTAGAAAAATTGCATCTGTAGCATGTGTTGATTGATTATTAAAGCATTCCTTATAGATTGGTTATACTTTAATATCTTGAATAATTGTATAAAATCTTGTTTCTGAAAGAAATAGAATCCTAAGTATTCAAAAGCCAAGATTTTGCTTCTGTGAAATAAGACTCCAGTTCTTAAATTTATATTCTTAAGAACAGTTTTTGAATCATCAACTGAGTATGTAGTTTTTTGTGTTTTATTATTTACTTGCAAGGTAGTAAACACTACAGTGCCCTTAATTAAGTTCATTATGATGTTTCTACTTAACTTTTGTAATCGTAAGGATCTTTATTAAGCTGAAAGGTGTAGAAATCTTCCACTCTAGGGACACACACTGTTTAAAAGAAGCTAATTAGAAAGCTAGATGAGGCCTAGAAACCAAGAACAAAATCTCACTCCAGAGACTGGTTTTATATGAAGCCTTAGTTGCTTTAAAATAGGGCAATTAATTCTCTTCCCTCCTTCTTTTAACTTGACTATCCCTCCTGATGAAACTAGAGGTGTTGCCAGATGTCTTTGCTGTTAGGGGCATTATTACTTCCGTTGTGAAATCAGCTTTGGGCTCCTGTGTAAGTTACTTTTCTGATTAAACTTAATAACATTGACTTACTTGAGATGAGTGGTCCAGGATGGGGTAGAGGAAGTGCTTTTTTGACGATGCAGATTAGATATACTGCCTTATTAGATATCACTGTGTACAAGTTTTTAGAAAGTAGGAAGGTCCTTTTTGTTTCTAAGTATTCTCCTTCTTACATTGCATTTATAGTTCAGGGAAATGAGCACTTTCCATAGTTTAACTATTTTTCTTTCTCTTTTCATTCCCTTTCCATATCCTTTTTATATTTCACCTTCACCAAAACACCTTTCAGAAACACAAAGTAGATCTTTTCTACAAACTACGCCATGTGATGAATGAACTTATTGACCTGAGAAGGCAGCTACTGTCTGGTCACCTGACACAGGATCAGGTGCGGGAGGTTAAGCGGCATATCACCGTGCGTCTGGACTGGGGTAATGAGTAAGTATGACTATTACTTCAGTGTCTCTTAGTTTTTTTGTAACACAGTCCTCATAGAGATTAAACTTGATCTAAGTGTCTAATTATTAAAAGATATATCCTCCATATAGTTTTGCTAGGTCTTTTTTTTTCTTCTTCTAGCTATCAATGGTTCTAGTCTGAAGTTTTCTTAGCCTGTGTTTTTGTTTCTGTAAAAAAATTAAAGAATTGGACTGGATTATCCTCTGAGCTGTTTTCAGGAGATCAGAATCCTTTATTTTAAACCTTACTAATTACATTATACTTAAAAAGATTTTGTGGTGCTGTAGAGAAAAGGGGAAGTTGGTACAGTGAAGATGCCTCAGCAGATAAAGAAACTTGCTACTGAACCTTTCCAACTAAGTTCAATCTCGAGATTTTACAAGGTGGAAGAGAATCTGATTACTACAGCAAGTTCTTTGACTTCTGCTTGGGCATCTGCATACCTACACACACAACAGATAAATGTATACTTTGTGTGAGTGAGTGAGTGTGTGTGTGTATGCATGTGTAAGAGAGAAGCATTAGTGTTCTTTATATATTTTATACTCATAAAGTGAACCTGAATAAGCATAACCTATAAATAAAGATTTACATTTTAGAATACTCTTAACTCATTTGTCATTCACAAAGACTCCTGCATTTGAACAGTGAATATGATGATTTTCTGTTCCCTTAAAATAATGTTTGAGAGCTAGAAAGATAGCTCAGTGATTAAAACCACAGGCCACTTCTTCAGAGGACTGGGGTTCGATTGACAGCACCCAACATGGCAGCTCATAACTGTCTACAACCTCAATTCTAGAGGATCTGCTACTCACGGCTTCTTTGGCACCAGTCATGTACATGGTGCAAAGACATACATGCAGGCAAAACACCCATACACATAAAATAAAATAAATCTTTAAAAATAAAAATTTGAGACTTTGTCATTATAAATTGATATAGGTTAAAGTTGTATTTCTTCATAAATTTAATAATCGTTCATGTCCACTAAATTTTGAAGCAACCAGTTGTTTCCTACTTCAGACATATATGCTTGTTTAAATATATTTAAATATTTATATTCATGTCTTGAAGCCAAAGCATTTTGGAATGACAGAAAAGAAACCAGTAAATGAGACATGTGAATCGATTTCTGAAAGGTAGGAAATAAGTTACTGACAGAAGAAGCCAATATAGGCAGAGAGAACTTCAGCTAACATTGGAATCAGTCAGCTCTGAAGCTCCCAGAATCAGGCGATATGAGAGGGACCTTAAAAGGTCACAGTGATGGTTTTCAAGTCTGTATGATGAATAATCATTTCTTGAGAAGAATTAATAGCCAGTTGCTTGCTTTTCCTTTATATTAGAAACTATCAGCCTCAAAGAAACTGGGCAGCTGGAGGAAGGATTAGGACCTCGTGTATTGTGGCATTTAAAGGCTTCATATAATGGCCAAGTCCCCTACTCTTACCAGAAAAGAAAGCTTGCCAGTCATCTACTTATGCACAAAACTTTCTACATTTCTAGTACATTTTACATATAAATGAACAATTAGATTTCACTGATATTTAAATAGATTATCTCTCAGGAAAGAGGGAGATCAGGATTAAAAAAAAATCTAGACCTATATATTTAACTAGATTATCTCTCAGGAAAGAGGGAGATCAGGATTAAAAAAAAATCTAGACCTAAGGGAAATGACTTATCTTTTAAGAGAATGGAAAGTCACTAAAAACTTCAAGAACAAAACAAATTCCTCCAGTATCTACAAAGAGAATTAAGAAGGCTCCTTATGTAGAATTAGTCAATAAAGAAAGAAGGAATATGATTTCTAAAATAAAACACATAAATTTTATGTAATTTCCTTGAAAATAAAACAAAAAATACAGAAAATCATTCACTGAATACATTGACTGTTAGAGAATCATTACTGAGGAGGTTCAAGATCAAATCAAATTCCCAGAAAAAGAGCAAAGACAATGAGATAATGTTTATAAAAAATTGGAAGTCCCAGAGCCAAAACAAGCACCTTCCAGATACAAAGGGATCACTATTCAGTTAAAGTTAAAAACAAACAAACTCTAGATTAATGTTCATTAAAACTTTCTAAAACTTTCAGGAATGAATAGAAATTCTTAAAGGTCTTTAGATAGAGAAACAAACTAATCTTTCTTCCAAAAGAAACTAATCATACTAGATTAAAAGTTTTGTCATTAGTACCAGATACTGGAAGATAATAAAGTAGTTGCTTTAGAGTTCCATAAGGGAAATGATACAGTGGCCAGAGTTTTGTAAGTAGTCACATTAACTGATGGTGTCAAATAAAGCAACTTTTATGTATTCAACGATACATAGTAGCTATCTCTCATTTCCTTTTTGTAGGTGAAACTTGGGAAAAGAAACTAAGTATAAGAATAAATCAGGAGCCGGGCCTGCACACGCCTGTAATCTCAGCACTTGGGAGGCAGAGGCAGGCGGATTTCTGAGTTCGAGGCCAGCCTGGTCTTCAGAGCGAGTTCCAGGACAGCCAGGACTACACAGAGAAACCCTGTCTCAGAAAAAAAAAAAAAGGAATAAACCAGGAAATATAAACTAATATATCTGAGTGAATCCAACTGAGAGTGCTTGTTCTATTACTTGAAATAAGAGAAATAAAATGGAAATTGATTTAATTTTTTTTGTTTTTGTTTTTTTGAGACAGGGTTTCTCTATGTAGTCCTGGCTGTCCTGGAACTCACTCTGTAGACCAGGCTGGCTTCGAACTCAGAAATACACCTGCCTCTGCCTCCCAAGTGCTGAAATTAAAGGCATGTTATTTATTTATTTATTTATTTATTTATTTATTTATTTATTTAATTTTGGAAGAGACAAGATCCTATCCTGTTTGTTTTGCTTATTAGCTCTGGACTGTACATTGTAATCCTTGTTATATACTAAACTACTCATATGCTTTGATATGCATGAATTAAAGTTCTTCCTGACTGTACACTGTAATCGTTGTATACTAAACTATATACTGTGGTATACATGAATGAATTAAAGTACATTGATCAGATAATGTTCTCTAAATTAATGACTTGGAACAATAAAAAACTAGGTAAAATATATAATATGTTAAATTACAAAACAACTAATGACTCTGGGTCCTCAGTCCCAAGTACTACTAATTATACTATAAAGTATCATTGTGCTTACCTTAAGAATCAATAGTAGTAGACAGGAGTGGTGGTGCATACCTTCAATCCTTTTACTCTGGAGGATCTCTGTGAGTTTGATGTCAGCCCAGTCTACATAGTTCCGGATACCCAGGACTAAAGAGGGAGACCCTGTCTCAACAACAACAATAACAACAAAAATCTCAAAAAGCAAAAGCAAACTAACAAAACCCCTGATAATAATTAATGAATTTGAATCAATGCCTCTAACAGTTATACAATTCATCATATTGAAATTTAACTACAATCATAAAACCAGTTAATAAAGAAGATAAATGTTGTGATCATAAAAGGAGAAAGCAGAATAAGAATATGTTCTATGGGCATGTAGGGGAAGGGGTTGCCTCAGCAGCCCTTGCCAAGGTATCCCTTCCCTCTGAGGGACCAGACACATGGCAGTATAGTATGGAATAGAGTTTATCAGGGCATGGGGAGGGGAGTTAAGGGGGGAGTAGAGGCAGAGAAAGACAGAGGGAGAGAGTAGAGAAGGAGAGGCTGGCCATGACCACTTGGAGAGAAGGGCGGAAGAAAAGGGGAATGGAAGGACCCAAGAGGACAAGAGAGAACAACAGTATAAGCGAAGCAGGAGAGAGTAAGGCAAGAGAGGACAAGGAGGGGCTGAGCAGCCCCTTTTATAGTGAGCTAGATCTACCTGGCCATTGCCAGGGAACTATGGGGAGGGCCATACCTGGCTGTTGCCAGGTAACTGTAGGGTGGGGGCTTAGACAGAATCCTAACAATAAATGTATTTGAAATATCAGTTAACTTTCCACTGTAAAGCTTGGAACACAAACCAATCATATTTTACAATCTTTTTATTTTTAAAAGATTTATTTATTATATCTAAGTACACTTCAGACACACCAGAAGGAGCCATCAGGTCTCATTACGGATGGTTATGAGCCACTATGTGGTTGCTGGGACTTGAACTCAGGACCTTTGGAAGAGCACTCAGTGCTCTTAACCACTGAGCCATCTCTCCAGCCCCATATTTTACATTCTTAATGAGGGCAGTTTAACATCTTAGATACAAGTACAGATTATTCTTGAAGAAAACTAAGGAGAGTGAAAATACCTTTGGTAGTTGTAGAACTTTGATCTTTACAACTTTTTTTAGTGAAGTGTGTGTGTGTGTGTGTGTGTGTGTGTGTGTGTGTGTAATATGTCCATTTTAATAAAGAAATCAAAGAAGCACAATTCCACTGTGTCCCTCCTTTCCCTGTTCTCCATCTTCCTTCTTCAGACACCTCTTTCTTCCTCCAGTTTTCTTCATTGTATCATTAGAAAATAAAGTTGAAACCCAAACAAAAATTTTGTAGGCCTTTCTCTATTTTTTGTTGTTATTGTTTTCTTTTCTCCTTTTATTCTTTTCTCATATAATAATTCTGACCACAGCCTCCCCTCCCTCCACTTTTCCCTTCTCCACTCCTTCTACCTCCCCTGGCTCCCAGATCCACTCCTCTTTTTCCCTTCAGAAAAGAGTAGCCCTCTCAGGGATGTCAGCCAAACATGGCATAACAAAATGCAATAACACTAGGCACAACCTCTCATATCAAGGCTGGGTGCGTCAACCCAGTATGAAGAAAAGGATGCCAAGAGCAGGAAAAGAACCTGGGACAACTCCCTTTTCCATTCTCACTGCTAGGAGTCCCACAAAACCTAAGCTGAAAGCCACAACACAATCGCAGAGGATCTAGCATAGACTTAGACAGGGTCCATTTGTCACTTCAGTCTCTGAGCCCATATAAGTCCAGCTTAAGTTGATTCCTAAAGCTGTGTTCTTGTGATATCCTTGACCCCTCTGGCTCCTATAATCTTTCATCCCCTACTTCTGCTGGATTTTCTAAGTTATACTTAATATTTGGCTATGATTGTCTGCCTCTGCTCCCATCAGCTGCTGGAGGTAGCCTCTTTGATGACAATTGGGCTTGGTATCAGTCTGTGAGTACCACAGAATGTTATTAGGCACCATTTCATTGGCTTTCTTTTTTCTTTTTTTTGTTTCATTTCTTATTTTTTTATTGGATATATTCTATATTTACATTTCATTTCCTTTTTCTGGTTCCCCGCCCCCCAAAGGTCCCACATGCCCTTTTCCCTCCCCCTACTCCCTCATCCACCCCTTTCCACTTCCCTGTTCTGGTATTCCCCTACACTGATGCTTTGATCCTTTCCAGCACCAGTGTCCACTCCTTTCTTCTTGTTGGACATCATTTGGTATGTGAATTGTGTCTTTGGTGTCACAAGATTCTAGGCTAATATCCTCTTATCAGTGAGTGCATACCATGGGTATTCTTTTGAGACTGGGTTACCTCACTTAATATGATGTTCTCCAGCTCCATCCATTTCTCTAAGAAAGTTTTGCAGGCAAATAGATGGAACTAGAAAATATCATTCTGAGGGAGGTAACTCAGACCCAAAAGGACATGCATGGCATGTACTCACTAATAAGTGAATATTAGCCAAAACGTACAGAATACCCAGGGTACAATCCATGGAACTCAAGGTTAACAAGCTGAAGGGCCCAAGTGAGGATGCTTCAACCTCACTTGGGAGGGAGAAGAGAACAATCATGGGAGGCAGAGAGAGGGAGGGAGGGAGGCACCAAGGTGGGAGAGGAGAGGAGGATGGGAAAAGAGGAAGATGATCAGGTAATGGGGTGGGGGACAGGAGTGAAGCCTGAGGGCCAGCAGAATGAATGGAAACAGGCAACCTCCAGAGGTAGGAGGTGAGGATACCCCTTTAGAATGTGCCAGGGACCTGGGAGGTGAGAGACTCTAAGGACTCAAAGGACTTAGATGAAATGCCCAACAGTGGGGAGAGGGCAATTGTAGTGTCCACCTCCAGTAGAAAGACAGGGCATCAAGTGGAGGGATGGGGTTGCCATCCCACAGTCAAAAACTCTGACTCAGAATTGTTCCTGTCTAAAAGAATTGCAGGGACAAAAATGGAGAAGAGACAGAGGGAAAGAAGGTCCAGTGACTGGCCCAACTTGATGCTTTGTTGTGCTTATAGACAGGAGCCTAGCATGGCTATCCTCTGAGAAGCCCAACAAACCACTGACTGAGTCAGAAGCAGATACTTATACCTAAACAATGGACTGAAGTTGGGGACCCCTATGGTTGAATTAGGGAAAGGCTGGAAGAAGCTGAAGAGGAGGTCAACCCCATAGGAAGACCAGCAGTCTCAACTAACCTGGACCCCTAAGATCTTAGATACTGAGCCACCAACTAGACCGCATATAGGAGCTGGTCTTAGGCCCCAACAAACACAGCATATATACATACATATATAGACATATACATACATACATACATACATACATACATACATACATATCAGAGGACTGCCTGGTCTGGTCTCAGTGAGAGAAGATGGACTAGCCCTTCAGAGACTTGAGGCCCCAGTGAGTAGGGTGGACTGCCAGAGTGGAGGTGGTGATGGGGGAGGCATCTTCTTGAACTAGGGGAGGAGGAATGGGATGAGGAACTGTGGGAGAGTGGACTGTAAAAAAAAAAAAGTTCAAAACAAAACAAAAGTTAACTTCCAAAGACCCAAATAATCCAATTTAAAAATGGGGTATATGCTGGGCGGTGGTGGTGCACGCCTTTAATCCCAGCACTGGGCAGACAGAGGCAGGCAGATTTCTGAGTTTGAGGCCAGCCTGGTCTACAGAGTGAGTTCCAGGACAACCAGGGCTACACCGAGAAACCCTGTCTAGAAAAACCAAACCAGACCAGACCAGACCAAAACAAAACGCCATAAAGAAAAAGAAAAAAACAGGGAGGGGGGTACAGATCTAAACAGAGAATTGACAAGAGAAGAATCTTGAATGTCTGAGAAATGTTCAGAGTCCTCAGTCATCAGAGAAATGCAAATCAAAACAGCCCTCACCACCAATCAGGTGTGATTCTACCACACAACAATCAGAATGACTAAGATCAAAAACTCAAGTGACAGCACATGCTGGTGAGGATGTGGAGAATGAGGAACACTCCTCCATTGCTGGTGGGAGTGCAAATTGATTCAACCACTCTGGAACTCAATCTGGCAGTTCCTCAGAAAATTGGAAATATCTACCTGAGGACCCAGGTATACCACTCTTGGACATATACCTAAAAGATGCCCCACCATACCACAAGGGCACATGCTCTGCTATATTCATAGCAGCCTAATTTGTAATAGCCAAAAGCTGGAAACAACCCAGATGTCCCTCAGTTGAAGAATGAGTGTGAAAAAGTGGTTCATTTACACAATGGTATACTATTCAGGTATTAAAAATGAATTTTCAAGCAAATGCACAGAATTAAAAAATATCCTGAGTGAGGTAACTCAGACCCAAAAGGACATTCATGGTATCTACTCACTGATAAGTGGATATTAGCCAAAATGTACAGAATACCTAGGACAACCTGCAGACCTTAAGAAGTGTAACAAGCAGAAATGACTAAGTGTAGAGGCTTCCATCCCACTTAGAAAGGGGAAGGAAATATTCAGGGGGGCAGGTGGAGGGAGGCATCTTGGTGGGAGAGGAGACGGGGAGGAAAAGGGGAACAAATATGGGGAGCAGGGGGCAGAGATGAATAAACTGTTCATTCTCTCTCCTAAAGTAGCTTATATAAAGGGTAAGTCCAATAATTATATCCCGTGCAAGGAGCCAAAAATAATATACCTAGAAGTTAATTTCAGTTCATTAATTTTTAATACCTTCCAGAAAGACTGTTCTGTAAGCCTCTAATTTCATCACTGTAGTAAATGTAAAATGATCAAACTGATTTTTGCCTTATAAAAAATGCTCAAAAGGAGAAATATTTTTATTGCTGCTTTTATTTTTTGAGATTGTAATATATTACATTGTTTCTCCCTTTTATTCCCTCCAAACCCTTACATATGTTTGTCTTGACTTTCCAATTCATGGCCTCTTCCTTTTAATAATTGTTGTTTCATACATATGTATACTAATATGTATATTCCTAAATATAACCTGCTCAGTCTGTAAGATTATACTTATATGTATGTTTTCAGGGCTGACCATTTGATATTGCCTAACCCATTGAATGTTCTTCCCTGGAGAAGACTATTTCTCCCGCTCTCAGGTCTTTAGGTGCCACTCTTTCTTTGTGTAGAGTTGGGCCTTGTCCCTCAGCTACTTCAGCACTTTAGTGTGACTGTTATTGTTACCTTGCTCAGCTCATGTTTGCCTGTCATGTTGGTCATACTTTATGGGTGTAGCTTTTGAGATTACTAGAAAACAATCTCAAAGTTCCTGCTCCTCTGACTCTTATGCCCCCTCGTTTGTCATGTTCCCTGAGCTTTAAGTATTAGAATTTTTGGTTTCTTTATTGTTCTTGTTTGTTTTTTGTTGTTGTTGTTTGTTTGTTTGTTTGTTTGTTTGTTTTTGATGTGTCCATTGGGATTGAACTCCACAGCTCTGCATTTTGATTGGTTATGGTTTTCCGTAATGGTCCCCGTCTCTTGTAAAGAGAAGTTTACTTGCTTTCATGATGGCAGAAAGTGCCATGAAAGCTTCTGAAGGAGGGAGGCAGCTAACAGTCCCACCCAGCTGTAATGCTTATGAAGACCCAGAATGGCATGATAAACTTAAGTGTGCTGTAGTGGCATGTGCTCTTTTTAAAAATTATAGAATTTATGTGTTGGATTCTTTAGGTAGAAAGCTCAGATTTCAACAATATGTAAGTATTAAGACTTAAGTTGTATTAAAATTGTTTCTATATATTTTGCTGTAAAAATGATATTGACAGTGGAAGTATGTAAGATAGGGGAGGAGAGAAATTATAAAGAGAATGAGATTAAGAAAGAACAAAAAGTTGAGCAGAGAGGTAGACACATGTAAGACTGACACTCAAGGTACTGAGTGCTAAGATCATTATAAATCCAAGGCCAGGCTAAGCTACATTGTGAGATTCTTCCTGAAACAAATACAAGTAAAAGAATTAGAATTATAAACTTATAAATGGTTTGAGGAAGAGAAGATTGAAAAGAAAAAGATAGTTAGACAACATGACTCCAGCCAGTGCTGAGGCTGGAGTGGTTTTTTTTTTTTTTTCTGCTTTTATACCATTCTGGGTACTTGCAGAGATTAGGGTCAGTTCTTAGATCAAAGACAAAGTAATCAAACAATCAATAAACAAAGCCCTGTGATCACTGTTTATTGGGGCTTACCAGGATGACCAAGATAAAAGGAAAGCCACATATTTGCTGACTGTGTTTACCTTGAGCTTTGTATTAGCCTAAATGTGATATTCTTATCTGAGCCTACTTTCTTGTTAGAGCCCAATGTCAGATTCTTCCCAGTTTTCTAAAGTGGCCCCAAAAACTCTCAACAGGTTTATAATATGCAAAAAGTGTCACTGGATGATTTTCTTCTGCATAGATTTTTAAGTTTGGATTCCTGGTTAGATGTATGGTTAATTGTTTCTCTCAGGACATATGAAACCAGTAGACTACCTACTGACTTCTTAGGTTCTTCTGGGGTTGGAGGCTGTGTACTCAGCAGCTGTTCTTACTCTGTTTTGACCGTGTATGGCCAAAAAAAAAAATCCTTGAAGTTTTAGTTGTAGACCAACAAGTCTCTTGGTTCCCCTTTTCTCCAGGTTGGCCTTTCTTTCACTGTCTCCTTTACTCTCTGTTCCCCCTCCTCCTCTTCTCTCTTCCCTTTCCTCTCCTCCTGTCACTATATTTTGTAATTAGTACAATGCCTGACCTTGGAAGTTAGTACATAAATGTATTTTTGAACTAGAATGAACTCCTGCCATTCGTACTGGTCACTCATGAACCAATTGGTATTTTTTTCCTAGATTGAAGTGCTGACTAAGAATTATTCCTCAAGCTATTACAACTACACTATTATAATACAGTAACTTTTACCCATTGTGTTTTATAAAAAGATAAGGGAAAGAAGGGATATGTTTAGAGGATGTTCAGTCAGGTGTGGGGGAAGAGGGTGCCTCTTTGAGCCCATACTGAGGCATCCCTCCTTCTGAGGGACCAGCCACATGAATAGAATCCTATAGAATGGAGTTTATTCAGGACATGGGGAGGGGAGTTGAGAGGGTAGGAGGGAGAGACAGACAGACAGACTGATGGGGGAAGTAGAGGCTGGCCATGAACATATGGAGGGGTGGGAAGAGACAGGGAGCATGAAGAGAGGACAGAGCCAGAGCAAGAAGGTAAGAGACCACAGGCAGTGGTGGTGCACGCCTTTAATCCCAGCACTTGGGAGGCAGAGGCAGGTGGATTTCTGAGTTCGAGGCCAGCCTGGTCTATAGAGTGAGTTCCAGGAGAGCCAGGACTACACAGAGAAACCCTGTCTCAAAAAACAAAACAAAACAAAACAAAACAAACAACAACAACAAAAAAAGAAGGCAAGAGAGGAAGAAACAAGCATCCCCTTTTATAGTGACTCAGGCATACCTGACTGTTGCCAGGTAACTGGGGCAGAGCTTAGACAAAATGCTAACTTTATCCATTGGTATATAGGCAATTATCACTAGAAAGATACTAAATATAATGGAAATACTACACTTTCAAATCAAGATAGACCAAACTTGAGGAAAATTCACCTATCTTCCTCAAAAGGGTACTTTTAATCTTTCTAAACCTCCATTTTTCATACTTCAAAAATACAAAACAAAATGTGTCTAGCTGGATTTCATGGTGCAGGCCTATAACTAACTACTTAGGAGGCTAAAGCATGGGGGATCAAAAGTTAAGGTCAGCCCAAATAACTTATTAACTCTACTGCAGAAAGGGGGTAGCAAAGGGGAGAGCTGGAAGGGCTTGATATTACGCATAGTAGGACTATGTGTAATTGCAGTAGCTATGCACACTGCCACACTGGTGAGTGTTTACATGCCTTAGTCCTCAAAATAGCAATGGCAAAAGTAAGGTATGAACCATGTGATCTGACATTTGTGCCCTTCTTGTTATTCTACTTCATGGCTCCCTCATTTGAGTGAAGATGAACAGAGATCATCTTGATTGTTCCTTACATTTCAGTTTTGTCTGTGAAGTCATTTATAGGAGCAAATAGCCAGAAACCTCTTTTTCAGGATGAGACTCACATGGAACTTGTAATAATTACATTTCCTTAGTAATAGCTTTACTTTCTTCAAATGAGAATAATTACTAGTTTAAATTTTGCAAACTTTTTTTTCTAAATTGAAAATGATCATAGTAGAGACAGAAAGACTAATGAACAGTCAGGAGTGTGTGTAGTGGATGCCAGACAGATCTGACAGGCAGTGCCAGGTACACAGACATATCCCGAGTCTAACATCGCTTGGGTCTCAGCCCGTCAGGCTTCTGCCTGCACCCAGGACCTGGGCAGCACTGTGGGTTTTCTGTGTGCCAGCCCTGTTGGGGGACGTTTGCCCAGCAGACTGGTCAGCAGTGGGAGGGGCTCTCCGCCATCTTGGCTCCCTGACACCTGACAGATCTGACAGGCAGCACCAGGTACACAGACTTATCCTGGGTCTAACATTGCTTGGTCTCAGCCTATCAGGATTTCTGCCTGCACCCAGGGCCTGGGCAGCTCTGTGGGCTGTCTGTATGCCAGCTCTGTCAGTGGATGTTTGCCCTGCAGAGTGATCAGCACGTGGAAAAGGTCCCTGCAGCATCCACCATCTTCGCTCCCTGACAGAGCAGACGGGAAGCACCAGGTTCACAGAGACAAGCTGAGTATAACATTGCTTGGGGCAAGACACACTAGGGCTGCAACGACACAAGAGGAGGGCAGCACATCAACAATCTGTGCCAGGGGAAACCCAGTATCCAGTGGTACGGAAATAGCCTTATAGGCTCAGAGGAGGTTCAAGCACCAGCCAGTGACAGCAAGGCCAACTAACGCCAGAGATAACCAGATGACAAAAAGGCAAACGTAGGAACGTTACTAACACAAATCAAGGCAATATGGCACCACCTGAACCCAATTCTTCAACAACAGCAAGTCCTGGATACCCCAACACACCAGAAAAACAGAAAAGACTTGATCCAGTATTGTAGGGGAGTACCAGAACAGAGAAATGGGAGGGGCTGATTGGGGAATGGGCGGAGGGAAGAGGACTTATGGGACATATGGTGAGGGGGGAACTGGGAAAGGGGCAAGAATTCGGAATATAAACAAAGAATATAGAAAAAAAAGAAACTAAGCAAATAATTCAGCAGCAAACAGTACTTAGGTAAAGAAATTAAAATCCCCATTGGTATCTAAGTAAGTGGAGAAAGAACTAAATGTGAGAGTTCTCTGGCTACTGTGCCACACCTGGAATGATGGACCCGGGGCTTCAGCTTGCTTGTCCACTCAGCCACACAACCATACACCGTCCCATCAATCTACACAGAAAACTTGTTAAGTTCTTTTCTGTCACATCATACTAACAGTATTAGATACAGGGAACATATCAGTTTTGAGTCAAGCAAATTATTACAATTCTTTTTGAGAACAATGCTTTTAAGTTCTTAAAAGTAGCCAGAATGAAGCGCCTTTTCAGTAAGTACATCAATTTCATTATCTTGAGAAATAAAGGATTAACGACTTAGTAAAAAAATAAAACAAAAAACTGAATTACATTTCCCATGACCACTCTTTAAAATAAAAGCTTTAATTTTCTTTTTTATTTAAGTGTATGCACATACTGTCTGCTTGGAGGAGTTACAGCAGTTGCCTGAAGAGGCAAAAGAGGGCATCAGCTCCCCTGGAGCTGGAGGTACAAACAACTGTACAAACTCTTTTCTTTTTTTTTTTTTTAATTATTTTCTGTATTCTTGTTTACATTCCAAATGTTTTTCCCTTTCCAGGTTCCCCCCTCCCCCTAAGTCCCATAAGCCCTCTTCCCTCCCAGAATTCCCCAATCAACCCCTTCCCTCTTCTCTCTCCTGGCAATCCCCTAAAATGCTGCATCAAGCCTTTCCAGGACCAGGGCCCTCTTCTCCCTTCTTCTTGGGAATCATATGATTTGCTAATTGTGTCTTGAGTATTCAGAGCTTCTGGGCTCATTTTTTTAAAATTTTTTTATTGATATATTCTATATTTACAATTCATTTCCCTTTTTTCTGGTTCACTTCTGGGCTCATTAATATCCACTTATCAGTGATT
Organism: Apodemus agrarius; assembly: GCA_964023405.1. Lineage (NCBI taxonomy): Eukaryota > Metazoa > Chordata > Mammalia > Rodentia > Muridae > Apodemus > Apodemus agrarius. The sequence goes on along the minus strand of OZ030012.1, from coordinate 109,914,767 downwards.
GCATTTCATGTGTATTCTTTTGTGATTGGGTTAGCTCACTTAGAATGATATTTTCCAGATCCAACCATTTGCCTACAAATTTCATGAACTCATTGTTTTTAATTGCTGAATAGTATTCCATTGTATAAATATACCACATTTTCTGTATTCATTCCTCCATTGAGGGGAATCTTGGTTCTTTCCAGCTTCTGGCTATTATAAACAAGGCTGCTATGAACATAGTGGAGCATGTGTCCTTGTTGCCTGCAGGGGAATCCTCTGGGTATATACCCAGGAGTGGTGTGACAGGGCCCTCTCGAAGTGTCATGCCCACTTTTCTCAGAAACCACCAGACTGATTTCCATAGTGGTTGTACCATCTTGCAATCCCACCAACAGTGGAGGAGTGTTCCTCTTTCTCCACATCCTCTCCAACACCTGCTGTCTCCTAAGGGTTTAATCTTAGCCATTCTGACTGGTGTGAGGTGAAATCTCAGGGTTGTTTTGATTTGCATTTCCCTAATGACTAATGATGTTGAACATCTCTTAAGGTGCTTCTCAGCCATCCAAATTTCTTCAGGTGAAAATTCTTTGTTTAGCTCTGTACCCCATTTCTTAATAGGGTTATTTGGTTCTCTGGGGTCTAACTTCTTGAGTTCTTTGTATATATTGGATATTAGCTCTCTGTTGGATGTGGGGTTGGTGAAGATCTTTTCCCAATTTGTTGGTTGCCATTTTATCCTTCTGACAGTGTCCTTTGCCTTACAGAAACTTTGTTATTTTATGAGGTCCCATTTGTCAATTCTTGATCTTAGAGCAGAAGCTATTGGTGTTCTATTCAGGAACTTTCCCCCTGTGCCCATGTCCTCAAGGGTCTTCTCAAGTTTCTTTTCTAATAGTTTCAGTGTGTTTGGTTTTATGTGGAGGTCCTTGATCCACTTGGAGTTGAGCTTAGTACAAGGAGATAAGAGTGGATCAATTCATATTCTTCTGCATGGTGACCTCCAGTTGAACCAGTACCATTTGTTTTTCCACTGGATGGTTGTAGCTCCTTTATCAAAGATCAAGGGACCATAATTCTGTGGGTTCATTTCCTGATCTTCAATTCTATTCCATTGATCTACTTGCCTGTCACTGTACCAATACCATGTAGTTTTTTAACACGATTGCTCTGTAGTACTGCTTGAGGTCTGGGATATTGATTCCCCCAGAAGTTCTTTTATTCTTGAGAATAGTTTTAGCTATCCTGGGTTTTATGTTATTCCAGATGAATTTGAGAATTGCTCTTTCTAAATCTATGAAGAATTGATTTGGGATTTTGATGGAGATTACATTGAATGTGTAGATTGCTTTTGGCAAGATGGCCATTTTTACTATATTAATCCTGCCGATTCAAGAGCATGGAAGATTTTCCCATCTTCTGAGGTCTTCTTTGATTTCTTTCTTCAAAGACTTGAAGTTCCTGTCATACAGATCTTTCACTTATTTGGTTAGAGTCACACCATGATACTTTATATTGCTTGTGGCTATTGTGAAGGGTGTTATTTCCCTAACTTCTTTCTCAGCCTGCTTATCCTTTGAGTATAGGAAGGGTTCTGATTTGCCTGAGTTTATTTTATAACCAGGCACTTTGCTGAAGTTGTTTATCAGCTGTAAAAGTTCTCTGGTGGAGTTTTTGGGGTCTCTTAAGTACACTATCATATCATCTGCAAATAATGATAGTTTGACTTCTTCCTTTCCAATTTGTATCCCTTTGACCTCCTTATGTTGTCTAATTGCTCTGGCTTGAAGTTCAAGTACTATATTGAAAAGATATGGAGAGTGGGTCAATTCGCATTCTTCTGCATGTTGACCTCCAGTTGAACCAGTACAATTTTTTGAAAAGGCTATCTTTTTTCCACTGGATGGTTGAAGCTCCTTTATCAAAGATCAAGTGACCATAACTCTGTGGGTTCATTTCTGGGGCTTCAATGCTATTCCATTGATCTACTTGCCTGTTGCTGTACCAATACCATGCAGTTTTTAACACAATTACTCTGTAGTACTTCTTGAGGTCAGGGATATTGATTCCCCCAGAAGTCCTTTTATTGTTGAGAATGTTGATATGCTATCCTGGGGTTTTTGTTACTTCAGATGAATTTGAGAATTGCTCTTTCTAAATCTATGAAGAATTGAATTGGGATTTTGATGGGGATTGCATTGAATCTGTAGATTGCTTTTGGCAAGATGGCCATTTTTACTATATTGATTCTCCCAATCCAAGAGCATGAAATATTTTTCCATCTTCTGAGGTCTTCTTCGATTTCTTTCTTCAAGGACTTGAAGTTCCTGCCATACATATCTTTCACTTGTTTGGTTAGAGTCACTCCAAGGTATTTTATGTTGTTTGTGGCTATTGTGAAGGGTGTTGTTTCCCTAACTTCTTTCTCAGCTTGCTTGTCCTTGGAGTACAGGAAGGCTACTGATTTGGTTGAGTTGATTTTATAACCAGCCACTTTGCTGAAGTTGTTTATCAGCTGTAGAAGTTCTCCGAAGTAGTTTTTTGGGTCACTTAAGTATACTATACTATCATATCATCTGCAAATAATGATAGTTTGACTTCTCCTTGTACTAAGATCAACTCCAAGTAGATCAAGGACCTCCACATAAAACCAGATACACTGAAACTAATAGAAAAGAAACTGGTGAAGACCCTGGAGGACATGGGCACAGAGGGAAAGTTTCTGAACAGAACACCAATAGCTTATGCTCTAAGATCAAGAACTGACAAATGGGACCTCATAAAACTACAAAGTTTCTGTAAGGCAAAGGACACTGTCAGAAGGACAAAACGGCATCCAACAAATTGGGAAAAGATCTTCACCAACCCCACATCCGACAGAGGGCTAATATCCAATATATACAAAGAACTCAAGAAGTTTGACCCCCAAAGAACCAAATAACCCTATTAAGAAATGGGGTACAGAGCTAAACAAAGAATTGTCACCAGAAGAAATTGGGGTGGCTGAGAAACACCTTAAGAGATGTTCAACATCATTAGTCATTAGGGAAATACAAATCAAAACAACCCTGAGATTCCACCTCACACCAGTCAGAATGGCTAAGATTAAAAACTCCGGAGACAACAGGTGCTGGCAAGGATGTGGAGAAAGAGGAACACTCCTACACTGTTGGTGGGATTGAAAGATGGTACAGCCGCTCTGGAAATCAGTCTAGCGGTTCCTCAGAAAATTGGGCATGACACTTCCAGAGGACCCTGTCATGCCACTCCTGGGCATATACCCAGAGGATTCCCCTGCATACAATAAAGACACATGCTCCACTATGTTCATAGCAGCCTTATTTATAATAGCCAGTAGTTGGAAAGAGCCCAGATGTCCCTCAAAGGAGAAATGGATATAGAAAATGTGGTATATTTATACAATGGAATACTACTCAGCAATTAAAAATAATGAATTCATGCAATTTTTAGGCAAATGGTTGGATCTGGAAAATATCATCCTAAGTGAGTTAACCCAATCACAAAAGAATACACATGAAACGCAATCACTGATAAGTGGATATTAATGAGCCCAAAAGCTCTGAATACTCAAGGCACAATTAGCAAGTCAAAAGATTCCCAAGAAGAAGGAAGGAGAGGACCCTTGGCCTGAAAAGATTGGATTCAGTTTTGTAGGAGAGTACCAGAACACAGAAGTGGTGGTGGTGGGGTGATTGGGGAATAGTGGGGGGAAGAGGACTTATGAGACATATGGTGAGGGGGGAACTGGGAAAGGGGAAAGCCTTTGGAATGTAAACAAAGAATATAAAATAATAATAAAAAAAGAAAAGAAAAAAATAAGAAAAGATATGGAGAGAGAGGGCAGCCTTGTCTAGTCCCTGATTTTAGTGGGATTGCTTCAAGTTTCTCTCCATTTATTTTGATGTTAGCTACTGGTTTGCTGTAAATTGCTTTTATTATGTTTAGGTATGGGCCTTGAATTCCTGGTCTTTCCAAGACTTTTAGCATGAAAGGATGCTGAGTTTAGTCAAATGCTTTTTCAGCATCTAATGAAATGATCATGTGGTGGTTTTTTTTTTTTTTTTTGAGATTGTTTATGTAGTGGATTGCATTGATGGATTTCCATATATTGAACCATCCCTGCATCCCTGGGATGAAACCTCTTTGATCATTGTGGATGATCGTTTTGATGTGTTTTTGGATTCGGTTGGTAAGAATTTCATTTAGTATTTTTGCATTTATATTCATGAGGGAAATAGGCCTGAAGTTCTGTTTTTTTTGTTGGATCATTATGTGGTTTTGATATCATGGTAATTGTGACTTAGTAGAAAGAGTTGGGTAGAGTTCATTCTGTTTCTATTTTGTGGAATAGTTTGAAGAGTAATGGTGTTAGGTCTTCTTTGAATGTCTGATAGAATTCTGCACTGAATCCTTCTGGTCTTGTGCGTTTTTTGATTGGAAGACTTTCTATGTCCCCTGTATTTCTTTAGGGGTTATGGTAATGTTTAGTTGATCTATTTGATCCTGATTTAATTTTGGTATTTGTTATCTATCTGTCCAGGAAATTGTCCATTTCCTCCAGATTTTCCAGTTGTGTTGAGTATACTTTTGTAGTAGGATCTGATGATTTTTTTGGATTTCTTCCATTTTTGTTATATCTCCCTTTTCATTTCTAATTTTGTTAATTTGGATACTGTCTCTGTGCCCTTTGGTTAGTCTGGCTAAGGTTTTATCTATCTTGTTGATTTTCTCAAAGAACCAGCTCCTGGTTTTGTTGATTCTTTGTATGGTTCTCTTCTTTTCTACTTGATTGATTTCAGCCCTGAATTTGATGATTTCCTATGTTCTACTCCTCTTGGGTGGATTAGATTCTTTTTGTTCCAGGGCTTTCAGGTGTGTAGTTAAGCTGTTACTGTATGCTGTCTCCAGTTTCTTTTTGGAGGTACTCAGGGCTATGAGTTTTCCTCTTAGCACTGCTTTCATTGTGTCCCATATATTTGGGCATGTTGTGCCTTCCGTTTCATTAAATTTTAAAAAGTCTTTGATTTCTTTTTTTATTTTTTCTTTGACCAAGGTATCATTGAGTACAGTATTGTTCAGTTTCCATGTGTATGTGGGCTTTCTGCTGTTTTTGTTGCTATTGAAGACCACTTTTACTCCATAGTGATCTGATAGGAGGCATGGAATTAGTTCAATCTTATATTTATTGAGGTCTGTCTTGTGACCAATTGCATGGTGGATTTTGGAGAATGTACCATGAGGTGCTGAGAAAAAGATATATTCTTTTGCTTTAGGATGAAATGTTCTATCTATCTATCTATCTATCTATCTATCTATCTATCTATCTATCTATCTATCTCTGTTAAATCTAATTGGTCCAAAGCTTCAATTAGTTTGTCTGTGTCACTGTTTAGTTTCTGTTTTCCTGATCGGTCCATTGAGGAGAATGGAGAGTTGAAGTCACCTACAATTATTGTGTTAAGTGCAGTGTGTTCTTTGAGCTTTAGTAAAGTTTCTTTTACGAATGAGGGTACCCTTGCATTTGGAGCATAGATGTTCAGAATTGCAAGTTCTTCTTGGTGGATTTTTCCTTTGACCAGCAAGAAGTGTCCTTCCGTGTCTCTTTTGATGACTTTAGGTTGAAAGTCAATTTTATCTGTTACTAGAATGACTACTGAGACCATTTGCTTGTAAAATTGTCTTCCAGCCTTTTACTCTAAGGTAGTGTTTGTCTTTGACACTGAGGTGTGTTTCCTGTATGCAGCAAAATGTAGGGTCCTGTTTCCATATCCAGTCTGTTAGTTTATGTCTTTTTATTGGGGAATTGAGTTCATTGATGTTAAGAGAAATTAAGGAATAGTAATTATTATTTCCCGTCATTTTTGAAGTTATTTTTTATGTTTGAGTGGTTATCTTCTTTTGGGTTTGATTAGAGACGGTTTCTATCTTGCTTCTTCCAGGATGTAGTTTCCCTCTTTGTATTGGAGTTTTTCCCCTATTATCCTTTGTAGGGCTGGGTTTGTGGAAAGATATCATGCAAATTTGGTTGTGTCATGGAATATCTTGGTTTCTTCATCTATGGCGATTGAGAGTTTTGCTGGGTATAGTAGTTTTGGCTGAAATTTTTGTTCTCTTAGAGTCTGCATGAGATCTGCCCAGTATCTTCTAGTTTTCTTGGTCTCTGGTGAGAAGTCTGATGTAATTCTGATAGGTCTTCCTTTATATGTTACTTGGCCTTTTTCTCTTACTGCCTTTAATGTTCTTTCTTTGTTTAGTATATTTGGGGTTTTGATTATTATGTGACAGGAGGTATTTCTGTTCTGGTCCAGTTTGGAGTTCTGTAGGCTTCTTGTATATTCATGGGCATCTCTTTCTCTTTAGGTTAAGGAAGTGTTCTTCCATAATTTTGTTGAAGATATTTGCTGGCCCTTTAAGTTGAAAATCTTCACTCTGATCTATACCTATAATCTGTAGGTTTGGTCTTCTCATTGTGTCCTGGATTTCCTGGATGTTTTGGGTTTTGCATTTTGCATTTTCTTTGACTGTTGAGTCAATGCTTTCTATGGTATCTTTGGCATCTGAGGTTCTTCTATCTCTTGTATTCTATTGTTGATATTTACATCTATGGCCCCTGATTTCTTCCCAAGGTTTTCTATCTCCACAGTTGTCTCCCTTTGCAATTTCTTAGTTGTTTCTACTTCCGTTTTTAGATCCTGGATGGTTTTGCTCAGATCTTTCACTTGTTTGTGTTTTCATGTAATTCTTTTAGAGTTTTTTGTGTTTCCTCTTTCATGACTTCTGCTGTATTTTCTGTATTTCTCCTGTATTTCTTTTAAGTAATTTTTGCATTTCCTCCTTATTGGCTTCTATCTTTTGATCCATATTTTCCTGAATTTCTTTTTTTTTATTTTCTATATTCTTTGTTTACATTCCAAAGGCTTTCCCCTTTCCCATTTTCCCCCCTCACCATATGTCCCATAAGTACTCTTCCCTCCACCCATTCCCCAATCACCCCCCCAATTGTCTGTTCTGATACTCTCCTACAAATCTGGATCCAATCTTTTCAGGACCAGGGTCCTCTCCTTCCTTCTTCTTGGGAATCTTTTGACTTGCTAATTGTGCCTTGAGTATTCAGAGCTTTTGGGCTCATTAATATCCACTTATCAGTGATTGCATTTCATGTGTATTCTTTTGTGATTGGGTTAACTCACTTAGGATGATATTTTCCAGATCCAACCATTTGCCTAAAAATTGCATGAATTCATTATTTTTAATTGCTGAGTAGTATTCCATTGTATAAACATACCACATTTTCTATATCCATTTCTCCTTTGAGGGACATCTGGGCTCTTTCCAACTTCTGGCTATTATAAATAAGGCTGCTATGAACATAGTGGAGCATGTGTCTTTATTGTATGCAGGGGATTCCTCTGGGTATATGCACAGGAGTGGTATGACAGGGTCCTCTGGAAGTGTCATGCCCAATTTTCTGAGGAACCGCCAGACTGATTTCCAGAGCGGCTGTACCATCTTTCAATCCCACCAACAGTGTAGGAGTGTTCCTCTTTCTCCACATCCTTGCCAGCACCTGTTGTCTCCTGAGTTTTTAATCTTAGCTATTCTGACTGGTGTGAGGTGGAATCTCAGGGTTGTTTTGATTTGCATTTCCCTAATGACTAATGATGTTGAACATCTCTTAAGGTGCTTCTCAGCCATCCAAATTTCTTCTGGTGAAAATTCATTGTTTAGCTCTGTACCCCATTTTTGATAGGGTTATTTGGTTCTTTGGGGGTCAAACTTCTTGAGCTCTTTGTATATATTGGATATTAGCCCTCTGTCAGATGTGGGGTTGGTGAAGATCTTTTCCCAATTTGTTGGTTGCCGTTTTGTCCTTCTGACAGTGTCCTTTGCCTTACAGAAACTTTGTTATTTTATGAGGTCCCATTTGTCAATTCTTGATCTTAGCGCATAAGCTATTGTTGTTCTGTTCAGGAACTTTACCTCTGTGCCCATGCCCTCCAGGGTCTTCCCCAGTTTGTTTTCTATTACTTTCAGTGTGTCTGGTTTTATGTGGAGGTTCTTGATCCCCTTGGAGTTGATCTCTGAATTTCTTTAAATGATTCTTGTGTTTGCCTTGTAACTGCTTCTAACTTTTGATCCATTTTCTCCTGTATTTCTTTAAGAGATTTATTTATGTCCTTCTTGTGTTCCTCTAACAGTATCATGACTAATGATTTTAGATTTAAATCTTGTTTTTCTGGTGTGTTGGGGTATCCAGGACTTGCTGTTGTCAGAGAATTGTTGTCAGAGAATACAGATGCTGCCATATTGCCTCGATTTCTGTTATTAACGTTCTTAAGTTTGCCTTTTGCCATCTTGTTATCTCTGGCACTAGTTGGTCCCGTAGTCACTGGCTGGTTCTTGAACCCCCTGTGGGACAGTAAGACTATTTACCCACCACTGGATGACTGGGTTTTCCCTGGTACAGATCACTGATGTGCTGATGATCCTCTTGGCTGCTGTTGGAGCCCTGGTGTATCTTGCTTCATGCAATGTTATACTCATTGTCTCTGTGGACCTGATACTGCTCGTCTGCTCTGTCACGGAGCGAAGATGGTGGCTGGGAGCCACTCCAAGTGTTGACCACCCCGCAGGGTACAAGACCAAGGCCTGGCTGGCATACAGGAACCACTGCTCTGTCTAGCTCCTGTGCACAGGTCGCTGCCTTGCGGCCTGCATCCCCAGAAATCTTAAACTCGGGATATCTCGGGTACTGCGTCCGCTTGTACAATCCAAGCAGCAGCAAAGATAATGGCCTTTTAGTTTCTTTTTTGTTAATTTTTTACTCAGGGTATTTCATATACATTTGGCCCTCTGCATGTCAGGTTTCCTATACATAGAATAAGCTGGCCATAAATAGAAAATAACTTTTTTCTTATATTATGTTTGTCTTATTGTTTCCTAAACACTGCAATACAACTATTTATATAGCATCTACATTGTAGCGTATTACAAGAAATTTAGAGATGACAAAATATAAAGGATAAATTATATGCAAATTGTATGCCATTTTATGTAAGAGGCTTGACCATCCTAGGATTTGGTATTCTGATACCTTTAGGATATCAGAGACAGCTATACATCTCTGAATTTACAGCAGTTCAAGAATATGTGTGAAATGTCTCGTTCCCTCCCACCTCTGCTTCTCCTTCCATTTGTGCTCTTCCCTCCATGGATACAGATCTCCTGTAAACTAGGCTGGCCTACAGCTCATTATCATCTTCCTCAGTGAGTAGTAGGATTTGTAGGCATACATTTGTTTAGAAAAATTTAAATGGTATGGCTTATAAAGACTTGGAAAATATTTTTTTATTTTTATTTTCTTTTTTTTTATTTTTATTTTCTATATTCTATGTTTACATTCCAAAGGCTTTCCCCTTTCCCAGTTCCCACCCACCATAGTTCCCATAGTTCCTCTCCCCCCCCCCAACTATTCCCCAATCATTCCCCCTCCCCCCTCGGTTTCTTTACTAAACTGGATGCAATCTTTACATGCCCAGGGTCCTCTCCTTTCTTCTTCTTGGGAATCATTTGACTTGCTATTTGTGTCTTGAGTATTTAGGGCTTCTGGGCTCATTAAAATCCAGTTATCAGTGATTGCATTTCATGTGCATTTTTTTGTGATTGGGTTAATTCACTCAGTATGATATTTTCCAGGTCTAACCATTTACATACAATTTTTTTCCTTCATTCATTTGTTTTTTGAGACAGGGTTTCTCTGTATAGCCATGGCCATCCTGGTACTCACCCTGTAGGCCAGGCTGGCCTTGAACTCAGAAGTCCACCTGCCTCTGCCTCCCAAGTGCTTGGATGAAAGGCATGTGCCACCACTGCTTGGTGGAAAATGTTTTGAAAGATAATTTCATAACTCTAGTTTTCTAACATAAATATTGATATGTTCTTTTCATTATTAATTATAGTAATTAATTTACCATTAATGCTTGCTTTTAATATGTTAATATGCTAGACTTTTTCCTCATATAGTTTTGATTTTCCATTTTTATTTTATAATTTGATAATTTCAGATCAGATAGTTTGCTATAAACAGGCTTGTTTTTGTTTTCTGATGCCTCGATAATTATCATAAGACCAAACAGAAATTGGGCAGGAGAGTGTTTATTTCCTTCACAGTTTATAGTGTCCAGGGGTAGGAAGTAAAGCAGAGATCATGGAAAAACAGTGCATATAGGCTTGTTCTCATGACTTGCTTAGCCTGCTTTTCTATAAAACCCAGGACAACCTGCCTAGGGGTGGCACCACCCACAGTGGGTAGGCTCTCCCATATCAATCCTAATCAAGGAAATATCCAACAGACCAGCTCAGAGGCCAATTTGATGGAGACATTTTCTCAATTGAAATCATCTTCCCAAATGATTCTGGCTTATGTCAAGTTGGCAAACAAACAAACAAAACACACACACACACACACACACACACACACACACACCACCTAGCACAAGGCTATAAAGTATAAGGAAACCTATTTATTCATTTATTTCAAATAAAACTTACTTTATATGAAATGGAGTTTGTGTACTCAAAGAACTTACAGAATTAATTTTCCTAGTGTGTGATGAAAACGTTCATCACTTAGTTAAAATAGGATGATAGTTATTGTTTCTTAAATGTCCCATGAAATACTTTTGCCACACATAGATATTCATAACCTTATTTGAGGTCAGGTGATCACAGAGCCATCTCTGAATCTCTGATGAATATAGCTCTCTTCTTTAGGAAAAAATTATGCATTATTTCCCCAATCTAGTGTTACATTCTATTTCATATGTCTTCTGACTTTATTGATCTTCAGGTTTGTAGGTAGTATCTAAGACTGTGAGAAGGAGATTAATATTTATTGAGTATAATTCATGTGTGGAGTTCTTTCCACTGCTTAATGCTAACACACAATCAACTGAAAATTATCATTACTTTTTTTCCTGTCCAAAATGATACTGTATGTTGTATACGGTGCTGCTTGAGTAATAGTATTTATTCTTTAACTCTTTCTCTGGTGTTAAAGATAAACAGCTTATATGTGTGTGTTCAGGATTTACCAATGTCAGTATTAAATTGGAAACATTATATGCCTAAACTAAAACACATTTCAAGGACATGGTTTTGTTTGTTTGTTTTGTTTTGTTTTTTTGTTCAGACAGATACTCTCTGTATGGACCTGGCTGGCCTGTAACCTGCTTTGTAGCCCAGTCTGGGCTTGAATTCACTGAGGTCTGCTTGCTTTGCCTTTGAGTGCTGAGATTAAATATGTGCACCACCATGCTAGGTGCTGGAATATGATTTTTGTGTGTTGATTTTTCTCTTTTAATGAAAATAATGTATAATTAAACCTTGAACATATCCGTATGGTGGGAGAAATAGAAAAATAAAAATGGCTTATTATTTGTCTGACAAAAAGTATTTTTAGCAGTGCTGTGGTGGTGCGTGCCTTTAGTCCCAGCACTTGGGAGGCAGAGGCAGGCGGATTTCTGAGTTCAAGGCCAGCCTGGTCTACAGAGTGAGTTCCAGGACAGCCAGGGCTACACAGAGAAACCCTGTCTTGAAAAAAAAACCAAAAAAAAAGTATTTTTAATGAAATAAAGTACTTTATAAACATACCAAATGAAAGGTTTTTTATAATTACAAGGGGAACTGCGTGATAACCAGAATTGTGTCTTAAAATTCCTTGCTTCATTTATATTTCCCAAAGCGAACACAATTAGATGTTGCTAGATAGAAGCATGTTTCTTTTAAGTTCTTTCTACTGAACCACGAATCATGACGGGTATAGGTTTCTATGCTGTATGGAGAGATGAGCTATCTGAGGACTTGCAGTTCTGAGAGTGTTCTTTCTCTTCATTAGGCATTTGGGCCTGGATTTGGTGCCTCGGAAGGACTTTGAAGTAGTGGATTCAGACCAGATTAGCGTCTCAGATCTCTATAAAATGGTAAGAAAAGGTAACAAGGGATGGGTTGATTTTTTTTTTCACATTTCATTTTTTTTCTTTGTTTTCCATGATAATGTTGTAGATTGTGATTATTTTTAAAGAAGCATCTTAAAACTGTCCCTTCGCTTCTGTCCCCATGTTTAAGAAGCAACCAGTTTTACTTTGATGTCATACTTTCCAAATGGAAATACAAAACAGAGATGTTGAGCTTACTGTCCTTTCTAGGGGTCACTTCTCTGTTAATTCTGCTTTGATGACTTTTTTGCCATTTACAGTATATGATAACATTATACACCTGCCTTGTCTTCTATGATGAAAAGTTGATAAAATTTGCAAAGGACTGCTTGTTAATTGAAACAGTGATTGAGAAAAGAGTGAGTGGCTCTGGAAATAATAATTCTAGAGACATGCTTTTGTTAAGTATGTTTAGGGTCTTACTTTCAATCACCATTTTCCTAGTGCTTACATGTTGTCTAAAAGCAGATTGAAAATGGTGGGAACTAAAGTACTGTTAACATATAAGGGTTTCCATTTTCAAGATGAACTCTGTGGATGAGAAAGCCTATAAATATATTATTGATGCTTAGATGTATGTTGGTTATTATAAAAATATATTGAACAAGTAAAATTTAACTTTAATTAATGTGATGATTTTCTCATTATGAGATTGAATTATAAATTCAGACTAAAGTAGGGTTATTCAATGAAAAAGAAAAACCTTAAACCCCATTAATATTATTTAGTAGCTATGTAACATAGTTAACCATATTTAACCACTTTTAGCAATAGACCATGTGTTTCTGTATAATACCTAAATAATTATAGGAAAATAACATTGTGTGTAACTAAGTATGTATAACATTTTAGGCATAAAGTAAAAAAGTCAATAGATCTAAGTAACCATTTTAATGAAAAAAATCTATTTGGCTGACTGATAACTACAAGTATATTTTATATGCTAGATACTAAGTTTCTTTAAGCAACATTGTGGTGTTAGAGCCAGAGGTATTGATAGATTGAATTGGTATACATGTGTGCAGGAAGGAGATAGATTAGAGTACAATGAGTCTTGTATTTGATCTACACAGAGGATAAAGGTACAATGGAGTGGTATATGAAAGAATTAGATTTGGGGGTAAGCAGTGGGGAGCCAAGAATACTGGATATTTTGTTTTCATGTTTGGTGTATCTTCTAAACTTTCAAAAATGATGTTCCAAGCCTGTGGTTCAGGAGTAAAGATTGGCTATAGCAATTTCAGAGTTATCAGAAAACAATCTATATTTGAATCTGGAAGAGAAGATTACTTTCTTTTCTAAAATAATTTATGATGAAACCCATTGATAACAGATTCCACATAGCACTTTTGGATAGCCATGCATAAATAAACAAGAAAATTCTGGCATAAAAGTTAGAGAACAGCAGGCAGTGGTGGCACACACCTTTAATCCCAGCAATTGGGAGGCAGAGGCAGGCGGATTTCTGAGTTCGAGGCCAGCCTGGTCTACAGAGTAAGTTCCAGAATAACCAGGGCTATAAAGAGAAACCATGTCTCAAAACAAAAACAAAAACAAAAACAAAAACAAAAAACAACCAAACAAAAAAGTTAGAGAACATACCAAGTAACGCGTGGAAGATGCAGGCAGGAGAAACCAGTCATTGTTGTCTACAAAGTAATGAGAAACAAGTACAAAACGAATAGTCTATAGGTTCTAAATCTGAGAATTTTACCAACTTGTAACAGAAAATATTCAGGAAAACATTATGTCTGTTTAAACATGTCATTGTTCCAGAGATTGGTTTCTATTACTGTAATAAAACACCATGACCAAAAGCAGATCGGAGACAAGAGGGTTTGTTTTATGCTTCTGCTTGTACATCACAGTCCTTTATCAAGGAAAGTCAAGGTAAGAAGTCAAGGCAGGAACCTGGAAGCTGGAGCTGAAGCAGAGTCCAGATATCCCTCAAAGGAGGAATGGATACAGAAAAGGTGGTATATTTATACAATGGAATACTACTCAGCAATTAAAAATAATGAATTCATGCAATTTGTAGGCAAATGGTTAGATCTGGAAAATATCATCCTAAGCGAGGTAACCCAATCACAAAAGAATATACATGAAATGCAATGACTGATAAGTGGATATTAATGAGCCCAGAAGCCCTAAATACTCAAGGCACAATTAGCAAGTCAAATGATTCCCAAGAAGAAGAAAGGAGAGGACCCTGGGCCTGAAAAGATTGGATCCAGTTTTGTAGATCCAGAACAGAGAAATGGTGGTGGTGTGGGGTGATTGGGGAGTAGTGGGGGGGAGAGGACTTATGGGACGTGGGGGGGACTGGAAAGGGGGAAGCCTTTGGAATGTAAACAAAGAATATAGAAAATAAAATTAAAAAAAATCCCAACTCAGTTCTTCATAGAGTTACAAAGAGCAATTCTCAAATTCATTTGGAATAACAAAAAACCCAGGATAGCTAAAACTATCATCAACAGTAAAAGAACTTCTGGGGGAATCAATATCCTGGACCTCAAGCAATACTACAGAGCAGTAGTGTTAAAAACTGCATGGTATTGGTTCAGTGACAGGGAGGTGGATCAATGGAATAGGATTGAAGACCCACAATTGAACCCACGCATCTATGGCCAATTGATCTTTGAAAAAGAAATTTAATACTGTACTCTAGCTTATACACATACATGTACATGCCTGAAACAGTATCCTAGGAAAGATGAGACAAGTTCAGATCTTAGTTTTGTAGTTGAAATCTATCAGAAAGATTTATTGTTTTGGGTTTTTGTTTTGTATTTTGGCTTATTTTTATTGTTTTGTTTTTTTGTTTTTTGTTTTTTCAAACTTCACTCCCTGGGTGTGGAGGAAGAGGCCCTAAGCAGTGAAGGAGTTGCTTTCCCTCCTCACTGATACCATGTTTCATATCCTGCTTGGATTTAGTTTGGGCAAAGTGGTTGGAATGGTTCTGGCTCAGAACTATGAGATTCATGTGAAGCCTGACTAAAACCTTGAAGAGATTATGATTTTTAAAAGGACTTGGTAGCCAAGAAGCAACCCCTAGTTCCTGATACCCACCCCGGCACTGCATTCTGGATCCAGGGTTTCTTAGTGGAGCCTGCTTCCATTACAGCTTCATTCCAAAGCTTTAGTCTTAGACCCTGTGTATTGCCTCAGAGCAACAAGGGGCCAGAACTTAAGAGTCAGCCTTTATGTTTCCAATCACCTCCTCACTTGCCATATCTTCCTTTCAGTCAGTTATTCAGAGGTTCCAAGACTGGAATTACAATGCTGGGTTGGCAAGCACAGCCTTTTATTAACAGTTGTTCACCTGTCCATTGAAACTCCCACCACTCATTGACAAAAGAAAAAGCTGATCCAATAAGCGATGCTGATTCCACTGTCTAGCAGGTACAGTGGGGGCTGTTACCTAGCTGTTGTTTCAAAGAGCTTAAAATTAGTTTCTCAAAAAAAAGTACACAGCCTAAGTGATAAAACTCAAATTGTAATCTTTACCTTGTAGCTTCAGCCAGTGATACGGGAACAGAAAGCCTGAAGAAACTGCCTTCAACAGCAAAGAAAATTATTCTATGTGAAAGACATTGCCAAACCAGAAATCTAGTAACAAGCACCCACCCTCAGAAACAGAGGGCTTGGGTTTTACATACAGACCACACCACCTTCTTGTTGGTTGTGTGACCTTCAGCAAACATGTCCATTGCTCTGAGTTTTAGTTGTCTCTATTGAGTATGAATAATATTTTTAAGTAGAAATAACTGTAAAGGCATAGTAGGCTAAATGGGTTAGAGGGGATGTTAATTAAAGTTAGTCTTCTCCACCAGAGTGATTGTCTGTATGTTTCCTTTCTTTATAGCATTTATCTAGCCGACAGAGTGTACAACAGAGCACATCCCAAGTAAGTGACATCCTCAAACTTCCCACTTTTCCTTCAGCTCTTTCTTTTAAGAGATCATGAAAACATCAAGAAACAACAAACACCCTTCACCTTTCAGGGGTCCACTTTGTAATTAAAAATTTTAGGGCATATAAAAACAATGGGCTTTTAGGACATTTACATAGCATACATATCATTGTATTTAGCTCATATTTGCCTCCCTAAAACCTTGATTGTGTTACACCATCCTTCTAAGGAGCTTTGGCCTTCAAGCAGTCTGGTCAGTCTCCATTTTTCTGTGCAAATTTATATAAGCACAATTAAAATAAAATAGACTGGGGAATTAAAAAGAGTTTATTTTGGAAGAGATAAAATGATAGCAAGAATGGTAACTGTATATTACCACATAACAATATAAATCAATGCATGTGGTATTTGCCCAGCTCAGTCTAAATCTGCTATAGTAGTACATATTGCCAGAGGAAACATCTTCAGTCTACCTATTTAATAATCTTTGTCATTATAATGAGAATTAGTAATTTTTTTTGTTTCTTAATAATGAATACAAATAACAACTAAAATATAAATAACAATATTTTGATTTCCTTGATAGGTAGATACAATGCGCCCAAGGCATGGGGAAACCTGTCGAATGCCAGTACCACATCATTTCTTCTTCAGCCTAAAGAGTTTCACCTATAATACCATTGGTGAAGATAGTGATGTCTTTTTTTCTCTATACGACATGAGAGAAGGCAAGCAGATCAGGTAAGAGTCCTGAGAAGTTTTGGTGAAGTTTATGTTTAATAGAATGGGATGGGTCAAAGACCGCTCTGGCCTTCAGAGTAAATGCATTGAGGAGATAAAACAAAGTAGCTTTGTCTTATTAGCTGGGACTTTGGCTTCAGTTCCTGGTAGCCCTTGAAGTCATCTACACTATCCCATGTTCATCACTGTCCATCACTGACAGCATACCTGAGGTAGGCAACTTACAAGAAGAGATTTATTTCAGTCCCTGCCTCAAGGGTTTCAATCCATAGTTGACTGTGTTCACTGATTTATGCTTGTTGTAAGGTAGAATTGCATTGCACCATTGAAGCACTGATGGACTGAATGCTTACTGTGTGGCAACTAGCAAGCAGAAAGAGACAGAAGGACGATCGTCTTAGTGTACTCTTAAGTGCTGTGATCATCCAGTCACCTACTTCCTCCAATTAAGCCTAGCTTCCTGTTGTACCCCATCACGTTTCAGTGTTTTCACCTAGGGGGATAAAACCTTCAACATATGTGTCCTTGGAAGGATATTCCAGAGCACATCTGTAACATGAGTAGCTTCTTTTTTTCTATATCTAATTACATGTGGAAGCTCAAAATTAAGTTTTGGTTATTACTGACTTAGAAAAAAAGTGTGTTGTGTTTAATTCTAGAGAAGGTAGAGGAGAATCTTAAGGGCAAAGAGAATGTAGCAAAAATGGCTAGTCCCAGAGTACAGAAAGTACTGGGCCTTGGCTTGTTTTGCTCAATGCGAGTGAGAGGGCTCACACAGAAAAAGTGTTACACATGAGGTTAGCTTCAGCTCAGTGCTGTCGAAGCCCTGTGAGAGGGGCTGAGTCTTCTGAGAAGAAAGGAAGGCTGCCATTGTCACTCACTTTTGCTTTGCTTTGGAAAAAAGGGGAACAAAACAGCTGCTTCACAGTAGACTATATTGGCAGAGCTTTGGATCTGAGACCATAAATAACTGCAGTACTGCCTGCTGACTTCATGGTAAGGAAAATTAAGGAGAACCTAGGCTTCCTTTTATCTAGAGGGCACAAAGACCTGTTAGTGTGAGGTGGCATTTCAAGTCAAAATACCATTTTAGATAGTTCAGACATTTCTCTGTCGTTATTTACTAAGTAGAGCCAAGGGGAAAAAATCTTGGGGTATTTTATATTACTTGGGAGTTTCTCAGTATTGGAGTATATTAATGTAGCTTTTATTTGGGGTACTTTTTTGTTAATGAAAGTTAAAAACATGTGAAAGAAAATGTTAATTTGCATGTTATGTAGCGTTCTGATCTTGACAAAAGATAAATTAAAGCACTGCTCCCCTTTAGCATATAAATAAGAGTGATAGACTAATAATCAATATGAGTAGTGATAGCATCTATAGTTGATAAGACAGGCAGGATTGTAGCTAGGGTTGTATAGATACAGACTGTGAGTAATTTTATTTTTTAAATATTTTTGAACAAATAAATCAATTAGTTTAATTATTTTTATTGTATGGGTGTTATATCTTAATTCAGGTTTCTATGACAGAAGTCATAGACTGGAAGGGTTATATTTCTTACAGTGCTAAAAGCTAGAAAGATCATCATGGAGGTGGCAGCTGAGCCTTTGCTTGGGGATAGCATTTTTTCAAGTTTATAGATGACCGCCTAATATATATAATTTTCACACAACTGAAAGAGAAATCCATCCTCTCTTCCTTCTTTTAAAAATAAGTATCTTAATTATGTATGTATGTATGTACGTATGTATGTATGT
The DNA here is from genome assembly GCA_964023405.1 of Apodemus agrarius. Lineage (NCBI taxonomy): Eukaryota > Metazoa > Chordata > Mammalia > Rodentia > Muridae > Apodemus > Apodemus agrarius. Next base: position 109,896,357 of record OZ030012.1, on the reverse strand, counting down.
ATGTATGTATGTATGTATATGGGCATGTGTCCCTGTATGTAGGTGCTCATGGACACTCGAGGCATTTGATCCCTGAAGCTGGAGGTATGGGCAGTTGTGAGCCACCCCATATGGGTGTTGCCAAGTTAACTCACATTCCCTGTGCTCTTAACTAATCAGATGCCTCTCCAGCCCTCACTCTTGAGGGTTCTACTCTCATGGCTTAACTACTTCTTAAAGACACCAACTCCTTATATAAGTGCAGAATTTCAGTAGTAATTTGAGAGTGACACAAACATGGTTTATAACCTGTCCCTGTCGCCCCTAATGGATATCTTTCTGACATATAAAATACATTCACTTTGTCCCAACAGAATTCTTTGTTCCAGCATCAACTCTAAAATCCAAAATCTCATCTAAATATATAAACCAGAATATGGTGAGACTTGAGAAATAATTCAGCCTGTGCCAAAATTTATCTCCAGCTGTGAACTTATGAAAAGTTATATACTTCCAAAGTACAGTGATGAGGTAGGCATTCCCATTCCAAAGGGGAAAACCAAAAAGGATTGTGGGACATTCCAGGTAAGCCCCCCAAAGACAAACTCTATAAAATCTAGAGTAAGAATAATTCTTCTTGGTTTTACACTCTGTCTCTGCTTTCTGTGCCCAGGAGAGTGGCATCTACACCCCCTACAGCTTGTCAAAATGCAAATCTATCTTTTCTAGTATATAAATTTCCTTTTTTTTACAAAAGAATATCATTGTTTGGTGTATTTTTTCTGCACCACTGGTGTGTCTGTGTATGGTATTATAATACCCAGGTCTTTTTACTAAGTTCTGCAAGCAGTCTTCAGAAGTCCCAAGGTGCCAGTATTTGATTTTAACATGCACTTGACATTCTCTACAGAGTCTTTTCCATTTCAGGCTTTGTAGGTGGGTCTTGAGAGTAAGACCTTGTCCTCATAAATTTACCTATATTGATAACATGTAAATCCTTATGCTAGCAATTTTTATATGGGTCCTGTGCAAAGAGAGCTAAAACATCCTCATGGAGTTTACTCAGCATTCAAACTATCCTTGTGTAAAAAACTTTCTGTCATTGAAGTAGAACGCTCTGTCTGAGAGTTAAGCTTTCTTTTTTTTTCCATAATAAAGTTAGTAACATGTATTTATCACAAAAATAAGAAAAATGGATGATTAAATAGGTACAGCATTACTTGTGAAATGAATAAAACAATAATATATAAATTGCTGAAGTTTTGTGGCATTTATATCAGTATTCATTACATGAATTCAAACTCATTACATGTTTCAAAGTTTGTAAACAAAATATTAGAAGTATGCAAAATATCATCTAGAAGGAACAATAATAAACTGCCTTTGTATAGATTTCTTAGATATATAACATGTTATTAAATTTCATGTGACCTATATATTACACTTTAACATTATTTATCACCTAAATGTCTTAGTTAAAGTAGAAATCCTTCAGTGATTGATTCAGAGACAGAAGAGAGCCTCATCTTCTGTGCCAAGTTCTTTTTTTGGGGGGGGTGGGAACTCAGGAGCCACTGGACAGAAATTTTCATTTAAAATTATAGGTGAGCAGTCTGTTTATTAAAGTTAACATTTTGTTTCCCTCTGCAAAAGAGGCCATGTGTTTTAATGCTACTAGAGCTTATCTGCAGGTGCTCAGGCAGATAATTATAGACCATTAGTTAAGTCCTGGTAAACTCTAGCTGTCTTAACTGTTCTGGGACATGTACTCTAGACCATTGCTCAAAATCTCAGGGAGATTTTCTGTGAGTTCTAGCAGGAATAAGACAGGAACTATGTATTTATGAACATTACCCTTTCTCATTATCCCACTTCCCCTCCTCACAAAAGCTAGGGGTCTGAGACTTGTGTATTAAATGAAATCGTGTATAATCCTATTATTTTTATTGTCTCATTATTTTTTCATAAAATTCCAATAAGAATGTTTGGACAAATAAATGCAAATTGGCTTTAAAAGCTTAATATTTTCCTACTAGTTGCCAGGCTATCTTGATATACTACTTCTGTGTTCAGTATATCAAATCTGACTTAGAAATATTTAATTAAAAGTGTTTGGAGAAAACCAGATGCAGAGTGGAGCTTTGACTTTAGATATGTTCCGTAGCCTGTGGTTAAAGGTTTACCTTCTTTCATCCATGAGTAAGATCAGATGCTGCTGCCCCATGTTTATCATCTCTATGTTCTGAGTCCACTGCTCAAGTGGGACAGACAGTGCCAGTCAGTGTAAGAAGGAGTCAGTGTGTCATTCTACAGATACGGACAAAAACAGTTTAAACTCAGATGTTTTTTTAAAAGTTTTATGTTCTTTATAAGAAATTTTAATTTCTATGCACAGAGCATACATTAGAGCAGAATGACTCTTCTGACCTAAGTTCAGAAAACTCATTTACCAGGATATCAAGAGGGCACATCCCCTCAAAGGACTAAGCCTCCAACCTTTCACAGGGCCACAGGTCCTCTTAATATCACGGGACACGCCTTCAACATGTAGGTCTTTGGATGAGATTCAGTGTCTAATCATCACACAGACCAATTCCTCTTCAGTTCTTTTTTCTTAGAATATGATTTATGGAAAACTTGAGATGAACAGATGAGATGAACAAACTTGTTACAATCCAACAAGATGGACTCCCAGTATGAAGTCAGTAGTTGAAAAAGTAGCACTCTAGAATCTGGTTGAATTCATATTAAGACATTCTATTCCTTTCTAAAAGTCATAGGCAGAATGATTCAAGTAAGTACTCATTCCCACCACTAATTACAGTGTCTCCTAGACTGAATGTCAAAATTTAAAAAAACAATTACAGAACACTTGAATGAAAATATAAACATTAAAAGTCAAATCATCAGAGTTTAAATGTTTTGTGAATTTAGAAATTTTGTTGTTAATATATATTTTGCTAGGGTAGATTTAAACTAATTCGTGTTTGTCTGAGACCTGTTACTTTAAAAAAAATTTTTTTAAACCCTGTGTCTATTGCCTTTGGAATTTTAATGCTTGAAGGTCTTTGTAGCTGGGTTCCCTAAGATACATATTGTAGTGGTTGGAGGTGGTTTTGTTAAAGGAGAGAATTTTCTCAACAAACTAGAAAATAAGTTTCTCTTCCCTGAATAGTGTAAAAAAATATGCAAGACCTTTGATCTGCAGTTATTAAAGATCATGTCAGCTCAGTGTGATGAAAAATGATGTAATCCCAGCACTCAAGATACAGAGGAAGAACCAGCCTGGTGGTGCACACCTTCAATTCCAGCATTTGGGAGACAGAGGTAGACTAATCTTTGTGAGTTCAAGGTCAGACTGAACTGCCTAGTGAGTTCTAAGACAGCCAAAAGCTACATAGTGAGTTATACATCTGTCTTGAAAAAACCAAAAATAAAGACCAACAAAGCAGAGACAGGAGAAACATAAAATTGAAGCAGACCTAGGTGACAGTGTAGGGTTAATGGTCCCGCAGCTACTCTGCCACAGGGCTCGGACCTTGGGAGGCAGGGCAGGAAGTTTGAGTGTGCTCACCAACCCGGAAGCTGAAGCTGCGGGATACTGCTCTGGGGGAGCTGAGATGGAAGTGGGGGCCTTGGGCTGGATCTAGAGCTCTGGCTGGATCCTGTGGGGATAGAGTCCTGGGCTTGTTGGTGAAGGCTGGCTTGGCTTAGTGGTCGTGGCTGAGGGCACGGAGAGGCCCTCTACCTGGAGGTTAGGCAGTGGCTCTTTAAGTGAAGGCCTTCTCCATTGCTCACACTGGTGGATCCCAATGAAATGAGGCAGTCCAAGGTTTTAAGGCATTTATTTATTGTCAGAGCAAATGAATAAAACCATACTCCCCCCACCCTTCTCAGGGAGGGCCTGAGGTTAATTACCTTTTGTAGGGAGGAGTGTCTGGGAAGGGGAGTTTATTGGCTAAGCCTCCAGGCCTTTAGGTACCTCATTAAAATGGAGATCTGTCAGGAGGTTATATTACTACAGGTCAAGTCCTCTACCTGAGGAGGGGGTTGGGGTATTGTCCTTCTGTAAGAATGGCCACAAATCTATGGAGGGCTGCACCCTCGTGTCAGGAGCCTAGTGTCTGGGAACCAGGCAAGAAACGCCTGCTGCCCCTTTAGGGTCACTGGGATTTATAACCTTAGCTCAACCAGGAACCAGACTGTCTTTCATGGTCCTACAACACAGGAATACTGTCTTCTAACACACACACACACACACACACACACACACACACACACACACACAGAGAGAGAGAGAGAGAGAGAGAGAGAGAGAGAGAGAGAGAGAGAGATATGAGATGAGATGAGATGAGATGAGATGAGATGAGATGAGATGAGATGAGATGAGATGAGATGAGATGAGAGAAATGAGAGAAAGGAAAAGAGTCTTGAGACAGAACAAGACTTATTGGATATTTGAATCCTCACATGGTAATGGAAGCACTCTAGGTACTCAGTTCTGTCTAATCAGCCAGTGCATTAAGTCTCATTTTGAGGAGTATATTGAACAGTGAAAATTTAAAAGCTAAGACATGGCTCTGTGAGGGTAGTGTGTAGCTCAATAATAGAGCATATGCTTAGCATGTATAAACTTGGAGTTCAATCAGTCCCTAGTGACAGCTTACCTCCCCATGACCCCAACAGCTAGGAACTGATGAAAATGTCAGCACAGAGCAGGGCAGGCCTAGTGCCATACAGAAAGAGATAATGGATATTAAAGTAACTGCAAAATAGGTAAAGTTGTGAAAATAGCACAAATGATAGGATGCTTTGAGGCTAGGTATGTCTTTAGCAGTTAACAGGAACAAGGTACCTACAATTATTGTTACCCAAAGCAAAAAATGTGAGGGGAAAATGGAAATATAATTTCAAATACAAAATATATATAATTATAGCATAAAAACTCAAATTTTAAGTAGAAAATAATATTTTGTCTAAACATTGCTAAATATTTTACTTTAATGGCATTTGCCATTATAGTTAGCTGCTGCTTTTTGAGAGAGAACATTCTAGATAGCTTACCCTGGTCATGGAATAGATTTGAATTCATTTGAAATTAGATTCTGCTGATTATTAATCAGTTCATTCAGTTTGGTTCATTATTACTAAAATGATCCCACCCCATAGAAAGTTACTGTTTCATAATGGTTCTTTAAACTTATAAAACTCTGCTAAATACTTAGATTGCTCATTTAAATTTTCTACCCAAAATACATAAAAGGGTATCCTTTTCTTTTAAGTTTTTTTAATAAAAATAGAAATACATTAAATTATCTTTAATGATTTTTGCAGTCCAGTTGTTATCCCCCTCCTGGTCTACCCTCCAGCAGTTCCTCATCTCATTCTGTCTCCTCCTCAGCCTCCAAGAGGATGTTCCTACCCCACTCCACCCCACCCCACTCCACCTCATCCTCCAGGTCTTCTCAAGTCTCTCCAGGGTTAGGTGCTTATTCAGCCAATTAGAGTTCTCAATAGAGTCCCAGCAGAACAGAAAGGCCCATCTTAGTTTTAGTAGAATATGATAGGCAAGGGCTTGGGCCACAGCCTTACCTGGTTGGCCCTGGCTGTCAGGCTTCTGGGATTGCAAGCAGAGTTGTGGGGAGGGAAATGGGGCACAGAGTATGGGATGCAGTTTATGGTTGCTGGGTGTGCTTTCAGGCTAGTTACAAGTCTGATTTTTAAAAAATGCTCAATATATCATAGTAGTTGGGCTAAAGATACTTAGATTAAGGCAGTATGATACAATCACTATCAAACTACTGTCATAAACTCATATATCTGGGATGAAATGACCTTGGTCCATGTACAAGTTACATATATCACATGTTTGTCAAATAAATCTAATAAGATTTCATATTTATAAGCTATAATATACTCATCAAGCTGTCAGTCTAAAATCTATAGATTTTAGAAAACTATCTTCATTTTCCTTATGGAAATGTTATACTATCATTTGTCTTAAAAATGCACATTCATACTCCGAAGTTACTCAGAAAATACGCTTGTAAATGAACTACAAAACAATTAAATACACTTTAAAAGTATATGTGGGTTTTGTTTACAATATTGTATTATGTACAGAGAAATCCTAAGGTAAAGGGAAAACTACACCTTGTATAATGAGTTTAATACAGCAGCTTTTGGACAGCAATACAGAGAGGAAGCTCAGCATGTCAGTTTTCTCATGAAGAAGGTGGAAGAGGTTCTTCTAATTGTATCTTGGCCATAAATTTGCTTTCTTCAGGAATGGTTACTGATGCTGAATCATACTCAAGTGTGTTTCCGGAATAGTAAAGAGTCTGTCTGGGTCCTCAAGAGGAATATCATTACAAGAGTTGTCCAAGTTTTTTGGTGTCACTGAGAAAGTGAAGGGCAGATGCTGGGTCTTTGATAGAGCAAGCTGCTCCTCTCTGATCTGCAAGAACATGGGGGGCTAACAGATCCTTCATCATCTGCACAGAGGGAGACATAAGAGGGAGGGATCATCTTCATCATCTGCACAAGGGATCCAGATGAGGCCTTTGAAACATCTCTTGGCATTTGCTATCTTCACACATTCCTCAAGTGTTGTGTTGAACTATGCACTGGATATGGGGCCCAGACTATATCTCCCTGACTGGGAAGGGTGTATGCAGGGGAGAGTCAAAGTCAATGTACTAGACCTGGAGAAGGGTGTGGTGGTCTGGGTGGATGGATATGTAGGGTGAAGTGCAGCAGTGTGTGTGGGTCAGTGGCAAGTAGGATGGGTCCTGGTGGGATCTTAAAGGTAAGTTGCTATGCAAGTAGGGGTGACCTATAAAGCCAGGGCACTGGATGTTGGCCCCAGGACAGACCTGGCTGGATTAGGAGGGCATGTGAAGAAGGTCAGGCAGAATCACCCAGCTAGATGCTGGAAAAAGGGTCTACTGGATTCCAAGCTCTAAATCATCATCAAAACCAATGATGATTTGTTGAAAAGGAGAAAGGGTAAGGGCTGGGAACATTGTAGGAAGACCCTGCATTCTTTACAGACATGCTCTGATGCCACCAAAGTAGCTCAGCTCTTTAATTTTTCCTGCGTTGGTGAACAGTAAGATTTTGTTGAAGAGAAGAGGAATGCAGAAAATAAAAATTAATCTGGAGGCCATGGCCCTGGGCTCTGGTTGCTTTTATGAAACAAACCCATTGGGCATGTTTGCTCTATCCATGTTAATGTGCAGGGGAAGCTTGAGGAACTTGAAAAATAAACCTAAGTGATCTAAGTTAAGAAATGACCCTAGGAGGGAATATTAGATTTCCTAATCAGTTTGGATACGCATTATAGGACAACTTGGGGCTACTCGCCAGTTTTCAGGCACTTGGCCAGTTATCATGAGAGTGGTGCTAAGTGGTGAGCATCTATCTCCAGGGATGCTCACCAGACAAGAAGCAGAACAACTACATTGAAAGAGTTGGGAGAACTAAACTGACTTTATAACTAGGTCTTTAGGAAAGACTATAGTTAATATGAGTGATTTTGTCTTTGCCTCTGTATACATCATTCACCAAGATTTTGCTGTCAGGATGAATTAATTGCCAGGAGTGAGGTATACGAAATACAGTGCCACACAGGAATTAACAATGTTCATAGAAGCAAGTGATCTTAAAATAAAGCTACATTAGACTTGTCACAGATTCAAATTATGGAATTAATTTGTAAGACTTATTTTATAATATGAAATTAATGTACTTTCAAATATGTCCCTAGTTCATCATTATGAAGACAACTAAATGTAGCATTCTCTTTCAATATATCTCACTAAAGAGAAAAATTGGGAAGACAATAGTGCACACCTGTAATTTGAGCACTGGGGAGACAGAGGCAAGAGAACCATCACAAATTTGATGCCAACCCAATCTACATAGCAAGTTACAAGCCATCCAGAAATACTGTCAACATCCTATTTCAACAAAACAAACAAGAAGGAGAACACTAATCATTTCTCTTCTCTTGAAAGAGATCAAGTAGTAAATCAAATGTTTAACCTTTTGTTTAAGAGAAAGAATGACCTATTGATATCATGTGAGTATATTGGTGTTGATCAAATTCTATATGTAGGGCCAGGTGTGATAGTTCATAACTTTAATTCCATCATAATCATCATCATCATCATCATTTATTTATTTACATCCAAAACGTTTCCCCCTTCCAGTCCCCCTTTGCAGAATTCTTCCCCCTACCCCTCATCCCCTTCGCCACTGAGAAGGTGCCCTCCCCAGGCACCCCTTCTCCCTGGGGCATCAGAGCTGTACAGGGTTAGACACATTCTCTCCCTCTGAGGCTAGGCAAGGTAGTCCTCTGCTACATATATGCCAGGAGCCACAGATCAGCCCATGTATATATGATCTTTGGTGGCTTAGTCTCTGGGAGCTCCCACAGGTCCAGGTTAGTTGACACTGTTGGTCTTCCTATGGGGTTGCCATTCCCTTCAGCTCCTTCAATCCTTCCCCTAACTCTTTCATAGGGATCCCCAATCTCAGTCTAATGGTTGGCTGTAAGTATCTGCTTCTGTCTCAGTCAGCTGCTGGTAGAGCCTCTCAGAAGACAGCCATGCTAGGCTCCTGTCTACAAGCACAACATAGTATCAGTTATAGTGTCAGGGTTTGGTACCCATCCATGGGATGAATCCCAAGTTGGGCAGTCACTGGATGGTCTTCATTCAATCTCCATTTTTGTCCCTGCATTTATTTCATTTAGATACAAACAATGTTGGGTTGAAATCTTTGGAGATGAGTGCGTGACCCCATCCCTGCACTGGGTGCCCTGTCTTTCTGCTGGAGGGTGGTCTCTTCAGGTTCTATCTCCCCACTGTTGGACTTTTCAGCTAAGGTCACCCACATTGAGTCCTGGAAGGCCCCCCATCCCAGGTCTCTAGTAATTTCTAGAGGCTCCCTCTACTTCCTACCCCTGGCTACAGCATACTGACATGTGGACTTCTCTCCTGTCTCCCGCCCATAACTGATCCTATCCTCCTTTTCTTCCCCTCCTCCCCTCTTTCACCCAGGTCCCTCCCTCTCTCTGCTTCCCATGATTATTTTATTTCCCCTTCTAAGTGGGATTGAAGCATTCTCACTTGGGCCTTCCTTCGTGTTTCACTTCTTAGGTTGTGGGGTATATCACGGGTATTCCGTACTTTTTGGCTAATGTCTATTTACCAGTGAGTACATACTATGTATGTCCCTTGGGGTCTGAGTGGGTGTTAACCTCACTCAGGATGTTATTTTCTAGTTCCATCATTTGCCTGCAAAATTCATGATGTCCTTTTAAATAGCTGAAGAGTATTCCATTATGTAAATTAACCACATTTTCTGTATCCATTCTTCAGTTGAGGGATATCTGGGTTGCTTCCAGTTTCTGGCTATTATAAATAAGGCCACTATGAACATAGTGGAGCACCTGTCCTTGTGATATTGTGGGGCATATTTGGGTATATGCCCAGGAGTGATATAACTGGGTCTTCAGGTAGATCTCATAGAGGGCTAATATCCAAAATATAAAGAACTCCCTTCAGCAAACCAAATAAGGCAGTTAAAAAATTGGATACAGAGCTAAACAGAATTCTCAACAGAGGAATCTTGAATGTCCAAGAAGCATAAAAGAAATGTTCAACATTCTAAGTCATCAGGGAAATGTAAATCAAAATGACCAGAGCTTCCACCTTAGACCAATCAGAACAGCCAAGATCACACACTCAAGCAACAGCACATCCTGGTTGAAGATGTGGAAAAAGAGGAACACTTCTACTTTGCTGGTGGGATTGCAAACTGATACAACTACTCTAAACATCAACCTGGTGGTTTCTCAGAAAATTGGAAATAGTTCTACCTGAAGATCCAGCTATACCACTACTGGGTACATGCCTTTAATTCTAACTCTGAAGAAGGGCAAGTCTGTGAGTTCAAGTAATACACCTCTACATAGTACCATTCCAGCCAGGAATATAGAATGAAATGCTGTTTAAAAAAGTATCTCATGAATAAATTTGACTTTTTTGACCATAATTACTTTTAAACCTCTGAGGAATGTAAGCAGTTATTCAGCTTAATGATATTTTTCCCCACTTACTTTCCATCCCTGTGCATACTCTGGTAAAGGAACTATTCAAATCTTTTCTCCATGTTTTTGTCTTTTCCATATGTGTAGTATATGTGTTTGCCTGTATGTGGGTACAGTTTTGTGTGTGTGTGTGTGTGTGTGTGTGTGTGTGTGTGTGTAGGCCTGAGGTTAACGTCAGTTGGGAATCTTATTTGATTGCTCTCCACATTTATTCTCTCCCTGTCTGTATGTCTGTCTGTCCATCCATCTGTGGCAGAGTCTCTCTCAATTATATCTAGAACCTACCAGAGTCTAGTTAAGCATGTTGCTCCAAGGATTCTGTCTCTTCTTCTGCCTTCCAAGGTTGGAGTTTCAGGGGAGGGATGTTTTTGTGAATGCTGAGGGTCCATATCTCTGTCTTCCTGCTTGCATGGCAAGCATATTGACCATTGAATCATCTCGCCAGGTCTTTTTTCCATTTTTAAATATAGTTTGAATATTATTGAATTGAATTCTTTATATATTCACAATATAATTCTTTCTTACATGAATGTTTGCTAAACATCTTTTCTCAGTACCTCATCATTTCATTTTCTTAGCATCCTGTTTCAAAAAGGAGATAGTTTACACTGTATAAAAATTACTTTATCATGTCTGTGATTTATAATATCTTCTTAATAATCCCAGGCCCCAAAGAGTTTTCAGTTGTATGTTAAACATAAAATATAAATTTTAGCAAGATACAAGGCTCTTTCTCTTTTATACTGTATTTCAGGTTTTTTTTTATTATTTTCTACTATGGCCTGTTATATTTAAGTATGTAATCCATTCAAGTTAATTGTTATAGATCAGAATCAAGTTCATTTTTAATATGGATTCTTCAGTACTCTTTGTTAATCTACTGTGCTTCTCTCTAAAAGTTTATTTATTTGTATATATGTTATTTATGTATTATATCAGTGTGTATGTGCCATGTATGTGCCCCTGGCAAAGGGAGTGGTGTTAAATACTATGGAACTAATGTTATAGCCAGTTGAGAGCCACTCAGCATAAGAGTTGGGAACCAAATTCAGGTCCTCTGGAAGAGCAGCAAGTGCCCTTAACCACTTAGATAACTGTCCAGCCCCATACTTATCTCTTGTAATTGCCTTGATAACTTTATTAAAAGTCATTTGACTATATCCATGTGGGTTATATTCTCATTTAATAAGGACCTTCCTTGAGTCCATGTGATTATTAACTAAAAGTATATCATTCTTGGTTCACAGGGGTGCTTTTCAGAGAGATGTAAATTTGCTGTTTGAACTTCCTCTCTTGTCTCACATAGCCATCCAGTCTGTTAGACTATGTCTTCTAATTAGGGAATTGAGTCCATGGATGTTAAAAGATATTAAGGAATAGTGATTATTGCTTCCTGTTATTTTTGATGTTGTTTTTATGTTTGTGTGGTTATCTTCTTTTGGATTTGTTGGAAGAAAATTGCTTTCTTGCTTTTTCTAGGGCGTAGTTTCATTCTTTGTGTTGGCATTTTCCATCTATAATCATTTGTAGGGCTGAATTTGTGGAAAGATATTGTGTAAATTTATTTTTGTCCTGGAATATCTTGGTTTCTCCATCTATGGTAATTGAGAGTTTTGTTAGGTAATAATAATCTGGGCTGGCATTTGTGTTCTCTTAGGGTCTATAAAACATTTGCCCAGGATCTTTTAGTTTTCATAGTCTCTGGTGAGAGTCTGGTTTATTCTGATAGGTCTGCCTTTATATGTTACTTGATATTTTTCACTTACTGCTTTTAATATTTTTTCTTTGTTTTGTGCATTTGGTGTTTTGATTATTATGTGACATGAGGAATTTCTTTTCTGGTCCAATCTATTTGGAGTTCTATAGGCCTCTCTTGTATGTTTATGAGCATCTCTGTCTTTAGGCTAGGGAAGTTTTCTTCTTTAATTTTGTTGAAGATATTTCCTGGCCCTTTAAGTTGGGAATCTTCACACTCTTCTACACCTATTATCCTTAGGTTTGGTCTTCTCATTGTGTCCTGGATTTTCTCAGTGTTTTGGGTTAGGAGCTTTTTGCATTTTTGCATTTTTTGTCTTTTTTTGTTTTGTTTTGTTTTTTGGATTTGGTTTTTTTTTTTTTTTTTTTTTTTTTTTGAGACAGGGTTTCTCCTTATAGCCCTGGCTGTCTTAGAACTTACTCTGTAGACCAGGCTGGACTTGAACTCAGAAATCCGCCTGCCTCTGCCTCCCAGAGTGCTGGGATTACAGGTGTGCGCCATCACTGCCCGGCTTTGCATTTTCTTTGACTGTTGTGTGAATGTTTTCTATTGTATTTTCTGCACCTGAGCTTCTCTCTTCTGTCACTTGTATTCTGTTGGTACTGTTTGTATCTATGACTCCTCATCTCTTTCCTAGGTTTTCTGTCTCCGGGGTTGCCTCCCTTTGTGATTTCTTTATTGTTATAGTTCCATTTTTAGATCCTGGATGGTTTTGTTCAATTTATTCACCTGTTTGGTTGTGTTTCCTATAATTCTTTAAGAGATTTTTGTGTTTCCTCTTTAATGGCTTCTGGCTATTTACCTGTATTCTCCTGTATTTCTTTAAGGGAGTGATTTATATCCTTCTTAAAGACCTCTATCATCATCATGAGATGTGATTTTTAAATCAGAGTCTTGCTTTCTCAGTGTGTTGGTATCCAGGGCTCGCTGTGGTGGGAGAAGTGGGTTCTAAAGATGCCAAGTAGCCTTGTTTTCTGTCACTTATGTTCTTGCCCTTGTCTCTTGCCATCTGGCTATCTCTAGTGTTAGCTGGTCTTGCTGTCTCTGACTATGGCTTGTCCTTCCTATACATCTATGTGTTATCATTCCTGGGAGACCAGCTTTCTCTGGGCAGAATTTGGGTATGGAGAGCTGTGACATAGGGTCAGCTCCGATGTACAGACAGAAATGGGAAGGATCCTTTCCCCGGCTGTTCCTTGGTTCCTGTGTCCTGATGGCTCTGGGTGGGTCCCTCTTAGGCCAGAAATTTGAGCAGAAGTAGTGATCTTACCTGTGCTCACAGGTGGGTCCAAACTCCTGGAAGACCAGCTCTCTCCGGAAGGTATTTGGGCATGGAGAGCTGTGGCACAGGATCAACTCCCAGCGCAGACAAAAACCAGAAAGATCCTTTCCCAGGCTGCTCCTTGGTTCCTGTGTCTTGAGAGTTTCGGGTGGATCCCTCAGAGCCGAAGTGGTGGTCTTACCTGTGCTCACAGGCATGTCCGCACTTCCAGGAGACTAGCTCTCTCCTGGCAGTATTTGGTATGGAGCACTGTAGCACAGGATTAGCTCTGGACAGACAGAAACCCCAGCGTACCCTTTTGTCCACACTTCTTTACTTACAAATATTCATTGCAGGGATTTGTTCATCTGGTTCGAGGCCTCCGGCATACGCTACTCTTGATACTGGATCTTCATTATTCTAAAGTTTGTACGTAGGTTTATACTTAGCTCAGGTGATTCTCGACAGTCTTGACTGGAATAGCATCCCCTTGTCTTTCCCTAGTCATATATGTTGTTGTTTTTATGCCTATTTCTTAAAATCCCAATACCTATAGGATTATGACAAAAGCTTCTTTTCTTCTCATTTGAGGGGATCCCTAGCAAGTATCCAGGAAGGGAGAGAACCCTAAGAAGAGATAAGAATGAAAACCCCGTGCAGATTGACTCCATTAACCTGGATCAGACTTTGGGGAGCTTTAATGACAGGCAGTTTATTCCCAGTAGATTTAAGCCCAGCATAATTTGGGGGTGGAGGGAACTTTCCTGGTGTAATAGTATTCCTGTTGTACAAAAAAAGCATAATTATGCATTGAAACTCAACAGTTCATATGTGCATGCCATTCCTTCTAAGATGAATTCTAGAAATAAGTGCCAAGGGTTAGGCCATCAAGTAGATAGCACAGAGGCCATTTAGGCTATTGGCCATATCTGGTCTTGGTTGGAGGAACTTGATGTCGCCTGGCCCAACAGATAACTCAGATCACCAGTTCTCAGCTTTCTACATGCAAGAATAGGTTTTTTCATGTTTCCCATTAGAAAGACAATCAAGTGTCTTTACCATTCCTGGTTTATCTGGAGATCTCTGTAGACTCGAGGACCTCCAGTGCTATGCTCCCCTCATTCAGTATGGATTCCTTTCTTATTCTCATTACTCCTCCAGGAGGAGAATCTCAAATTTACATCTTTTTATACTTGACTATGTACATCTATCTACTAGGTCCAAATCCTTGTTTATACAAAAGTATCTTGTCTATATTTTGTTCACATTTGTCTTCCCATGCTTAGCACATAGAACTTCACAGAAATTTATAACTATTTACTTACTTAATGAACAAATAAATATATGAAAAACGAATCAAACTTGAGAGCATATATCTTATTATTCTAAATGTTGTATTTTAATGCCACCCTTTTGCTAATATCACCACATTTAAAGAGTATAACTAGGCATATAAAGAAAGTACATTTACTTTACAATCACATGGTTTGTTTCCACTGTGGCTTAGTGTTGCTCTTACAGTTGGTAAGGAGCCTCAGGAGAAAAGCAGGAAAGAAATTTTGATCTGGAATGGGAAGAAGTTTAGAGAGCAAGGGAATATTTCTCTAAATTTTGCAAATGCTATTTCTGATGTGTTTTATTCCATGATTTCGTACAGGAATAGTCTATATGAATTGAGAATAAAATATTTACTGGCCCTGTTAAATTCTGATTGCAGGAAGAGGAAGAATAATTATAAAGACTTAAAGTTTAAAAAACAGTATATAATACTTAAAGACCTAAAAAAAAATTCTCCAGAGTTATATATAGGAAGATGTAAACTAGATAATATAGCTTCTTTTAGACCTAGGATGATACATCTTTTTACAATGATCTGAGTCATGTCAAAGAATATTTCTGCTGCAATAATAAGTGTAGAATGGACCTAAGGTTCTTTAAGGAGCACTTATGGAGGCGTATAAGTTTGTTGCTATTCTGAAGAAACTCACAACTTCAGAGCGACTAGACACACAAGCTCAACCAATAGGTAAACATCTATGAGGAGGTTAAGAATATCCTTTGCTTGGCACAACAAATAAGGTATTTTTTCAATACACATAGTTTCATACTTGCCTAGCACAATAAGCTATTTCATAAGCTTTTAGGGATTTTTCTGTATATGGCTAGAATATGTAGTTCTTTATATTTTTCTGTCTCTTTCTTTCCTACATTTCAGTGAACGGTTTCTGGTGAGACTGAACAAGAATGGTGGGCCAAGGAACCCAGAGAAGATAGAACGAATGTGTGCCCTTTTTACAGTATGTGCAAATTCTCTTTACCCTGTATGTATTGACTGTAATCAATGGCCTGCTGTATGTATATTGTCACTCTGGAAATAAACATCTGTTCATATCCCCCCACCCCCACTCGTGAGAATAGGAATTGAGTTATGTTTTCATCAACTTTTAATGAGATATTTGTAGAGAACTTCAATTAGCTATGGATTTTAATTGAAAATCTATTTGAAAAAATCAAGTAGTTTTTGCTAATGTAGATATTATAAACTATTTCATACAAAACCTGTGGTGTCCATGACATCCACTAGATCTACAGATTAGAGGAGCCTTTTAGTAAATGCATGTAAACTAACCAGCCCTCAGTTACATACAAATGGAGCATCTTTTCCTATTCTCATCTGCACTTTAGATTTTCCCAAATAACCATGGTATTACTCCTGGTCTCCACTCATGAAACCATCATCTCAGAAGGCAAATTTGCTCATCAAAACTAACTCTCATAATACTACATTACCTTTTGTATTCTCGAAATCAACTTTATTTATTTTTACTAAGTAAAAACTGTCTACATTTATTTGAAGTAATATATTGAAAATGAAAACAGTGTGACACAATTTAAAGCACTTGGACTCTTGTAGGTTCAGTGATAAGTAAGCTATTCCAAGCTCAATAGCTAGGCATAGTTGGCTTATTTCTGTTAGTAACTATCTAGTTATAAGGCAGAGGTTAGAAGATTAGCAAGATCCTAACAAAAACCAAACACATCAAAACAAAAGGTTCCTGAGCTTAAGAAGGTGTGATTTTCTCACCTTGTCAGTGGCCTTGCTTGTAGCCTATGAGGGTAGGTAGAAAGACATCTTACTGCTGACTTTATGCCTCTTAGAAATAAAGAGCATTTATCTGAAGATCTAATGTGACTAATTTCTTCACCAGACTTGAGATCATCTACTACAACTTCATCTTTCAAAATGTTAAATGATGGTACTGCAGAATGAGAAACTGCATTCACAGCAATAGCTCTCACTGAAGATGCTCTCATTGTTCTCTGTAGAGGAAAAATATATGCTGGAGATACACAGCAAATGTAATGTTTAGTCCACGTCTGAGCTCAGCATTGAAACCTTACATGATCTCCTAGAAAATGTAAGAAAAGGAATAGAGAAAGCAATCCCATGACAATTATTTAGGGAGTTAAAATGACTAATCTGGAAAGAACAATACATTTTACTGAGCATCAAATGGAAGAAGGAAAGAATCTAGATTGTAGTGAATGGGATTTATGTTAACTGAGACCTTTTGAAGCTAGAGTACCTGACAAAGGTCTCTTTGAGGCCTCATTTCTAAAACAGAACGAGAATGTCTTAGAAGATTTTTTTAAGGCTTTGATACCCCCATTTTCTGGTAAAACGAGAAATATTGTTGCCTGTTTATACAAGAGCTAAGTGTGTAAGTAATCTCTTGTTGAATTCTTACATGTGAACGATCCTTGTCTCTTGAAAATTGAACTTTATTATGAAAATTTTTTCATATAATCACAGTAAGTCAAAATTTTTATTTAGTAGTTTAATTTATCCCAGAGACCAAAACTGTAGCATCACCTGTATAAATAAAAAATGTGCAGGACACTCATGATATGCTCCTCTTCTGCCACAATGCTGTTAGGTGTGCTGCTGTATAGTTCCCTTTGTCCTACAGCCCTGGATTTCTAAAGTTCCCTAGCATTACTAAGGGAGTATTTGCAAAGTTTTAAATAGTATTTTATTAATTCCTTGAGAATTCCATACATGTTGTTTTTATCCTGTTCATCCCCTTTCCTAAATTCCTCCACAGTCACACCCACTCTTTACTCTTCCAGCTTTGTGTCCTCATTAAAAGAAATGAGTCCAATTTGTGCTGCCTGTATAGTTTTGGTTGTGTGACCACGATTGAGTACTCTTGATGATGACGTTAGACACTTTCAAGAGTAGGCTCTGTAGATGGAACTGTTTTGTTTGAAAATATATCCAAACTACAACATAAGTAATATGTAATTTTTAATCAAAGAATGGACATAAAATATATGATGTTTTGCTTCTAATTTCTAATATTTATTGTATATATTAAGAATAAAAATAGTGTTACCCTGAAAGTATCATTTAAAATTCCATTTTTATTTTTGTGTGTGTTTATACATATACACACATACACACACACACACACACACACACACACACACCCCTTCTAAAGTCTGGTACCTGTAGAGGTCAGAAGAGGGCATTTGATCTTCTGAAACTGGAGTTCATATGGTTGTGAGCCACCACGTAGGTTCTGGGAACTGAACTTCATTCTCTGCAAGAACAGCAAATGCTCTTAATCACTGGTCTATCTCTCTAGCCCCTAAAATTCAATTTTTTAAATTAGAGAAATGTGCAAAATGGAGTCCAGTGCATCTACCCAATATTAAAAGAAAACTTTAATGTAAAAATATATCATTATGATGACAGATATCTATTATATTCAATAATTTTTTGTAACTTATTTCATTTACTATTTTTTAAGAACCTGGCAATATATGGTAACCATTTAGAGTCCAAAACTTTAACCTGCCCTTTTTGTGTGACTTTTTAGTATCTTCCTGGCTCTGTTATTTGTTCAGAGTCAATCAACAGGACAGAGCTGGGACTAAAGTAAGACAAGTAACACACAGAGCCCCAGAGCGAGAGGCGCCTCTTCACATTTGTGCCTTAGGTTGCTTCTGTGTTTCACCTTAATTCTAGTCTAATGAAAGAATATAAATCAAGAAACATGCTGACTCTGCATTTATAAGGTAACCCAAGATCATGAGTGCTCCTTTTTCCTTTCCTTATTAATAGAAAGACAAATATGTGAAAGCACCCAAAAAACAAAAGACAAGAAATGGAGCTGAGGGGATTTTTATTTTTTCTTTATTTTTTTATTATTTTAAGTTGCTTTATTTATTTACATTCCAAATGTTGCCACCTTTCCTGGTTCCCCCTCCAAGAGTTTTTCCACCCCATCCACCCTCCCCTTTGCCTCTGATAGGGTTCTCCCTCACCCACTCCACCCACCACCCTAACCCCCCCTCCTAACACACACACACACACACACACACACACACACACACACACACCTACCTTCTCTGCGGCATCAGGTCTCTACAGGATTAGACTCATTCTTTCCCACTGAGGCCAGATAAGGCAGTCCTCTGCTACATATGTTCCAGGGGCCGTGGATTGGCTCTTTGATTGGGGGCTTTGCCTCTGGGAGCTCGGAGGGTTCTGGGTTAGTTGACACTGTTGTTCGTCCTATGGATGTTGTCATCCCCTTTAGCTCCTTCAGTTCTTCCCATAACTCATCCATAGAGATCCCCGACCTCAGTCCAATGCTTGGCTATAACTGTCTGTATCTGTCTCAGTCAGCTGCTGGTAGAGCCTCTCAGAGGACAGCCATGCTAGGCTCCTGTCTGCAAGCACAACATGGCATTAGTAATAGTGTCAGGGTTTGGTGCCCACTCATGGGATGGATCACAAGTTGACCCAGTCACTGGGTGGCCTTTCCTTCAATCTCTGCTCCATTTGTGTCCCTGCATTTCTTTTAGACAGGAACAGTTCTTGGTCAGATTTTGAAGATATGTTGGTGACCCTATCCCTGCACTGGGTGCCCTGTCTTTCTACTGGAAGTGGTCTCTTCAGGTTCCATCTCCCCATTGTTGGGCATTTCAACTAAGGTCACCCCCTCATTGAGTCCTGGGAGGTCCCCCATCCCAGGTCTCTGGTAATTTCAAGAGGTTCAACCCACTTGCCACCCCCACCCTTGCAGCTGCATATTTCTGTTCATTCTCGAGGCCCTCTGGGCGTCTCTCCTGTCCCCACCCCCATACCTGATCCTGCCTTCCTTTACCCCTCCCCTATCCCTCTTCCACCCAGGTTCCTCCCTCTCTCTGCCTCCCATGATTAATTTGTTTCCCCTTCTAAGTGGAATTGAAGCATCCTCACTTGGACTTCCTTCCTTTTCTCCCGTGTTCTTAGTTATGGCAGACCTCCTATGAGACAGGTAGGCCGTGGTGGGGGAGGAGCAGGCACACCAATCTGCAAAGGATTCAGGTGCAGACAGGAAGGAAGATAAGACTAAGGCAGAGCAGCCTAGACGAGTAGGGGAAGGGATGCTAACCTGTATGGTTCAGAAGTCTCAAGTCTAATGGAGGTGAGGGGGCAGCAGAAGAATAGAGCCCCCCTAGGATAGCAGGCTACTCAGAGCCCCTTGGCTTATGGCCTAGAGGACTGAGCCAGCAGGGAAGATGGGTCGGGGAAGGGAAGGTTACCTGTATGGTTCAGGTGTCTCAGATCTGATTGAGATTTTTTTTAGAAGTGAAAGGAAAAGCATGAAAACCTGTCTCCTGAAAGGTTTTCATCTGCCATTGCTAAGCCACAGTAAGCTGCAGGTGGGTAACCTGATGATAAATCTGAAGCACAGTAGGTAGTGGGTGGGGGCCTAAGTAGGTATACATGTATATGAATATGTATGAAATTTTTGTGGCAATTTTACTATTCCTAATGTGATGCTCTAAATAAGAAAATAGCAACTGTGTTGCCTTACAGTGTATTCTAAATATAAAACTTTAGACTGATATTTGTAACTCTTCAGCTTTAAAGTTTCTGGTTTGGAATCAGATTTGTTTACTTAAAAGAAACTTTAAAATTTCCAACAAAATTATTTTCAGGGCCAGTAAGATGACACAGTAGATAATATACTTTCTGCCAAGCCAAATGACCTAAGTTTGACTCTAGCTCCCACATGGTAGAAGGAGAAAGCTGATTCATGCAAGTTGTTCTCTGACCTCCACATGCTTGCCACTGTACACGTGCTCCCTCTATAAACAAGTAAATAAATAACTATATAAGTACATAAATGGAAAAATATTTTCAACATTATAATTTGATTCAGATAATAACAATAAATAATCTAAATTTAGACCCAAATATTTTATCAAGATTTCACTGAGAACAGATTAAACTCATTTACAGGAAATACAGCCAGTGTGTAATAATGATTTGGGTACAGTGGGATGAATATAAAGTTGGTATAGAATAAATTTTTAGCATATTAGCCATTAATGAGCTTTTACTATTTTGCTACATTTTATTGCACTGAACATTTATCTCTTATATTACAAAATGTTTTTACATGATGATAGAATAAACATGGATGATTTCCATTGTGAAAGTTTTGTAGCTACTTTATTAGGTGATCTAAATGAGAGCTAGAAGAATACTATCAATAAAATAAGATTTCAAAGGAATATACATTCATGTCTTCATTATATAAATATTTTAAGTTTTTATTTTAATAAAAATTTTCATGCAATGTATTTTGATATTTCCTCTTTCCCCAAGATAGTTTCAAAATCCTTCCCAGCCTTCCTACCCCCAAACTCATGTTCTTTCTCTCAAAAACTAGAGAAAAAAAAGAAAAAGAACATTAAAATGAAACAATAAAACCCCCAATAAACAAAAAAGAACAAATCACAATGAAACACCCCTTCTCTCTCTCTCTCTCTCTCTCTCTCTCTCTCTCTCTCTCTCTCTCTCTCTCTCTCACACACACACACACACACACACACACACACACACACACACACACACCTATTTTATGTTAGATAGCTACTCTGGGCATGGGGCCTGCCCTGGAGTAAGGTTGGTATACCCAGTGACACTCCATAGGACAAAACTGATTTTCTCTTCTCTAGCAGGTTTCACTTGCAAATAGCTTCTTAGTTAGAAGTGGAACTTTGAGCCATGCGGTGGTGGTGGACGCCTTTAATCCCAGCACTTGGGAGGTAGAGGCAGGCGGATTTCTGAGTTCGAGGCTAGCCTGGTCTACAGAGTGAGTTCCAGGACAGTCGGAGCTACACAGAGAAACCCTTTCTACAAAAACAAAAACAAAAACAAAACAAAACAAAAAGTAGAAGTGGGACTTTGTGTCCACTTCTCCTTCTGGTAATGTTTTGTATGATTGAACCTGTGCAGGTCTTACAGTTGCTATCATAGTCTCTATGAGATCATATATGCATCAGTTCTGTTGTGTTTGGAAGATATTGTTTCCTTAGACTCATCCATAATGTCTGGTCCTTAAAGTCTTTCTTCCTTTTTGGCATAGATCCCTGAGCCTTGAGGGGAAGGGCTTGATAAAGATATCCCATTTAGGGCTGAGTTCTCCAAAGTATCTCATTCTTTGCACACTGTCCAAATGTGGGTCTCGTGTTAGTTCCCCATCTATTGCAAGAAGACATTTCTCCATTGAGGGTTGAGTAAGACACTTACATATGGGTATAGCAGTATGTCATTAGGAATCATTTTATTGCTGTGTTCCTTTAGCAAAGTAATAGCAGTAAGTTTTCTCCTAGAGCCTATGACTTATCTAGTTCTTGGCCATTTGAGCAGTGTCAGGCATGAAATCTATCTCTTAGAGTGGACCTTAGATCCAATTAGAAAGTTGTTGTTACTCCTAAGATTTCACTGTTGTACCAACATTTCCTATAGACAGGTTGCTGTTGTAAGTCATGGGTTTTGTACCTGGTTGATATTGATGATTGTAGTATGATTACCTTCCAATATCATAAACAGTAGTTAATTAGGAGGGGTTAAACTTCTAGTTGAGCACCAACTTGATTTTTTTCATTGTTTAATAACATAAGTAAGAAGTATTTCCAATAATAGGGCCTCTTTCCCCCCCACCCCCCATATAAATCTTGTATTAAATGTTGTATTCTATAATCTCCCTTCTCCCATCTGTAATATACGCTGAAAGCAAACTACTAATAAAGTTCAAATAAAATTTAAATGAAAGGAAGTTTATCACAATTTTCTGTGCATTATTTGTCGAGATTTATTTATTCTTTTTCTTTCCTTAGGATCTGAGCAGCAAAGACATGAAGAGAGATTTATACATAGTTGCCCATGTGATCCGAATAGGTATTGTCCACTTTAGTTGTTCTCATGATTAAGACTGTCCAAACTTAGGATAAATATATATCTGAACTTTGTCTTTCCTGCAATTTCTGGTCTCAGGATTAGAGTCTAGCTTCTTTCTTTTCTATTTCCTTCTCTTCTCTTCTCTTCTCTTCTCTTCTCTTCTCTTCTCTTCTCTTCTCTTCTCTTCTCTTCTCTTCTCTCTCTCAGTAGCTGAATTTGATACAAAAGAATACCTGTTTCCCCCATTTCTGATATTCTGTTCCATCTTGCTTTTGGACCCACACTTTGTATTTTAAGTGGTTTCCTTTTTCACATTCTTCCTGTAGTGTTGCCTACTTCTGTGTATTTCTTTTTCCTCCAGAGTTTTTACAGAGATACTAGAGTGTCCACTAGTGAACAGGTGGTATTTACCATTTGTTGTAGTTTCTGTCCAAAATATGCACCTGTGCCATTTTCCTCAAATCTAGAGTCATTGTTACCATTGCAAATGAGTAGTAGGTCATTTCTATTCAAACTGGGATGAAAGAAAGTAGCTTTTCACTACTGTTCCATTGTTGGATCCTCCATACATATTTCAGATTTGGGTGAACCAAATTTTCCTTTATAGTATAAGTTCTAGAGTATGGTGTGCCATTTTGTCAAAAATATGTTTAATCCTTTGACAACTTAACAAGTATTTTGCCTTCATAAAGAGTTTGTTGAAATTGCAGTATTAAGTCCTTATATCACTGTTGGCACAGACTTGCTCACCTGGAAGAATGAGCAGCCATATACAACTAAGATTTCTCTCACTTCCACAGAGGTTCAGCAGTGCCTTTAGCATTCAAATTTGGTTAGAGGATGAACACAGTGTCCTCTTTTCCTGCATATACAGTTTATATGTGCAGCTAAAAATACTGAAGTTCTGTCATTACTATGGCCATTAAGTTTAAACCTGGCAACAAACTGATTTTTCTAAGAAATTCATCAAGTCATTCTTAGTTTTATATGATTAATTAATGCATAGTTGGTATTCATTGACTGAATGTGATACAGAAAAGGGGCTTAAGTCAGAGGTTAATTTGTTTTACTCGTACCTAGATATTCTTTAGTGCCTCACTTCAGCTTCTTACTCTTCTTGGAGGATCTGTTAGATACCTGTAGCTCTGATGTCATTGGATAACAATTAGAAGATGTTAGAAAGGAGCATGGATTCTCTGTGTAATTGCTGTTTTCTGGTGTACTCAAGGCCGGATGCTCCTGAATGACTCCAAAAAGGGTCCTGCTCACCTGCACTACAGGCGACCATATGGCTGTGCGGTTCTAAGCGTTCTGGATGTTCTACAGTCACTAACAGAATTGAAAGAAGAAAAGGATTTTGTTCTTAAGGTTTACACGTGAGTAATCCTGCATATTGGGAATGATGATTTGCAGCATTCCCTGAGAAGCCCTGTAAACATAGACTTAGCATATATAGTATAGAGAAGTTAGTGGGAAAGCAAAGATTTTGATTTAAGACTTTAAAGGCTCTGGAAATTTTATTTTGGCTATATTTCCTAGTTACTAAAACATCTGAACTTGGAATCTTCTGTCCTTAAGTGAAAGTCTGATAGTACACGTTTCTTGTTTTTGTTTTGTTTTGATTTTTGGTTTTTTTGAGACAGGGTTTCTCTATGTAGTCCTTGCTGTCCTGGAACTCACTCTGTAGACCAGGCTGGCCTCGAACTCAGAAATCCGCCTGCCTCTGCCTCCCAAGTGCTGGGATTACATGCATGTGCCACCACCGCCCGGCGTAGTACACGTTTCTTATTCATGCTGTAATAATTCATTTTCTCTGTGGAATAAGCCATCCTTATTATATTTTTAGAAAAGCTAACAATATAATTTCTCATGTATCTTAGATACAAAAATCTTCTTTATGTAGTACTTGCCCACCAGTTACTGCTTTTGAGCTAGCCAAGAATGCAGGTATTTAAAGAATAATTGTGAGTCAGGCTATGATTTATTTGAAGGAAAGCCAAAACTTTGAGGGTCCAAGATCTTATTATTCTTTTCTGCTACCACAAATCTCTTTGTCACATCCAACACGGCATGGGACTGTTTTTAGTATTCTTCAACAAGGAGATCTGACTTACAGATGAATTCCCTCTCCTCATGGTCCTTGTTCAACAGTAGAAATAGAAAAGGAACTAATAGAAGAAATATAAAACATTAGTATGTAGACTGTCTTTGCTTATAGGGAACCCAGAAATAAATAGTAGTCTTAAAAATGATTAGTGGTGAATTTAGTGAGTTTTTGTTGTACACTTTTTTTCTTAAATAATGTGGATGTTTTTGAAACAGTAATTCCAGGTGGCTTGGGACTCACTCTCCCCAACCGGCTTCTAGCTAATGATGATTCTCCTATTTCAGCTTCCTGCTTGATGGGATTGCAGTCATAAGTGATGTGCCCAGCTTTACTTAGTTATTAAAACAAATGTATAGCTGATAATTTTTTAATATTTATCTTACTTCGTGTTTATGAATGTTTTTCTGCACGTATGTAAGTATACGATATTATGCCTGATGTTTGCAGAGATCAGAAGAGGCCTTTGGGTCTATCCCCTGAAATGAGTTATGGCTGGTTATAAGCCACTGTGTAGGTGCTGGGAATCAAATACAGGTCATCTGCAAGCATAGCCAGTGCTTTTAACTACAGCCCCTATTTCTGTTAATTGTTTCTTGGAAAATCAGTCCTCTGTTAGCCTTAACACAATATCATTTTCCCAAGTTAACCTAAATACTGCCAGTCATTTTGTTAATAAAATTTTACCATAATATTGTATGTACATTTTCCTGTTTTATCTGACTCAGATATGGAATGAACTTAATTTATAATTACATTTAATTCAGAACTTCCTATACTCAAGTACATTTAATAGTTTCAAAATAAAAGTTCAAATATATTTAGTATGCATTTTTTTCAGGTCTATTGGTGGAGTTGCAGAACTTATTGGGTGAAGATCTTTTGTGGAAGTAGTCATTTACAAAGAAACAACTGTCTAGCTTTCTTCTTAATATATGAGTCAGAGTTTCTAAAAATTCTGAGTTTCTTCTTTGGTGGGTGGTAAAGCCTACTTCTTCATATAGTTACCCTTAAAAATGAGTAAACAGAAATCCAAGATCATTGTTATCACCATCTTATTCTCTTATATTTCTTCCAAAATGCAAAGGGCTGAAGGATGGTACAAAGGATGCTGTATCTGTATGTAGTAGCGAACCCTTGCTTTAGTAAGAGCCTTACTGCACTTGGACTGCATCCCTTTTGAAACCTTGCTGGGAGGCTTGTTTGCCCAATTGCCTCTCAAACAATAACTTTCAGTACCAATGTGCCACTTTGTAAGAAGTGTATTCTCTTAGCTCCTTCCTAGGGTTGTGTCAGTTCTAAAAAGCCAAAGAAAGCTGTGTTTATAGAAAGGAATAGTTATTTTACCTTTTAAAAGAGTAACAAAGTTAAAATGTAGGATGACTTTTCCACTTGAAGAGGTTACAAGACTTTTAAACAGATTCCCTAATGTAAGGTTGTAAAGTTGATTTTTCATGCACTGTGGACTCCTTTCAGAATTAGTAACTTAAATCTGTATCATCTCATTGAGCCTAGCTCTCAGAAGAAGAATTTTTCAGTACATTTCAGGTGATGTTTGTTAGTTCAATTTAATCATAACCTAAAGGCTTTACTAATTTCTAAAAGTGTTTTTAGCCTTTGCTATGATAGA
Organism: Apodemus agrarius; assembly: GCA_964023405.1. Taxonomy (NCBI): domain Eukaryota; kingdom Metazoa; phylum Chordata; class Mammalia; order Rodentia; family Muridae; genus Apodemus; species Apodemus agrarius. Next base: position 109,870,263 of record OZ030012.1, on the reverse strand, counting down.
ATTTTCAAAGTATGAAAATCTGTTTTACAGACTTAAACAGTAATTGGCAAAATTACCTCTTTCCTTGTTAACATTTTCTATTTTTAGTAAATTTCAGAGTCAATCTTTACTAGAGAAAATTCAAACCTCCTGTCTCTGCCAAGGCCAGTACTATCTTTATAGTGTTTTTAAATTCCATTTGTAAGCTGGGCAGTGGTGGCACATCCCTTTAATCCTAGCACTTGGGAGGCAGAGGCAGGTAGATTTCTGAATTCGAGGCCAGCCTGGTCTACAGAGTGAGATCCAGGATAGCCAGGACTATACAGAGAAACCCTGTCTGGGGGGAGGGAGGGGAGAATAAATTCCATTCGATTATGTGGCAAGATACCCTATCTTTTTAATTAATTAATTAATGTATTACTTATTCACTTTACATCCTGCTTGCTCACTGTCCCCTCCTGGCCATTCCTCTCACAATCCTTCACCCATTCCCCACCTCCCCTTTTCCTCTGAGTGGGTGGGACCCCCTCGGCATTCCCCAACCTGGCACTTCAAATTTCTACAAGGCTAGAGGCTTCTTCTCCCACTGAGGCCAGAGAAGGCAGCCCAGCTAGAACATATCCCACATACAGAAAACATCTTTTGGGATAGCTCCCACTCCAGATGTTCAGGACCCACAGGAAGACCAAGCTACTCATCTGCTACATATGTGTAGGGGAGGCCTAGATCCAGTCTGTGTATGTTCTTTGGTTGGTGGTTCCCTCTCTGAAACCCTAGGGTTAAGGTTAGTTGACTTTGTTGGTCTTCCTGTGGAGTTCCTATCCCCTCCGGGGCTGTAATCCTTCCTTTTATTCTTCCATAGAAGTACCCAAGATTGGGTGTGTGGGTAAGCACCTTCTCAAGGGCAAAGTGGAGGGGGATGGGATAAAGAACTCTGGGAAGGACTAGAAAGGGAGGCAACATTTGGAATGTAAATAAATAAAATAATTTCATAATAAAAAAGAAACATGGAAACTAATAGAAAAGAAACTGAGGAAGAGCCTTGAACACATGGGCACAGGAGAAAGTTTCCTGAACAGAACACCAGTAGCCTACACCATAAGAAGAATTGACAAATGGGACCTCATAAAATTACAAAGTTTCTGTAACAAAGTCTGTAACCAAACAAAAATTACAAAGTTTGTAAACAAAGATTTTTCACCTGAGGAATATCAAATGGCTGAGAAGCACCTAAAGAAATGTTCAACATCCTTAGTCATCAGGGAAATGAAAATCAAAACAAACCTGAGATTTCACCTCACACTGGTCAGAATGGCTAAAATCAAAAACTCAGGAGACAACAGGTGCTGGAGAGGTTGTGGAGAAAATGGAACACTCCTCCACTGCTGGTGGGATTGCAAGCTGGCACAACCACTCTGGAAATCAGTTTGACAGTTCCTCAGAAAACTGGGCATAATACTACTGGAGGACCCTACTATACCACTCTTGGGCATATACCCAGAGGATTCTCCAGCATGTAATAAGGACGCATGCTTTACTATGTTCATAGCAACCCTATTTATAATAGCCAGAAGCTGGAAAGAACCCAGATGTCCCTCAATGGAGGAATGGATACAGAAAATGTATATATACACAACGGAGTACTATTCAGCCATTAAAAACAATGAATTCATGAAATTCTTAGACAAATGGATGGAACTGGAGAATATCATCCTGAGTGAGATAACCTAATCCAAAAGAACACTCACGGTATGCACTCACTGATAAGTGGATATTAGCCTAGAAGCTTGAAATACCCAAGACACAATTCACATATCAAATGATGCCCAAGAAGTAGGAAGAACAAAGTATGGATCCTTGGGTCCCTTGTAGAAAGAGGGAAAAATACCCACAGAAGGAGATACAAAAACAAAAGGTTGAGCAGAGTCTGAGGGAAAGACCATCCAGAGACTACCCCACCCAGGGACGCATCCTATATACAGTTACAAAACCCAGACACTATTGTGGATGCCCACAAGTGCTGGCTGACCAGAGCCAGACATAGCTATCACCTGGGAGGCTCTCCTAGTACATGACAAATACAGAGGGGGGACACTCTCAGCCAGCCATTGACGTGAGCACAGGGTCCCCAATGGGGGAGCTAGAGAAAGGACCCAAGGAGCTGAAGGGATTTGCAGCACCATAGGAGGAACAATGATATGAACCACCCAATACTCCCAGAGCTCCCAGGGACAAAACCATCAACTAAAGAGTACACACGGAGTTACCCATGGCTCCAGATACATTGGCAGCAGAGGATGGTCTTGTTAAACACCAAAGGGAGGAGAGGCACTTGGTCCTGGAAAGACTTGATGCCGTAGTGTAGAGGAATACCAGGACAGGGAAGGGGGGGTAGGGTTGATTGGGGAAGGGGAGATGGCTTGTGGCATTTTCGGGGGAGGGGGGACCAGAAAAGGGGACAACATTTGAAATGTAAATAACACTACCTAATAAAAATAAAGTAAGAACTAATAAAAAAAGAAAGAAACATGTTACCTAATATGATGTAGTTTTTACTCAGTGCTTATAAACAATAAAACTAATTTTAGTACTTAAAAAAAAAAAACAAGAGTCCCCAAGCTCCATCCACTGCATAGCTCTGGGTGTCTGCATCTGTCTGAGTCAGTTGAGAACCACATCCTTTTAATAAAATGGTAAGAAGAAACTGAAATACAAAAACTAGGTGGTTTCTGAGTCAAATACCTTACAATAAATAACCAAAAATAAATAACCATCATATGCATTTCAGTCTGATAAAAATATCACATTATTTGTTACCTAGAAGGATAAAGGGTCACAAGCAGAAAAAAAACATGCTGTCAGACTTTAGGAAACTAAAAATGAAGAGTGCCAGGAACTAAAGCCAATATTTGGAGGGGATGGGTATCATAAATAATGAATTTGACCAAATACAAGAATACTCTGAGTACATGATGACCACTGTCTAATTTCACAGTGACAAAAGCTTAATCAAACATTTATATAGGGACAATTTTAATAAAATGAACGTTACAAATATATATTCTGTATTACTTGTTATATAAAAGTTTATTGTAAAATATATATTCTGCCTCATAATCTGTCAAATTGAGAAGTGTTGCTTATTCTCCATTCTCACATTTTGTGAAAAAAATGTCATGAATCCATCATATGTAGCCATGCCATCATGGCTTTGCTATTAGTAAAACCACTTTATGCATTAACTGACAAGATTTTCCAAGTAACATAATTTTTGCTCCCATAGGGCTCCTTTTTAATGTATTCTTTGATTCCTTAATGATTCCCTTTCGTTTGAGAACGCTATAACTTGATCAAAGTAATCACAGGAGGTCCTTACTGTTTTTGCCATTTTTTATAGAAGAGTAATTGATGTTAATTGGTTTCTGGAGTCATAACAGCAGAAGTTCATAGAGCTAGGATTTATACCCAACTCCTCTTCACTCTGCTGGCACATGTTTCTGTTTCCCATTTCAAGTACGCATGTGTTATTCTGGCAAGAGCCTCCACATAGAAGTTGGGTGATACAGACACATGGGACAACTGTATGACTTTGAACCTACCAAATGCCTCTCTGAACATCAGTTCTTTCACTCTAAAGTGAAGATCATTGGACCTGTTTCCAAAGACTAATGACTAAATCTTGTAAGATAATGTCCATAAAATAACCATCATAGGTGATATTTGACTGTTTTCTACATTCAGGCACTCTGGTAAACGTTTGGCCTGTTAGCCTACTTAATCTTCACATATACTTGGTGACCCTCTAATGCTCTGCCTTCCATGCCTAGTACAAAAGGCCTGCTCAGCTGATGGTAGTTTCTCATTTATTTTAGATTGCCAGGAAGGGTTGGTTGGTTTGGTCATACACGTCTTGGCAGCTCCTCCAGCTCAAACTGCCCACATTTCTCATGCAGCATGGCATTAGATCTGTAAGAAGAGGGGACTTCTAACATAAACAACAGCAAAGACAGCACAGTTTCTTCCTTACGATGTTTGCAAATGTGTTTTTAGTTGAGACATAGAAATGTATTTGTGGTCTAAACAATTTCCATCTGGACAATAGAGGACAGATACATGTCATGAGAATGCATCTAAAATCAATTAGGTTGGTCATTCTATTGCACCCTGATCATAAAGACTCCACTTGATTAGTCAGGTCATTAGGACTGTGGGTTTTTTTTTAATTCATCCTTCTAATTTTTTTCTTTTACACTAAAGGCATCATGAACTAATTTAATATTGATAGTGTCCCTAAATATGTAGGTTACTGCACCTTTTCTAACATAAGGCCTTCAACTAAATAAAATTAAGTAGATCCCAGAAATAAATACACACAATTTTAGTCAATATTAAAAGCAAACTCAAACCTTGACCAAAATTTAATAGTTACTATGAGGAGTCAGACAAGAGGAGAATATTGCCTGACATCAGGCAGACAAGAACATGGAAGCATGATGTGAGAGTGAGGCTCTGTGGCCTCTCCTGCTCTTTCTCTCTGCTGTTGGGAACAACCAGACCTATGTTTGGACTCCTGTTCAATCTTATTCTCCTTTTCTGAAAAGATGGGCATGGTAATACCACCATGCTGTTGGCTTCAGTTACTGACCTTTCACAGGCACTCTTAAAAATGCAAACTCGTAGGTCGTACAGCCCTTAAAATATTTTAAATGATGTTTGGGGCTACCTATCCAGGGAAATGTGAGTGGATATTTATCAGAAACCCAGAAATGAAGAGGATAATAAAGTAGCAGGGAAGAAATAAATCATGAAATATGCTTTAGTGAATGGGAAGAGTGTTATGAACTCTGTTGAACCTACACACCTGCCCTGTGGTTCTGAATGCTGGGAGAACCCGTGTGGAAAATAAAAGTTGTCTGTTCCTCTGATTTAATCCTGGACACAATACTCAGTAGTCTATGCTTTTTGTCCCTGTTTGGAAGAAAATGGGTTACAACAGCAGTATACAGATGATGACATCTTTCATGCATCTTGTAAGTGAAGACAAACTATTGGCATCAGTAATCAGACTCTACATAATAATTTGATTGGATATAATATAATCAGGTTTCATTATAATCATGAATCATTTGATTGTTTAATAAATGCTCACATTTAATTTTTTTCTACAAAATATTCTAGTGATTGGATAAAATATACTGATGAAGCTACATCCATCTAAATAAAATGATTTGAGTAGCTTTTTAGCCTTGCCCCATATTTAACGTCACTTATATCCTCATCCTCAAATACACAGTGAGCATATTTACTAGTCACTTGCCTTGTAATATATCCTCATCAAATTAGCCTTTGCTCCTAAATCATAGCAATGAAATAGGTCTCCATATATTACAGAATTCCCTCAGGGCAAGATCAGCTCCCATTGAAAGCCATCGTTACTAATCTATATAGGAATAGGTTGTTGTTTTTTTTTTTTTTTAATATGCATGCTACCTTCCTCTAGAGACTTGTCTGATATTTAAGCGCACAGTATGTCAGCCTCTCCTGAGATCTGTGTCCTTTTTTCTGCCTAGGTTGTTGCTGTTTCGTTTTCAATGCCTTTTTTCTTTTACTGTATACTTACTCTTTATGTCTTTTCTCATATTTCTGAGGCTTATAATGCTCAGAATATTCTTGTTGCTGTTTTTTTCTTCCTTTTTATTTTAAAATCATTTTCTTTTTCAGACCTCAATGAGTTAGATATGGTTGTACATACTTCTAATTCTTCAAAAGAATGAAGAATGGCAGTCTTTTTATTATTATTCAATATATTCTTTATTTACATTTCAAATGATTTCTTCTTTCCTGGATCCCCCCTCCCTGAAAGTCCCATAAGCCCTCCTCCCTCCCCCTGTTCCCTAATCCACCCCTTCCTGCTTACCTTGCCCTGGTATTCCCCTACACTGCTGCACTGCACCTTTGCAGAACCAGGGGCCTCTCCTTCATTCTTCTTGGTCATTATTTGATATGTGAATTTTTTTCTTGGGTATTCCGAGCTTCTGGGCTAATACCCGTTTATCATATCATCTTTTGTGATCTTTTGTGATTGGGTCATCTCACTCAGGATGACATTCTCCAATTCCCCACTTGCCTAAGAATTTCATGAATTCATTGTTTTTAATAGCTGAGTAGTATTCCATGTATAAATATACCAGAGGAAGAATAATCTTGAGCTGTATGTCAATCAGCCTGGTCTATAGTGTGAGATCCTGTCTTTAAAAAAAAAATCTTATCAACAAAAGAAATATAGCCTACAGTTCTCCATGTACTTATGGAGATGAGGTTGGAGATGTCAATTTGAACTTGTCTATCTTAATACATAGGCAGATGGTTACACGTAGACATGTTTATAAATATCTCTGTATACACAGCTTTGTATGTATTATAAATACATATAAGGAATATGTATTTAAATATATTTGTATACATACACACACACACACACACACACACACACACACACACACACACACATATATATGCACATATATTTTCTTGTTTTGTCAGTTGAAGAGGCCCAGAAGCAACAATATTCCAATTACAATGATCACATTCAGGGCACAATTCTTTTATTTGAATACTATTCTTCAATTAAAGGAACCAGGATCTTTGGAGGAGTAGATGAGCCAAGAATTAAAATAGGACATATACAAATGATTCTGAAACAAAGTAAGAAAATACTCATAAATATGTTTTAATGTTCAAGGAGTTGCATAAGGGGTTACATGTTAAAGGAGCAGATGAAGAGCCGGTGGGGGGGAACTCTCAGTGAGCACAGATATAGTTAAACTAATATTGAGGTTTTTTAAAGATATTTAACTTATCTCTGAATCATTATTATTATAAAACATTATTGAGTAAGTAACTTGCAGAAAAGAAACAAATCTGTGTAGAAGGATCTCAGATAGTACATGTAGATGTTAAACCCAAGATGCATAATCTTTTAAGAGGAAATATGCATACAAATCTCTTTCCAAATGGTGCAATGTGGAAGATGAGACCTAGGGATGGAGAGTAAAATAATATATTTAAAACACACATACAGAGGAGAGAGAGAGAGAGAGAGAGAGAGAGAGAGAGAGAGAGAGAGAGAGAGAGAGAGAGAGAGAGAGAGAGAACTTCAGCCACATGATTGGGTTATCAATCCAAATTGGCAAGCCAAAAGTGGAGCGATGGTCATTGCTTAAGTATGGTAATACTCTTGTACAGGACCAAAATTCAGTTCCCAATACTCAGGGTATATGGCCACTACTTCTAACTCCAGCTCCTGGGTTTTCATACCTCTAGTCTCTGTGGGTCATACACACTCATGTGCACATACCTTCCCCTTACACACACACACATACATGCACATAACTTAAAAATAAATTAACTGGTAATCAGGGAGCCTGCATATAAGGCCTGTGCACATTGCTGCCAACCTCTCAGTTTTTGTTACCAGCTGAATTATAAATCATAAACAATTATTTTAAAGCACTCTCCTTCCTTCTTTCTTTAGAAGGAATCATGTAAGCAGAAGTTTCCCTCAGAACTGTTTAATCATTCATCAAAACAGTTGAGAGCATGTGAAGCTTAGTGATTTGACCAAGAAGCCCAAAAAACAAATTCATTAGCTAAATGAATATAGTTATTTGCCTCTTTCATGTGAGTGGCCTCTAAACTATCCCTGAACTTTAGAAACTTGGGATGCACCATACATCTAGATGGAATGTTGCTATAACCCTTATATTTGCGGGTTTTCAGGAAATGGGCACTTCTGAGTGGTCAGTAAATACGAAGATCTTGTGTGTTTTCTTTGTTCATGGATCCTGTTTCGTGCACTTGGTAGGACTTTAAAAACAAGGGCTTAGGGTAGAATTCTAGAGAGTTAAATGAAAATTTCAAGAGATGACCCAAATCTCATTGTGTTTTCTTGGAATCTTCTTTAGGTTGAAGGATCTATTAGTCGTTGTTCTCTTTGAATTGCCCTTTATAGAGTCACTAAACATCAGGATATAACAAAATCAGTCTTTTGTGTCCCTGAGAAGAAACTTTTAGTTCTCAAATGTTCAGGAATCCAACTATATCTGTTAAGCTTTCTATTCCTAGACCACAGAGCTCTTAAGCCACTGTTCTCCAAAGCTTTTCATCTTCTCATCTGTTTGAAATGGTGTCTACATTGCCTAACCTTAGAAAGAATTCCTTCCCTCCAGGGCTAGTAAAATGACAGTTGAATAAAAACAAATGCTTACTCCAGAAGAATAAAAAGTGTTGAGGGGAAAAAAACCCACCATACAGAACAGAGAAGCTAATTGTTCAAACTAGCAGATGGAGTGTACATTTGGTGTCTCACTTTCCTAAATAACTAAAGCCAGGATGTTTTTATTCTTGAGAGGATTATGTGATTACTAGGAAACTCTACAGGGAGGGAAGAGGCAGCAGTGAGTCTGACCTTAAAAAAAAACCACCAAAAATTCATTAAACTCTAAATTTATTAAAAAGTAAAGCATGACATTGTTTTGCTTTTTTTTTTTTTTTTTTTTTTTTTTTTTTTTTTGGTTTTTTGAGACAGGGTTTCTCTGTGTAGTCCTGGCTGTCCTGGAACTCACTCTGTAGACCAGGCTGGCTTCGAACTCAGAAATCCGCCTGCCTCTGCCTCCCAAGTGCTGGGATTACAGGCGTGCGCCACCACCGCCTGGCCTTGTTTTGCTTTTCTGTTAATAATTTTATTATTACATCTCTTGGACCTGCTGCTCCTGACTTCACTTGCTCAGGGGAGACTCCACTAACCTGTATTGATCAGTATATAAGCTCTTAAGTTCCGTAAAGTGCCACCAGAATGTAACAAGGAACACTCAAACCATTTAGGCCAGAAATGCAGCTCACGTGAAGTGTTCATTCACTGAACACTTAGCAAATTGTCACTTCAACTGTTAAATATACCACATTAATGGTTCATATGGTAAAGAAATCAAAGCTAATGTCATTGGAGTTTCTAAGCTTGTTGAGAGTTTCTAAGTTTGTTGAGAGTAGCATTTCTTATCAGGAATTTTATCTCAGTCTCTGTCTCTGTCTCTCTCTGTATACTGGTGATGTAGCTCAGTAGCCAAAAATGTGTTCAGTAGCATGAGGCCTTGTATTTAATTCTTAGCACCCCAAGAAACTTGTGTGTGTATGCATATGTATATAGACATGAAATAATGTTTATGTGTGAATTTAGCAAGCATTCATTTTAACATTTCCAAGTATTTATGTTATCTATTAATATGCATATTCTTATATACATATATGCAACGGTTCTAATTTAGTTTTAGCATTTTAGTTTCTACTCTTTCCCAAAGTGTCAATCTTTTATACTTAATAATAAAAGAGCCTTATCTAATTGTAAAATAAAATATACTTGTTTCTGTATAAGAGTAAGAAATCCTTTTTCCTTCAAACTTACCAGCACACATTGAGCCACCAGACCAGATGATTTACATTCTTTTTTCATTAATTTAGTTAATTAATCAATTTGCATCCAACATTGCCCCCCTTGAGCCCACCTCACACAGTCCCTCCCTTCATCCCCCCAACCTCTTCTCTGAGTGTGTGGAGGTACACCCCCCCCATCCCCTTTACCCTTGCACATCAAGTCCCTGCAGGGCTAGGCCTGCCCTCTCCCACCGAGGCCAGACAAGACAGCCTAGTGAGGAGAATGGATTCCACAGACAGGCAACAGCTCCTACTCCAGTTATTGTGGGACCCACACGAAGCCCGAGCTACACATCTGTTACATATGTACGGGGGCCTAGGTCCAGCCTGTATGCTCTCTGATGGTTCAGTCTGAGATTCCCCAGTGGTCCAGGTTAGTTGACTCTGTTGATCTTCCTGTGAAATTCCTATCACCTTCAGGGCCCTCCATCCCTTTCCTTCCCCTACAAGTCCCCGAGCTCTATCCAGTGTTTGGCTGTGTGTTTCTGCATCTGTTTCAGTTAGTTGCTGGGTGGAACCTCTCAGAGGATAGTTATGCTAGGATCCTATCTACAAGTATTACAGAGTATCATTAATAGTGTCAGGAATTGGTGCTTGCCCCTGGGATGGGTCTCAAGTTGGTCTGATTATTAGTTGGCCTTTCCCTCAGTCTCTGCTCCATCTTTGTCCTTGCATTTCTTATAGACAGGACAAATTGTGGGTCAAAAGTTTTGAGGGCAGGTTGGTGTCCTTATTCCTTAACTAGGTGTCCTGCATGGCTACAGGAGGTGGCCTCTTCAGATTCCATCTTCCCACTGCTATGAGTCTCAGCTAAGGGCTCCCCAATTGATTCTTGGGAGCCTCCCCCATCCCAGGTCTCAGGCATGTCCTAGAGATGCCTCCCATCCCAGCTGCAGATTTCCATTCATTCTCCTGACTCTCTGGGCCTCTCTCCTGTCTCTCCCACCTGATCCTGTAACCTTCCCATTCCATTCCCCTCTCCTCTCCTACCTAGATCCCTTCCTCCATCTGCCTCCCATGACTATTTTATTCCCCTAAGTGAGATTCAAACATCCTCACTTGGGCCTTCCTTCTTGTTTAGCTTTTTTGGATCTGTGGAGCATGGCATGGTACCTGTATTTTATGGCTAATGTCCACTTAATCAGTGAGGACATACCAAGCATATCCTTTTGGGTCTGAGTTACCTCACTCAGAAAATTTTCTAGTTTCATCCATTTGACTGCAACACTTATAATGTCCTTATTTTTAATAGCTAAATAATATTCCATTGTGTAAACGAACCACAATTTCTGTGTTCATTCTTCAGCTGAATGATATCTGAATTGTTTGCAGCTTCTGGCTATTACAAATAAAGCTGCTATAGACATAGTGGAGCATGTGTCCTTGTAGTATGGTGGAGCATCTTTTAGATGTATGGCCAGGAGCAGTATAGTTGGGTCTCTAGGTAGAACTATTTCCAATTTTCTGAGAAACAGTCACATTGATTCCCAGAGTAGTTGTACAAGTTTGCACTCCCACCAGTTTTGGAGGACTGCGCCCCTTGCTCCTCAGCCTTGCTAGCATGTGCTGTAGCTTTGAGGTTTTGATCGCAGCAATTCTGATGGGTATAAGATGGAATCTCAGGGTCATTTTGATTTGCAGTTCCCTGAAGACTAAGGACATTGAACATTTCTTTAAGTGCTTCTCAGCCATTCAAGATTCCTCTGTTGAGAATTCTCTGTTTATCTCTGTACCCTATTTTTTATGAGCCATAAAATGTGTTCTTCTGTTATAGATGTAACAACGAGAGTGAATGGACCCAGATTCATGAGAACATCATCCGAAAGTCCAGTACCAAGTACTCTGCCCCCAGCGCCAGCCATGGTGATGTATTTCTTTGGCTAGATTTTGTGTTGCATTTGTATGTACTAATCATGTAATAGTGCAGTGGTTGGTGTTGATTGTGCTGTGTAAAGTTTAATTTCCTATCCACATGTTTCCTTCCTAGGAATTTTCTAGTAGTAGTTCTTTATGTAGTCATTTAAGACCTTATAGTAACTGCTGACTAAAATACAATTTGATCCTTTTAATAATGAACTCTATACACTTTGCGAACTTTAACTCCAGTCCAGTGAGAAAAGTGTTTTAAGGTTTGTTACATTGCAAAGTCTATTTTCTTTAACAAAAAGACAACTATCAGTATCAGTTTTCTTTTTGTTCCTGTTGAATGTCACTATCATAAAGAAAGCCTGACAGTAATGAGTTAGTGAAGAGTCTGGAACTGGAAAGAAAGTCTTTGAAAGCAGCTTTCATCTTAATCAATTTCATTTCTTTTACCTTCCTTTTTTAACCTATGTTTAAATAATTTATGTATGAATCTCAGTGAAATTTTACGCTTTGGAATGCTTTCCTAAATTGAATATTATTAAATTAGAACTGCTACTTAAACACATAAGTGCTTTTACATAGTGTTGTAAATCTAATTTATATAGAATAGAGTTTTTCCTGAGTTTCTATAACCTCTTTTATATAATTTCTCTTTTAATCTTGTTGGAAATTTAAAATTCATTTTATATAACAATATAAAATCTCCACAAAACCTGGCAGTTTTTCTTGTTGATAGATATTTCCCAAGTGGGAGGCCTTCAAAGGAGATCTATATCAGAGGCTAGAAAGGTTGAGACCTTCACTGAGGACCAGTTAATTTCTCTAAATCTTTACTATAGTATGTGAGTCCTGAGAAGTTCTTTAATGGTTTTATTTTTATCGTTTGACACCATTGGATGTTGAACCTAGGGCCTTACAAGTCTGTCTAAGTTCATGAATGCACAACTTGTATTGTTCATGCACAGCATTCTGAATTGAGTGGGGGCTGGCAGACTCTCGGCGGGGTCCTAAGGCCTAGAAGGAGACGGCTCAGTCTCTGTGACTTCAGTCTAGTCTGTGTTTAATGGACTAGTTTTGTATGGTGTTGGGATTACCTTAACTTTTTAGCTTTCTATTTGTACTTCCTCAAAATATTTTCTACTTTGATTATTTTTCTAAGAAAACTATCAGGGCAGTGGTGTAGGTTAATGATAATGTACTTGCCCAACATGTAATCTTAGGTTCTATCTCTAGCACTGTGGCAGGAGTGATGGAAAAGAGACCAAGCTTGGTATCTTTCTTAGTACTATGCAGCGGGTACATGTGTAGTTCTGAATAAGAAATTGTTTTGTTTCTGTAGGTCTTATTATTTCCCTTCAGCTTTTTCGTGGTGACATGGAACAGCTCCGGAGAGAAAATCCCATGATATTTAATAGAGGACTAGCAATTACAAGAAAATTGGGATTCCCTGATGTTATCATGCCAGGTAGGAAGAACTACTTGGGGATGGGGAGGGAGGTGCATTTGCAGGATGGAGTTTAGTGCTCCTATCTTAAGCAGGTGGTAGGCCATTCAGGTGAGCTGTTAAAGTCTCTGCCTCCCAAGTCAGGTGGCTGAGTGTAGTTTCCAGCAGTATTCCTCTGGGTTTTATAAGAAGGTTTTACCAGAAGCCCCATACCATGTTCCTCAGTGCAGTATGACAATTCCGCAGATAGGCTTTGGAGAATTTTGGTGATAAGAGTATCAACATGAAATTTCTTCATAGAGATGTGTTTTTGTGACCACGTCTTCCATCACATTCCCTAGCTGAGGATTATTTTGCAAGAATTTCCTGCTTAAGGGGAAGAATTTATCAAAATATGTGCTTACACTATCAGAGACTGCCATTTGTATAGGAATTATAGGTACATTTTAATGTAACAGAAAATAGATCACACAAACAGTATATATACATTTAGGTACTCTACATATCACTCCCTGGTCATTTTCTCATTATCTCTGGAAGTCCACGGGAGAAAGTAGGGATGCATTGCCTCTCAAATATGCTCTACTAGGCAAATACTAGGCTCATGGTTTCTACTAAGTGGACTGAGGTAGATCCAAATGACAGAGTTGAAGAAACCATTAGATGGGAAAGGGCTAGGTAGAGACTGATGGCAGGTAGTTCGATAATCAAGATGTGAAGAAATAGGGATCTCTGAACAGGCAAATACCTGGTTGTTTGTATATAATCTAGGGGAGGCAGACCAACCCTCAGTTGAAGTTTAATTCCTAGTACAAAGCTTGTTTTGCTGAGAAGAGCCAGGTCAGGATGGACTAAATTGTCACGACTCCAAATGTCATCTGTTATTTCTTCCTGCTTCTTCACTAATCCTTTTGTTGGAAACATTTGCCAATACTCACCCAAAGAGAAGTGTGACTTAAGCATAAAGATGGCCCACAAAGTGGGTTCTGCTGCCTTCCAGCTACTCCATCTTGCCCACATTTATTTTATATTGCCTCCATTCTCTCCCCATGGACACTGTGAGTGCAGAGCAGGCTGCTGTGCCTGGCCTTTATTTCCTGCTCATGAACACAGGGGGCTGTTTGGATGGCAAATTTAGGCCAGCTCAGTTATGTTTATTGCTAAGTGCTAAGAGACTTCATGCTTATGAAGGGCCTCCATCTGCCTGTTGTACAGGTGAGTATTCCATTGGAATACCCCTATACTTTTTCTGATTCCATTCTTCAGACCTGTCTATACCCATAATCAGGGAAAGAAAAGCCCAAACAACAGTCTTTAGTTTTGCAGCCATGGTTTTGAAAAGAGAATAGAGGCTTACCAAAATTGACTTAATGACCTTTTGAAATTAGATGTCAGGCTGCTAACTGTGGAATTTATGAGTCCTTTAAGTCCTTCCTTTCTTCTTCTTCTTCTTCTTTTTTTTTTTTTTTTTTTTTTTTTTTTTGTAGACTAGACATTAATTTCCTGATAGCTTCTGGAATTAAAACTAACCAACCAGAATCTGGAAAGACATAAACTCCAGTCAAAACTGTACATGAAGGCTGGGAGATAGCTCAGGCAGCAAGTAGAGTGCTTCTGTTTCAAGCAGTTGCATGTGTATGTATGTGTATACACTTGTGTACATGTGTGTGCATGTCTGTGTGTGCCCATAATTGTGTGCACTCGTGTGTTTGTATATTGTAGTCGGTCTGTCTTGGGAACAATGACTATAGGAAGAAAACCCTTGGAGATTTATAAGTCCTAGCCACCCCTCCTTCTGAAACTGGGGCACCCTTCTTCTAAGAGAATATTGTACCTGGATTGCAAAAGTCCCTCAGCTTCCTAGAACTGGCAAACTTACAAGAAGTTGCAACTTCATCTTCTTGACACATGGACACATGGCACAAGAACATTAAAGAAACTATGTCAGTAACTGTGAGCTTATCAACACTAAAGTCTAAGAAATTATAGTAAATGAAAAATTAGAATTACTCGTAAGCTGTGATTCTTATTTTTAAAGTAGCCAGCATTTGGCAGAAACTCCCATATACTCATATGGAGAGATCTATTTTTGTTGGGCTGGCCCAGATAGATCCCTGTCAAAACATGTAGCTAGAGCTGCATGGAGGAGTTAAGCCAGACTCTGGCACGGGTATCTCACATGTCATCTCTAAAATGGTCTTTCTGACATCTTTTCATTGCTTTCCATGAGAGTTTATATACATGTCAGGTGGGTGCTATTACAGGTTGACCCTACCACACGTAGCTCTCATGTAAGTGTGTGTAGGTGTGGGTGTGGGTGGGTGAGTGTATGTGATGGGTGTGTGGGTGTATTCATGTCTGTGTACATATAGGTATATATAGAAGCCAAAGGTTGACACTAAGTATTTTCTGTCACTTTTTTTTTTTTTTTGAGATGAGGCTTATCACTGAACCTGAAACGTACCAGTTGTATAGACCAGCTGACAAGCAAGCCTCTGGGAAACTTTTTTCTCCATGCTCTCAAATGCTAGAGTTACAGACACATGCTGCTGTATTTGGCTTTTTACATGGTACTAGGGATCTGAATTTAGGTCCTCATGTTTGTGCAAGTAGCACTGTACCAACTAAGCCATCTCTTCATTTATTTTAAACTAAGCACATAAAACCTTTTATTGGTTAATCACAGTATTTTTTTGTTTTCTCCTTTCTTTTTTATCCAGATTATTTTTATCCAGTACAAAAGCTAATGACACTATAGCACACCCTTAGTCCTTCCCTATGTTTTAAAAAGATAAGCAGGAAAGACTGGGTTAGGACAGATGTTCCCAGGGAACAAGTAGATATTCTTATCATTCCCCAGGACTTATGGGTCAGCATTTAGACACAATAATGCCTCAGAGAATTCTGACAGCCAATATACTCTAACATGCTTCAAATACCCTGTTGAAGAAGCTGTCGTACCCTTTCTCTGGACCATACTTAAGCAGCAGCAGTGTGCCAACACCTTCTGTAGCCTCTTTTATCTTTATTGGAAAGCCTGTGTCCTGGGTTAATGGAATTCCAGAATTCTTTTGTGATTCTGTGAAAAGTACAATGGTTTTAAAGCTTTGAATTTCTAAGGGTATTTAGTCTCTAGTTTATATTGGCCAAGTTTCAAATTAGTTGGTCTTCTATCTTAATATAAAAGTCCACTTATGCATTAGTATATTGTTCTAACTATAATAAGTCTTCCCCTAAAGCAATAGTTCTCTACTGTTAATGTAAATCAGAATTATTTGCAAGACTTAGAAAAATAGATTATTGTAGCCACCTCAATAGTTTGTGACTTTTTTGAGTCAGGGCCTAGTAGTTTGGCTTTCTTACCAGCTCTTAGGTAATGATGGTGTTGGTTTGGGAACCTCTTTAAGAACTGTGTCTTAGGACTGAGAGATAGTTCAGTGGTTAAGGGTATTCACTGCTCTTGCAGAAAACTGGAGTTCAGCTCCCAGTTCTCATATTGTGTGGGTCACAAATATTGTAACTACAGCTTCAGGGGATCCGACTCTCTCACGTGGGCTTCAAAGACATAAAAGTACATATGTACATGCATGTGCACACACATACATACATACACATATTTAAAATTTTTTTAAAAAGTTTTTTGAAAGAACCATGTTTTGGGGCTGGCCAGATGGTTAATGGAGTAAAAGTACTTCTGTGTAAGTCTGAGTCTGATTCCCAGAACCCATGATGGAACTAGCTCCTGAGAGCTGTCCTCTGACCTCTACACATACACACATCATACATGCATACACACTCACAATTACAGTAAATGAAATTTAAATTCAAACTAAAAGAGAGAGTGTACCATAACTTAGAAAGTACTCTGCATTCAGTGTGGGTAGTTCGTTCTTGCTGCATCAGATCTTAAGTTCAACAGGATTTGTCCCTGGGTTGCTCTGGACTTGCACATTAGAGAACAGATATTCACACTCACCAGCCCTCTTAAGGACCCTTTGATTTTTGCCTTTGTGCTGTAAATACACTCTTGTCATTTTCTTTGATCCTTAATAAAAAGTGCATGTTTCATCACTGACCTACAAGTGATGTTTCTTTCTCTTTTCTTGTTTGTCGTAATTGTTCTTGTTTTTCTCTGTGCTGTCCCCCTCACCCTCTACCCTTTCTTTCTGATGCAGAGATGAAGATAGTTGGGTGTAAGTTCTTGATTTTGTGTGTCCTGACTGCTTATTGCCTGCCTTGTTCCCATCACCATTTGTTTCATGGAATGTTGCAATCCTGGGGTGGGGTGTCATGGACATTATTAATCCTTCATCAGTCTCACCTTTCTGGGTAACTGACAAGAACTAAAAGAGAAGCTATCAGCCTAATCTAAAACACCATGTATTTCTTTGGCTGTTTATTAAGATCTGAGGGCATTTAGAAATATCTTAACAAGTCTGCAGTGTGTAGAAAGAAGAAATAACTTTTAAATGAGACATAGACATGATGCATTATTCCAATTTTATAGAAAATGAGTAGTTCTTATTCTGAGCCACACTGTCAGAAAAGCAAAAATATTTTCGCTTTAGTTATGCTAAGACATAGTTCATAAAAAGGGCAAACACATACAAACAAGACTTTTGGGGAAGAATTAGCTACATGTCCAGTGTTAGATCAATTTGCTACAGATGTGTTCATGGGACTATGGTCAGTCTTTTCCAAATGAGGCTTTGGCCATATCTGTAAAGTATAGAATATATGCCAGTTCATATACCCAAATCTGTACGGAGCTCATGGATCATTTCTACCAGGATGGAATGGCAGACAGGCAGAGCAATGGGATACATATAACAAAACTCCAAAGCAAGGCTGGAGCTTCTAACAAGAGATAATCCTGCTAGCAGAAGGTTCTGGTGTCTGAACTAGACAGAAATTCTGTTATCAATAAGGAGACTACTAGAAGAAACAAGTGTGTCATGTGCAGTGTTTCTTCAGAGTCACTAGGATGCACATTTTTAGAGGCCAGACTGTCAGAGTACTCCCCTACCTGCTAAGTTTTCTGGAGACTGAACAGCAGTGTTGCCTTCTTAGAACTCTTCCTGTATAAGGACCTTAAAGACGTATTTCAGGCCAATTCCTGTCATGTTAATGAGGCTTCAAGTTCAGACCTTTACTTCCAGAAATTGTTTCTATAGCTTTATAGAAATCTGGATATTTTTAAATATATAGTAGAAGTTACACACACACACACACACACACACACACACACACACACACGTCTCCTGAGCTAAATCCAGCCAGAAGTCTTTTTTTGTGCACTTGCCAGCCAAAAATGTTTGTATTTGTCTATTGGACAGTATCTCTCTGTATAATATAGATTGGTCTTGAACTAGATCCTTCTACCTCAGAATTTTTAACATAACAAAGGATTATGGAAACAAAATATGCAACTGACCCAGATCCCTCAAGTACTACCAGATCTGTATAGGGAGCTTGCCTACCGCTGCCTTCTGTTAAGTAGTCCGTTGACTTGCTGCTATACCAGGTCTGACGTATACTGACTATTATACGATCTGTGAAAGAGGAGGGGACAGTTTATTCTGAGGCACTCTTACAAGAATGAACCCAATTAATTCATCTCCAGGCAAGAAACAATGTTGCATGGCACCCAAGTACTAATACTAAACACTCAGAGAAATAAATATGAAGTCCTTTGTCATCATTAGAAAATAGAGTGCCTAGCAAAGAAAGGCATGGATGCCCAGCTCTATTCCTAAATTAGGACAGCCCATTAGCAGGACAACTCTCTGCACTGCCACATTCTGCATAAAAATTCTCACCTTCCCAGCACTCTCCAAACTGCCTGCCTAGGGGCTGCTCAGGCCTTTGCTCTAAAGAAAACTTTAGCACTGCTCTCAGCATACCACCATGGTATAAACTAGGAAGAATATTAAAATCACCTGGTGATATTTTTGTAAATATATGTACACAAGACCCACTATAATCTCAATGGGTAAATGCTAGGAATCCATCTTTTAACATGCTTTCTAAGTGATTAAAATACAATCAGCTAGACACTAGCATACAAAACCTTTAAAACTAGCACTCAAGCCCTCTCCTGCCCATCTGCAATACAAAGTGCCTGTCATCTTCCTTCTCTAGAAAAATAGTTTCTTGCAGTCAGTGAGTGTTAATTTTTTCCTTAAGACAATGCCTTAACCTTGATGCATGATTCCATTGATGGGTTTGGGGAACATACAGGGTGCATTGGAGAGCAACCGAAGAGTGGGAGAACCCTGGGAGAGTCCCTGGAAGGTGTACTTTGGCTGCTGACACCTGCTCCTTAGGTTTTCTCCTAATTCCAGGACAATTAGTGGAGAGTGTGATTTAGTGATACCATTGAGACCTTTTCACAAGAAGCCTGTCAAAACTTCCAGCAGCACTAACCTTCACAGGATGTTGTTTTTAAAACAAGATATAATTTGCAAAATTACAACCCATAAGGCAGTCTGTTACCTTTCTGAGATTATCTCTGGCCCAGCATATCTATTCTCTAAATAAAGACAACCAAGGTCATGATGAAATCAAGCTGCTTCAGACTATACCTCAGAGGGTAGTACTTGTATTAAAAACTTTGAAGGGCACCACAAAGGCACTCTGTGTTTCAAAAGGAGTAAAAAATGTAAGGTATATCTACCTTAGCCCTTTTATTTTTAAATTGCTATCACTTTCACATAAAATGTCCTGCTTAAAAACTATGAGCTCATTAAATAAAACCACACAGACCAAATTTTATTAACAATCTGCAAGGTAAGACCTGCTTTTGTATTATCATTCTGTATTTTTATTCCTAAGTTTGAAATATTTTGATGCCAAGGGTAGGTTTATTGTTGACCTACACATAAAGGCATAGATAAAAAGAGGTGTGTATGTGTTAGAAGAATTTTCAAAAAGCTAGCAGATACCTGCTTTTAAAAGCTATATGTACTGTCTCTAAAAATAATAATAATAAGAATAATAATAATAATAATAATAATTCCCAGAAACTGAAAACCAACGTAAACCAAGCACCTAGTCTTGACGTTAAAGCATCTAGATTAGACGTTAAAATTATCTTATCAGTTAATGCTAAGGTATTTTTAAAACTGAATTATTGCTTAAATCTCATAGGAAAGGTAATATGTAACAAAGTCTTCTGTTAGAGGTAGTCTCAGTTATTAAAAGTTGCATGTGTCATCAGTTCTGACTCATTCCTTGATAGTAACAATAGTCAGTAGTAAATTTCTCAGTTACATTTGAATTTTATGTGTTAGGGGCTTTCAATACATCCAGGACTAATTCTATTCAGTCTGTTACCAGACAATGACAAACTGGTGAATTATAGTTTACTTTTTCGTCTGCCTTCCCCACCTTACCCATACACCTCAGCACTTTTAATGTTATTCTAGGAAGGCTGAAACAAAGGAAGCATATTAATGTTCTAAATTCATCAGAATTTAAAGCACAGAGTACTCAACCAAAGAGGAAAGTTTGAGAAAACTACAAAAATGGACTTCCTCAACCCTGCCCACATTTGCAATATTCATGTATGAACTTAGATTTTTTTTTTTCCATTCATGAGAGCCTTGGGGAACAAGCTGGTTTTCAATACTAGAGAAAGTTCTTTAAGCTCCTGAAAAAAATATTTGTCATGGACTGCTCTTCTCTACTTGAGCCAAGTTATATTGAAAACTGTGTTTGTCCATAAGTGTGATTGTTAGATTGCACTTCTAGACTAGGAGGGTGACCTAAAGAATGGAAAGAAGAGTCATGAAGACTTCAAAAGAACCTGTGTGTATAGGCCAGATCTAGTCGGGGTTTGAAGCCTAAGACACATTGAAAATCAAAAGTGGAGAGACAGTTGGTTCAAGAAAGACAGCAATGCCTCTTGTATATGACCAAAACAGGATGCTCACTTGCTAACAAAACCAAATTTTGTTTCTCTCATTGTGACTCCAGGTAATAAACATATTTTGATAAATCTCCAAGAAAGAAGTAGTGTGTCCTTTATTCAGATTCTGAAGTTTTGAAAGTTGTAAAAAGAAAACTATAAAAGAAGAATCTCTTAGGAGAAAGAAAAGGGACTGGTAGCAAGACAGACATTGTTAAAATATGTGCTAAAAATCTTCCTTCTTTGAGGGGCTTATACTACGGCCATCTTGGAGGGGAGAGACTGAGCAGTCGGAGCACCAATAATCCGAGCTAGAATTCTCTAAGTAAGCTGTAGGGAATGCCTTTAGAATTTAGACTTAGAGAATACATAACTAACCTGAGTACTGCTGCACCGGTGTTGATAGACAGTCCATTGTTATTAACCAAGCTTGGAATGCCCTGAGGACCCAAATGCTGGCCTGATGTTCCGTGCAGTTGGGGCACTGTGAGGTCTGTGATCATGAGCACATTGCCTTTTCTCCCTTCAATAGGTGATATCCGGAATGATTTGTACCTAACACTGGAGAAGGGGGACTTTGAAAGAGGGGGAAAGAGTGTACAAAAGAACATTGAAGTAACCATGTATGTACTTTATGCAGATGGAGAAATCTTGAAGGTAAGGCGTGTTAGTAATTCAGAATGAAAGCTGATGTGTTTCCATGGACTGTCCTTGTCCTGAAGCTTATTCCCTCTAGGCAGGACTGAATTCAGTTGCTCCATATCCTTTTTCTTGCCTTCTTTTTTCATCCATGGAAAAACTACACATTTATACAGCGTGGTTTGAAAAGGATTCCTAATGTCATATATTCCTCGCCCTAATTCTTCCTAGTGTCTGACCTGCATGCCTGTAACCCCAATTTTGATGGATTCCCTTTAGTAGTTCTGCCCTGCATGTTACTTGTTCTCCATTCTGCCAAGCACAGAGCTGCCTATTTTTTCTGGTGATTACTAGGTCCTACTTTGCCTTTTTACTATTTGAGATAGCATTGTGTTGTAATTTGATTGAAGACAGGATTTAGATATCCTCTTCTTTGTGCCAGGTTTAGAACAGAAAAGAACAGATTCAGTCCTAGAAAATTATTTTCGGTAATACTTTACATGGTTTCTTGGTTATTCTTCATTGAAAATGGGGACCTAGAGGACTGATTTTTAAGGTTGTCTGTTTTTTCCTGAGTCCTGTCATGGTAAAGACCATGGTGAACAACAACAGTTAGACTTCATTTCTAGTGCACTTGTCAGATCAGCCTTTTACAGGTCTCACTTTGGTATACTGACTAAAACCCCATGAGGAAGACAGAATTGGGGTTATTGGCTTTACTGTCAGAGGAAAAGGGCAAAATTAGTTGAAATCATCTCCCAAAACAGAAATAAAGGAGAATATTTACAGAGATAAGACAGAAATTTGTGTATTACTGTAAAACAGAGTAAGCTCAACTTAATGTTGAGATAGGCATGACCATTGCTTACGTAAGAATGTGCTAGAGAAGTAGAGCTGTCAGCCACTCATGCGTGTGTGGAAAGGGAGCTCTCCTCAATTTTGTTGCCCCAAACTCCTTGCAGGGCAAGGGGCAGACCAGTGCTAAGTCTTTATCTTTTTAGTAATGTTTAAAGGCTAGCTTCAGATTAAATCTGATTTGGCTTGCCTTATGAAAAGTTAACAGAGATGACTTAAAATAGCTCAACATAACATTAAGGAAAATTAGGAAGCAGTCTTTGTCTCGTAACTTAGGATTCCTCCTTGGTCTAATAAGGTGTCATGAGTGATGACATCTCTCATGGAACTCCTTATAGCCCTTCTCAGCAAGAATGAGACTTACCATGGTGATGCAGATATACCAGCCAACTCCTTCAGCTTGTCCGCTTGTGTGGCCACCTTTGAGCCAAGGATAACAGGAGTGCTATGACTGACACCAGGAATGCCCAGCCTTTTGACATTTTTGTTATCATCTACAAATATACTGGGCATCATTCATAGCTATCCTAGGATACATGTGGCGTGTGATGGGCCTCAAATTGGCTATTCCTGGAATAATCGTACTGTCTATACAGTTCCAAAAGTACTGAATTTAAGTCAAATATGCTATCATCTGGTCAGGTGCAAAAATACAGTCTACATATAAGATAAAATAGTCTAATGACAGAAATTAGGGTGCTTTTTAAAAAATACTTATTCACTTTACATTCTAATACTAGTCCCTTTTCCCCTCAGTACCCCCTCACCCCTCACCCCCCATCCCCTAGTCCTCTGAGGAGAGGTACCCCCTCCATGGTTCATCAAGTCACTGTAGAACTAGGCCTATCCTTTCACACTGAGACAAGATGGCCCTGTTTGAGGAATAGGATCCATAGGCAGGCAACATATTCAGGGACCAGTTGTTGGGGGCCCTGCATGAGGACCAAGCTGCACTTCTGCTACATATGTGCAAGGATTGGGAGTGGTGCTAGGTGCTGCTTCTATGGATATAATATCTTATGTTTTTCTTTTCTAGGACTGTATCAGCTTGGGTTCAGGAGAGCCAAATAGGAGTTCCTATCACTCCTTTGTTCTCTACCACAGTAATAGTCCTCGTTGGGGAGAAATTATCAAATTACCTATTCCCATTGACAGATTCCGGGGCTCCCATCTCCGCTTTGAGTTCAGACATTGTTCCAGTGAGTGAAACCTCCCTTCATATTCCCTTGAGGATAAAAAAAAATCTACTTTGAAGTAGAATTGTGAGAATTCTTGTTATTAGGGCATGAAAATGAGGAAACTGAAATAGAATATCATCAGAGTCTGTCTTGGACTGTAAAAGCAGTGGTTCAAAACTATGGAATTTGGGGCTGGAGAGATGGCTTAGCAATTAAGAGCAATCTGCTCTTCTTAAGGACCTGAGTGCAGTTTGCAGCACTGACATCACATGATTCACAACCACCTGTAGCTCCAGCTCCAAAGGATCTGATGTCCTCCTCTGGCCTCACATACACATGTGGAGTGCACGAGTGTTTGCACATACACACACATAAATAAAAATAATTTTGTAGAAACATCCTTGGGATCTAATATTGGCTTTCCCTAGTATCTGAAATGTCTAATGTTATTTGGGCTGAACTACTTTAACGAACGCTTTTCTGTCTTATCAAGACCAGAAATTTAGTTTCTGCTGTGGTCATGTACCCTGTAATACCTTGGGATATTAAATGGAAATGCAGACCAGCATATTTCTCATTATCCTGCAGTCAGATTGCTAAGGTTTGAACGTGTGGGAGTGACAAGCATAAAGGGGTTTCCAATAATTGACTCTGCTTGCAGCAAAGGACAAAGGGGAAAAGAAACTCTTTGGCTTTGCGTTCTCTCCGCTGATGCGTGATGACGGCACCACACTCTCAGATGATATTCACGAGCTTTATGTGTATAAGGTATGGACCTGGCTTTCTTCCATCTCCTTTCCTCAGTCCACCATGGTCATTCTCAAGTATAATCTCATTTACGTGGTTTTCATTGGTCAGGCCAGAGGATTGACGTAGTACACTGGTGGGTGACAATAAGACAGCTGTGGTCAGGCTTTCCCTCTCTAGGTATATTGGTCTTTCTCCCACAACTAAAGCCAACAGGCCTGAGAAATCAATTACTAACTCTTTTATGCAGTTATCATTTTAACTAATATGTTTCAAGTCCCACTATTTTATATTTTAGATCATGATGTTCTCAATTGCCACAACATAGCTGCTAACCAATGTTGCTTAAATATCAGACAGAGGCCGCATACCCTTCTTCTGAGAAATTTATGAACAGAAAGCACTCAGAGAACCTGCAATTTTAGGAAGATAGTAATAAACATTAGCTCAGAAGGTCCCTTGTTTTTGCATATTGTGTGCTTAGGAAATATTCTCTGCTCTCTCTGTCTACCTACAGTGTGATGAGAATAGCACATTTAACAACCACGCCCTGTACCTGGGCCTGCCCTGCTGCAAAGAAGACTACAATGGCTGCCCTAATATTCCCTCCAGCCTCATCTTCCAGCGTAGCACCAAAGAGTCTTTCTTCATTTCTACACAACTTTCTTCTACTAAACTCACACAAAATGGTAGGTAATGACACCTACAAAGTACATTGCATTATTTCTAGTTGCTGCTTCCACATGGTTTACATGTTCTAGGAGACAGGCTGCTGCTTCATGACAAAACAGGGAATTGCTCAACAATAAAATCCCAGAGAGTTGTCCATGGCTGTGTAGTTTGAGGTTCCCATGCAGGGTACACAGATGTATTGTTCTCCTTTTTTTTCAGCACTTAAAAAAACTTATCAGATTCTGTCACCACTAGTTCTGTCTCCCTAGATCCCACCAGTCTGTCTGTAAGAGTCTGGGCCTGGCTTAACTTTATAAAGTTCACTTTGGGGGCTTACTTTCTAGTGGACCTCCTTGCTCTGCTGAAATGGAAGGCCTTCCCAGACCGGATCATGGACATACTAGGACGGCTGCGGCATGTCAGTGGGGAAGAAATTGTTAAGGTATGTCTCTCACCCAGTCTAAGCACACTCTCCGAGGCAGAATATGGGCAGAAGGCCTTCCCTGTAATTTCTGCCAGTAAGCCTCTTAAGGCCATCTCTCCAAATACTTAATGAACGAATAGGAATAATTTGGGAGGCTTTTCTTTTTTTTTTCTTAAGTTTCTTTCCTATTTTAAATTTTTTAAAGAAAAAGTTTATTATTTCTTAAGAATGATATAACATATAATTATAAAATAATCATATATATATATATATCAATCATAGGAACGTTTCTTTTCATTTTTAATAGAGAGTTGCTCATTTTAATAGCCCACAAAGTTGTCCATGGTTGTATAATTAGTTGTAGGGTTCACATCTAGGGTGTGCAGATCAGATAGATAGATAGATAGATAGATAGATAGATAGATAGATTGATTTAGTTTCTGCTATGGTCATGGTGACCTGTAAAGCCTTGTAATATTATATGTAATATATATTATAGTCAATATAAAATAATTTTAATTATTTATAATATAAATACATATAATTACATTATAACTTAAATTATAAACCCTATTCCATGACTTGTTTTACTTCTCACAGAAAAAAAATGATACTAAAGGATAGCAGTAAATATCTGTTCAGAGTCAGTCCCAGTGGCTGTGGTGTCTGAATTTGTTTTCTTCTCTCTAGGTCTGTGTTGTTTTCCATACTTTATAGCCTTTAACACACAAACCTGGGCTTTTGATTATAAACACTAGAATACAGTCAATTAATTTGCAGCTATTAGTTTTGCCCTATTTCTTACCTAAAGTCCACACTAGGGAACTTTCTTACCCTTACCACGGCTGCTTTCTCTATGTATCTTTATGATATGTCTCATCTAGTGAGACACTGTCCTTCCCAGGTGTATTCATTCTCAAGACTGCTCTGAGTACCATGTTTGTCCAGTTGGCTTAAGCTTAAGATTGTACCAAGCACTTCTAGCAGCATAAGGACAGCAGGAAAACAATACAGTAGACCAAGCTCTACTGATGAAAGAGGAATAGGTTTGGATTTACCATAAATAGCAATAGAACAATCCTAATTTGACTCATACTGTTTTGAAATAAATTGTAAATGTTGTATCACTTACATGCTTTGATTGACAAAATAATAGTTTTCATTTTTCAAGGTATTCCAAGCACCCACTAAGGCATGTACTAAAAA
Source organism: Apodemus agrarius (assembly GCA_964023405.1). Taxonomy (NCBI): domain Eukaryota; kingdom Metazoa; phylum Chordata; class Mammalia; order Rodentia; family Muridae; genus Apodemus; species Apodemus agrarius. Next base: position 109,843,855 of record OZ030012.1, on the reverse strand, counting down.
CAAAACAAAAATTGCAACAAACAACACTGCCAGATTTTATCTACATTGAAAGCCCTAATTGTCTGCATTTTTCTTTCTCCTGAGAGTCTAATTTCTAAACCAAAGCATAGCTTTGTTTAGATGAAGCCTAACATACTATAACCTCATCCAGATGTACTCCATATAACTAGGTTACAGTAGAGAGTATAAGACAGCTGAACTCTTTCCAGTCCCAGAAAAGTAATCTCAAAATGAATATGGTATCAGAACCACCATTTTTATTTCAAAACAGGTATTCTATATGGATTTTTGTATAATTGCTTTTTCTTTAGACATTTAGTATTCACCCAATAAGAAGAGCCACCTTAGATCTCCTGCAAGATCCTTAATCTATATAAAGCCCCAACTGTCCACCTAATTGTCCCTCAGCTAGAGAGAGAAAGGTACTAGATGTTTTTGTCATGCTATTAAGATCCATGGAGATTTTTTTTTTTCCGAGACAGGGTTTCTCTGTGTAGCCCTGACTGTCCTGGAACTCACTCTGTAGACCAGGCTGGCCTAGAACTCAGAAATCCACCTGCCTCTGCCTCCCAAGTGCTGGGATTACAGGCGTGTGCCACCACTGCCCGGCCCTGGAGATTTTTTTTTTATTGGATCTAAAGTTATTACTGTATGAAAATGTGACCATGCGTCCTGAGACAAGAACCTTTTACTTCTTGTGTTGTTTCAGTTTCTGCAGGATATCTTAGATACACTCTTTGTGATTTTGGATGATAATACAGAGAAATATGGCCTTTTGGTTTTTCAGTCACTGGTAAGTCATTTCATAAGTTTTGATTTGTTTTTTTTTAATTCTCTCATATAATACATCCAAACTATAGCTTCCCCTCCCTCCAACCCTCCCAGTTCCGCCAACCTCTCCTTTCCCCCATATCTACTCCTCTGCTCTCTTCTAGCCCTAGAAAAGAACCAGGCTTCCAGGGACATTGACCAAACATGGCACAAGATACAATAAGACCAGGCACAAACCCTCTTATCAAGGCTGGACAAAAAACGGTCCCAAGAGCAGGCAAGGAGAGAGTCAGAGACAGCCTTCACTCCTACTGTCAGGAATCCCCTCTAAAACACCAGCCAACAACCATAGCATATATGCAGAGGACCTAGTGCAGACCTATACAGTCTCCACAATTGCCACTTTAGTCTCTGTGAGCCCCCATGAGCTTAGTTGATTTCTCTGGTGTTGCTCCCCCAGTGTCCTCTACCCCTCTGCTCCTCACAGTTCTTCCCTCTCTTCATTAGGGCTCCCCAAGCTCCAAGGAGAGTCTTGCTCTCCCTCTCTCTGTAATGTTTGCCTCTGGGTCTCTGTATTTGTTCCCATCACTTGCCAGAGTGAGCCTCTCTGATGTTGACTAGACTAGACATTGATCTGTGACTATAGCAGAACTTGAGTTCATTTGGGTGGGTGGGTGGGTGGGTGGGTTGGTTGGTTTTGTTTGACCAGTCATATTTGGTTCTACCCTAGGTCTCTGGCTATCTACCGCCCAATTCCTAGTCATCCAGGCAGTATTGGACATGGGCTCCTTATTAATCATTCCTGTGATGGGTTTCAAAAGAAAATCTAAAGAAAGCATTTTATTAGACTGAGTTAGCGGATTTGTTTTCAAGAGAAAGGGTCTGAGAATCATCACTGGAGAAAGACTAACCAACCAACCTAAATGTCAGATCCTTCTAAGAACAAGTTTGAAGAATTGGATTTGAGGGCTAAAGAGATAGTCCTGTAGTTAAGGGCACATCGTACTCTTAGAGAGGACCCAAGTTCAGTTGAGTTTGATTTCAACTCCTAAGGTTGTTTTAGTGAAAATGGATAGTGATATCAGTGTTTGGCACACTTTGCTTAATGTATGCATTCTCACAGGAGAATTGTATATTCAAGATGACTCTGTTCTCCAATCTAAGGGATAGGGAATTGAAGCTAAGGCTTGAATGGACACAGAATTTGGTCTTTTGGCTTTTATTCTTTCTTGCTTCCCTAGTCATTATATTTCTCTCTTCTCCAAGTTTTGGAGGCCACTTACACAGGTATTGTATTATCTATCCTTGATCCATATTGTTCCAATCATTGTTGTGAATGAAGAGGCTCAGTAACATAGGGTACAGATCTGGATTGAAAAGTTAAGGGAAGGAAAGAACAAGACACACATAGAAACAATGGAATTCTTAGGATTACTTCACATAGGGAACCCTAACAGTTTGCTCTGTGAAGAACATGAATCTGTTCCCCCCTAGGGATTTTTCTGAGGCCTCTATTGAACTATGGTGGCCTTCTTTCTGTCTATCTCAGGTTTTCATTATCAACCTGCTTCGAGACATAAAATATTTCCACTTCCGACCTGTAATGGACACATATATCCAGAAGCACTTTGCTGGAGCCCTGGCATATAAGTAAGTTATATTTTGTATCATTATTGCACCTTATATTCGAATAGAAAATCAGAAATTTAAGAAGTTCAATGGTAGCCAGCATTTTATTTAGCTGACTTTTTAAACTTTACTTTTGTATTTATGGTAATTTATATACACACACATTTTATAATATATGTATATACTTAAATATAAAATTTAACACCTTAACCATTTTCAAGTTTGATTCCATGTAGCTAAAACTTATCATGCATATTGTTATACAGTCTACACCAGAACTCCATCTCCAAAACTATTTTTATCTCACAAGCCAAAAATCTCCAAAACTCTGTAACTTTCAACAGTTAACTTCTTAGTGCTCCAGCTTCTGGAAAACATTGTACTTTTTGCCTTTGAATGTTGACTGCTATTAAGTACCTCATATAAGAGTCAAAGTGTCCTTTTCTGAGTGGCTTGTTTTACTTACTACATCGTCTATGTTCATCCATGATATAGTATATGTGAGAATTTTCTTTTTGAGAATGAGCAATAGGAAGCTAAAGAGTTGGTTCAGTGCTTAAGTGCACTGGCTGCTTTTCTAGAGGACTAAGGCTCAAGTCCAAGCACCCACCTGGCATGGACCTTTTCTCTGTCATACATCAGTAACTATTAGTTTCCCAAGAGGGGCAGGTCCCATGACCCTTTGACTGACTGTTGACATCCCCAGTCTTGTGCATTCCCAGTGCAGGCAACAGTCATAGCATTGGCTTCCTATTTCAATGGCCCAGGGCATGCCCAGAAGATAACATTTTACAGCCTGTCTTGCTGTCATCTGGCTCTTCTTCTTACCTTCACTTTTATGGTCTTTGGTCTTTAAGAGGTGATGTAATGTCCCACTTAGGGCTGAGCACTCCAGTCACCTGTTGTCAGCACCTTTGTAGCCCCAAGTCTCTGCAGTTAGTGCCATTCACTACAAAAGAAGCTTATATAACCAAGGTTAAGTACTCTTGTATGAGTACTTAAGCACTTGTGTATGAATATACGCATAAATCCTTACAATTCAGTTTGATACCAGGTCCATTTAGCAAAACAACAGAAATAAGACCTCCCCACCCATATGTGTTTTCTTTAGTCAGGTTTATAGTATCAAGCCTTGAATTTCTTCTGAGTTCGAGGCCAACCTGGTCTCCAGAGTGAGTTCCAGGACAGCCAGGGCAACACAGAGAAACCCTGTCTCGAAAAAAACAAAAAAAAATATTTTTAATTAGCTTGTAGAGTACTTGGTTTCCACATAATTCCTTATATTCTTACTTTTAGTTAAACTTTTCCCCTATCTCCCTCTGTACTTAAACCTTACTAACCCAGTACTTTTCCCTCTCTATTCACATGTAAACATGTGTTCTACTAACTGCTCCCCTTCAGGCCTCTTTCCAGCTATCTTGCCCTAATTCTAACAATTTTGTTTTTGTTTTTTTTTTAACAATTTGTTATGAGATCTTCAGTGACCCACATACACTCTCTCATTATCATAAGCACTAGTAGAGCAATAAGAAGTGGACATATATGAGATATGAAGTTATTTTTGCTTCTTCACTTCAGATTTGAATACCTTTAAATTGTGTTTCTTACCTTATTGCTCTAGGTACAACTTCAAAAGATAGATAGATAGATAGATAGATAGATAGATAGATAGATAGATGTTAAAGTTAAGTATCCTTTCCTTTTTCTCATCTTAGAATAGCTGTCAGTCACCAATAAATACAATGTGAGTTACATACCAGCTTTCTGCTGAGAATGTAAACAATACTTCATAACATAGTTGCTGTACTTTTTGTTCTAAGAACTGATGATAGAACTACTGAAATTGTCTTACTTGTATGAGGAATATGAGAAGCTAACAGCATACCAAATAAATATCAAATAAAACAAGATACTTCATGTGAAACAAATTAGCTAAGACCATTGGATAAATACAATATTGCCATTTTTATGAAATAAGCATAATGCTTGACAGTGGTTCTGTCAAGTGGTTTCCAGAACTCTGCTACTTGGGTGGAACTTTGGAGAGTAGACACTATGTGCTTGATGTGTTGTCTTCTTAGTTTTCAACAGTAAATTTGAGATGTACTGTTATTTCATCCATATGTCAGGTGAAGAGATTAAGGTGGCACATGGGGATTAAAACACAAAACTGAATACTAGCTGGCCACATAGCTTATACCCTTTACCTCTGGAATGTCTTGCCATATAAATGTGTATAGTTTCCTGTGAGATCATGGACCTTCCCCTTTAAAATGTGGTCCCTTAAGAGATTAGATGTGGCAGCCCAGGAGAAATCAAGCCACATACCTTCTGTCGCCAACAGTTCTTTGTTGATTTTTCTATTTGACTAAATACATGTTTACAACTACATTGCATTTTGATTAAAATGGGTTTTCTGTAAATATTCACTTTCCAGAGAGCTCATTCGCTGTTTGAAGTGGTACATGGACTGCTCAGCAGAACTGATTCGACAGGACCACATTCAGGAAGCTATGCGGGTAATGTCTTAAGCTTGCCATGTAAAAGGGGACCATTCCTACAGTTGTTTATTATTATTGGTATAGTGCTCAACACAACTGTATTGTGCTTACCTACCTTCAGGAATGAATGCCTTGATCCATGTAATCACCTTTCCCCTCCACAGTTGTGCTCCAAAAAAGCACAGCTGATTATTACCCTGATCATTTTACCTGGATGTGGGAAGTGCACATGGATCCTAGACATTGTCCTCTGCCTCATTTCTACCAGTAGTATCAGTTTGCCCTCCCATTGGCCCAAGTATTGATACTACTTATAAGTTAATACTGGTGCCAAAATTGATTAGAATTAAGATTGAATACCATTTCCTTCTTTGATGGTTACTTTGTATTATTTTGTGGAACTGTGTTAAATAAAAAGAGGGACGTGGATAGGCATACCATATAAAGATGACTGGAAGATAGCTTTAAATCCTTGGCCTTAAGGATTGCAGTCTTCTAATAGTATGATGTCTGCATTTTGGCTTGAAGAGTGTTCCAGACAGTGCAGCTTGCTTTGCTTTGCTTTTTTTCCATTTATTTGTTTGTTTATTTATTTAAGATTTATTATTTATTATTATATGTAAGTACACTGTAGCTGTCTTTAGACAACTAAAGTGGACAACAGAAGTAAGACAACAGAAGAGGGTGTCCAATCTCATTACAGATGGTTGTGAGCCTGCTGGGATTTGAACTCAGGACCTTCGGAAGAACAATCAGTGCTCTTAACCACTGAGCCATCTCATCTGCCCCTTATTTATTTTTTTACACTCCAGATTTTATTCCCCCTACCCAGTCCACCCTCCGACTATTCTACATCCCATACCTCCTCCCTACTCCCCTATTTCCACAAGGATATACCCACTCCTTACCCCCCACCCAACCAGACCGCTAGACTCCCTGGGGCCTCCAGTCTCTTAAGGGTTAGGTGCATCTTCTCTGGCTAAACCCAGACACAGAAGTCCACTGCTGTATGTGTGTTCGGGGCCTCGTATTAGCTGGTCTGTGCTGCCTGGTTGGTGGTCAGGGGTGGTGATTCCCCCAGAAGTTCTTTAGCTGAGAATAGTTTTTGCTACCCTGGCTTTTTTGTTATTCCAAATGAATTTGCAGATTGCTCTTTCTAACTCTATGAAGAATTGATTTGGAATTTTGATGGGAATTGCATTGAATCTATAGATTAATTTCAGCAATATGGCCATGTTTTACTATATTAATCCTGCCAATCCATGAATATGGGAGATCTTTCCATCTTCTGAGATCTTCGATTTCTTTCTTCAGAGGCTTAAATTTCTTGTCATACAGATCATTCACTTGCATGGTTAGAGTCACACCAAGGTATGTAATATTATTTGTGACTATTGTGAAGGGTTTCATTTCCCTAGTTTCTTTCTCAGCCTGTTTATTATTTAAGTATAGAAAGGCTACTGATTTGTTTGAGTTAATTTTATATCCAGCCACTTTGCTGAAGTTGTTTATAAGCTTTAGTAGTTCTCTTGTGGAATTTTGGGGGTCACTTAAGTATATAACCATATCATCTGCAGATAATGATATTTTGACTTCCTCTTTTGTAGTTTGTATACTTTGAGCTCCTTTTGTTGTCTAATTGTTCTACCTAGAGCTTCAAGTACTATGTTGAATAAATATGGAGAGAGTGGGCAGCCTTGTCTGGTCCCCGATTTTAGTAGGGTTGCTTCAAGTTTCCCTCTATTTAATTTGATGTTGGCTACTGGTTTGCTGTATATTGTTTTTACTGTGTTTAGGTATGGGCCTTGAATTCTTGGTCTTTCTAAGACTTTAACATGAAGGGGTGCTGAATATTGTCAAATGTTTTTTCAGCATCTAATGAAATGATCATGTGGGGTTTTTTTTCTTTGAGTTTGTTTATGTAGTGGATTACATTGATGGATTTCCATATATTGAACCATCCTTGCATCCCTGGGATGAAGCCTACTTGATCATGGTGAATGATCATTTTGATGTGTTCTTGGATTCTGTTAGCAAGAATTTTATTGAGTATTTTTGCATCAGTGTTCATAAGGGAAATTGTTCTGAAGTTCTCTTTGTTTGGTCTTTGTTTTAGGTATAAGTATAATTGTGACTTCATAAAATGAATTGGGTAGTGCTCCTTCTGTTTCTATTTTGTGGAATAGTTTGCAGAGTATCAGTATTAGGTCTTCTTTGAATATCTGATAGACTTCTCCACTAAACCCATCTGGCCCTGGACTTTTTCTGGTTGAGAGAGTGTTAATGACTGATTTTATTTCCTCGGGGCTTATGGGAATATTTAGATGGTTTATCTGATCCTATTTTAACTTGGCACCTGGTATATGTCTACAAAGTTGTCCATTTCATCTAGATTTTCCAATTTTGTTGCGTATAAGCTTTTATAGTAGGATCTGATGGTTTTTTTTTTAAATTTCCACCATTTCTGTTGTTTGTCTCCCTTTTCATTTCTGATTTTATTAATTTGGATACTGTCTTTGTATGCTCTTTTTAGCCTGGCTAAGGGTTTATCTATCTTGTTGATTTTATCAAAGAGCCAGATCCTGGTTTTGTTGATTCTTTATATAGTTCTTTTTGTTTCTATTTGGTTTATTTCAGCTCTGAGTTTGATGATTTTCTGCAGTCTACTCCTCTTGGGTGCATTTGCTTCTTTTTGTTCTAGAGCTTTCAGGTGTGCTGTCAAGCTGCTAGTGTAAGCTCTCTCCATTTTCTTTTTGAAGGCACTTAGAGCTATGAGTTTTCCTCTTAGCACTGCTTTGTGTCCCATAAGTTTAGGTATATGTTTTCATTTTCATTAAATTCTAAAAAGTTTCCAGGAAGAGGTGGCACATGCCTTTAACTCAGCACATGGGATGCAGAAGCAGGTAGAGTTCTGAGTTCTAGGCCAGCCTGGTCTAGAGAGTAAGTTCCAGGACAGCCATGGCTATACAGAGAAACCCTGTCTCAAAAAGCCAAAAAAATTTTTTTAAAAATTCTAAAAAGTCTTTAATTTCTTTCTTTATTTCTTCCTTGACAAAATTGTCATTGAGCAGAGCACTGTTGAGCTTCCATGCATCCATGTGTTTTCTGTTGTTTATGTTGGAACTTAAGACCAGCCTTAGACCATGGTGATCTTATAGGATGCATGGAATTATTTCAATATTCTTGAATCTGTTGAGGCCTATTTTGTGACCGATTATATGGTCTATTTTGGAGAAGGGACCATGAGGTGTTGAGAAAAAGGTATATTCTTTTGATTTAGGATGAAATGTTCTATAAATATCTGTTAGATCCATTTGGTTCATAACTTTGGTTAGTTTCACTGTGTCTCTGTTTAGTTTATGTTTCCATGATTTGTCCATTGATGTGAGTGTGGTGTTGAAGTCTCCCACTATTATTGTGGGAGGTGTGATATGTGCTTTGAGCTTTAGTAAAATTTCTTTTATGAAAGTGGGTGCCCTTGCATTTGGAGCATAGATGTTCAGAATTGAGAGTTCATCTTGGTAGATTCTTCCTTTGACCAGTATGAAGTGTCCTTCCTTATCTTTTTTGACAACTTTTGGTTGTAAGTCGAATTTATCCAATATAAGAATGGCCACTCCAGCTTCTTTCTTGGGACCATTTGCTTGGAAAATTGTTTTCCAACCTTTTACTCTGAAGTAGTGACTGTCTTTGTCACTGAGGTGGATTTCTTGTATGCAGCAAAATGTTGGGTCCTCTTTGTGTATCCATTCTGTTAGTCTATGTCTTTTTATTGGGGAATTGAGTCCACTGATGTTAAAACATATTAAGAGGTTACTGAGGAGATGGGTGCAGCCAGGTACTCAGGGAACACCGGAGTGTAAGATCACTTGGGACACGGTCCGCCAGGGCCCCACCTGCACCCAGGAGCTGGTCAGCACCACAGGCATCTGTGCACTGTCCTGCCAGGGGACATCTGCTCTGCAGGGAGTCCTGCAGTTAGAGGTGAGGCCACCATCTTCATCTCCTATGACTGAGCAGGCTGTTATAGCCAGGATCACAGGGAACACCCAAGTATAAGATCACTTGGGACTTGGTCTGCCAGTGCCCCACCTGCAACCAGGAGCTGGGCAGCACCACAGCACTCTGTGCTAGGGGAGTGCTGGTCACCCAAGGGTGCTGAGACAGGCTTGAAGACAAACAGGAGGGACAAGCAACAGCCAGAGACAGCAGGACCAACTAACACCAGAGATAACCAGATGGCAAAAGGCAAACATAGCAACATTACTAACAAAAATCAAGGCAACATGGCACCATCTAAACCAAATCCAGCAAGTCCTGAATACCCCAGCACACCAGAAAAGCAAGATTTGGATTTAAAATCACAGCTCATGATGCTGATAGAGGGCTTCAAGAAGGATATAAATAACTCCCTCAAAAAAATACAGGTGAACACAAGTAAACAGGGAGAAGCCCTTAAAGAACTACAGGAAAACACAAGAAAACAGGTGAAGGAATTGAACGAAGCCATCCAGGATCTAAAAATGGAGGTAGAAACTATAAAGAAATCATGAAGGGAAACAACTCTAGACATAGAAAACCTAGGAAAGAAGTCAGGAGTCATGGATGCAAGCATCAACAACAGAATACAAGAGATAGAAGAGAGAATCTGAGATGCAAAAGATACCATAGAAAGCATTAGTCATCAGGGAAATGCAAATCAAAACAACCCTGAGATTCCACCTCACACCAGTCAGAATGGCTAAGATTAAAAACTGAAGAGACAACAGGTGCTGGAGAGGATGTGGAGAAAGAGGAACACTCCTCCACTGTTGGTGGGAATGCAAAATGGTAAAACCGCTCTGGAAATCAGTTTGGCGGTTCCTCAGAAAATTGGACATGTCACTTCCAAAGGACCCTGGCATACCACTCCTGGGCATATACCCAGAGGATTCCCCTGCATACAATAAAGACACATGCTCCACTATGTTTATAGCAGCCTTGTTTATAATAGCCAGAAATTGGAAGGAGCCCAGATGTCCCTCAAAGGAGGAATGGATACAGAAAATGTGGTATATTTATACAATGGAATACTACTCAGCAATTAAAAATAATGAATTCATGAAATTTGTAGGTAAATGGTTAGATCTGGAAAATATCATCCTAAGTGAGTTAACCCAATCACAAAAGAATACACATGAAATGCAATCACTGATAAGTGGATATTAATGAGCCCAGAAGCCCTAAATACTCAAGGAACAATTAGCAAGTCAGATGATTCCCAAGAAGAAGAAAGGAGAGGACTCTGGGTCTGAAAAGATTGGATCCAGTTTTGTAGACCCAGAACAGAGAAATTGTGGGGGGGGGATGATTGGGGAATAGTTGGGGGGGAGAGGAATTATGGGACGTATGGTGGGTGGGAACTGGGAAAGGGGAAAGCCTTTGGAATGTAAACAAAGAATATAGAAAATAAAAATTTAAAAAAAAAAAACAAAAAAAAGAAAGCATTGACTTTACAGTCAAAGAAAATGCAAAATGCAAAAGCTCATGACCAAAAACATCCAGGAAATCCAGGACAAAATGAGAAGACCAAACCTAAGGATTATAGGTATAGAAGAGAGTGAAGATTTCCAACTTAAAGGGTCAGTAAATGTCTTCAACAAAATTATAGAAGAAAACGTCCCTAACCTAAAGAAAGAGATGCCCGTGAACATACAAGAAGCCTACAGAACTCTAAATAGATTTGACCAGAAAAGTAATTCCTCCAATCACATAATAATTAACACGTCAAATGCACTAAACAAAGGATATTAAAAGCAGTAAGGGGGAAAGGTCAAGTAACAGATAAAGGTAGACCTATCAGAATTACATGAGACTTCTCACCAGAGACTATGAAAGCCAGAAGAGCCTGGGCAGATGTCATACAAACCGTAAGGGAACACAAATGCCAACCTAGGGTGCTATACCCAGCAAATCTCTCAATTACCATAGATGGAAAAACCAAAGTATTCCATGACAAAAACAAATTTACACAATATCTTTCTACAAATCCAGCCCTTCAAAGGATAATGAATGGAAAACACCATCAAAAGGAAGGAAACTACACACTAGAAAAAGCAAGAAATTAATCTTCTTTCAACAAATCCAAAAGAAGATAACCATACAAACATAAAAATTACATCAAAATTAACAGGAAGCAACAATTACTATTCCTTAATATCTCTTAACATCCATGGGCTATATAAAAAAACAGACTAACAGACTGGATACGTAAACAGGACCCAGCATTTTGCTGCATATAGGAAATGCATCTCAGTGTCAAAGACAAACACTACCTCAGAGTAAAAGGTTGGAAAACAATTTTCCAAGCAAAATGGTCCCAAGAAACTAGCTGGAGTAGCCATTCTAATATCTAGTAAAATAGACTTTCAACCAAAAATCATCAAAAAAAGACACGGAAGGAGCCGGGCGGTGGTTGCACATGCCTTTAATCGCAGCACTTGGGAGGCAGAGGCAGGCGGATTTCTGAGTTCGAGGCCAACCTGGTCTACAGAGTGAGTTCCAGGACAGCCAGGGCTACACAGAGAAACCCTGTCTCGGAAAAAAAATAAAATAAAAAATTTAAAAAAAAAAAGACACAGAAGGATATGTTATACTCATTAAAGGAAAAAATCTACCAAGAACTCTCAATTCTGAACATCTGGGGCTGGAGAGATGGCTCAGTGGTTAAGAGCACCCCTGATCTTCCAAAGGTCCTGAGCTCAAATCCCAGCAACCACGTGGTGGCTCACAACCATCCTTAACAAGATCTGATGCCCACTTCTGGAATGTCTGAAGACAGCTACAGTACACTTGCATATAATAAATAAATAAATCTTTAAAAAAAAACTGAACACCTATGCTCCAAATTTAAGGGCACCTTTATTCTTAAAGGAAACTTTACTAAAGATTAAAACATACATTGCACGTTACACAGTAATTGTGGGTGACTTTAACACCCCACTCTCCTCAATGGACAGATCAGGGAAATGGAAACTAAGCAGAGAGACACAGTGAAACTAACAGAAGTTTTGGACCAAATCGATTTAATATCTGTAGAACATTTCATCCTAAATCAAAAGAATATACCTTCTTCTCAGTACCTCATGGTACATTCTCCAAAATTGACCATATAATTGGTCACAAAACAGGCCTCAACAGATAGGATTAGTTAAATCTTCTTTTATCAGATCACTATGGAGTAAGTGTGGTCTTCAATAGCAGCAAAAACTACAGAAAGCCCATATACACATGGAAGCTGAACAATGCTCTACTCAATGATACCTTGGTCAAGGAAGAAATAAGGAAAGAAATCAAAGATGTTTTAGAATTTAATGAAAGTGAAGGCACAACATATGGAAATTTATGGGACACAATGAAAGCAGTGCTAAGAAGAAAACTTATATCTCTGAATGCCTCCAAAATGAAGCTGGAGAGAGCATACACTAGCAGCCTGACAGCATACCTGAAAGCTCTAGAACAATTTCCTAGACAGATACCAAATACCAAAGTTAAATCAGGATCATATAGACCATCTAAACTGTCACATAACCCCTAAAGAAATAGAAGTGGTCATTGAAAGTTTCCCAACCAAAAAACCACAGGACCAGATGGTTTTAGTGCAGAATTATATCAGATCTTCAAAGAAGACCTAACACCCAGGGATGCAGGGATGGTTCAAAATACGGAAATCCTTCAATGCAATCCACTACATAAACAAACTCAAAGAAAAAACCACATGGTCATTTCATTAGATGATGAAAAAGCATTTGACAAAATTCAGCAACCTTTCATGTTAAAAGTCTTGGAAAGAACAAGAATTCAAGGCCTATACCTAAACATAGTAAACGCAATATACAGAAAACCATCTGTTTGATGTAGCTAACATCAAACTAAATGTAGAGAAACTTGAAGCAATCCCACTAAAATCAGGAACTCTCCATATTTATTTAGTATAGTACTTGAAGTTCTAGCTAGAGCAGTTAGATAACAAAAGGAGGGCAAAGGGATACAAATTGGAAAAGAAAAAGTCAAATTATCACTATTTGCAGATGATACGATAATATACTTAAGTGACCTAAAAAAACTTCACCAGAGAACTCCTACAGCTGATAAACAATTTCAGCAAAGTGACTGGATATAAAATTAACTCAAGCAAATTAGTAGCCTTCCTATATACTCAAAGGATAAACAGGCTGAGCAAGAAATTAGAGAAATGACAATATCTTGGTGTGACTCTAACTAAACAAGTGAAAGATCTGTATGACAAGAACTTCAAGTCTCTGAAGGAAGAAATTGAAGAAGACCTCAGAAGATGGAAAGATTTCTCATGCTCGTGGATTGGCAGGAGTAATATAGCAAAAACAGACATCTTACCAAAAGCAATATACAGATTCAATGCAATCCCTATCAAAATCCTAACTCAATCTTCAAAGAGTTAGAAAAAGCAATTCTCAAATTCATTTGGAATAACAAAAAACCCAGGATAGCTAAAAACTATTCTCAACAGTAAAAGAACTTCTGGGGGTGCCGGGCGGTGGTGTCGCACGCCTTTAATCCCAGCACTAGTAGTTTATGCGCTAAGATCAAGAATTGACAAATGGGACCTCATAAAATTACAAAGTTTCTGTAAGGCAAAGGACACTGTCAGAAGGACAAAACGACAACCAACAAATTGGGAAAAGATCTTCACCAACCCCACATCCGACAGAGGGCTAATATCCAATATATACAAGGAACTCAAGAAATTAGACCCCAAAGAACCAAATAACCCTATTAAAAATGGGGTACAGAGCTAAACAAAGAATTTTCCCCTGAAGAAATTCGGATGGCTGAGAAGCACTTTAAGATATGTTCAACATCATTAGTCATCAGGGAAATGCAAATCAAAACAACCCTGAGATTCCACCTCACACCAGTCAGAATGGCTAAGATTAAAAACTCAAGAGACAACAGGTGCTAGAGAGGATGTGGAGAAAGAGGAACACTCCTTCACTGTTGGTGCGATTGCAAGCTGGTACAACCGCTCTGGAAATCAGTCTGGCGGTTCCTTAGAAAATTGGGCATGACACTTCCAGAGGACCCTGTCATACCACTCCTGGGCATATACCCAGAGGATTACCCTGCATGCAATAAAGACACATGCTCCACTATGTTCATAGCAGCCTTATTTATAATAGCCAGAAGCTGGAAGGAGCCCAGATGTCCCTCAAAGGAGGAATGGATACAGAAAATGTGGTATATTTATACAATGGAATACTACTCAGCAATTAAAAATAATGAATTCATGAAATTTGTAGGTAAATGGTTGGATCTGGAAAATATCATCCTAAGTGAGTTAACCCAATCACAAAAGAATACACATGAATTGCAATCACTGATAAGTGGATATTAATGAGCCCAGAAGCTCTGAATACTCAAGGCACAATTAGCAAATCAAAAGATTCCCAAGAAGGAAGGAAGGAGAGAGGACACTGGTCCAGAAAAGACTGGTTCCAGTTTTGCGGGAGAGTACCAGAACAGAGAGTTCTCGGTTTGGGAGTGATTGGGGAATGGGCAGTGGGGGAGGGGGACTTATGGGACACATGGTGAGGGGGGAACTGGGAAAGGGGAAAGCCTTTGGAATGTAAACAAAGAATATAGAAAATATAAAAAATGGAGTACAGAAGTAAACAAAGAATTTTTACCTGTGGAATATCGAATGGCTGAGAAGCACCTAAAGAAATGTTCAGCATTCTTAGATATTAGGGAAATGCAAATCAAAAACAACCCTGAGATTTCACCTCACACCAGCCAGAATGGCTAAGATCAAAAACTCAGGAGAGAGCAGGTGCTGGTGAGGATGTGGAGAAAGAGGAACACTCCTCCACTGCTGGTGGGATTGCAAGCTGGTACAACCACTCTGGAAATCAGTCTGGCGGTTCCTCAGAAAACTGGCCATGATACTACCAGAGGACCCTGTTATTCCACTCCTGGGTATATACCCAGAGGATTCCCCAGCATGTAATAAGCGCACATGTTCCACTATGTTCATAGCAGCCCTATTTATAATGGTCAGAAGCTGGAAAGAACCCAGATATCCTTCAACAGAGAAATGGATACAGAAAATGTGGTATATTTACACAATGGAATATTACTCAGCTATTAAAAACAATGAATTCATGAAATTCTTAGGCAAATGGGTGGAACTGCAAAATATCATCCTAAGTAGGGTAGCCCAATCACAAAAGAACATACATGGTATGTACTCACTGATAAGTGGATATTAGCCCAGAAGCTTGGGAATGCCCAAGACACAATTCACATATCAAATGATGCCCAAGAAGAAGGAAGAACAAAGTATGGATACTCCAGTCCTTCTTAGAAGGGGGAACAAAATACCCACAGAAGGAGATACAGAGACAAAGTGTAGAGCAGAGACTGAGGGAAAGACCATCCAGACACTACCCCACCTAGGGATCCATCCCATATACAGTTACAAAACCCAGACACTGTTATGGATGCTCACAAATACTTGCTGACTGGCACTGTATATAGCTGTCTCCTGGGAGGCTCTGCTAGTGCATGACAAATACAGAGGGAACACTCTCAGCCAGCCATTGAACTGAGCACAGGGTCCCCAGTGGGGGAGCTAAAGAAAGGACCCAAGGAGCTGAAGGGGTTAGAAGTGCTATAGGAGGAACAATATGAGCCACCCAGTACTCCCAGAGCTCCCAGGGACAAAAACATCAACCAGATAGTACACATGGTGTTACACATGGCTCCAGACCATAGGCAGCAGAGGACAGCCTTGTTGGACATCAAAGGGAGGAGAGGCCCCTGTTCCTGGAATGGCTCGATGCAGCAGTGTAGGGGAATACCAGGACAGGGAAGTGGGAGTGGGTTGATTGGGGAACAGGGGGAGGGAAGATTGCTTATGGGACTTTCGGGGTGGGGAACCAGGAAGGGGGAAATCATTTGAAATGTAAATAAAGAATGTATCTAATTTACAAAAGGAGATATTAAGGAAAAGTGATTTTACTTCCTGTTATTTTTGTTGTTAGAGGTGGAATTATGTTTGTGTGGCTGTCTTCTTTTTGTGTTTTTTGAAACATTATCTTCATGCTTTCTCTAGGGTTTAATTTCCCTCCATGTGTTGATATTTTCCATCTATTATCCTTTGTCAAGCTGGGTTTGTGGAAAGATATTGTGTAAATTTGGTTTTGTTATGTAATATTTTGTTTTCTCCATCTATGGTACTTGAGAGTTTTGCTGGGTATAGTAGCCTGGGCTTTTATTAATGTTCTCTTAGGATCTGTATGGCATCTGTCAGGATCTTTTAGTTTTCATAGTTTCTGATGAGAAGTCTGGTGTGATTCTATAGGTCTGCCTTAATATGTTACTTGACCTTTATGAAATTTTTGAGAAAATATAAAAATTGGTATTTTTTATTTTCTGCTGCCCAACCATGAAGAATTACTAAAATGTAGATATACTGAAACAATATTGCTTGCAAGTATCTTGCTGGATATATAAATTAATAGACTTTTCATGTTCTCTAATCACTAGATGTTAAAAAGCTTCTGGAACAGGGCTCTAGCACTGTATGGGGCCACTGTTTTTGTTACTTTTTCATTGGTGTGATCAAATACCCAATTAAAACTTATTTTGGCTCACAGCTCAGATGAATAGTGTTCCCCATGACAGAGAAGGTATGGCATCAGGGTAGCTGGGTCTGTGGCATAGACCAATAAATAAGGAAAGGAGACAAGTCTGTATCTGACTTTCTCCTTTCACATCCTTTACAAAAAATTAAGTTACATTTATTTGATTATTTAGGGTATGTGTGGAATGTGCATATGGAGATTAGAAAACATTTTCCTAAACTAACAGTCACCTATTTGAGCTGAATTTTCTGCACTAAACCTGACAGCCAGATTCTAAAAAGAAGCTAAGAGTTGTTTTCTTCTGTGTACTTCAAGTAACTGGGTTTGCTGGTTTTGATCCACTGTGTTAACCTTTTTATTATCTGAGATGATATAGCATTTCTTTAATTAAAAGACAGTCTTGAGGCTTGAGTTTATTCTCTTAAAGGAGAAGTACTTTGTTGATAAGCATCAGCCAAATTGCAAGGTTCCATCATAATTACATTTTGCTCTTAAGCCATTTTTTGAGAACACTTTCTTCTGTGTTACTCATAGACTGTTAATGGCAAATGTCGTGGCTAGAAGGACCTGGATGTGTCAGGCATACTAGGTGCTGTTAGTCCAGATTTTTTTGACCTTCTATAAGTCAGCAGTCCCTATTTCAGACCCCACCTGTAATGTAAGATTGCAGGAGATTCCTTAAATGTCCTTCCCTTCTGTCTTAGTTAGGGTTTCTATTGCAGTGAAGAGACACCATGACCAAGGCAACTTTTATGAAATACAGCATTTAATTGGGGCTGGCTTACAGTTTCAGTCCAATATCATCATGTCAGGAAGTATGACATCATCCGGCTAGATATGGTTCTAGAGAAGGAGCTGAGAGTTCTATATCTTGATCAGAAGGCATCCAGGAGACTACCGTCCACAGGCAGCCATCAGGAGGGTCCCTTCCACATGGAGTGGAGCTTGAGCACTAGGAACCCTCAAAGCCCACCTACACAGAGACACAATTTCCTCCAACAAGGCCACATCTATCCCAACAAGGCCACACCTCCTAATAGTGCCACTTCCCATGGGCCGAGCATATTCAAACTACCACACCTTCAAGTCAAGGGTAATTATACCAGGTGTGTTGGCCTATACCTATAATCCCAGCACTCCAGGGCATTTGCAGGTGATCTGTGAGTTTGAGGCCAGCCTAGGTCAAACAGCAAGATCCCACTTCAAAAAGATAAAAAGTAGTTAAACTATATTCTTGCATTTGGGGTTTTTCATTTTCTGTCCTTAAAAGAAAAGAAGGAGCTGGAGAGATGGCTCAGTTGTTAAGAGCACTGGCTGCTCTTGCAGAGAACCTGGTTCAATTGCAAAAAGAGATTATTAAAAATAAAGTGCTGCTGGGCCGTGGTGGTGCCCACCTTTAATCCCAGCACTTAGGAGGCAGAGGCAGGCGGATTTCTGAGTTCGAAGCCAGCTTGGTCTACAGAGTGAGTTCCAAGACAGCCAGGGCTAGACAGAGAAACTCTGTCTCAAAAAAAATTTTTTTAATTAATTAATTAAATAAATAAATAAATAAATAAATAAATAAAGTGCCTATCCATAGTTGGAATCACCTGTCACCTGATTTTTTTGTTTGTTGGGGTTTGGTTTTGGTTTGGTTTGCTTTTGGTTTGGTTTGGTTTTTTGGTTTTTGTTCTTTTTGGGGGGGGTTGTTGTATGGGTTTGGTTTTTGTTTGCACTTACATTCTTGTTATGTGAATTTCTGGCCATTTTCAAAGCCTCTCCACTACTTTTCCTCTCACAATTCTAGGCCCTGGAGTACCTTTTCAAGTTCATTGTGCAGTCACGAATCCTGTATTCAAGAGCCACATGTGGGATGGAAGAGGAGCAGTTCCGGTCTAGCATCCAGGAACTTTTCCAGTCCATCCGGTTTGTGCTGAGTCTGGACAGTAGAAACTCAGAAACACTCCTCTTCACTCAGGTCTGTGAACTGTGGGAAATAGTGTGAGGTTTGTTCCTGCTGGTGTGTTGTGTTGTATTGTATTGTTTGAGTGATTCTCTAATCTTTCTTTGATAATTTCACATATAGCTTCTGATTGCTCTTTCTCCAATCCTCTTTTCTTTTCTTTTCTTCTTCTTCTTTTTTTTTTTTTTTGGATTTTTCGAGACAGGGTTTCTCTCTGTAGCCCTGGCTGTCCTGGAACTCACTCTGTAGACCAGGCTGGCTTCAAACTCAGAAATCCGCCTGCCTCTGCCTCCCAAGTGCTGGGATTAAAGGCGTGTGCCACCACCGCCCGGCTTCTCCAATCCTCTTTTATCTTTCCATTCTTAACAACTTTCTGCTCTTCCCTACCAGTCCTTTTCCAAGATTCTTAACTTTTATTTTGGTTTTTTGGCCCATTTAGTTTAATCATGACTATTTGTGTGACATTGGGTTGGAACTATCTATCACTGCCTGGTGGGGTATCCAGTGGGTACACAACTGGAAGCAGTGACTTCCCCTCCTCTTTGAAGCTATTAGTAGCAAGTTAGTAGTAGGGGTAGGACCCCTGAGACCCTCCTTCGTCTATGCCTTACAATTAACAGTAACATTCTGAGGCAGACATCTACAGCTACTGTGTAGAGGAGCTGTTGCTGCTGGGATTCTTTGTCAGAGCAGGTGATTTCTTTGTCCTGATTTCTCGAAATAAAGAAATGACAAGATTTTTTGTGTTGGGAAAGAGGTGATTTTTAAGTAAATGTTTGGTAGAAAAAATGCCACCTTTACTTCCTTCGGCTATGAGGTTTGAAGGAGGTTAGTGGCTATATACTAGAAAAGGAGCAGAAATTTGTTATTATAAATTCTCTTTAGACCAAACTTGTTATCATCATTATTGTTATGAACATCATAGGGAATATTTAAAATATATAGGGTACTTTATTTTCTAGTTTATTTTTATTATAACTTGTCTATTATAGATGTTAAGAATGGGATAGATTGAAAGCTAATGGGAATAATGGAATTCATTGACTAAGAATTAGAGGTAGATTCTACTAGGAATATCAGTATTAGAAAGAAATTTTCTTTGTCATATCAGTTTCCTAACCAGCTAGTCTATTACCTTTTCCAAGCCTATTTATGTTATAATAAATCAAATATTCATTACTCAATCCACATAGGGGTTATTTTCCTCTTATCAAATTAGTACTCGTTTATCTCATGGATTATAATTCTTTGACATCTTGAAGCTAATTATGCCAAAAGGTGTCAGCAGAGATCAGACAGCTTCTTTATGTCTACCCACTCCATTATGGCATGTTATTGTGTGGTATTAGTGAAAGTGTATATTCAATCCCTACCTCATTTCAGGTTAGAATAGTATGTGTGGGTTTGGGTTGTTTTGTTGTTGTTGTTGTTGTTGTTTGTTTTTTATTTTTGTTTTGTCTTTTACTTGCCTCTATATTGTCGTTTGATGCCCAGGAATTGCCTTTAGGTTCCTTGGCCAAAGACCAGGTAATCTTTGGGAACTACATACCATAGGGGATCCTCAAGGCTTTCAAGCCACTACGAGGAAGCTCCTCCCATGATCTCACAGAAGTACCACAAGAAACTCATTGTTTCATCCCTAACTTTGCTCCAGTCCAGTAGGGGCCAAGGATGCTTACTGCTTCTTCCCCCAGCCAAAAGTAGTTACAGGGAGACTGAAAGTAGCTAACAGAGCAGAGTAGATATTCTTTCTGGGTATTTGGCAATGCTTTGTACAACCATGATATTCCTATTTCATTGGGACAGATGGCTTAGACCTGTCTGGTAAACCTAGTATCAGCTTAAGATATGTTTAGGGTTCAGATCTTATTCTTTACTGCCAAGCTTATGTTTCATGAGTTTCAGAATTCTTGGAAAATTTACTATTCAATTAGACTTTTTATCTTTGATCATGACTATCAGAAGTTGTGAGAGTGTGTCTTTCTGTCCTGGGGCATAATTGCAGGAAAGTTTACCATTTAAGGCAAGAAATAGTGTTACTACTGAGTAAGACATACTTACCCCACCCATTTTGTCTCTTATATCTGAATTGCTTATATGCTTGTGTGCTGGTTTTAACTGTAAAACAATTTCTCTGACATTTCATGGAAGTATTAACCTGAAGACATAATTCATATGAATATTATATACTTTAGTCTGGCTTTACCATAAAGGACAGTAATACAAGCCTTTCCTGTGGCATAAATTTTCACTCAGTACACCATTATTTACCATCTGATAAGTCATTTAAGGAAAATATCCTCCCCCAACCCCAGCTCCCTTGTTAAAAGTGAGCTTTTACCTTCTGTTCTGACGGTACCACTTTATTTCCCTTTTTAAATCTTGTTTGTATTAGTGGTATAAGTAGACTCAGGAGTACAAGAAGTTTCCCTCATAGTGCTTTCAGTAAATACAAGAGGAAATAAGCAACAGCTCATCTTAGCTTCATTTCTTGCTGCTGTGTTTAAAATATCACAAAAGCAACTTAAAGGAGAAGGGCTGTTCTGCTCATTAGTTAAAGGTGCAGTTCATCATAGTGGAAGTCAAGGCAACAGGAGATTGAAGCAGCTGGTCACAGATATACCTAGTCAAGATGCAGAGAGCAGTGAATGAGCAGTTGTTGCTCAGTTCTCTTTATTTATGCAGTTCAGGATCCATCCCCTCCCCAGGAAATAGCCCTGTGTACAATAAAAATGGGTCTTCCCATATCAGTTAACAGAATTAAGATAATTTCTCATAGGCAAGTCTAGAGACCCATCTCCCAGGTGATCCTAGACTTTGACAAATTGACAATTAATAGCATATTAGCATTTATTGAAGACATATTGTGTTCTAGGCACTCTACTGGAATCAATGCACCTAATTTTCCCCATATGCCAATAATAGCATTATTCCCCAGTTTGTAGATGAAAAAACAAGGATTAGGGCAACTCAACAAACATAGCAGGCAAATGACAAAACTGAAAGTTTATTTATTTATATTTTTTGTTGTGTTTTCCAGGCTGGTCTTAAAGTTGCTACCTCCTGCCTTAACCTCCTGAACAGCTAAATTTACAGATATGAAACACCACACTTGGCTTAAAGCTGGAATTTAAACTCATATATGTCTAATTTAAAAATCTATTATTTTTCTCCTATAGTGTTCTGCCTCTCAAAAGTTATGGGTCAATATTATCAGATTGGGTCAACAAGATGGTTCAGCAGGTAAAGGCTCATGATGTCAACCCTGATGACCTGAGTTTGATCTTCGGGTCTCACATGGTAAAATGAGAGAACCAACTCTCATAAGTTGTCCTCTGACCTCCACATGAGCGTGTGCTCCCCCACTAAATGAATAAATAAATGTAATTTAAATAAATAAGACTACTAATGCCATCATGCTTCTCCCACCTCATTAAAATAAATATTACATTTTCCTCAGCTGGGCGATGGTGGCACACGCCTTTAATCCCAGCACTTGGGAGGCAGAGGCAGGTGGATTTCTGAGTTTGAAGCCAGCCTGGTCTACAGAGTAAGTTCCAGGACAGCCAGGGCTACACAGAGAAACCCTGTCTCAAAAAAACAAAAACAAAAACAAAAAAAACACAAAACAACAACAACAAAAAAAAAAACCATTTTCCTCAAGAGATCAATCACATCTTACTTCCAGAGCTCAGATCTAGAAGCCCAAGTGCACATATGTTTTCTTTCTCCTTCTCCCTTTCCCTCCCTTTGTCCTCTTCCTCCCTACTCTTCTCAGTATTTGGGCCATCTGAGCCTCTGAATTCTTTGTCTGCATTGTCAGTAGTCCTCAAGAGTTTATAATGGAGTGAACCCATATGTTTTTCATCCTTCTGAATTTGAACATTAGACAAACTGCCAGAGATCACATATGAGAAAATAATATACATATTCTTCAGATTAGATGATTATATACAGATATCACTATTCCTGGAAAATGATCTTGTTCTTAAAGCTGGATTACTGCTATTAATGGAGTCTAGCTGGTTCTGCTTGAAGGCACTCAGCTTCTGCTTACTTTTCCCTTTCTTAGAGGTTTCTGGTTTGTGTTAGGAACCAAAATTGAAAAGTCAATAGCATAATCATAAACTAAAAAGTTTAAATGCATTTTATGAGGAAAAGTATCTGTTTCTCTTAAACTATATTGTGTAAATTTCTCCTTATACTTCCTTCTATCGCCTGCAAATGCCTGAGCAAGTTAAAGTTTCAGTGGCCTGAGCCCTAGTGAAAATTCCTGGTTTTAGTTTTGAATTTCCTTTCCCCATGCTCTTAAGAGTCCTATAGGTGGCCAGGAAGTGGTTGTGCACGCCTTTAATCCCAGCACTTGGGAGACAGAGGCAGGTGGATTTCTGAGTTCAAGGCCAGCCTGGTCTACAGAGTGAGTTCCAGGACAGCCAGGGCTATACAGAGAAACCCTGTCTTGTAAACTTCTGAAACTTTCACCCTCATACCTTTGAACATACAGGATAAACATACCAGACTCAGCTAACCGCAGCTTCTCTTGCTCCTACAGGCTGCACTACTCAATTCCTTCCCTACCATCTTTGATGAGCTACTACAAATGTTTACTGTACAAGAGGTAGCAGAGTTTGTGAGAGGCACACTGGGAAGCATGCCTAGCACGGTGCACATCGGGCAGTCTATGGATGTGGTGAAGCTGCAGTCCATTGCCAGGACAGTGGACAGTCGCCTATTTTCATTTTCAGGTAAATTAAGTTGAAAAGAGTCAGTTTTTATTTCTTCCCTTCCTGGATGGTAGCCAGAGTTTAAACAGTTCACAGTATCACTTTAACAATCATAAAGTAAGAAATCAGTGATCCTGAAAGTGCACTGATTTTAGTAGACTACATGAGAGATTCAGCCAAGATTTAGGCCTGCTTGCCTTTCTCACAATTTACTCTTAGGAACCCAAACCTTAGGGCAAGCTCATAAGACGTTGTGTTGGTCCATTCGTGCTGTGACTGTAAAATTCCATAAGTTAGGTGGCTTTAAAACAACCAATAGTGTGGGTATAATACCAGGTAGATCTTTGTGAGTTACAGGGCAGCCTGAGCTATATAGTAAGACTTTGTCATATATACACCTAACTAGGACACATGCCTGTACCTCAGCATATGAAAAATAAAAGCTGTCCTTGGCTCCATAGAAAGGTAAAGGTCAACCTGGCTTACATGGAACCCTGTCTCAAAAAACAAAACAAAAAAGCACAAATATTTAATTTTTACATTTCTAAAGATTTGAAAGTCCAAGATCAAGGTACAAGTAGGTTTGATATCTAGTTGAATCTACTTCCTGTTTCATAGGTATCTCTCTTCTCTGTTTTATCACCTAGCAGAAAGAGCAAGAAGACTCTCTGAGATATCTTTTAAAGGGCCATTAGTCTCAGGCAGGCGAGGTAGCACACACTTCTTATTTCAGCACTTAGGAGGCAGACAGGACGAATCTCTCTGCAGTCAAGTCCACCCCGATCTACATAGCAAGTTCCAGGCCAAGCAGGCCTATACAGTGAGACCCTGTCTCAAGAGGAGGTGAGGTACTAATTTCATTCATGAGGATAAAGTACTCATGACTTTATCATTAGGAAGTTATCCCACTTCAAATGCTGTCACACTGGGGATTAGGTTTCGATGTATGAATTCAATAGGGACGTAAACATACAATATGTAGTGGGTGGCCCTTGGTCTCCAGCACAGGCACAGCCATATGCTGGCTATGGAATCCTGTCTCAACACTAGTCAGATGAAAGGACAAAGGGAAGGACAGAGGACAAAACAAAAGTGCCCAGTCCAAGAAGACAAAGGTAAACCAACAGTTAAAAGGGCCCCGAAAGGGGACCTGGGAAACTCTGTGATTGCTTATTTCTTTGGCTCACCAGTCAGATAGATATTCATTCATTTTCTCCCCACCTCTTTCTCTAAGAGAGAAGTAGATAGAAAAACTTTCGTAGTCCCTAGGCAGACAAGAATAACTGATACTTCAGGAGTTCAGGATACCTTTCAGAGACTTTGGATTTATCGCTGAAGCTATTGCTTATAATCAATTTCAACCTACAGCACCATCGGATAGGAGCCTGATTATTTAAGTAGTATACCAGTGTTCTAATAGAAACCTCCAAGCACAAGAATAAATCTGAAGCAACAGCAAAAAAAAGTTATCTGAATTTTTATAACTACAATTTTACATATTAATTTTTAAATTTTGACTTCAAAGCATAAGAACAAGTTGTTAGTTCAATGCTGTGCACACTTGGAATGCTGAGGAGACGCTCCCACTGACGCAGCTGCAGCAGTGTGGAGCAGTGATGAGTAGCTCTGCCATTGAGGGAACCAGCCCTTCTCCATAACTGTGGACGATGAACTTCTTCCTCCTGCCTCAGACTGAAAGATGTTTCCAGTGACTTGGACACTGTCACTAAACCCTCTGTTTACAACTTTCTCTTTATGTACTGTCTCAAAAAGTTGCTTTCAAAATACAGAAAATGAAACAGCCCCTGCCCTCACTGATATTTTTACTTCTGTTATTTTTGTATGTGTTCAGCTGCTTGGCACAATCACTTAAGAAAACTCATGTAAGCCAGGCAGTGGTGGTACACGCCTGTAATACCAGCACTGTGGGAGGCAGAGGCAGGTGGATTTCTGAATTCGAGGCCTGCCTGGTCTACAGAGTAAGTTCCAGGACAGCCAGGGCTATACAGAGAAACCCTGTCTTGAAAAAACCAAATCCAAAAAACAAAAAACAAAAAAAAAAAAAGTAGAAGAAGAAAATTCATATAATGTTGGACTAGGTGATTAAATTTTATTATAATCCACCACCAAGTTTTCATTTGCATTTTATTCTGATTTAATGATCACATTATAGCATATTCCCTAAAATAGGCTTTTTAATCAGTAATGTCATATAAACAATTCTCTGAGCATACCAATTGTCTTTGGCATGTTCTAACAACAAAGTGCTATTCTATCTGAAAGCAGTGATCAGTTATAGATTCTACTGTAATTTGTGTTTTGATCTAAAGTACAGTAATTAACTAACTCTTTATCTCAACATCCTTTGAAATTTAAAACAGCTGTCACATTTTTTAACATCATACTTGACAAAACAATGTCAAAACTCTTATATGTCATATAATTTATCTTTAGCTTAATTTTGTTATTTCTGGGGTCTGGAGAGATGGTTTACTGGTTAAGAATACTAACTGCTTTTCCAGATGGTCTATGTTCAGTTTCCACCAACAACCATCTGTAATTCTGGTCCCAACAAACCCAGTGCCCTCTTCTGATCTCTCTGGGTATTGCATATATGTGGTATGCAAACAAAACACCCATATGCATGATGAAAATGAAAGAAATTATTTCTGAAGTTCATATGAAACTGTTAGATGTGGCCAAATATAAACAATAAATTATATTTCCCATGACTTATGATATTGATAATCTGAGTTATTATGGATAGGTAGAACAGTATCTGCAGGGGTACATAATTGCTACCACAAGAGTTTACGATACCAGAAAACTTGTATTTTACTTAGTAAGAGAGGCCACTACAAACCATTCTATAGAGGGAATACCAGGACTGTCAGAAGAGGAGTCAGTCTACTTAAGAACTGGCAATGAATTAGTAAGGGAGCTTGAATATAATTCAGCCTGACTGAATTAGGGTTCCAAACATGATCTCTTGTTCTTGAAATGCTATTCTGGAAACGATGAAGAAAAGAAAGATATTTTAATATATGCATTGAGATTAGTATAAGAGCTCACTAATCATGAAAGACTGTGACAAGCTAACATGATACTCCTATTCCATTCATTGTTGTGAGCATACCAAAAGCAGTCCAAAAAGCCCATGACCCAAAAGAGATAGGCCAGATGGTTTGACATGGTGAATGCATGCCAGGGTAGGAGTGACTGGCTTAAAAGATATGACATGAAGAATTGTTAGTAAGCCTACAAATGTAGTCATTGTAGTTCATGATAAATATGACACATAGATTTTTCTCTACAGTCTGCTTTTAATTTGAAGTTTAACCATTAAAAAGATATCATTTGGAAGCAGACTTCTACTTACATCTTATTATTACACAGGCCATTTAGTGGAGGGGTCTAAAATAATAATGAAGGAAAAAAAGATGGAGAAATTGTCATAGGATGCCGTATAATTTCTACACACAAGACTTGTAGACTTTTGGAAGTAGGTAACCTCTACTGTGTTCTTACCCTCATCTCCTTTAAGTCCCACAGTGCTTCTATCTTCTATCAGTAGCT
Source organism: Apodemus agrarius (assembly GCA_964023405.1). Lineage (NCBI taxonomy): Eukaryota > Metazoa > Chordata > Mammalia > Rodentia > Muridae > Apodemus > Apodemus agrarius. The sequence continues at coordinate 109,817,049 of OZ030012.1, read as the reverse complement.
AACTGACCTCCAATGAATGACCTCATCTCTGTTTTCTTTCCTAGAATCCCGCCGCATCCTACTTCCTGTGGTTCTTCATCACATTCATCTTCACCTGAGGCAGCAGAAAGAGTTGCTAATCTGTTCAGGGATTCTGGGCAGCATCTTCTCCATTGTCAAGACCAGCTCTCTGGTAGTAACCCCAGGGCCCCCCACCCCCACTTACTTCTGCCCTTATGTTATTGTAGTCAGAAGCAGACCAACAGTGATCACTTTGTGTACTTCTAAGTCAGATGTCTTTATTGATGAAAGGCAAGTGCCCAAATTAATGTGTATGCCTAGCAAGTTTCTCGGTACAACACATCCTTGGTGTGTTAATAGTTATACTACTATAAATGTACACCGATAAATCATTTCCCACAGTATCAGAAAGGCCAGTCACATCTCATCTTCTGTTTCTATTAAAAGGGACTAACTCTGGATTCCTGAGAGTTTTCTTAGAATTTAAGTACAAATACAAGGAGGCAGACCCAGACTAGTTGGGGGGATCTTGCTTATTCAGATTTTCAGCTTTCAAATAGTTTGGCTCTACCCATGGCATCCTTACATCTTACAAAATGAGGTTAGAATATGCAAACCTCATCTTAAAGAGAAAATAGGTCTATTTTCTCTTTAAGGAAATATGTGGTAGAAGGAGAGATATTAGTGTAGAGGAAAAGCAAAGGCATGGATGAGAGCGGTATTTGCTTTCATATTATTTACTTTATATACTGATAATAGAAGAAATATGTATTATAGAAAACTGAAAGACTACAGGAAATGTATAAAGAGAATGAAAAACAAGCATGGGATTTAGTATAATATTTTTAAGTAGATGCTCCCAGAATAGAATTTGAATTGCATTTAAAATGAGGGATATGACCCAGGTGATATTTACAAAACCTGATTACTTAGGTGGAACAAAAGAGGCACCTAAAACAAAGGCATGTTTCATTTGGGCAAAAGACAGAAATCAAAAAGGGAGCACTAGTGTCCAGAATTAAAACACCCTCTAATAACAGAGACCCAACATGTCAGAAAGTGACTGAGATGGTTCTAGCAACCCTATTGTTTGCTCTTTGCTCCAGACAAGACCTGGCAACACTGTTTCCCACCAGACTTCATAGAAGCTGCACCAAGCATATAATGTCTACAGTAGTCCAAGGTCATGTGTTTGGTAGCTTATTCCTAAAAGAACGGAATACATTGAAGAGGGGTTAAAATGAAAACCAGTGAAAAGCCTAAAAGATATAGTTTGGTTGCATTTGGGGGAGTAGAGTGAATATAATTAATTTACTCCGACTGCTCAAACATGTATCAAAGAAAAGAGTATTAAAATCATCTTGATTAATTTAGCCCCAAGAGCCAATTCCTCAGGTGACATGGGACAGAATATAATCATGTTTGGCGGATAGGTAAAAGAGAGATGAGATTTAAGCTCTGTGAGATCAGAGATAAGTCTCTCTAGTCTATGTCAGTATGTCAGATTCCCAAACGTAGTAAATGTTGACTGATAGATGAGGATGAGGATTATCATCAGCAGTTGTACAGATGTGTTGAAGGACTGGGGATATGGCTTGGTGTGTAAAGTGCTTGCTTTGCAGGCATACAGAGGATGTGCATTTGGATCTCTAGCACCCACATAAAAACCTTGCATGATAGTGCATGCATCTATACCCCAGCACTGGGAGAAAATGAATGCAGGAATAGGAAAGATCTAGGAGGCTTGATGGCCAGCCATTCTGGATAAAATGGCAAAGTCCAGGTGTGGCTGAAGATTTGGTCTCCAATAATAATAATGATAATGATGGTGATGATGTAGAGAACAATAGAAGATGGCTGATGTTGACTTCTGGACTCCACATGTGTTCACACCAGCTGTATGCACCTGCATACATGTGCATCACACAGAAATCACAGACACAAAATAAAATTTTATAATATATTTTGGAGAAGTAATAATGGGAATCTCTTTGAAAGATAATTAAAGCTACCCTACAAAATTTGAAATGAGTATGTGATGTCTATAAAAGGGTAATACAAACTGTTCTAAAATTCTAGTAACTGGGAAGTAGCCTATAGTGAGAAAGTATGTTCTACTTTTATAAAGCTGTCAGAGATATATGGATTTAGAATAGTCTTTCAGATGAACTGAGAATCACAACAGACTGAGGAACTATTCCACAAAATAGAAACAGAAGGAACACTACCCAACTCATTCTATGAAGCCACAATTACCCTGATACCAAAACCACACAAAGATCCAACTAAGAAAGAGAACAACAGGCCAATTTTTCTTATGAATATCGATGCAAAAATACTAAACAAAATACTTGCCAACTGAATCCAAGAACACATCAAAACGATCATTCACCATGATCAAGTTGGTTTCATCCCAGGGATGCAGAGATGGTTCAATATACGAAAATCCATCAACGTAATCCACTACATAAACAAACTCAAAGAAAAAAACCACATGGTCATCTCATTGGATGCTGAAAAAGCATTTGACAAAATTCAGCATCCTTTCATGCTAAAGGTCTTGGAAAGAGCAGGAATTCAAGGCCCATATCTAAACATAGTAAAAGCAATATACAGCAGACCAGTAGCCAACATCAAGGTAAACAAAGAAAACCTTGAAGCAATCCCACTAAAATCAGGGACTAGACAAGGCTGTCCCCTCTCACCATATCTCTTCAATATAGTACTTGAGGTACTAGCTAGAGCAATTCGACGACAGAGGGAAGTCAAAGGGATACAAATCAGAAAGGAAGAAGTCAAACTATCACTATTCGCAGATGATATGATAGTATACTTAAGTGACCCAAAAAACTCCACCAGAGAACTCCTGCAACTGATAAACAACTTCAGCAAAGTGGCTGGCTATAAAATCAACTCAAGCAAATCAGTAGCCTTCCTATACGCGAAGGATAAGCAGGCCGAGAAAGAAATTAGGGAAATGACACCCTTCACAATAGCCACAAACAATATAAAGTATCTTGGAGTGACGCTAACCAAACATGTGAAAGATTTATAGGACAAAAACTTCAGGTCTCTGAAGAGGGAAATTGAAGAAGACATCAGAAAATGGGAAAATCTTCCATGCTCGTGGGTTGGCAGGACTAATATAGTCAAAATGGCAATCTTGCCAAAAGCAATATACAGATTCAACGCAATCCCCATCAAAATCCCAACTCAGTTCTTCATAGAGTTAGAAAGAGCAATTCTCAAATTCATCTGGAATAACAAAAAACCCAGGATAGCTAAAACTATCATCATCAGCAAAAGAACTTCTGGGGGAATCAATATCCCAGACCTCAAGCAATATTACAGAGCAGTTGTATTAAAAACTGCATGGTACTGGTTCAGTGACAGGGAGGCAGATCAATGGAATAGGATCGAAGACCCAGAATTGAACCCGCACATCTATGGCCAATTGATCTTCGACAAAGGAGCTGAAAACATCCAGTGGAAAAAAGATAGCCTTTTCAACAGATGGTGCTGGCTCAACTGGAGGTCAACATGCAGAAGAATGAGAATTGATCCACTTTTATCTCCTTGCACTAAGCTCAACTCCAAGTGGATCAAGGACCTCCACATAAAACCAGACACACTAAAACTAATAGAAAAGAAACTCGGGAAGACCCTTGAGGACATTGGCTCAGGGAAAAATTCCTGAACAGAACACCAATTGCTTATGCTCTAAGAGCAAGAATAGACAAATGGGACCTCATAAAATTACAAAGTTTCTGTAAGGCAAAAGACACTGTCAAAAGGATAAATCGGCAACCAACAAATTGGGAAAAGATCTTCACCAACCCCACATCCGACAGAGGGCTAATATCTAATGTATACAAAGAACTCAAGAGGTTAGACCCCAGAAAACCAAGTAACCCTATCCAAAAATGGGGTACAGAGCTAAACAGAGACTTTTCACCTGAAGAAATTCGGATGGCTGAGAAACACCTTAAAAAATGTTCAACATCATTAGTCATTAGGGAAATGCAAATCAAAACAACCCTGAGATTTCACCTCACACCAGTCAGAATGGCTAAGATTAAAAACTCAGAAGACATCAGGTGTTGGCGAGGATGTGGAGAAAGAGGAACACTCCTCCACTGCTGGTGGGAATGCAAGCTGGTACAACCACTCTGGAAATCAGTATGGTGGTTCCTCAGAAAACTGGACGTGATACTTCCGGAGGACCCAGCCATACCACTCCTGGGAATATACCCAGAAGATTCCCCAGCATGCAATAAGGATACATGCTCCACTATGTTCATAGCAGCCTTATATATAATAGCCAGAAGCTGGAAAGAACCCAGATGTCCTTCAACAGAGGAATGGATACAAAAAATGTGGTATATATACACAATGGAGTACTATTCAGCCATTAGAAACAATGAATTCATGAAATTCTTAGAGAAATGGATGGAGCTGGAGAACGTCATACTAAGTGAGGTGACCCAGTCTCAAAAGAATACCCATGGTATGCAGTCACTGATAAGTGGATATTAGCCTAGACTCTTGGAACACCAAAGATATAAATCACATACCAAGTGAGGTCTGACAAGAAGAAAGGAGTGGACACTGGAGCTAGAATGGACCAAAGCATCATTGTGGGGGAGTACAAAAACAGTGAGGTGGGAGGGGGTGGATGAGGGAGCAGGGGGAGGGAAAAGGGCATGTGGGACCCTTGGGGGTGGGGAACCAGAAAAAGGGAAATGAATTGTAAATATAGAATATATCCAATAAAAAAAAATATATATATATATATATATTAAAAAAGAAAAGAAAAGAAATGGCCACAGAGGGGTTTACAGAATTGAGAAGAGGGGACTTGGCCATTTCTCAAACTTCATTATTTCTCAGTGTCACTAGAGGCATGCTTTCATTCACTACACTGGGAACATCAAGGAAAACCTTTTAACTCGGGCATGCATCTCTAAATGTGTCTGTCTGAGATTGGCATGCCTCACCTCCTGCCAAAGTCACTGTCCTGAATTTCTTGCACACTTCATATTGGTGAGTTGATGAGATCAGTATTAGATCCCTCCTGATGTGGCTTAGTGAGTTCTGCTCCTGAACATCTGCTTAGCACAGTGCTAATGCTGTTCTCTCTCTTGCCACTCCAGGAGGCAGATGTCATGGAGGAGGTAGAAATGATGGTGGAAAGCCTCCTGGATGTTCTCCTACAGACTCTACTCACCATCATGAGTAAATCACATGCTCAGGAGGCGGTAAGAGGGCAGCGGTGCCCGCAGTGCACAGCCGAGATCACTGTTAGTAACTAACACTCAGGTGTTCTTGCTTTCTTTTCTAACCTGGGGCTCCTTACATTACTTCCATCTCACCACCCCACATTTTCATCTCAGCCTCCTCCCTGCATGGTGGTCAGCACGTTACCCTCTTCTTTTCTTGACTCATACTCCCTTTCCCTCCACTCTGAAAGCTCTAGCTTCATATTCTCAGGACACTATTTTAGGGAAGGTTCAAGAAATGCTTCTTGTGTGATTTCTCTACCATAGCTTCTGTTGGCCTTTGCCTCTAAGCCAAGTGCCTTGTAAATGTAGAGTGAAGCAGTGTAGTCATACAAGAAAGCTGCCATCTAAGGCTAAAGGCTTTCTCCTTTAGGAAACCTCCTATTGTTCCCCTGCATGATACAGGGCAGAATAATTGTCTCAGAATTTTCTCAAGTCTACAGATTAGTTGGTTTAGTATATAGTATTTATATCTAAATTTTTACCATCAAGAAAAATATGATGTGGTAGAATTTCAAAAGTGTTGTTGAATAATGCTCTTATATGACCTAACTGGGAAAAAACCAACTGGGTAAGCATCTCAGAAGGGATAGAGAGATCCTTTGGCACCAGACCCCACTTGCACATCCAGAATTAATTTTACAACCCTCATATAGTGATAAGAAGTTTGTGTGAGAACTTTGAGTTGGAAGTAAAAGATTATAGAACTCTCTTTGAAAAAAGTCATTTCTGGGGCCAAGCCAGTCTCTAGTATGTCAGGGTGAGCTGTGTTCTGAGACATTTGGCCTGGGAAAATTGTCTCCCCTGTTGAAAAACATAGACTTAGTAATTGTTTTACTGTAGGCATTGTCATATTGCACAGGTCCATGGTACTCTATAGTAAGAAGTAGACTTTCAGTAGTGAAAATCAGACAGTCCATCTGTTCTAAAACAGATCCTAAATAAAAGGTCAACAAATTCAATACCAAAGATTTCAGATAGAGAACTTTTAATTTGTCTTCAGTATGTCAGAAATTCAAGTAGAGATGAGTGAAGCTTACGTAGAAGAATTTTGAGCTGATAAGATATCTGGATTAAGAATCAGTTTTTTTAAAATGGACTGTCTTTAAAAGAGATCTAGAAGTTCAACTTACAACAGTAATGACCTTGATGAGCAGCAGGTAAAAATCCTTTAAGAAAAATTTACTGAGATTTTTTTATTGGCCCCTATTGAAGTCACTCCTCGATGTAGGTAAAATTATTATATACCCTGACATGTCCTGTTAGTCTATCCTTCTAATCAACACTAATTACACAGCCCTTAGCTAGGGGTCTGACCGTGCTTTACCATTTAACAAATGTTACTAATGAAGTCAATCATTTCTGTAGATTATTATAACTATAACTTGTTGGGTACCTTTTATGTATTAGACTTTGTACTTCAGTGCTACACACACACACACACACACACACACACACACACAAACTCATCTAACCTTTACAGAAAATTAATTATTACTTCTTATGCCCATTTTCAGATAAAACTGAAATTCATATACATGTATAGATTTTGTGTAGTTCCAGGGCTCTAGAAAAGATTCCATACATTAAAAGGATATTATCAAATTCCCTTGAATTTAGAAACACTTGAAAATCATCTGGGTAAAATACTTCTTTTCTGAGGAAACAGCCTTTTAAGAACCATGCCAGTAATTGCCATAACATGGCCTTTACTGTCCTTAAAGCTGGTTTTTTTATTATTTTGTTTTGTTTTTAGTGTATCCCAATTGGCTTTTTAGAAAAATACCTCATGATTATACTTAAATATGTTTCGAGGCTCATAGCCTGTTCCCTCACAAAGATCAGATTCAATTCCTTTGCCTTTCTTTTGATGGCTTACATCCATTTTCCCAGGTCATCTGCCCTTCCCCAGCAGATGATCCAGATTTTGTCCAGAGGAGAGGCTCTTTTTTCCAAGTAGCCTCTACAGACTTCAGAATTGTATTCTGACAATAAGAGTCTATTTAACCAACATGTTGCTGTAGAGAAAATGATATCTCACTTTGCAGTATTCCGTATTATAAGTGAAGGTTTTTCAATAAATCTGTTACAGAAGCTTTATTAAAACTCCAAAGCGCTCCTAAAAAGAAAGTTCATTTTTAGGAACACAGTTGTCACCTTTCTTCATGAACATTTGGGGCCATCTCAAACCCTCCCTTCTCTTCTTACCCTCTATAATTTGAAGAACAGAGCCCCTGTGACTGGCTGTGCTAAGTGTTTCTGTTTTTGTTTTTGTTTGGATTGGTCCCCAGGGTGAATATGTGTCCTGCCTCCTCTCACTGCTTCGTCAGATGTGTGACACCCATTACCAACACCTCTTAGACAACTTTCAGAGCAAAGATGAACTCAAGGTATGTAATAAAGCACCTAGGTTATTGGATTCAGAAGTACATATACATATAGAGAAGTATATGATCTTCAGAAGAAGAAATCTGGCAGTGCCTTTCTCATAGCCTGACCCCAGGCTAACACTTGAAATTTTTTTTGTAACTGATAGCAGCCTTGTGAACATCTCCCTCTATTAGAGAATAACCTGAAGAACTCTCCCTTTCTTATGTTTTATTCTGTGCAAACAAGGCTTTTTTACTTTAATAGCTATACTAATGATGATGCTGATAACGTTTCTTTATTTGAATGTAGTTCTAGAAAATACCCCTAGCCAGGGTATACCCTTCCTACATTGAGCTGTCAGACTTTGAATCTGAAGTAATGCGGGGTAGATGATACCTAGATTCCAGACAATGGGAGAATATTGTCCTTGCTGAGAATATTATCAGCTCCTCATAGACTGCTAGGGTTTGTGTCCTCATCAGACCATGCTACTTCCTCCCTGGGCTAAGGACTATTGCAGATTCGGGTCTGTGCTCTACTTTTATTCAGATCCAAGTCACTTGCACTTCATAGTAATATACCATATCTCCTGGAAGCTGAGACTACAGGACATTCTGCCACCATTCTGCCTTTTGTATTGGAGACTTTCTTCCTATATAGAGACTCCTTGATGTCAGTATGTATCTAAAAGTAAAGTCTATTGCTGTTCATTTGAAATCTTAGTTGCAAACAGGGCTTGTGTTAATTGTAAATATGTAGATTTGTTCTCTTGGACTTGAAAAAAATAATTTATGTCCTTCACACAAATAAATAATAAATATATTTCATACACATATGTATGTGTATATATATGAAAGCTGGTGGAGAGAGTGACACAAAGACCAGAAGGAAATGATGAGGGGCAAGATGGAGTAATACAGTAGTAGACAAGTTCAATGGTATCTTTTAAAATGTCATAATGAAGCCGGGCATGGTGGCGCACGCCTGTAATCCCAGCACTTGGGAGGCAGAGGCAGGCAGATTTCTGAGTTCGAGGCCAGCCTGGTCTACAGAGTGAGTTCCAGGACAGCCAGGACTACACAGAGAAACCCTGTCTCGAAAAACCAAAAACAAAACAAAAAATGTCATAATGAAACCCAGTTTTATGGTAACTTAAAAACAATAATATGGAAAATAGAATCCACAAGTGATCCAATTGAACACATAAACTTTCTTTCAATGCCTCTTTTCATTTTGCATTTCAGATTTTATCTTTTACTGTAGTAAAAACAGATACAGAGTGATTACCCAACTCCAGAAAGTATTTCTCAGTTTTCTGATAGCACAGGAGGCTTTATGGTATGAGATAATGGAGGGGATCCAGAGAGACTTGAAACTAATTTTCCTATTTATTTTATTCTTCATACCCTAGTCCCACAGACGTGTCTGGTAGTACCTCATGTTGTGTTCCTTCTAAGAGTCTTACTTCCTGTTGTCCTCTTAGTTCCTATTGCTCTGATTTCCAAAGGCCCCATATTTGCAGGGAATGAAATTTCTCAAGTCTATTAAGTCAGTTACCACAATTTCTTTAATTTTTTTTTAATTATGGGGGAAGTATTTGCATATTTGTGACTAGAGACATTGGATCCCTTGGAGGTGGCTTGAGGTAGCTGGCTGTAAGCTGTCCTGCATGGATGCTGGGGACAGAACTTGGGTCCTGTGGAAGGGTAGTAAGTGCTCATAACCACAGAGCCATCTCTCTAGCCCTAATCTCTTCCTTATAAGTTTTCAGTATTTACTGACTTCATTTGATTACTGTTTTCTCTCCTGCTTTATTTGTCTCTGTGAACACTGTATTTTACTTTCTTGACGATCATTTTTAAAATGTTGAAAAGATGCATGAATAAGAACATATTCAGTCTACTACATTAAATTTGAAGATCTTCTGTTTATGTGTTCTTTATGACAGCATTATTTAGCTATCGTGTGTGTGTGTGTGTGTGTGTGTGTGTGTGTGTGTGTAAAAGAGTAAGAGACGTGTGTATGTGTGTGTGTTCATGTGGCAAGGGGACATGCCTGTGTTGTAGCATGCCTGTGGACCCTAGGACCACTTCAGTACCCATCCATGCCTTGAAACAGTGCTGCTCATTGTACTTTTACTGTGCATACTATGGTAGCTGACCCAAGACCCTCAAAGGAGTCTCCTGTTTGCCATCTCATTTTCAGTGTCGGAATTCTGAGCTCACACACACAGTAATTTATTTGGGTTATGGGATCTCAGCTTTGGTCCCATGATTGCACAGCAAGCACTTTGTACACTGATTCATCGTCCCAGCCTTAAAATCCTTACTTTTAAAGAGTATAGATTGGTATTTCTTTGACTCTTTACTTACAAGATTACAACTAGCAATTTAAAATTTGCCATAAAATAATGAAGACTAAGAACAAGATCATATTTTTAAATGCTTACTGAAGCCAAGGAAATGACCTCTTGCCCTTACAGTTAGAAAATATTGACATAGGAGACAGAACAAATCTAACAAAGAACAGATGAGTAAAACACACACACACACACACACACACACACACACACACACAGTGTCTATGCATTTATATAAACACAGATATGTATATCTTTACACATATATATTCTGTGTGTGTTTGCTTGTGCATGTGTGTGTGTGTGTGTGTGTGTGTGCATATGTGTGTGGCTATGGAGATGTCTCAATAAGTTGGGAAAAACTGTTGTACAAATCTGATACTTTGTGTCTATCCTGGAACCCATGTGAAAAGCCAGATATGGTAGGACTAATCTGTAATCTCAGGATATCCATGGTGAGATGGGAGGTGGAAATTGGAGAATCAGACAGAAATTTGTGTATATAACAAAGCAGCAAAAATGAGAGACCCTGCCTCAAAACAAAGTAGGAGAGAACTGAGTTGTGGAAAGTTGTTTTCTTATCGTCATATGCATGCTGTGGCACATGCACTCTCCATATACAAATACACATTTTTAAAAGGCAGATCTATTGGATATTATTTAGTTTTACTTTGTGTCTGCAAAATGAAGACACTATACAGTAGAGTTTATAAGGGTTGAAGGAGTGTGTGTGTGTGCGTGTGTGCGTGTGTGCGTGCGCATGCATTTATAGCATAGTGATTGGCACAGAACTTTCATTCTGCTGTTATTTTCCTTGTCTTTGAGCAGCCACTGACATTTATTATCAGTGCTGAAGAGTTTCCCTAAGTAACTAGACTTGAGGGGAAAAAAGTAAAAACCATGTCAATTAAAAAGGAAGTAAAAATAATTCTACCTGCAGATAGCATGACTTTACATACTTAAAACTCGAAGGTATCCAATGATGACAAAGATCTAACAAACTTAGCTGGGCGATGCTGCCACACAGGCCTTTAATTCCAGCATTCAGGAGGCAGAGACAGCCAAATCTCTGACTTCAAAGCCAAGCTGCTCTACAGAGCAAGTTTCAGGACAGCCAGAGAAACCCTGTCTCAAAAAACAAAAACAAAACAAAAAACATCTCACAAAAGTAACCACATGACTCAGAGTAGCCTTGGACATAGTGTCTCTTCACAGCAATGGAAACCCTAATTAAGACACTAGAGAAGACAATATTAAGATGATCTTGGTGCAGATAAATGGTAGGTAGTCATTTGTCATGAACGTCAAGTTCAAGAGTTTACATTATATTTTTATTTTAGAAAGAGTGTTAAGATAAAATTGAAATAAAAAAATCTGGGCTGAGAAAATGGCTCAGCTATTAAAGTGCTTGTTGCACAGTCTAAGGACCTGCTTTTGGAGTCCCAGCACCCACATAAGAAGCTGGGTATAGGTATATGCCAGTAGTCCAGGTGCTAAGGAGGGGAGACAGGATCTTGTGAGCTCAGTGCCTAGCCAATCTCACTGAATCATTCAAAACCTGGCTGGCATATTCACATATGTATACCACATAGATACATATAACTAAGTAAAATATACAAGTATTATATCAAGATGAATAAAATAATTAAGGAACGAAGTTAAAACTCAAATAAATGGAAAGATAATCCATGACTTCGTGGATCAGAAATTTTGTTGTTGTTAAGATGGGAGTTCTTTCCAAATTGATCTTCAGTTTTGATGTAATACCTATCAAAATTCCATCTCCACTTTGGCAGAGATGGATGCAATTTTATTGAATTAAAAGGGACATTGTTAAAAAGTACAATATTGGAAGATTAACACTTACCCACTTTAGAATTTACTACAAAGTAACAAATAATCAGGACTGACACTGGAAAGCTGGGGCTTGATGGTGCAGGTCATGAGCTCTAGCACTTAGAACAGAGGGAGGCAGATCTGTAAGTTCAAAGCTGAACCAGTCAGGTCCACAGAGCCAGACCACAGAGTCAGTCAGAAGATATATATAATTAACACTGGCAAAAAGGTAGATATATAAATCAATAAAACTAAGCTGGAGAGTTCAGAAATAAATCCTTATATTTATAATGATAGTGAAGCCAAGACAATTTAATGAAGAAAGAGGAGGCCTCAGCAAACTACTGGAATGAGTTGATATCTGCATACAAAACAAGATTGTGCTCCCTCATAGATGACTCAGTTTCCCTCTCTTCTCCTTTCAATGTATTTTCTTTGTTGTTTCTATTTCATGGTTGGTTATGATATTACAAGGGAACATTCTGGTCTTGTCTCTTTGATATTATGAATTTCTCTCCTATATCTGGACTAACATTTCTGAGCTAAAATTAGGAAAGTTTTTCTGCCATTATCTTGTTGAAAATGTTTTCTATTCCCTCATAATGAAATTCTTTGACTTTTGTATGTCTATGACCTTAGATTTGTTTCTCTTCATATTTTCTAGTCCATATATCTTGGGAAAATCCAGACGGTTGTGTAATGTGGCAACTCTGGAAATTAGAGTACTCTCACCTCAGAATTTATTGTGCGTTTTTATTGTTTTTGCTGTGATTATGTTTCATTTGGTTTGGATTTGTTTGTTTGTTTGTTTGTTTTTAAATTGGGTTTCTCTGTGTAACCCTGGCTGTCCTGGTCTAGACCAGGCTGGCCTCGAACTCAAGACATCCACCTGTGTCTTCCTCCTGAGTGCTGGGATTAAAGGCATGTACTACCGTGCCTGGCTGTAGTGATTGTTTTTTGTTTACTGATTTTCCCTAAACACTAATTCAGGAATAATTTCTATTCTAGATTGTTTATATCCACAGATGTTTCCAATCTTTTAATGATTGTGTAGCAATTAGACAAGATGTTCTTAAATGCTCAAAATCAGTGAATCTCTGTACTTTACTAAAGGGCTCTGTGTATATCCTGGGGCTCACCTTTAATATGCCAGCATTTTACAACTCTATCTCTTTGCAGCTCTGTTTGTACAGAATCTCAATGTTCAATCAGAGATGGGAGATTTTAGCTTCTTGGATCTTTTCTGGCAGTATGAACAGCCCAGCATATGTGTGGCCTTCTAGAATCCAAGGAATATGTCAGATCTTTTCACAGGTCCCTATAGATATCTCATTCTTCAGAATTTCCTTGAAACTTTTTGGCAGATCTCTTTCTGTCCCAACTAATGTGAATGTATCATGTGTCTAGAATGTTAAATTATCTGGTTTTTTTATTTCAACAGATGTCCTGTGGATAACTAGATAAGCTCTGAATTACATTTAAATAAAGACAAGCCCTGGCAGTAGTCTTGTCCAAAGAGCTGCTGAATTTGCCAGGTCAAATAATAGCAATTGTCTAGAGAATGGGCTTTTAGGGGGCTCTAAAACTATTTTATCCCAGTGCCTGCTAGCTCCTGGTGTTTTTTGGCTGCTGTGGTTCTGTAGTTGAGTGTTGAAGTAGACAGAGAAGATGTGAATGGGGACGAATGAAACAGAACAAGATTCAATGTGTCTGACATACATCCACTTCCTTACCAAACGCTTAACCTTTGATTTTTGTTGCTGTGGTAAAATACTGAAAAACACCAACTTGGGAAAGTTTAGGGTTTATTTAGCTTACAGGTTATAGTCCCTCTTCAAGGGAAGCCAAAGCAGAAACTAGAGTCAGGAACTAAAGCAGAGACCTTGGAGAAGTGCTGTTTAATAGCTTACTTTGCATGGCTTGCTCAGATGGCTTTCTTAAGAAACCCAAGACCTTCGTCCAGAGGTAGCATCACCCACAATTGTGTAGTCCTCTCCCACATCAAACATTAATCAAAAAAGAAAAACGGGCCAATCTGATCAAGGCAGTTCTTCAGTTAAGGTTCTTTCTTCCCAACTGACTCTGCTCAAATTGGTAAAAACTAGCCAGCACATTGTCCTTGAATTATGTACTAAATTGTTAAATCAGTCTAATCAGCCTTAGCCACTTTATTGTTTTCATAGACACAGATTTATTAGAGGGTTTGTGATTTTTGCTTTGTTTTGGTTCAGGGTTTTGCTTGGGGTTGTATTGGGAATTGAACCAAGCCTGTTGGGTACACTAAGTATACTTTCAACTATTAACCTTCAGGAATTTCTGCTGAAGATTTTCTGTGTGTTCAGAAACCTAATGAAGATGAGTGTCTTCCCTCGAGACTGGATGGTGATGAGACTGTTGACAAGCAAGTGAGTAAGGACAACTCTGTTCTGGCATCCACAGACCTCTACTCAAGCAGGGGGTGGTGTGTATGTCAGTGAAAGGAAGATTAAGACCAAGTCTGGGAAGAGAGAGGAGTTGACAAATAGAAAATTTATTTGGAGTTATAATCCACAGGATTTAGCCACTGGCTGTAAAGACAGTGAAAGGAAAGCATCAAAGAATTCAAAAAGCAGAGTCTATAGTAGTGAGGATAGAGGATGATATGTTGAAGAGGAAATACAAGCACCATTAGCCTCTGTTACTCTGCAGCTGCCTCTAGAAGAACTGACAAGAAAGAAGATCGCCTGTCAGGGCTGGCTCCTGGTGTGTGAGCCACCATGTGGTTGCTGGGATTTGAACTCAGGACCTATGGAAAAGCAGTCAGTACTCTTAACCACTGAGCTATCCCTCTATCCCAAGTTTGGTACTTTTAATGAGATGCTTGAGTGTGTGAACAAGTGGGTCTCTATCTTGTGCCTTCTCTTGAGCTCTGTTTCTTCTGTTGGCCTTCCTTTTTTTTTTTTCACATTTGTCCAACTCTATATAACAGTTTTGTTTTATCTAATTTTACTCTGTTATGTCTTAGCATTATCATCCCCTAGAAACCTATTCTTTTCTAATGAGAGACAGAAAGGAAATAGATCCTGATGGGAGCGGAGCAGAAGTGGGAAGGAACGGAGAGGAGTAGAGAGAGAGGAAGCTGTAATCGGGATATATTACATGAAAAATAATCTATTTTCAATAAAAAGAAAAAGAAGAGTGACATCTGGGCCTTTGTATAGAAGAAAACAACAGAAGTAGTGTGTAAGAGAGACCAGTATTCCAGCAGAGCAGGGTTGACAAAGGTCAGGGTCAAAGATGAGGAGCTAGAAAATCTCAGGTTTTCAAAGTGGAACTAAGAGACAGGAACATGAAAAATCTAGACAAAAAGCAAGTACTTGAGGAAATATTTATGCAACATCCTATGATTCTTTTGTTTTGGACAAAACATTTGCAGGTTTTAAGGGAAAAAATGTCCCTATAAACAGTTCAACGTGAAAAAAAAACACATTGCCCTATTAATATACCTAATACAAATAATTTGACTGCATTCTATACAATGCTAACATAAAAGGCAGATCAGTGAGAGGCAGCAGTATGCTAACGAGGGCAGACCACATAATCTGTAGAGGACAGAGATCAAATGAACAAGTGTGTTACTACCTGTATCACTTGTCTAGTTAGCCAAGACAAAGCACAGGCTGGAACCAGGAATGGGCAGACAGTCCATCTCTATACTCAGAAGTGGCTAAAGCTTTGCAGCCAGGGCCTAGGGGCTAGTTAGCACAAACTCTAGGAGGCAAGTACTGTCTGGTAGATAATACAACTCAAAGCAAGGAGCTTTGTCTAAAGCTGCAACTAATTCTTTACTTAATCTCCTGCTGTTTTAGGATAAGAATGTTTACATGCTTTATATCCATTAGGAGTAATTATCTAGCTAAACATCTGTCACCTATCTCAGCTTCCACAGGTTCACTGGAGGTTTAAAACCGTAACTAAGTTATTAGTGAAGTTTTGTATAAATAAACTCAGTCAATATTTTATCTTCTGTCCTTGTACCTATAATAAATCCTAGTTCCCTTTTTATGACCTTTTGTTAATTGTTTTGGAATGTGTTCTGAGTAGGAGAAAGTCTGGTTATCATCTAAGAGCAATTGACTGGTGACACCCAGGAGACTGGCAAAGTTCTCATTGCAGTTTTGACTATCAGAAAAGGATCTAATAGCAGTCCCACATAAAAAAGCTTAATAATCACAGATATAATTTTAGGAATTCTTAAAGGATCATCATTAAAACTTAAGTCATCTATTTGTCTACATAGCAACACTACATGGATCTGCAGAGGTCTGCTCCAAAAGGGTGTGCTACTATGTATTAATTATTATATATGTTTAATAATAACAGGAAAAGCATATTAAAATCAGAAATTGTTCCTAAGATGAGTCCCTTACAGCCTTGCTTAATAAGGGCTCACCTGTCACAGATTATATAATAATCTGAAGCAGGCCATTTCAGGATGATCACCTACTAGTATATTAGCTTGTCCCATAATGGCTCCTGACAAAACCATTCATAATTAGATCTGATGTC
Source organism: Apodemus agrarius (assembly GCA_964023405.1). Classification (NCBI taxonomy): domain Eukaryota; kingdom Metazoa; phylum Chordata; class Mammalia; order Rodentia; family Muridae; genus Apodemus; species Apodemus agrarius. The sequence continues at coordinate 109,800,657 of OZ030012.1, read as the reverse complement.
CTTTTCTGGAGTGTCTGAAGACAGCTACAGTGCACTTACATATAACACATAAATAAATCTTAAAAGAAAAAAAGAGTACCAAATTGGAAGCCACAATATACATGCAGAGGATCTGGTGCAGCCTCGTGCAGGCCCTGTGCATGTGGCCTCGGTTTCTGTGAATTCACATGAACTTTGACCATGTTGACTTAGAGGCCTTGTTTCCCAGGTGTGCCTCTCAGCATTATGCTCTTAGACGCTCTGCCGATATGCACCGCTAGGGCAGGTGGCCATTCTTACCTAGTTCCTTTGCCACATAGCCAAGGCCCTCTGTAATAAAACCCTTAACTACCCATCACACTTTCCTATCTTTAGACTTAAACTCACATTCTTGAGTGTAGCAGAGTAGTTTACTATTATCTTTTATGTATGCCAGGCAGAGATTAAGAGTGATATTCTAGTTCAAAGGCTGAAGTCAGATGAAAACAGTACATGACAAAAGGAAATATTTAATCACTATAAATCCCTATTATCTGGTAAAATAATAAAATTATTATAATAAAATAATATAAAATAATAAAATCCTATAAAGTGACCATAATCTGTATTGATATCCAATGATCCTCAGAATACTAAAGATTACTTTTTGAACTGGAATAAATCCTAAAGACCACAGAGCTCAGAAAGAAGAGTTATCAGGGATCCATTGATATCCTTTGCTGTCTTATCTACTAGTGAGGATTTTCTTTTCTTTTCTTTTTTTTTTTTTTTTTTTTTTTTTTTTTTTGGTTTTTCGAGACAGGGTTTCTCTGTGTAGCTCTGGCTGTCCTGGAACTCACTCTGTAGATCAGGCTGGCCTCGAACTCAGAAATCCACCTGCCTCTGCCTCCCAAGTGCTGGGATTAAAGGTGTGCGCCACCACCACCCGGCGAGGATTTTCTAAAACTGGTTTTCTGTGTAAGTTGCCATTTTCTCTTTCCTTTTAAGCCATATCTTACATAAGAGCAAGTTGTCTTCCAGTATTTTGCCTGTAGGCAGATAGCTGATGCTGGGCTGTGCACTACTGGTCTTTTAAATCTACAAACACCTTGTCTCCTCCCTGCAGCATTATAGTCACTACTGTCCAGTACCTGTCCTCTGCACTGCACAAGAATTTCACAGAAACAGACTTTGACTTCAAGGTAGGAGCACTGAAATCTATTGTTGTCACAGTAATAGCACGCTGAAGTCCACACTGACCCCCTTTTTGCTTTAATATATTCATAGTATTATATATTCCAAGACTGGTGGTTATTATGACCTGAGAGCTGCCTTTATGGAAGTGTTGGAAGCCAGGCATCTATGAATATGCTTGCTATTGGCTTCTGAAGGAATCAAGAAAGCAAAAAATGGGGAAAGGCCTATTTCTAAAGATAGTTAAAAGGGAGAAATCTTAAGAATTTGAGATTATAAAATGGACTCTCTGCTACATTCATATATTTAGTAGCTTTCCCTTCAAGGTTAAGGACTTAGGCAGTCACATGATTCTTTTTCTGTCTCTCTAGGTGTGGAATTCTTATTTTAGCCTGGCAGTTCTGTTCATAAACCAGCCAAGCCTTCAGCTAGAAATCATTACTTCAGCCAAGAGGAAGAAGATTCTAGATAAGTAAGACAGATGTCTTCTCTTCATCTCTCTACCACTTGCCCAGATGGGAGTATTTTTCTATGGCAGACTCTTTCAGAAGTCCACAAGTTTCTCACATGGCTTGGGAACAAGGAGCCAAGTATTAAAAGTTCAGTCAATAACCAAATGGCTTAACATTTTGAGATCATTAGAAATAACAGTGCTGATGTACTGACACAAGTTTCTCACATGGCTTGGGAACAAGGAGCCAAGTATTAAAAGTTCAGTCAATAACCAAATGGCTTAACATTTTGAGATCATTAGAAATAACAGTGCTGATGTACTGACCGTTGGATTTTCAGGTCTGTCTCACTGAAGCTCCCTCCGCTAACAGTTCCTATTTTCAGGTATGGGGACATGCGTGTGATGATGGCATATGAGCTGTTCAGCATGTGGCAGAATCTGGGTAGGTCTTTCCTACTGATGCTTCCCTTTCATGTACTGCATATGTAAATACAAAATACAAGAACTAACGATTCTCCAAAGCCTTTTGAATATCAGTTCAGCCCCCAGAGAGCTTTGCATAGCTTTAACATAATGGTGCAGAGTAGCATATGTTCATAAAGCCTTCCCTGGCAGGGAGAGTTTGGTTAAGGCAATCCCAGGGTCACATGTGTACTCCTTTTTGATAGCACAAGTTAGAAGAATAAGAGGAAGGCTCAATAGCTTTTCCAGTTTGGGAATCCATGTTGTAAGAGTCTCTACACTATTCACATCCCTCTCTAAGTGTTACAGACTCAGAAGTATAAATCATGGAGACACCACAAAAACAGAATGAGTATTGATTTTAACAAAGATAAAATAAATACCTTTGCATCTCAGGTATTTATGTGTCCAGATTACGTATCTGATACCACTTATATGAAAGACGAGAGTATCAAGCCTTGATGAGACTGACACTGGCTTTTTCTTTAAACGCCTCTAATAGATGCTGCTTTGAATCTTAAAGTGGTTACATTGTTGTTTCTGATAGTCTTCCAGTTGCCTAGATGACTAGCTAGGCCACCGGAATTCTGGAAAGGTATGAGTCTTCTGTCAGGAAGAGATAAAAAAATTAGTTCTATTTCCAATGAATTGTGATTTAAGCTAAGCTTGTGCATCTTAAGCCATAGGAATGCTGTTCATAGAATCTTAAAGTCTCCTATGATCTATTCTCACCTTGATCTAGAGATGAAAAGTAAGGTGTGAGACAGCAGTAGGTGGCAATGAGAAAATGGCGCAGCAGTTAGAAGCACTGATTACTCTTTTCGAGGACCTTGGTTCAGTTGCAGCACCCTCATGGTAACTCACAACCATCTGTAACTTCATTTCCAGAGGATCTGCCCTCTTCTGGCCTCTACTGGCATTAGATATGTACATGATGCACTTAACATGCATGCAGGCAGTGCACCCATACAAGAGAGAGAGAGAGAGAGAGAGAGAGAGAGAGAGAGAGAGAGAGAGAGAGAGAGAGAGAATATGAGAATGAGGCTTTATCCCTCAGTAGAGATGTTTCTCTAAAGAAATCTTCTATATCACTCTTAACCGCCAGCCCACAACAAAATTTAGATATATATTTTAACATCGAACTTGACTTTAAAATTCTTAGGAACACTAAAGTGCAACTATACCAGTACCAAGATCAGAATATGCAGAATGAGCCTCAGAACTAACATTTGCTTTAGTTATGTAGGCTTTAAAAATACAGATATTGGCTCAAGTTTAACCCCCAATACTGCTATTTTTTAAAAAGATATTAGATTTGTCTTTTAAAACTATTCATTGCTTTTGAATAAAGTAAGTCTGTCTCTGGTCTCCCAAAACTAGCATACTTGACTGTAGCAGTTATTACGCATGCAAACAGTTTCCCTCTGTAGTCTCTGGAGGACTGAGAGCAGGCATCTGAAGTGGGTTCTTTCTGTCCTACCACTGCTACGAAAAGTCCCCAGGACTGGCCCTAGGCTCTAGGAATGCCACCTAGAGAGCGGGCTAATCAGCGGAAGAGCTGTGTCACTCACTTCCCATAGGATGACCTCATAAAGGAAATTGGGAGAGAGATGAGCAGATCTGAGGAGAGTAGATGTATCCCTACCTTAAGAATACAGTGTGAGGGGCTGGTGAGATGGCTCAGTGGTTAAGAGCACCGACTGCTCTTCCGAAAGTCATGAGTTCAAATCCCAGCAACCACATGGTGGCTCACAACCATCTGTAAGGAGATCTGACCCCCTCTTCTGGTGTGTCTGAAGATAGCTACAGTGTATTTTCATACAATAATAAATAAATCTTTAAAAAAAAAAAAAGAATACCGTGTGAGCAGCTGGAGGGATGGCTCAACAGTGAAGAGCACTGGCTGCTCTTCAAGGGGTCCTGGGTTCACTTCCCAGCATCCACATGGTAGCTCACAGCTGTCTGTAATTCCACTTCCAGGGTATCTGATACCTTCACACAGACTTGCATGCAGGAAAAATACCAGTGAGCATAAAATAAAAATAAATAACTCATTTTAAAAATAATGCAGTATAAGTAACAGGGATGGAAGGATAGGAGGGTACAAAGAGGTTCTAAGTCTTGAAGCTAGCCTATGAGGATGAAGCTATGCAGGACACTCTTAGTAGCTCAGGTGGAGAGTCTTTGGCATACATGAGTGTAGGCTTTTAAGAAGTCTGTGGACATCAGGCATTTGGTAGCTTAAACCTTGGGCTGGACTCCCTGATCTCTAAAATGCCATATAGAAGTAGAATCATCAGGAGGTTTGTTGTGTTTAAACAGAAACATACATATTTCCTTACTAAACAAAGGTTTTAAGATGTCTAAACTTGTAGCCCTTACTGACCTGGAGAAATCAAACTCTGTTTCCTTGCTCTGATGGTTTCCAAATAGTTAAAAAACACTTCACAGGAAGTTTTTTTAAAACAGTAATTTTGAGCCCTTGGAACATTTGTTCTAAACATTCTAGGCCAGACAATTTAAAACTCTCAAAGGATGAAGGACTGGGCTGGAGGGATGGCTGAGTACTTCTAGCACTGACTGCTCTTCCAGAGGACCCAGGTTTGATTCCCAGTACCAATATGGTGGTTCACAACTATCTGTAACACCATTTTCAGGGGATCAGAGACCCTCTTCTGGCACCTGATAATCAGGTAGTATCATCTAGTACCAGGTACCCACAATGGTATACAGACATGCATGCAGGCAGAATACCCATACACATAAAATAAAATGATACATGTTTAAAAATTTAAAGACAGAGGGAGTATCTCAAAAACCAGAGAATAAATCATCTTTTACCCTTGGATACTAATTTATAGCTTCCAGTATAAATTAGCAGTTCAAAGTGGGGTATGTTGGTTTGGCTCTTTCAGTACTGAGAAATTCAGATCTATATCAAGACCTCATACATGTTAGGCAAACACTGTGCCTCAGAGCCTAGATCCCCAGTGTTACTATAGATTACAACAGATGCTTGGCCCCACTGTGAATCTTCCATGTAAGGAACAAAGCAGTAATGAACTAATAGTTGTTGGGTTCTCTTGTTCAGGTGAACATAAGATCCACTTTATTCCGGGAATGATTGGACCTTTTCTGGGTGTGACATTGGTCCCACAGCCAGAAGTGCGGAATATCATGATTCCTATCTTTCATGACATGATGGACTGGGAACAAAGGAAAAATGGCAACTTCAAGCAGGTAAAGTGATAACTATCAGTGTTTGGTGTGCTCTCCTCTGAAACGAACCTATTCACATCAGGCAGGTAGTCTAGATGGGTAGGCCAAGGTTTTGGTAGGAAAGTTAACCAACTTAAATCCTGTTTTAGAGTTTTCATATGACTTGCTAGCCAAAACTAACATGCAAATTTTCAAGTTAAGACCAGATCCTGGCATTCAAGAAATTGAGGTAAGAGGATTGCCATGAGTTTGAGGCCCTCCCCAGCTACATAGCAAGCACTAAAGCCTGGACTGCATAGCAGAGCCTTGCCTCACAGATAAAAGGGTCAGCAGGAAGGGGTAAGCATGCTGAAGAGCTTTCTGGTGAAGAAAAGAGCGACTGAGGCTGAGCTCTCCCACTTTGGAGAGAGTCTGGACATCATGTTGTCTTTCTCTGCTGTATGACCCAGAAATTTCTAAGGCTGGAGCCAGACCACATAACTTTACATAATTTTCAGAGTGACCCAGGATTTCATAAGCTGTCCCCTTGTTCTTTGCTACCACAGCTAACCAAAATCACATCCTCAGTCAAGAACAGAGGAAAATGAATGCATGGGTGCTCAGACCTCAGCCAACTTTCTCTTTTCTTAAAAGTCCTGTTCCCAAACCAACTATTTTGGAGCAGACTCTTTCCATACCAATTAAGGCACAGACTTGCTCACAGGCCAGCAGTTTCTTAGGGGGACAAGGCTGTGTCAAGTTAACATTAAAACTAACCATCATAGTTACATGTTTCAAAATTGCCTTTAGGAAATAGATTTTAAATATTCTCGCCCCATTCCCCAAATTTTCTCAGGTAGATTTCTCAACCTATAACCAGTGTCACATAGTGTTTTGGCTTGGTGTCTATTGCTACACTAAAGACATTGGCCAAAAAAAAAAAAAAAGACATTGGCCAAAAGCATCTTGGAGAGAAAAGAGTAGATTTGGTTTACACATTCCAATCACAGTCCATCACTGAAGGGGGCCAAGCAGGAACTTAGGAAACAGGCAAGAACCTGAAGGTAGGACAGAATCAGGGATCATGGAAGGATGCTACTAACTAGCTTTCTTCCCAGGACTTGCTTGGTTTGCTTTCTTATACATCCTGGGATCTACCTGCTCAGGGTGACAATACCTACAGTGAACTTTCCCATATTCATTTTAATCAAGAAAAATGTCCCCCAAAGGTTTGTCCACAGACTAATCTGATTTCAGCATTTTCTTCATTGAGCTTTCCCCTTCCCAGATGATTCTAGCTCGTGATAAGTTGACAGAAACCTAACCAGCACCAAAAGTAAAACAGTTAAGTTTTGATAGCACTATTTTTGAAACTCATTGTGTGTTGGTATATCAAGTCTTGGACTAACATTTCTGTGTAAACTGTATCTGAGCACTTATCATGCTGACCTGTCTCCCTCACTGAATTATGGGTCTCCAGGAACCAGAATGATTGTGCATTTTATTTCTCAGAACTCACTGTGGTACTTAGCACGTGGTGGCTTGTGAGAATAACAAAACTAATGTTGAGCATTTTGCAAAAGACAGGGCATAGTGACATGATAAAGGAATATTACCATGACAACTGTGTTACAAATGAGGAAATTTGGAAGGTATATAGTCTGAACTCCATAGCTAAATATGTCACAAGATAAATGCTAAATGGATAGCAAGGTTTCAGTATCAGTTCTGCAAGGATAACAGTGTCTCCAAATTCTTCCCTCACTAGTTTTTTGCCTGATACAGAAGATTTTTGTTTTGGGTTTGTTTTTTTGTTTGTTTTTTTGTTTAGTTTGGTTTGGTTTGGTTTTTTATTTTCTTTTTCTTGGTTATTTTATTTATTTACATTTCAAATGTTATCTATCCCCTTCCTTGTTTCCCCTCCAAAGGCTCCCTATCCTATCCCCTTTCCCCCTGCTTCTATGAGGATGCTCTCCCACCCACCCACTCCTACCTCACAGCCCTAGCATTCCTCTACACTGGGGTATCAAGCCTTTACAGAACCAAGGACCTCTCCTCCTATTGATGCCAAATAAGGCCATCTCTGCTTCATATGCAACTGGAGCCATGGGTCCCTCCTTGTGTACTCTTTGGTTGGTGATTTAGTCCCTGGGAGCTCTTGGGGGGTTGTTGGTTGACATTGTTGTTCTTCCTATGGTGTCGGTCTCTGCTCCATTCTTTGTCCCTGTATTCCCATTAGACAGGAGCAATTCTGGGTTAAAATTTTGAGAAGAGTGGGTGGGCACCCAACCCTCAACTGGGGGCCATGCCTAACCTCTGGATATGGTGTCTACAGGTTCTCTCTCACTTTATTGGGTATTTGAGCTAATGTCCTCCCTGTTGGGTCCTGGGAGCCTCTTGCTTTCCTGGCATCTGGGACTTTTCTGTTGGCTACCCCGCAGTTCTACATCCCCCATTGCTACACACCTCTGTTCAATTTCCTGACCCTCTGTACATCTCCCCTGTCTCCTCCCACACCTGATCTTCCCCCACTTATTTTTCTCCCCCCTTCCTCTCTACCCCCCAAGTTTCTCCTACCCTTTACCTCCAGTGATTATTTTATTCCCCCTTCTAAGTAGGACTAAAGCATCCACACTTGATACAAACGTTTTAACAGTTGAATGTGCATATAAGATTTCTCAAAACAGTTTGTGGACTTACACCCTGAGTTCCTAATTCATCAGATTTTGAGAGACCTGAATACTGGATTTTTAACGAGATCTGTGGTAAAACTAAGGCTGTTGGCCCAATAACCCATTTTAAGAACAATTTGGACCCCAATGAACTACTGAAGCATGTTTGCACTGTTTGTACTCTACTGTGGCAAGTCCCTCCCTACTTTTGCTGTGTGCTAACCAACATAACCTAACTTTGTATATGAAGAGAAATCCTGGTTAGTATTAGGCCATTTTCTTAGGGAGTTTGTAGCCACCTCATTGAGTTGGGGCTAAGCATGCCCAGGAAGAGGACTGAAGTCCTTTGGCTTCTAGACCCACCAGCTATACTTAGTTATATTTTAGTCCTATAATTATCCAGTCAAACAAGAGGCGTGTTGCTTGATTTGCTCTTATTCTACTGAGACTGACATCAGTTGGGTGTGAATGAGTTCTAGTTCCTTCAGAAACCATCAAGGTAACAGGCTCCACTCTTTATACCCATAATACCCATAAAGCTCTTGGAGCTGCTGCTTTTTCAGGACCCTACATTGAGTTACTGGATTCCTCAACTGTAAGGAACATTACTACATTGTTCATATTCTGTACATGTCTGTAGATCTATAGATATAGTCTATGTACATACATTCCTTTGAATAGATAGTTTTAAACAAAAAAATATATTTGGAGCCATTAGAGTGCTCAGAGAGTCTAAATGCACTCTTCACCAAGCCCCATGGTCTGAATTGGATCTCCAGGGCCCACATAGTAGAAAGAGAGAACCAGCTTCTATAGGTTTTTCTCTGACCTCCACATGTAAACCTCTAGAACACATGAAATATAAATGTTAAAAGATTTTTTTTAAAAAGAAAGAAAAAGATTTGGGAACATTGTAAATGAGGTAATAGAAAAACTATTAGAGCCAGTGGCCAGAGGACTGGAGTCAAATTCTGTCTTGTGAGCATTACAGGACTGTTACCCTCATGAACCCACAGTATCCGTGGTTGTCTGCACACGACCTAAACAGGATCGAGGCTATCTACATTCCAGCATGAAGTGTGGAGGGCTTATGAGCTTTCACCCTCTAGCAGAGGAGCTGTTGATAGTTGATGGCTGCTGGGAGAGGGAGTCTGTCTGTGTAAGAGAGTCTGTTTAGCTGGGTGCCAGAATGGCGGTAGCAGTGGAGGGCACATGCCTTTAGTCCCAGCATTCCAGAGGCAGCCATGTTAAGTTCTGAGTTTAAGACTAACCTGGTATATAAAGCAGCATCTAAGACAGCCAGGGTTACACAGAAAAACCCTGTCTGGGGTGGGGGTGGGGGGACATAGCCTGGTAGCTCACCTGTACTGCAAAGGATGACCTCAGACTCATGGACATATGAACAGCACAAATTGGATTTAGTGGGTGTTTTAAGGGATGGACCCAGAAGCTATTAGGGGGCAGAGTCAGGGAACAAAATAAATTCTACATGTATATGAAATCCTCAGAGAATTAATAAAAATGCTGCATTTTAAAAAGAAACATTTAACAAATGTTAAACAAATATCTCTCTTTTTGAACCAAAACACTTTTCTCTAAAGGAGTCCCCATCTTTAGCTCTTAGATAGGAAATGGTTATCTGAAACATTTACATACTTAAACTAAAACCAGAATGAAAAGCCTTCCTAAGCCAGGGAAGCAGATTTATTTTTTTTTATTTATAATAGATTTTCCCCCACATATTATATCCTGATTTCAGTTTCTGCTCCCATTTAGACCCACTCCCTTCATGTCCCTTGTTAGAAAAGAATAGGCTTCTAAGGGATACAAATAAATTATAATAAGGTAAAACAGACACTTAACACATTGGAGTTGAACAAAACAAACAAACAGAAGGAAACAAACCCAAGGGACAAGAATCTGATACTTGTCTGTGCACTCAGGAATCCCATAAAAACACAGAACTGGAAGCCATTATATATATGCAGAAAACATGGGTACAGGTACCCATACAGACCCTGTGCATGCTGCCTAGGGTCTCTGAATTCATATCTGCTTTGATCATGTTGACTGACTTAGAGGGTCCTGTTTTCTTGATGTCCTCCAACCCCCTTTGACTCTTACACTCTTCCAAAAGTTCCCTACCCCTGAAGGGAGGAATTTGATAGGGCTGAGTATTCAGAGATCTCACTCACAGCATAATGTCTGGCAGTGGGTCTCTATTGTTTCCACCTGTAGAAGAAAGCTTCTCTGATGATGGCTGCGCAAAGCACCACCACTCTATGAGTGTATCAGAATGTCATTAGGGCTCATCTTACTGCTATATTGTTTGCTTGCTTACTTGCTTTTTAGAACAGGAGTATTTGGTTTTACTCTAGGTCCCTAGGCTATCTAGTCTCTGGTTCAGAAAAATAAAGTTTTTTTAATGCTATAGGTGAGATTCTATCTTTACTGGAATTTACTTGCAACTATGATAAAATATAAAAAGCAGTTTTCCATGATCCTCACATAGCCATAAGACTGGAGATTTTTCCTTCTCTGTCTGCATTCATTTGAGCTCATGAACTCTCTCTTTCCTTCTAGGTGGAGGCTGAGCTGATTGACAAGCTGGACAGCATGGTGTCAGAGGGGAAAGGTGATGAGAGCTACAGGGAACTCTTCGGCCTGCTGTAAGCTGCTCCTTCCCCAGATGCCCCGTATTGGGAGAAGGGGTGATGTGGGCCAGTGAAGGGTAAAGATAAAGCCTGCACTGGGCAGGCTTCAGGGGTTGGGTACCAGGAGAGACCAGGTTGACTCTGGTGGTAGCAGTACTCAGTTTCTATCAACAAGGCAGCATGCACTCTTAGGGGGTTATCATGGTTGACTGAAGATGTACAAAGAGAGGATAGTTCAGTTTTTAGGTTTGCAATAAGAAGTCGCTGTGTGTCCTTTTGGGGGGGGGGGGATTTGGTTTTTTCCGAGACAGGGTTTCTCTGTGTAGCCCTGGCTGTCCTGGAACTCACTTTGTAGACCAGGCTGACCTCAAACTCAGAAATCCACCTCCCTCTGCCTCCCAGAGTACTGGGATTACAGGCGTGCGCCACCACTGCCCGGCTCAGTGTATGTCTTCATAACATGCCCTGCATCATGTTGGACAAATTAGCCCATGTGGACTTACTTATTCAATAAGGCTTGCCACACAAACTCTCTAGGCATTTTTCAGTTAATAAAATGATCTGACAAGCCGGGCTGTGGTGGCGCACGCCTGTAATCCCAGCACTTGGGAGGCAGAGGCAGGTGGATTTCTGAGTTCGAGGCCAGCCTGGTCTACAGAGTGAGTTCCAGGACAGCCAGGGCTATACAGAGAAACCCTGTCTCCAAAAAAAAAAAAAAAAATCTGACTATGCTGAATGATAGTTCCCCCAGACCTATCATTTTAACAGCTTCTTTTTAAATTGATAAAAGCCACCAGACCTGATGAGACATTTAATTAGAAGTTTGCAGTGTATAAAATGTATAGATATTTTATTGTTAAAATCATGAGGGATTTTTTTAATATTAGCAGTTATAAAAAGTACCATTAGCTGTGTCAGATCCACAATATAGACTTAATCATAGAAAAGAGTACTTTTAACTGGTTTCATAATTCCTGTGTTTGTTTTATTATATCAAAATACTAAATTTGACAAAATTATAACTATTTATGATCTATAAGTAATTTTTTAAAATTAAGCTTCAAAAATTTTATGTTGACTTTTAGAGCTAATGCCACTTGCAAGAGTTGCAGAGTGGGGTTTATTCTCCCATTCCTAGAAGTGGTGAGGCTGGCTCAAGGGAGTGCTAGCGTGCTGTCAGGCAGCTGTCTGTAAAGGGCGTCTCTGCATGGAGGACCCACAGCTGCAGTTTCAGCAGGGAATGCTTTCTGGTACACCATGTGTACTTTGTTCCTTAAGGAGTCATAAGAAGTTTATTTAAACTTTATGACAGAATACATTCATCTAATATTTCTCTTGTACCAAAATGTTTTCAAAAGAAAGACATTGAATTCTCTTTGTTGTCTGCTAACAAATGACTTTATTACAAAGGAAAAAGTATAAAATAGGCTACAGTTACTAATTACCTATCCAAAATGTGTTTGTAAATCCTTTCAAAGTCAGTTTGAGACCTAAGAGCTGATACCATGGGTAATCATTTCACAGTTTTGATTTGAAGATGATGTTTGTAGGTATGGGGTGAAATGTGTGCAGGTATAGAAAATACCCAGTTAAAGGGGTGAGGGAGTAACCAGCATTTCCCACATCTATGTGCTCCAAGAGCACTTCTCCCCGCATTGAAGGTAGTAAAGCTCTGCTGAACAGCTGGAGAGCAGTGTTCTGATCCATACAAGTTAGAGGTCTCTCTCTCTCTCTCTTCAGTATGGCCACAGAAATCCTCACTTTCCCTTAACCTTTGAACAGGTGTATGTTCTGTACAAGGAGGCACTCAACATACCAAAAAGTGTAACACATCAAGCTATGAGTTTGAGACCCCAGTGTTTGTTCCCAGTCGTGGGCTAGACAACTCCAGATGACTCTTAGAAACTTAGAGAGCAAAATGTGCTTGTAAAGAATCATAAATAGACCAGGCGTGGTGGCGCACGCCTGTAATCCCAGCACTTGGGAGGCAGAGGCAGGCGGATTTCTGAGTTCGAGGCCAGCCTGGTCTACAGAGTGAGATCCAGGACAGCCAGGGCTATACAGAGAAACCCTGTCTCGAAAAACCAAAAAAAAAAAAAAAAAAAGAATCATAAATAGAGTTGTATGACTGAGCTCTAGACCTAAGCTCACCACTAGAGCAAGAAGCACACAGGATGTCAGTGTATGCCTCAAAGTGACAGAAGCTTTGTGCTATTGTTTATTAATGACATGAACATTGAGCTTGTGTACTTTTTACATATTTTTTGGAAGCTTCTCATTACCAAGGTGATAGCAGAGGATAGTTCTGGAATTTATTCTTTGTCCCTCATACTGGGCTCCTTAGGATTGTGGAAATCTTTTATTTAAACGAGGAGGTAGTTTTATATTTTTACTGAAAAGGTCTCTGGGCAATAGAAGCAGCCAGTTGGCAAAGCCAGACATATCCTGGGCCCTTAACCCAGATGGTCCTTAAGAACAGACCTTATAGTATATGCCTCTCTCACCTCCACCTCAATGGGATCCTTAGGAACATGCCCAGAGAAATGAAAGAGATGTTCATTTGTTGCTGCCAGTTCGATAATATTCTTGTCTTTGCTTTCTGCTGCGTGGAGTAGAACCCAGCTGTTTGGGCCCTACCCCAGGTAAGACTACAGTGTGGCAAGTCTCCTGTCTCCAGATATATCACAGCCTCCACAGGCTCGTGAACCTTATTCTTGTCATCAGGGAAGGCTCATGAGTTATGTTTGCTTCTCTTACCAACAGCCTGCTGGAAAAGGTTGAACAGGAAACATGGCGTGAGACTGGCATTTCCTTTGTTACCTCAGTCACCCGCCTCATGGAACGCCTTCTTGACTACAGGTATTTCTTCAGCTTGGAATTTCTGTAGCCTCTCTTTTGGTAGAATATTCTCTTCTGCACAAGCATTCACTTGGCCTTAAAACTGTGACCACAGTGGCAATTGGAGAAATGGCTCGGCAGGGGAGAAAGCCTGCTGCTCTTGCAGAGGATGTGCTTTCAGGTCCAAGAACCCACGTGGCAGCTCATAACCGGCTCTAACTCCAGGTCCAGGGTCTCTAATGCTCCCTTCTGCCTTCTGTGGGTAGCAGGAATACACATATATACAGATAGGCAAAAACACTCAGACACTTAAACCTTAAAATAACAACTGACAGGCATGGTGGCACATGCCTTTAACCCCAACACTCAGGAGGCAGAGGCAGGTGGATTTCTGAATTTCAGGCCAGCCTTGTGTACATTGGAGTTCCAGACCAAGCAAGCCTATAGGGTGAGACTTGTCTTTAAAAACAAACAAATGTTAAAAGACAAAACAAAACAAAACCAGACATGGTGGTGCTTAGCTGTAATCACAGCACTGAGGAGGCTAAGGCTGAAAGATCATGAATTTGAAGCCATCCTAGCATATATAGCAAGACCGTCTTTTAAAAACGAAAACCACTGTCTCAACATAGGAAGGACTGTTCTGCTTCCATTGGCTGTCATTAGGAATCATCTGATGAACAATACCTTTTCTCAGGTATTAGTTAGAGCTTCTTGGAATCTCCCGAAGACCGAAAGTACACAAAAGTTATCCCAGGGACATGCAGCCATAAGCCCTTCCATTTAGAAAAGTCAGGGCTCATAGGAGTAGACAGAGCATGACAGAAAGAGAAAACCTGTTTTAGTGGTTCCTTAATGAAGACCTTCCTTGGCTATATGGGAGATAAACAAGGAAATGTGACCTGGGACCAAAATACAAACAAGGACAGCTTTCATTTGCTTCTCCCAGAACTGGGGAAAACGCTTTTTCTCATGCCTGTATTTTTTGGTTAAAATTGATTTTTGTCCCCTAATCCTAGCTATGGCAACAAATTAGAAGAAAGTTTTTATGAACTCAGAGTTCTCTGTTATGTTTATCCTGAGAATTCATTGGAATTAGAATTTTTCGTGAAAGCCTGCCTCTCTAGTTCTGTCATGACTGTTGAAGTGTTCTAAAAATAACAAAACAAACACTGCAGCCTTAGTTATGTTCTCAGCAGGACTAGGAGAGTCACAACTAAGGCTGTTTTTTGGAAGTCAGGAAGATGAGGAGAAACAGGATGTTAAAGAAATAAAACTGATCCCAAGCTGTAATGCTGCAAGATCTGTCAACCCCTGGACTGAGAAATGACAGTGCTCAGGCTTCATCCAGTTGCTTCTGAAGAGGAATGTGTGCCTTTTAGAAGACTCCAGTGTCTGTGCACTAACTTGGCTGTGGAAATGGAATTCACATCCTGAATATCCCTTTTTTTCTGTAGCACAACTATGTTTGAACAAGCTTCTATCTATTTTTCTTGGGTCTTAAATGGTCAAAGCTGGCCTTCATTGGACCCTTTTTGGCAAAAGTCTTCCATTTTACACATCAGATCCCAAGCCCCTCCTGTACATGCCGTTAAAGAAGAGAAGTGGGCTAAAGCTCTGTATCTTTCCCTTATTGCAGTATTTACTGAAGGTCGTTCATATTCACTGCCATCTACCTGAGAGACTGAAAATCACTTTCTTAAACTTAAAGGCCTTCCTTTAACTGATTTTCTTTCTGTCTTCTATAAACAAATAAAACTTAGGGCCAGAACCAGTTTTATTCTCAGTGTGGTATCTATAAAACAAGTACACAGCCTTTCACGTCTTCAAACATGAACTGGTCTTTGCCCTGTGTCCTTCCAGTCCCCAGGGCTTACATTCATGATTCTAGCCTCCAAGTATTGCTCCTTGTGAACATGGAGGAAAACACTATGATATTTTTTGTGGTTCTAACCACTTTTTAAAAAAAAAATCTACCATGCTCATGTTGTATTTGCCTCTGATCTCATTTGCAGCCCTGAAAGGTTACTTTTTTTTTTAATAAAATTATTTAAAATCTACAGAAATGTTACTCTTATAGTTGTCAATAAAGAAGTATGTTTGAGAAGGTCTGTTGCCAAAGTTGACCCAAGTTCCTAGCTGATTCAAAGACTGTGCTCTAATCCCCATCCATTGATCTCTTTTGGCTTTTTTTTTTTTTTTTTTTTTTTGGGGGGGTTTTTTTTTTTTTTTTTTTTTTTTTTTTTTTTTGGTTTTTCGAGACAGGGTTTCTCTGTGTAGCCCGGGCTGTCCTGGAACTCACTCTGTAGACCAGGCTGGCCTCGAACTCAGAAATCCGCCTGCCTCTGCCTCCCAAGTGCTGGGATTACAGGCGTGTCTTCTGGCTTCTTAATGCTGAGTCATCTCCTTAGATTATCGCCCCCAGTCCAGACCATCCGGGAGGCTTTCCCTAGCCAGGAGCTCACGTGGCTTTCTGTGCATACCTTGAATCATATCATTTGCCACTCTCTGACTCAGCAGAAAAGAGTCAACTCCTTGAAGGCAGGATACGCGCGCAATACTTGAGTGAAATTTTCGCCCTGGTACACTGCTAATCCCTGGCAGGTGTAGAGTAAATAACAGACTGATTGAAGTTCAATCGGATGAACTTGCCTGGAAGATAAAGCCAAAATCAATAGAATCTTTTCCTCTACCCAAGAACTTAAACAGCCATTGACAGAATATGTGTGTGTGATAAAAAATTTTATATATGCATAGTCTTTAGTTATAAGTGTTATATATGTGTGTGTGTGTGTGTGTGTGTGTGTGTGTATAGTTTTATATTCTTTCCAGTAAGTTGTGATCCAGCATGAATTGGACCTTTGGTATGAGACTTACTTTTAGACTGGCCAAACTTTTAAGTTCTCTAAGAAGTGCCTCCTCAGCCTGGACAGTAATGTCTTTAACTTAATTTAATTCTAGCATAGATTTGTAGCTTATATTTCTCATTCTCTCACAAAATGAAACTTGCCCTTTAAGAATAACTGTCTCCCTGGGGAACTTGAGAGTTTGACCTTCCGCCTTATATGCACGTCCTTCTGTACTAAGGAAATTAGTAAGTGCTCTTAATGCCCTAATTATGTATCTGGGCTCTGTACTCCGCACCCAGAACAAGGAGCTCAACAGAGACCTCTGAACCCCAGGATTGGGTGCAAAGTTGAGGGGGATCTCATAGTACAGTCTTCTTCTGTTGAAGAACTTCCTGTTAGAAGCCATACTACTTTTAAACACTACTTTTGACCATACTGATGTTCCAGTGATGCTAGAACATTAGTATAAATATTGCCCCAGGAGACACCACTTCATATCATAGGCAGTCAACTGTGTTCTCTCTTCCAGGGACTGCATGAAGGGAGAGGAAACTGAGAACAAGAAGGTTGGCTGCACTGTTAATCTGATGGTAAGAGGACATGATCTCTTCCTCCTGACAGGCACAGCCAAAGTTTCACTAGCTAGAGTTTGGAAATTACTTTCAAAACAGGACAGACTCTAACATTCTACATGTATTGCATTCTCTTACAGAACTTCTACAAGTCTGAGATTAACAAAGAGGAGATGTATATCCGATACATCCATAAGCTTTGTGACATGCACTTACAGGCCGAAAACTACACAGGTGAGTCAGGAAAGAAAGAGTTGTGTCTTTTCGTTAGGAAGACTTGGGGGCTATACAGAGAACAACTCAAGGATCATTCCCGCCAGAACTCAGCAGTATTCCAAGGTTTCCCTTCACCTCAGTCTGGACCTTCTACTCCTTTAGTGATAGAAAAGCAGGTGAAACTTTTGTCCTTCCTGACATGTACTCCGTGCATGTCGTCTGCTGTCTGCAGCTGTCCACTCACCTTCACTCCTATCCTTGTCACCAAGACTCAAGAGTAACTTCCAAATTGTGGTGCACCAGGTTCAGTGACTTCTGTCACTCCTCAGAACCAACCAAGACCATATAGCAAAGGAATAACTCCTTAATCTTGGAACTTCTAGAACTCACTGGTAGATCTGGCTCTTCCTCTGCAGCTGCACACCAACTCCTACACTGAGTCTGGACAGTATTAATCTTCTTGACAGGTCAGATAAAAGCTTTTCATTATGCCTGCAGTTTATGTAAGTGCTGGTCATGATCTGAGAACTGAGAACAGCTCTGAATGAAGAAGAGAGGTACATACACAGATTCTCTGTGTAATTCCCTTCTACCATAGTGTCCTCAAAGAACTACCCTTTTTACTGTGAGTAGGCCCTATTCTTATCCCTTAAAGAACTTAAACGTGATCTATTCTTATTTGCAAATCTTAACTAGAATTAGTAAAAACAGAAAACCCTCCTTCCTTATCTTTGTCTTTACTTATTAGAAAATTGTATAATACTATTTTTTTCAGTCAGCATAACTTGGCTAAAAGAACAAGACAGACTAAATACATGCACCTAGGAAACTAAAACATGAGAATCATGAGTCTGAGGTAGGCTTAGGCTATGTAGTGAGACTGTCTTTTAAAATATGAATGATGAGACTTGATGTGCCAGGGTGGGTTGATACCCACGGGGGGGGGGGTCTCCCCTTCTTGCAAGCGTGGGAGAAGTTGGATGGGAGGGTGGGATGGGAGGGCAGGAGGGAGGGGGCTGCAGTGAGGATGTTCAGTGAATAAATGTTAATGAAAAAACAAACTGAGGGCCTGGAGGATGGCTAAGCAGTTAAGCACACTAGATACTCTTCCAGAGGACTTGGGTTCAGTTTGTAGCACCTATGTGGCAGCTCACAATATTTTTAGGAGAAATTATATAACACTGAGTAACATGACCAAATTTACCATTCTTTATACCTACTACTCATTAACAACTCTGAAGAAATGGTGAAGAGAAGATTTTTATAAATTTCTTGAACTGGGCTGGAGAGATGTCTCAGTGGTTAGGAATCTTGGCAACTCTTCCAGATAATGTAGGTTTGATTCCTAGCACTCATATGGTAGCTCACAGCCATATGTAACTTCACACCCAGGAGATGCCATTCCCTCTTCTGCTTCTGCAGGTCCTGCATACATACTCCCAAAAATCACCAATAAGAGTAAATAATTAAAATATCAAGATTTCTGTGTATTGGTGTAGACATTTGCCAAACTGGGCTATCATTTAAGAGGCTGAGGCATGGTTGTGAACAGAGAAGTACTATGCTTTGCCTTTTGTATCTCTGGGTGTTGCATATGACTAGCCAGCACAATAAGGAAGAAAAAGAGTTCATATGGTTCTTCAAGCACCATAAACAAGTCCTGGCAAGAGATGCCAGTGTCAGGGCATAGGTAGAGTAAAGAGTGAGATGCTCAAAGAGTGGACCAGGGTGAAAATTAGATATGGATTACAAGACAATTAGAAATTAGATTCTTTATAATCATGTGGGCACTTTTTAGTATGGCTTGAAGATCTATGCAGAAGCTAGAACCTTGCCAATGAGGAAACACTATTAAAAACTACCAAATAGAAGGAAAAAGAGAATCCCTTAATAGGGCTCTGGACCATGTCTGTAATTCAGTGTGACTCTTATCTCTTAGAATTTACACTACCTACAGGTTGTGTTTTTATGTAACTGTCCCACATATAAAGTATTGCTAAGCCTGCAGTCTGAGTACAGTATCAGCAAGTTCCTCCAGAAATATAGTCTCTGGCTCCAGACTCACCATATAGTTAATACTACTCACATTCCTTAGAGTTCATCCTTTTAGAAACAATAGCAATAAGCAGAAAGAACATTTTCTGGGCATTAGGCAAGAGTAGATTGATGACTGCTGGGCAAATCCCTGATGAATTTGTGCTGACCAATTAGAACCCATTCTGAAAATGGTAGAAAGCAGGAGCCAAGTCAACAGAAAGGAACCCAAGAATTCTCAAATATCTCTGTCATCCAAAAGAATACAACTTGTGTAATAGCCTTAAAATAGCTGGGCCATTCTTTTTTTATTTAAAAAAAAGTTGCATAATATATTTTAATCACATTCTTTCCCCTCTCCCAGTTCCTTCTAGGTATTTCTCACTCCCTACCCCTAACTTCACCCATGCATGTTCTCTCCTTCCCCTCTTCTTTCCCTCTCCCTCTCCCTCTCCCTCTACATCTCCCTCTTCCTCTCTAAAACAATGAAAACACAAAAAAAATTAATGAAACAAAAAGTTCCTCCTCAAAAATAATGGAACCTATGTTGTGATAGCAACTATTTCTGGGCATGGGGCTTGTGCTAGGGAATGGTTGATATACCTTGTGAGGTGCTATTTTAGAAAACTAGTTTCCCTTTTCCCAGTAGGTATCAATTGCAAATAGCTTCTTGGTTGGAAATGGGAATTTGTGCCCATCCCCCTTCTCAGAGCTGTAACTTTGTCTGGTTTGAGCCTTTTGAGGTCCTGTGCCTACCTTCACAGTCTCTGAGTTCATATGTGCATCAGTTCTGTTGTGTCTGAAAGATGCTGCTTCCTTCATGTCGTTTATCCCTCTGCTTTTATAATCTTTCCACTTCCTCTCCCACTTAGATCCTGATCCTAGAGTGGAGGAGCTTGAGAAAAACATCCCATTTAAGACTGAGTCCTCCACAGTCTCTCATTCTCTGTATATTGTTCAGTTGTGAGTCTCTGTATTAATATCATCCACTGAAAGAAGAAACTTCTGTAATGAGGGTTGAGCAAGGCACTGATCTATGGGTGTTGTTAACATGTCATTAGGAGTCATATTTCTGCTATGTTCCTTTAGAAGAAGAATAAATAGAATTAGGCTTTCTCCCAAATCCTATGACTTAGCTAGTCTCAAGTTCTTGGTTGCTTGAGTGATACCATATATAGATTCTATCTCATGGAATAGCCTTAAATCCAATCAAAGAGTAATTGGTTACTCTCTGACGGTTTGTGCCACTGTTGCACCAGTACATCTTGCAGGCAGATGTACTGGTGTTAGTCACAGTGTGTAGCTAGGTGATATTGATGGTTACTTTCTACCTCCAATAATGTACACAATGCCTTCCAGTACCATGAACACTAACTAGTCAGTGGAGAATGAAGCATCTAGTTGGGTTCCAGCTCCATTTCTGCAATATTAATGATATAAATAAGTGGTGTCTTTAGCACTTGTTAGAGAATAACCAATGACTTTTGAAATAGCTTGTGATATTTAAGGGATTCTATGTGACTCTTTTGGCCAACAACTTAACAAGATGTAACTCATTCCTGGCATTAGAGGTTTTACTTGGTGGCATAAAATGTCTAATTGGGGCCTCATCTTCCTCATTATATAGTTATTCCATTTAAATTTCTTTCATGTTTGCATTTTAGGAAGCTTATACAGTAGTAGGTTTTCATATATGACCCATTCACTCTTTATTCTTTATCTGTAACTTAAAACAAGTGGCAAGTGAGAATGTTTATGGCCTCTTCGTTGTAAACAAGGGTTATTTGCTTAGACTATCTTACCTTTCATATGTAGTATTCCTGATTTGTTCCACCCATGCCTTGCTCTGATACTCTTGCTCACCATGTGCCCCTAGTACAGAGATAATCCTGGGGCCCCAGAAGAAGCCCCGAGCCTCCATTCTGTCTATTCCTACAGAAGCTGCATTCACCTTGCTTCTTTACTGCGAGCTGCTGCAATGGGAAGACCGGCCATTACGGGAGTTCCTACACTACCCATCCCAAACTGAGTGGCAGCGAAAAGAGGGACTGTGTAGAAAGATCATCCACTACTTCAACAAAGGCAAGGTCGGTGTCAGAAAGCACACCTTTGAGCCCTCAAGTTCTGCTACAGTGTAGAACATGCTTGTTCTAACTGAGGTCGGTGATGGATAGCTAAATTCTTCATGGATAAGTTTGAATTAGAATCTGGAAGTTGAGAAGAATAAACTGAGTCAAATATGTAAACTAATATTTCTAAATACCCAAGAGAAAGAAAACAGTGTAATAATAAGATGAAGACAAAGGTGTAGTCCAGTATTACAGATAGCTTTCATAGAGCCCTGGGTTCAGTCCTCAGCACAAGAAAAAGAAAAATGATGAAAGAAGTGAGCAGTTCATTAGAATGAGGTCCCCTGCAGCATTCTTCAGGCTCCTGTTAGATGGGCCTGTTGCTGTAACAGGAGCTTCATCACACAGATGCTCTGGTCTCCAATTGGACAGAGAGAACCTGGAGCCTCAAGTTATAACCTTTTCATAAAAGGAAAGTGCCAGGCCTACTGCCAGGTCTTTGGAAACCCATTTCTGCTTGATTGCCATAAGTTTTCATAATTGACCTCAATTAAAAGGTTTACAGTCCCTTTATTAACTTTATAAAGAAATACTGAGTATCTGGTATTGTTCTAGGATCTGAAAATAAAGTAAAGAACCATTGCTTTCTCCCTTGTGCAGCTATCATTTAATATAGATGAATAAAAAATAAATATATTTTAATGAGATAACAAGGATAACAAAGCAATATATACTGAGAAGTACCTCTTCTTGTGAAGGTAGTCAAGAGAAGCATGGAAGCTAAGACATTTGAGCAAAAACCAAAAAGCTGTGCATGAGATAGAAAACCACAGTGTTATATGGTACTCTCTGGGAGACTGTGTTCCTTGTAATACATGAGTAGGATCTAGCCTTTTGTTTTAGTCTTTCATATGTTTAGTGAGGACTTAACCAATCTGAGAATGCCTTAGATGCTAAAGCCCTGTTCCTGCTTTTTATAGAGCTGGGAGTTTGGAATCCCTCTATGTAGAGAGCTGGCATGTCAGTATGAGAGCCTCTATGACTACCAGAGCCTCAGCTGGATCCGGGTAAGCTCTGTCACCTCTGCCTCGTCCAACCAAAGGCGCCGAGGCTTCCTGGCATCAGTTCCTAAGTGATGCCTAAAGCTCTTAACTTAGCGCCATGGATAGAGACTAGATTTCTGCCCTCAAGATACTTGCAGTCTGATTGGGGAACAAAAGCACATACCTGACTAATGGCTTTGGGCTCTGAACCCCAAAAGCCACTTGTACTCGGGGAAAGAAAAAGGCATGATAAGATAGTGACTTCTGTGGGGTAAGGGACAGCCTAGCTTCATAAAGAAGTTTTTCATGGAATGGTTTTGTTCAGTGATGTATTCTACAAAAACACTTTTCCTTCATTGCTTATGGGTGTTCATGATAGAAGGGAGTCATGCATGAGGTGCACTGTGGGGCAAGAAGACGGCTTTGTGGGTCTGTCCTCTCCTGCCGTCCTTACAGGGCTTCTGGAGCTCAAACCTGTATCACCAGGCTTGTGCTGCCAGGAGGTGCTCTTACAGCTCACTTGACACCTGAGTGACATTTTAATTCTAAGGACCTTCCCTGCTGCATCTTACAGCTACTTAGGCACTTTGTCCTTGCTCCCTTCTTTGAGGCAAAATATTCAAAAATTATATCAAATGTCTGATGGATTTTGAAGGTCTTTGTAAAATCTTTCCTTATTGCTGGTGCTATCTTCTAAATTATAATATCTTATTTTTATCAGCAAAGACTAGTGGTTTAAGAGCATCATCCACTGTGCCCTTATCTATAGCTAAGACATTGGAGCAAAGACCAGAAATCACTGATCTAGACTGGGATTTGGACAAGACTCTCTAAATCAGATTTTTGGCTAACTTGTAAAGGCTACTGCCTAAGGATAGTTAAATGTGAACCTAGAATAGCCATACTAAAAAACTTGCTGACTTTGTAATGTTGGACAGCATGAATATTAGTTATCTTTTCAAATTTGAAATCTCCTACATTGGAACCAGGACCAGTGATGCTGGCAATGGAGACTTCTCAATTGTAGTTACTAGCATCTTAAGCCAGATGATAGATGAACGGGTGCAAATGGACTGATGTAATGGTAATGGGAAGTGTTGGTAGACGGCTGCCGGCAACCCTAGTCAAGGATCAGTTGGTATAGCGAGTATCAGTCAAATCCATGTTAAATATTTACCTCTCAAGTTCTGGCCTCAGATCTCCATGGGATCTGGGTCCATGCCCAGGGAGAATGCTGAGAACAACCTCACAGGGATATGGTAGGCAGGCATGTTTTTATCCTGTCATCAGATAGCAGTGAAAAAGAAAGGAGGGCTTTCCTCTTCCTTGAGAAAGGCTGGTAGTGTCTAGAGATTGCTTCCTGTTACCTAGATTGAATGCCATGCCCCCTCTATAGAAGACAGTGTCTAGTTGAGTCTAGGAGAACTTGCTTTACATAACAACCATGCCTTAATTGTTAACAGAAAATGGAGGCCAGCTACTATGACAACATTATAGAGCAGCAACGCCTGGAGCCTGAGTTCTTCCGGGTCGGTTTTTATGGCAGAAAGTTTCCTTTCTTTCTTCGGGTGAGTCCATTCAAGTGGTCACAATAATTTTGGTGTGTATGTGATGCGGGATGGGGAGGTGGGGAGGTGTGTGCACGCTTATGTATGCAAAGTTCACCTTTTTAAAAGATTAATATGTATTTTAAATAAAAGTAGATTTAATAGGGCATAAAAAAGGACTTGTTGGGCAGGGTATGGGGAGGAAATATTTATTCAACTTACACATCAACATTGCTGTTCATCACCAAAGGAAATCAGGACAAGCTCAAACAGGGCAGGAGCTGATGCAGAGGCCATGGAGGGTGCTGTTTACTGGCTTCCTTATTATTATTATTATTATTATTATTATTATTATTATTATTATTATCGTTAATCTTTTTTGACAGTCCAGTCGTTATCCCCCTCCGGGCCCAACCTCCAACATTTCCTCATCCCATCTCTCCCACACCCTCAAGTGCGCCCCACCTTCCCAAGAGAATGTCCCCACGCCCCCTCAGACTTTCTCACTCCCTGAGGCAGTCCTCTGCTGTATATGGGTTGGGGGCCTCAGACAATCTAGTGTTTAGTGTTTGTTGCCGTGTTTGTGGCTCAGTGCCTGAGGGTCTCAGGGGTCTGGATTAGTTAAGACTGCTGGTTTTCCTATGGGGTTACCCTCTTCCTCAGCTTCTTCTAGTTCTTCCCTAATTCAATCATAGAGGTCCTCAAATTCAGTCCATTGGTTGGGTTTAAGTATCTGCTTCTGTCTCAGTCAGCTGCTGGTTGGGTCTATCAGGACAGCCATGCTAGGCTGTCTGTAAGCACACCATAGCATCAGTAATAGCATCAGGTTTTGGAGTCTCCCCTTGAGATAGATCCCAAGTTTGGCTGGTTACTAGACCTCCTTTCTGAGTCTCTTTTCCATTTTTTTTCCTGCAGTTCTTTTAGGCATGAACAATTCTGGGTTAGAGTTTTTGACTGTGGGATGGCAATCCCATCCCTCCACTTGATGCCCTGTCTTTCTACTGGAGGTGGACTCTACAAGTGCCCTCTCCCCACTGTTGGGCATTTCATCTAAGGTCCCTCCCTTTGAGTCTCTCACCTCCCAGGTCCCTGGCACATTCTAAAGGGTCCCCCCACCACCTACCTCCTGAGGCTGCCTGTTTCCATTCATTCTGCTGGCCCTCAGGCTTCACTCCTGTCCCCCACCCCATTACCTGATCATCTTCCTCTTTTCCCATCCCCCTCTCCTCTCCCACCTTGGTGCCTCCCTCCCTCCATCTCTCTGCCTCCCATGTTCTTCTCCCTCCCAAGCAGGATTGAAGCATCCTCACTTGGGCCCTTCAGCGTATTAACCTTCTTGAGTTCTGTGGATTGTATCCTGGGTATTCTTTTTGGCTAATATCTACTTATTAGTGAGTACATGCAATGCATGTCCTTCTGGGTCTGAGTTACCTCACTCAGAATATTCCATCCATTTGCCTGCAAAACTCATGATGTCCTTGTTAATAGCTGAATAGTATTCCATTGCGTAAATGAACCACATTTTCTGTATCCATTCTTCCATTGTGGGGCACCTGGGTTGTTTCCAGCTTCTAGCTATCTTAAATAAGGTCACTATAAACACAGTGGAAAATGTGCCTCTGTGGCATATATACCCAAGAGTGTTATAGCTGGGTCTTCAGGTAGATCTATTTCCAGTTTCCTGAGGAGCCTCCAGATTGATTTCTAGAGTGGTTGTACCAGTTTGCAACCCTACCAGCAATGGAGGAGTGTTCCTCTTTTTCCACATCCTTGCCAACATGTGCTGTCACATGCATTCTACTGAGTACTTCTCTCCAAAGGACTAATCAGTCAACAGAAGACATTTGGCTTTATTTAATACTGGCTGCCACCTCCAATTCTATTCCAATCTGCAATATTTTATGTTTACTTGGAATGTGTCAGGAAATGACTAGTGCCTAAAACTGTCCTATATAAGTACCTTCCAACTTCTGTGGCCCATCTTACCCAATAGCATTAGTATAGCCCTGACCTGAACAGTTAGGCACATCTCTTCGGTGTTTATCTAAAATGTTGTTTTATTCCTCTGAATGCACTGTAACCCATATAGGCAGGATGGAGAACTGTTGGCTTAAGATACCGTAGAAGACAGTACACTGAGCCCCCAGGTCCCTGTGAGAGCTTCAAGTGTGAGGTCAGTGTGAAGACAAAGAAGACTTTCTTATGACACATGTAACAACAGCAACTCTTCTCTTCCAATGGGAGAATCGTCTCCAGAGGACTGACCCAGGATCTACACAGTTCAGAAAGATGACTTGCTCATACACCTGGTCAAGCCATTGTGAAGTAAAGGGTAGAATTTAATCTTTATTTGCAGGTCACTGCAAGATAGGATATTATACATAGAAATAAGAAGCCCATTCAGAAGACAGGCTTCACATAGTATGAATAGTATGGAACCACTGTTCAAGTTGTGTTTGTTTGTTTTAATGCCCCAGTAACAAACTACATCTGAAAAGGATTGTTAAGACAGGCATCATGACACACACCTGTCATCCCAGCATTTTGGAGATGGAGGCAGGAGGATCATGAGTTTCAGGCCAACCTGAACTGCACAGACCTTGTATACAACAAAAAATGTATTAGAAAAACAGAAAAACTTATGCTAAATATCATATATAACACAACAGACAACTTCATGCCTCAACTGTAATATTTAAAATTAAAATCTCAGTGGTCTCACCTTAGGTTTAGAAAGCAAAGCATTCAGAAGTAGTTTCTGACACATTTTAATCCTCTTATTTTTTGTTTTTAGTTTGGTTTTCTGGTTTTTGTTCTTTGTGATTTTTTTCATTACTTATTTACTTTATGTCCCAATCGCATCTCCCCACTCCTGTCAGTTCCACCCTTACAGATCTCTCCCCTCATCACAACCTCCCCTTCTCCTCAGGGGAGTCCCCCTTGGGTACCACCACACCCTGGGATAGCCAGTCCTAGCAGGACTAAGCCTTCCTTTCCCAATGAGGCCAAATCAGGCAGGTCAGTTAGGAGAAGAGGATCCAGTAGTAGACAACAGAGTCAGAGACAGCCCCCACTCCAGTTTTTAGGGGACCCACATGAAGACCAAGCTACACATCTCTTCCAATTGTGTAGGGGGGGCTAGGTCCAGCCCCTGCATGCTCTTTTGGTTGGTGGTTCGGTCTCTGGTTTTGGTTTTTGTAGCTTACTAGTTATGTAGCTGAGACTGACTTTGTTTTGGTTTGGTTGTTTTATTGTTTTGTTTTGTTTTTTGTTTTTGTTTTTGTTTTTTTGAGACAGGCTTTCTCTGTGTAGCCCTGGCTGTCCTGGAACTCACTCTGTAGACCAGGCTGGCCTTGAACTCAGAAATCCGCCTACCTCTGCCTTCCAAGTGCTGGGACTACAGGCATGCGCCACCATGCCCAGCGAGACTGACTTTGAACTCCTAGTCATCCTGCTTCTGCCTCCTGAGTGCTGAGGGCCTGGTACTATGCAGTGTTGAGAATCAAACACAAGGCTTCATTCATGCTAGGTAAGCACTCATCAACTGAGCTATCCCCAGCTTTTGATCTTATTCTACTCAGAAATATTTCTCAGTGATGCTTAGTAATGTTTTTCACAGACTTTTTTTTTTTTTTTTTTTTTTGGTTTTTCAAGACAGGGTTTCTCTGTGTAGTCTTGGCTGTCCTGGAACTCACTTTGTAGACCAGGCTGGCCTCTGCCTCCCAAGTGCTGGGATTACAGGCATGCACCACCACACCTGGTCAGACTTCTTTTTTTTATAAAGCTTTTTAGAGCCTCAGTTTTGTCTAACCCTCTGCATAGTCTTTAGACATGATGCCAAGTTTCTCCATTAGAAGATAATTGGAATGGTTCAGAATAACTAGTTATGTTTTGAGAATCTTTCACAGTTAAGAAATTCCTCAGTGGGTTGTGCCACATTAAATGAAGTCTGCAGTATGTGCACTCTTCCCCCACCACTTCTATAGTTGTCTACAACCTATCCAGCTTCCTTCTTAGTGAATACCAATGAAAAGTAGCTCTAGCCCATAGTGTGTAAGTCTTGTTTCTGACAGCCATCCACGATGTTTGACCTTGTCCCTGTTGCTTCCTTCTGAACATTACTAGTTTGGAGTTAGCAGGCTAGGAAATAGAGCAGATACTCCTGCATCTATCACAACTTGAGTCTGCTCATCTGTTCCAGTGACAATGTTCTCTGTAGCTTTTAACATGTGAGTTACAGTTGGCAATTCAACATACTAGAAGCTTCATAGGTTGAAGTACAACTTCTGTTTGAATGACCATTTCCTTCTGTTTAGATCATCATTAAGATAGGAAACATCTTAGCAGTATCTAAGCAGTATCAGTATCATGATGCAGAAGATGAACTAAACATAGGAAAAAGTTGTTCAACAACATCTAATGAGAGTACAGGATTCTTAAAGTTGTCTCGGTAAGATTATGCAATACCACATACTAAATATAGTATATCAGAACTGCAGAAAACTAATAGCAGACCAACTACACCATGCTGATACCAAGTCTAAGAAAACTAAACTGCCATCTGCAGTATTCCCTATAGCTCATATATAGCTGCTTAATAATGTGAGCATGGAAAGATGCCAACAGAGATGACCACAACAGTGGTCTCTTCTGATTTCCCAGAATCAGTCAGTGCTAGCACACAAGCGAGATTCAAACAGAAAGGGACTATAATCAGTTCTGACCAAGAAGGACACAAATTTTAGAATAAACTCTGCCTGGATTATGTTGCAATGGGGATGTTTTCCCCTTAGAAAACCATTTCCTAACAGCTTCAGTAGCTTAGAGAAAATTTTCCATATTGTTGATGTTTACATCTTTGATGATGTCATCAACAGACCAATTCACAGTGCTATGGCTTCTTGGCTGCTGTAGTTTTCCTTCAGGGAAAATGACATCATGCAGAGACAAACATATTTCTTCTTTAGAGCACCTGGTTGTCTTTTCTAGCTTTCTTCTTCTCATAGTAACCTCTATCCAGTGACATCCCTTCCCTATACTGTCATTTTCTGGTGAATTAGCATTTCCATTGGTAAACTGGGAATGAAAATCAAAGAGGAAATTTGCACAAAAGTTTGACTCTTCCATGAGAAGTGGTGCAGAAGTTAGGCTACAGAACATTTACCATGGCTCACCCCAAAGGTGGTATGTGACTTTATTTATTCAGTGCAATCTATATGATGCAGAGAGATCCACAGGCTGTATTCCATTTATTGTTCTCAGATGGCTTAAAAGCTATCCTCATAAATTGAGTGCTGGAACTATTTAAAGCCTAAAACTAGCTCTAATTATCCCCAGTTCCAATATCTTAGTACATTTCAGTGCCCACAAACCTCAGCCAACAAATGGGAAAGATCAAACAACCCCCAATATATTTAAGATCCCATTAGGATAATTGCTTTTGCCAGTGAGTAATAAGTTTAATATAACAAGCATTTTCTGGTTCCCTGAGCGTTGGAAGGGGATGGGGACTCACTCTACTAACAGTATCTGGGCGTGCATATTTAAGATGTAAAGCAGGTCAGCTTTCACTTTTTGTAGGAAGTACTCATTCTTGGCTAAAAAAAAAAAATATCTATACTATAACAGATAATACAAGAGGGACATCAAACTCTTTATAATTCCTAGAAACATTTAAAGGACTAGGCTTCCATGACCTGTAAAAACCATCCAGCTCAGGCATTTCAGAAGTGGCATATTTGTTACTCTAATAATCAAAGGTACTATAATAATCTGGTATGAAGGTTTATGCGTACAATCCCAACCCTTGGGGTATCTAAGGCAGGCAAATTGTAAGTTCAAGGTCAGCCTGAGCTGCATAGTAAGTTGTAGAGCAATCTGGGCTCTTAAATGGAGAGTCCTTGTCTAATTAAATACAGAAATAGAAGCGGGAGCCAAGTGTAGCAGTGTGCCCTGTAATCCGAACCCTGGGGAGGTGGGGGCAGGAGGAGCAAAGGTCAGTGTCATCCCAGGGTACATAGTGAGTTTGAGGCCACTCTGAGCTACACGAGACCTTGTCTCCAAAGAAAGAAAAAAATAATAATTGAACTAAAGGTCAGTAAAAGGTGAAAAAAAATGTACAGTAACTAGATACCAGGAGCACCTCCCAAAAGTCCTGAAACAGATCAGTTTCTTTTGGTTCTTTTATCTTTACAAAAGATGCTTGACTGTCATTGTATTCCAACCCAATTTATAAATCATATCTACAGATTTCATGATACATTCTAAGATTGCTAGGGTCTGAAAATCCAAAACAGCCCAGGCAGGCACAAGACTCCACACAAAGCAAGATTTTTATTTGAATTAGGAAGCAGAAACTGACCAGTCAGAGACAACAGCACAGATTCACCCATTCATCTTAGTAAGGATTTAAGCAGATGATAAAAGTATATTGCACTCAGTCTCCTACTGTGCCGTCAGGGATGCAGAACAGACTCGGGAGCTGAATTACCACCTCAAGCCAGAATGTTACAGAGGTTTTTTTGTTTTGTTTTGTTATTTTGGTTTTTTTGTTTGTTTGGTTGGTTGGTTGGTTTTTTGTTTTGCTTTTGTTTTTTGGTTTTGTTTTTGTTTTTTTTGAGACAGGGTTTCTCTGTGTAGCCCTGGCTGTCCTGGAACTCACTCTGTAGACCAGGCTGGCCTCGAACTCAGAAATCCGCCTGCCTCTGCCTCCCAAATGCTGGGATTAAAGGCGTGCACCACCACCGCCTGGCTTACAGAGTTTTTAAGCATATAAACCACAGATATTTGTGCCAGGTTACAGTTACAATTTTCCATCAGTCAGAATCATTCATTCTTCCATGGTTAGGAACAATCATTATGTTTTAGGGAACAAAAGAAGGAGGAGAGTGGCACACGCCTTTAATCCCAGCACTTGGGAGGCAGAGGCAGGCAGATTGAGTTCGAGGCCAGCCTGGTCTACAGAGTGAGTACCAGGAGAGCCGGAACTACACAGAGAAACCCTGTCTCGAAAAAAACCAAAAAAAAAAAAAGAAGAAGAAGGAGGAGGAGGAGGCAGAAATTGGCTAAGTATCTGGAAAGCTCCCCTGGGAACTTGAAATTAATTTTACCTTATGATCAGAATGGAATCTGAAAACAACGTGACAGTACTTAGGATAAGTCAGTCTCAGTCTCTCTCTCTCTCTCTCTCTCTCTCTCTCTCTCTCTCTCTCTCTCTCTCTCTCTCTCTCTCTCTCTCTCTCCTAACAAGACATCATAATTTTGAAGCTGGGCGTGGTGGTGCATGCCTATAATCCCAGCACTTGGGAGGCAGAGGCAGGCGGATTTCTGTGTTCTAGGCCAGCCTGGTCTACAGAGTGAGTTCCAGGACAGCCAAGGCTACACAGAGAAACCCTGTCTCGGAAAAAAAAAAAGACATCATAATTTTGGATGAGGTAAATTCAATGCCTATTGCCTCATGTTTCTTTTTTTTTTTTTTTTTCTTCCAAGACAGGGTTTCTCTGTGTAGCCCTGACTGTACTAGAACTCACTCTGTAGACCAGGCTGGCCTCGAACTCAAGAGATCCACCTGCCTCTGCCTCCCAAGTGCTGGGATTAAAGGTGTGCACACCACTGCCCGGCCAGATTTCCCTGGCTTAACCACGTAGTACCTTCTCTTCTTTAAGTTGCGCAATTCATCTGTGACAAATGGAGGTAGATCACACAAAGTAAGTGGAAAGCAGGCAACCAGATCTCTTTGTGGGGATGCTCGTATTTGCTTGCAAGTGAATATGAGACCAATAGCCAGCCTCAAGGTCAGCACTCATGTTAGCTTCTTGTTACTAGGCCTTCCCATATGGCTCAGCTACTCCTGTGCCACCCCTGAATACACAGGCTGTTCACTCAGCTTGGTTTCCTTGGGTCATCTGCCTCCCTCACCTCACAATTATGATTATCTACTAATCTTCAAGGAGACAGGAAACCATCCAGCCCTCTTTTCTTGGGAGAATCCTGTTTCTCTTCATATGATCCATGAACAAACTGTGGGGATTATTTGCATGTTAGTGGATGTTGAAAAAGCCAGTTCCTCAAAGGTACAGTCAACCCTCTATGTCCATGGGTTACATCAACCAGCCACGAACAGAACATCTTGGGGAAAATTCATCTGTACCAAATGTATATAGAAATGCCTTTTCTTGTCATCATTCCCTAAATAATACAATATAACAAGTTTTATAGAATTTACATCCTGGTAGTGTGGGGGGGTGGGGGGTGGTTTTTCGAGACAGGGTTTCTCTATGTAGTCCTAGCTGTCCTGGTTCTCACTCTGTTGACCAGGCTGGCCTCAAACTCAGAAATCCACCTGCCTCTGCCTCCCAAGTGCTGGGATTAAAGGCGTGCACCACCACTGCCCAGCTACATCCTGGTATTTTTAAGTACCCTAAAAATGACTTGCTGGGTGTGGTGACACATGCCTTTAATCCTAGCACTTGGGAGGCAGAGATAGGTGGATCTCTGTGAGTTCAAGGCCAGCCTGGTCTAAAGAGCTAGTTCCAGTACAGCCAGGGCTACACACAAAGAACCCTCTCAAGAAACCCAATAATAACAATAATGATGAGGAAGAAGATGACAACTTGTAGTATACAAGAAAGTATGCTCTGCCTGTAGATGAAGGTATACGTTTGCATAAGGGGCTGGAGCGCTGTGGTCTTTGGAGTCTTTGCTGATAATAGATTTTCATTCTGATGCATCCAAATGTGTGGCTCGTTCTTATTTGGTTTTTTTCCTTACCCTTAAAACTCCCCCTTTTGCTAAGACATGTCAAGATGGGAGGCCAATGTGTTGTGACTTGCTGAGATGGGTCTGGTGAGCCAGCAGGTGGGCAGTATGATTACTAGGCTTTCTAAAGATTTTCCTATTTGTTTGAATATGTATGTCTTTGTAAGTGTATGAACATGTGTGTACACACACAGAGGTCAGAAAGGGAATGTCAGATGTGCTCCTCAGTCACTCTTTCCTTGATCTTTTGAGGCGGGATCTCTCCTTAACCTGGGTCTCACAGATTTTCCACTAGGCTAGGAAACAACAAATCTCAGAAGTCCTGCCGTCTCTGCTCACCTCAGAGCTGGGATTGCAGGTGTTCATAGGACACCCAAACGTCACATGGTGCTAGACCTGAGCTCTACTCCTCATGGCTATGCAGCAAGCATTCATAACCATTGAGCCACCTACAACTCCCCTTCAAGGAGGTCATACTGGGGCTTCTAGCTGGTCATACATGTCCAGCTGTGAGGTGTGCAGAGCAGCAGGAGTTAAGAGTGTATTATTGACAAGGAGACTTTAGTCCACAAAGAGTACAGCCAAGTGTGTGGTATATGTCTGTAACCCCATCATTCAGGAGGCTGAGAGAGGAGGATTGTCTCTAGTTCAAGGCTAGTCTGGCCTGTTTAATGAGACTGAGAAAGGGAAAGAAAGAGATAAAGACTGAGATTTGTTCTGCTGGTAGAGAAAATGATATTGATTTGTTCTGTTGACATGTTTGTAAAAAATTTGCTACAAATGGTTTATCAGTGTAATAATAGATACATACTCATTTGTCAACACTATGGCATTCACTCCTTAGCACACATGGTAGTCTCTCCAGCCACCCTTGTGCCAAACATACACTATTTCCATCTGTGCCTTCTTGTGGTTTGGCTGTTGCTTGGGTTATTTTCATATATATAGCTTGCTTGTCCCCACTCTTCTGTAACAGGCTTGCCAATGGTCCATTTGGTACTTTTTAAAAACCCTGATTCTTCTAAAGTCCCTCCCCTACTCTGCTTCCCTTTATGGATATTCCTCCTTCCCCCAACTTCCTGTCTGTCTGTACCCTCTCCCCAGGACTGCCACACCACAGAGATATCATTTCTTCATCTGTCCCTTTCCCTTCTCTCCTGTCATTTCTCTTTAAGACAGGAACTGAATACCATGCCCCATGCCTGTACTGTGTTCTGGTACAGAGGAGGCTCCTGGGTATGTTTATGGGAAGAGTAGCTGCTAATGCATGGAGATGGAGGTGAGGTGCATGCAGGGTATAGAATGTGTTTGGTTTTGCAGAACAAAGAATATGTGTGCCGTGGTCATGACTACGAGAGGCTAGAAGCCTTCCAGCAGAGGATGCTCAGCGAGTTCCCACAGGCCGTTGCTATGCAGCACCCCAATCATCCTGATGATGCCATCCTGCAGTGTGATGCTCAGTGTATCTTTTCAAACTTGGTAGAGTGGGAAGGGCTGGGATCCTGAAGGTAAGTCCCACCCAGCCAACCATTCCTCTACCACGTGGCTGGCCTGTACCTTTACTTAGGTTACCTGTCATCCTAAACCCGGGTGTCTTTACTATTGAACCCACATTTAGCAAGACACTCAGTCCTCATAAGAAGTAGTGGCATACTATTTGCCAGGGATGGACCTATAAGTGGTAATAAGGTGAGTGTCAGGACCTAATTATCAGGCTAGTTACTCTCATGAGTTTAGTGTCTATGCTGCACTCTATGGGCCTGGTCAGTCAGTCAGGACCAGTCAGTGGATGAGCTGATTGTGGTCCCAACAAGGCTTTGAACACAAGTTTCTTCTTCTTTTTTTTTTTAAAGATTTATTTATTATATGTAAGTATGCTGTAGCTGTCTTCAGACACCCCAGAAGAGGCTGTCAGATCTTGTTAGGGATGGTTGTGAGCCACCATGTGGTTGCTGGGATTTGAACTCAGGACCTTCAGAAAAGCAGTCAGGGCTCTTAACCGCTGAGCCATCTCACCAGCCCCAGGGTTTATTCTTCTTTTACCATCTGTTCTGTTTCCCTGTGCAGTTATTGTCCTTGTCTTTGTTAAATTGCCCGTGCTTTGTCTGCAACAAAGTGACAGAAAGGAGGGGATAGAGAATGCCTTTGATTTGACAGCACTTGAAAGTTTCAGTGAAAACACTGACCTGCCCCTCCCTACTTACTTTAAACAGTTTTCTTGAAAATTATATGCTAGTCACTATGTGGCACACTTGTTCCAGAGAAGAGGGCAAGTAGACTCCCTTTCATGTTCTCCTCACAAAGATGTCAGACAGGATTCTAATTAAAAGGCTGTTTTGACTGGGCCTATGACACAGGCCTGTAATCCAAGTTACTTAAGAGGCTAACACAGGAAGATACCAAGTTTAAAACCTGCCTAAGATACAGGGTAAATTCAACACTAGCCTAGTTAATTTAGTAAGACTCTATGTCAAAATACAAAGGAGGCTAAAGATATAACCCAGTGGATAAGCAGTTACCTATCATTCCTACCCCAGAGCCTTGGTTTCAAGCCCTAATTTCACCAAAAAAAGAAAGAATGAAATGAAATGACAAAACCAAAAAAAGCTGTTTTATATTAAAGCCATTTAGCTACTGTGGGTAGTTGCAGACACTTATTCCTATGGCATGGATAGTAATTACATCTGCTTGCTCAGCCCCACTCTTAAAAGGGCAGCACAGGACACTTGCCATTTCACCTTGGCCATTGTTCACAACATTCACTGTTGGAGCTAGCGGGAAGGGGGCAGACAGGGAGCTTTCTCTAACTGTGCTTAGGTCTCCTGTGCCCCTTAGGATGCCCCTGCCTCCACTACAGTTTCAGTAGGAACAGGGCTGTAGTGCACTACACCAAGGAGATAACAGGCGACTGCCACTCCAGCCCTTTTCTTTGTCAAGTCTAGATTTCTCCTTCACTTCATGTCCAGATTTACAGATCTATGCAGTGACACCTATTCCAGATTATGTGGATGTTCTACAAATGGATAGAGTACCTGATCGTGTCAAGAGCTTCTATCGTGTCAACAATGTAAGGAAGTTCCGGTATGATAGGCCTTTCCACAAAGGCCCCAAGGACAAAGACAATGAATTTAAGGTAAAGGATGAAGGAAACTGAATGCAGTGCCCATGGCAAGTCTGGGGCAAGCCTGCTTCTTGGGAACTCAGCCAAGTGCAGCAAAGCTTGTCAAGCTTCTTATGCTTGTCTGTGCCCTCCCTGTAGAGCCTGTGGATTGAGCGCACCACACTGACACTGACCCACAGTTTGCCTGGCATCTCTCGGTGGTTTGAAGTAGAAAGAAGAGAACTGGTAAGCTAGACCTCAGGTTTAAATTCCCTTTTTCCTCAGCTTCATCTCCAGGGAACTTTCTCTAAGGACTAAAGAAAGAACAAATTTTGGCCACCTGCCTGGCCAGTCCTATGCCAGAAGCTTTGATATCTTCTCCTATCTAGACCACAGAACACTCCTAAGATTTGGGTAAAATATTCTCTAAGATTCAAGAAGCTAGAAATCCCTGATGTCAGAACTGACCCTCCTCACAATTCTCTGCGCTTGCAGTGCCTTGACTCAGAAGAGCAATTAGAGAAAACCTAGGAAGTATTTCATCCACAGAAATGAGGAAGTAGAATTAGCACCACACATGGTAACTCTGTTGTCAGAATGTGATGAGAGGTTAGTACGCCTGAGAGGACTCTGTTATGTGCCCCCAGGTGGAGGTGAGCCCTCTGGAGAATGCCATCCAAGTAGTTGAGAATAAGAACCAGGAGCTGCGAGCTCTGATCAGCCAGTATCAGCACAAACAAGTGCATGGCAACATCAATCTGCTCAGCATGTGCCTGAATGGAGTCATTGATGCTGCTGTCAATGGAGGCATTGCACGCTACCAGGAGGTAAGCAGGAGACACTGACCAAACCCTGGCAGCCAGCCTGGCTAAGAACACACAGCTCATTAGCTCCTTTTTCCAAAAGTATAGCCTCCTTGGAAAACTTTCCAAGCTAGCCCTCTTCTGGATGAGGTAGCTACTTTGAGGTGGTTCTGAGATAAAGTTGTAAGCTCTTGGCCAATCTCTATTTCTATAGTGAAGATCTTTGGTGGGAGCTTCCCCTCCTCTAATCTCTGTGAGATGGATAACTTATCTGGCTATAGAAATTAAGTATCCTCCTGGAGTCCTTAAGAAATCCAGCCCTTCATGAACAAGGCTACCTAAGAAACAGGTGCCCATCCTCAGGCCCCTGGCTCTGCCTGGCATACCTAGGCCATTTAAACTTTGTGAGAAGCTAGAGCTAGCACCCAGCCTTAAGAGATTAGGCCCCGCCTCTAATCTTTCCTAGGCACAGAAAATGTACGTTTCCTAACTGATAAATTTTTCAGTAATGCCAGGCTGGAGGTGCTGGAAAGACACCTGTGAGGAAGGGACCAGGTTGCCTTTAAGGGCTTCATCTGAATAGTAAGTTTAGGAAGAGTCTTCATTGCCTGACCTTTCCTTTCACAGGCCTTTTTTGATAAAGATTATATCACCAAGCACCCAGGAGATGCCGAGAAGATCTCTCAGCTCAAAGAACTAATGCAGGAACAGGTATGGCCTGTAGAGCACGAAAGAGCCACAGCAGTAAGAAATGTCATATACGGTAAAAATGAGTCCTCAGAGGCTGCTTAACTGAGAGACATTATTTGGCAATTCCCATAGGTCCATGTTCTTGGAGTTGGGCTGGCAG
The DNA here is from genome assembly GCA_964023405.1 of Apodemus agrarius. Taxonomy (NCBI): domain Eukaryota; kingdom Metazoa; phylum Chordata; class Mammalia; order Rodentia; family Muridae; genus Apodemus; species Apodemus agrarius. Next base: position 109,763,387 of record OZ030012.1, on the reverse strand, counting down.
TCCATGAGAAGTTTGTGCATCCAGAAATGCGGCCTCTGCATAAGAAGCTGATTGATCAGTTCCAGATGATGAGGGCCAGTCTGTACCATGTAAGTGACCCCCATACCTGAACCAGGTTTCATGCCCTCTATGCCTATAATACAATCAAAGAAAAGTAGGAGGGGAGGGTAAGGTAATCGAGAAACTGCCAAAGGGGGGTGGGGAGGGGAGGGTAGTGGGCACTGGAGCATAACTGGCTATACCAAGCAAGCAAACTACCAAGCAAGTTGTTCAGTAACCTCTCATTGGTTCACTGCTCCCAGAAGGAGTGAGAATCAGAGACAAACAACATTTTCCTGGCACTGTGCTAATAGTTTTTCACATACAGAAAGGGCTCATATGCAGGAATTTCTTTGGAGGTTTTTTTGTTTTTTGTTTTTGGTTTTTTGCCAAGAACCTTAAGAATAAAGGCATGACCTGAAAAGGCCCAATTGTCTACTTTGTTCTTTTCTCTTTACCCATTTTCTTCTCCCCATGTATAGACCTCCTCTCCTCTCCTTCATTTTTTCCCTCTAAATTCCTTTCTTCCCATCTCAGTCTCCTCTGTGATGTGTTATAACCCAGGGTCATATCTAAGAAAGTTTTGGGGACCAAGTACTTTAATTCTGGTGCTCTTAGAGGTGTCCAGCAGTTCTAAGGCTACATGAGTCTCCATATTGTCTACCTAAGTCTGTCCTGTCTCTTTACTCTCCACATCAAGTTTGGCCTAAGAACTAATACACACAGGTGGGACCTATAATCCAGGATCAGTTTTCCTTAGCCTGATCCTAAAATGGAGTGGTGGCTGGTTGAAGATAAGATTCAGGTGGTCCTGAGTGCCCCAGTCCTAGGCACATCATACCCTTACCCAATTTTTAACCACAGGGCTTGATTTTAAGTTATTTCTAGAATAGACTTTCTGTTAAATATTCTTGCTCCCAGACCTAAGTGACCATGTGCTGTGTGTAACAATTAAAAAACAATCCATGCTATAGCCAGTTATGCTCCAGTATTACGGTTTCCCCTCCCCCATTGGGAGCTGCAAGCTGAGGTCTTCCCTGTTCCCCAACACCCCCAGTCACCCCACCCTCCCTCCTGTGGTTTGCCTGCCTTGAATTTTCTCACTCATTCACCCCCTGTGGCTACCTGTCACAAATCCCCATAACCCAGTAAAAATCAAAACTCCAGAGGCTTGTAAATTATGTCAGATTTATAACAGTAAATTCTCAACTCACAAAACGTCCACTCAAAGAACTCAAAACTCAGTTGATATAAACACAAACTGCCCACCTAGATTGAACAAATTGCCATATATTATTCTATTGCTCTTCTATGATATTTATAGCTACCTGTGGCTATTTCAAGTCACATGGATTCGGTTCTTCCTCTTCCTCCATCTTGTCTCCTCGTTCTGTCCTCTCTCTGTCTCTCTGTGTCCCATCTCTAAAACTCTCAGCCCGCCTTCCTTTTCCACTGCCCAATCACAGGTTCTCTAGCCTTATCTTTTACCTGCCCACACCTGCTTACAGACCTGCTACTACCTTGCAAACTCTCTTCTCATTTTACGGAATGAGAATTTACCAAATATAAGTAATTGGGAAACAAAGAAATATAGCTGTCAGTGGTAGAACATGCTGTCTTAGAGAAGTTCCTCTAGGGTGATGTAAAGTCTGGGGAAAGCTGAGCCATCCAAGAACTCAGTGAGCTTGTCCCTGTGGGAACCAGCCTGCTCTGTTCTTGGATGCTGCAGGTTGTAGTTCTTTTAGTCCCTCCAGGTTCCCAGGGCAGGCCCCAGCTGGTTCCTTGCAAGAGTGGACAGCATGAAAAGCAAAACAGGAAAAGAAGCTCGTCACAGTGTGAGAGACTAGCCCACTTTTCAGAATTTTATAGCTCCCAAAATGTCTCCCTCCTGGGAAGGTCCTCCATGGTATTTCATGTAGAGATGCAGAACATAAATGCTTCCCTTAAAGCTCAGGTGGTCACTAAGTAAAGAACTTGAGTAGCATCACTGTGTCTGATGGGGGGGGGGGCGGGCAGGGGAGTCTACCTCAGTACACTTGCTCTTGCAAACACTGCTGGGCTCTGCTCCGTGCAGACTTCTCATCCCAACTGGTAGCCAGGCAGTGGAGAGCTTGGCACCACAGGAGGTTCCCTATCACATCTCTGCAGTCAGATCACTGCCTCAAAGGTACAAAGTACTTGTCCATATGCATCCAGGTCCATATTGTGCACATTACAGAAATAGAATAACACTGTGCCTGCTTTGGAAGAAGAAAGTGAAAAATATGCTACTCAGAAACATACCCAGTAGACAAGAGCCTTTGTCCATAGTATATTATGAAAACCTTGTGAAAACCTGGAAAGTTGTCACAGAGACAGAGACCAATATATTTTCTGTCACTCAGTGGGAAGTTAGATTAGAAGTTTCTGCCAAGAAGTCTACATACTTACTAAGAATTTAATTATACTAAAATAGAACTGTGCTGTTTTCAGTTACATCAGCACTTTGTTTCCTGTTTCCCTATAACTTAACTCAGATCAGTAAGAGTCAGGCCATTTAGCAATCCAATAAAACCCAGCACCAGTTCTTATATAAGCGTTTACGCTGACTGACAGCTGAATAATAAGTTCTTCCTCTCCTCTGTCCCAGCCTTTGCTCTACGTACTCTGAAGTAAGAAAGCCTGTTAACACTCTCCTGTAAACACACATTCACTTCAGCCTGTTTCAGATGTGACTCTCTTCGTGTGTTTACCTGGGGCTTGATAGCACCTGGTCTAGGCTCCAATATGTAGTAATGAAGGTGTGATTGACCAGAAGAAACCAAAAATATATCATATGGTTCTGTTTCTGTTTGCTCATTTTCTTACATCTTTACCAGCAGACAACTTACCTTTCCTGCCTTTCCTTATCCATTCTTTGCTCTCTGTAAACAAGCATTCATTTCTCAACAGGAGTTTCCAGGTTTGGATAAGCTAAGTCCTGCATGTTCAGGCACCAGCACCCCACGGGGAAATGTTCTGGCATCCCATAGCCCCATGAGCCCTGAGAACATCAAGATGACCCACAGGCACAGGTACAGCATTAGGGCCTGGAATGTTCCCTCCAGAGAGGTAAGACTGGGGGATAAGCATCAGAGGACAATTGCTGGAGAGAGTACTTGTATATAATCATGTCCCCTCTTATCCCCTCACCCTTAGTCAGTAGCATCTGACCTGCATAAGAGAAACATACATGTAGTGCTTTGGGCACACAGAGGAGAGGACATCGGGATAAGTCTTGAAGGACAGACAGAGTTTTTCAGGCAGAAAACAGTCTAGGTTGGAAGAGTGATGGGATGAGATGCAGGCAAAGGAGCTTACACATGCATGGTGTGAACCAGGTGGCCTAGCCAATACTAGGAGTAGAGCTAGAATACCGAGATGCAGGATTCCTGGGCATGGCAGTGGGCCAGGGACTGCTCAGCATGGGCCTTGTTTGTATGTGCCTTTGGATAGGACCCCAAAGAGAATGAAGATTGTTGATTGTTTTTAAAGAAGAGAATGATGGTGGTGTAGCATTCAAGTAATGACTGCTCAAAACTCAAGAGTTCTGTCTGAGAAGTCTCAAGTGGGAATACTCAAAGCCTTTATGAGAGGAAGCCAGGTTTAGGAAAGAAATCTACTACAAGGAGTTTCTCTCTTAGATTTATTTATTTTCTGGCACACAGCTCAGTAGAGTGACTACTCAGCTAATGAGAAGAAGGACAAATAAACAGAGGGCCTGCTAGTATTGATAGAGGAAAGTTGTTGGGAAACTTGTAGTCATAGATAGTTTACATCTATCTCTTTTGATAGTGTCTTCATATCAGTAAAGCACCTTTGCTCTCAGAACAGATCTTATGATAGTGTATTCTGGGTTAGGCAATGTTCAGACTGACATTCAATAGAAAGAGTATAGGATCCTTGACCTGACTTTTCATCTCTGTCTTTCATTCCTCCTGATAAACTGCTAGTGCTTTCATACTGAGAGGCTGTAATCCATTTAACTCTAAAGATATTGCACTACTGTAAGCCTTCTCAGGCAGTGGCAGAGTGAGGCTCAGAACTCCTCTAGGCCTTAGACTGCTTGTGAACATTGGCCATAGAACCCTGCAAACAAGTGCTGGCTAAGGTTAGGTGTCACTGTTTCATACATCTGTCCTTTCCTCCTACTGCCTAGCATGCTTTCTTAGCTGTTGCCTGATTCCTCCCTATTTCCTATTCTTGCTCACAGCCCCATGAACTTGATGGGCACAGGCCGCCATTCATCATCCTCTCTCTCCTCACATGCATCTAGTGAAGCAGGAAACATGATGATGATGGGTGACAACTCTATGGGTGAAGCTCCTGAAGACCTCTACCACCACATGCAGGTACCTGAGCTAGGCAAGAATGAGCAGGGTACCATGGCTAGAGGACTCACCCTTCTAGAGTCTGGTCTGATGGCTGGAAACTCAAAATTTCTGGATTCAGAACATACATCTCCATAGCTAGTAAGGCTGCCTTCTTTCTATATACCACCCCCAAGTCATAGTTCCCATGCCTTATTTTGCAAGCAGGAAATCTAGCTTCAGACCTAGCTGTGTTGTTATGGACTGCAAGGCAAAGATCTTCTGCAAAATTAGCATCATGTTTGGCAATCTGATAGCTAAGTCCTTCTTTCTCCTCCATGTGCAGCACAATAGAGCCAACACAACTGTCTTGCTCCATGTGGATGGTGTGGGTAGTCCTTAGTGTATGCCATCTGCCCAGCCTCCAGCAGGGTCTGGAATAAAGGATCCATCACTTGGCCTGGGTCCTCAAGAACATGAGTACATAAGCCAGCTCTCTCTGTCTCTGCCAGCTTTAAAGCACTGAGCTCTCAGATGTGCTCATCTCTCTTCCTTTGCAGCTTGCATATCACAACCCCAGGTACCAGGGCTCAGTCACCAACGTCTCTGTTCTGTCCTCGTCCCAGGCAAGCCCTTCTTCCTCCAGCCTAAGTTCTACGCATTCAGCACCATCCCAGATGATCACCTCTGCCCCTTCTAGCACCCGAGGTAAGGATGACAGGATGCTGCTTGCTAAAGGAGAATGCAGAGTTTCGTGAGCTCTATTTGTCTTCCTTTCATCTGTCCTTATATCTTTGAGAGTGGCCTTGTTGTCACCAAAGGACACTGAATTCCTTTTGTAGATTGATAAAGAAGTTTTTGAAGTTAGAGAAAAATAACAGGTAGGCAAGCTGGAATTTTCACCAGCAGCCTGGAGGAGAGAGATGGAAGATGGAAAGAGAGAGTTAAACTTTGCTGAGTTAGAAGTCAAAAAAGCAGGTAGGTTCAGTAATATAAATCTACAAGAAGCTGCAGTAAGGAATGGAAATCTTTGGGAAAGATTGGGAACAGAATGGGCATTCTCAGAATGTTAGAACAAGCAGGTTTAGAATTGGGTAGCTGTCCAGAAAGGGGACATGGAGAGAGAATTTTTAGTTGAATGAAAAGTAACAAGGATGTGTTGGACTGAGCAGGTGATGCCTTTGTGATTTGGGGAGGGGGTATTTTGTTTGGGATTTTTTTTGTTGTTGTTTTGAGATAAATTCTCACTGTGTAGTCCCTACCTGGTATGGAACTCAATGTGTAAACCAGGATTACTGGTAATCACAGAGATCTACCTGCCTCTGCCTCACAAATGCTGGAATTAAGGGGTGCCACCATGCAGTGCAGTTTTTATTATGGGTACCAAATCGCCTTCCTACAGGAATGGCATAGGCCTTGAATGTACAGGCAGTACTCCACCTGTTAGACCCACTAAGGAGGAAATGTCTAAGTTTGGTTTAGCCTTGTGGCTATCTCAGAGTTGTTCTGGGTAGCCTAAATTTAGGGCACACCTAAGATAGAGGTAAAAACAACCTGCATATACTATTGTCAGTTTTACCTTCTAGATTTCTTAGCTTCTAGATTTCTTAGGCCATTAATAAACAACAGCATATATTACTGTCAATTTACCTTTTGGTTTTGTTTGGGGCCACTTTGGAGCCCTTGTTACTGATTTAGGTCTAACCTTAGATATAACCAGCTTGCGGATCTTCATCACTTACTAAAGGGCCAGTATTTATTTTTAATATAGCCATGGAAGGCTAGCACCTGGAAATGGTTTATGCATCATGGAGATTTTTCCATTTGTGCATAAAATCTATCTCCTTTTGATTGCCTTTAATTCCATGCCTGCCACTGATCAAATTTGTCACAGAGGCATTGATATTTATATGCCTTAAATGATGCCTGAAAAGTGATGGCCACTTAGAGATTGTTCTCTCTCGTTCTCTCTCTCTCTCTCTCTCTCTCTCTCTCTCTCTCTCTCTCTCTCTCTCTCTCTCTCTCTCTCTCTCTCTCTCTCTCCTCTCTCTGCCTACCACCCCACCGCTGGGTTAGAGGATGCTTGTATTTTCAGCACCCAGACTTGTGGGGATGGGTCACCTCTTTCTAGCCAGTATTGCGTTTCTATGTCAGTAAAAGAACAAGACTCAGGAGAAAGCTCAGTTCTTTCCTACTGAAATGCTTGTCATGCAAAGTGATCTGATACTATCAACCAGTCGCTGGCTATTGATTTCAGGCTTCAGAAGGATAAGTTCTTTTTCTTCTGATTATTTTGTATACAAAGAAAGACAATATTATTTATTAAGGAAGGGCTCTCTCCAAAGTATACAAAGCTGTGAGTTCCTCAGCAGACAAAATGGAAAGAACTGATGTAGTGTATCCTGGTGGAAAAATGCAAACCTTGGCAAAGTGAAGAGAAGCAGGTAAGGTTACTGCAGAGCAGTCACAGACTAATTTAATCACCTTTGACTGTTTCACATGTCTTCACACTCACCAACCCTCTACCAGTATTGCCTTCCTAACATGAGCTAGGGGATCCAGACAAGTGGGGCCAAGCTTAAGGAAACAGTCTGTGAAGGTTGCGAACAGACAGGACTAGTCATTATGAATAGGGCCTACTAAAAGGTAGCTTTTGGAGTAGAAAGGAAGGAAAGCCTAATTAATACATAGCTATGAATGTCTGGACACTGGCATCTACAGTATCTTTCAGGGAGTGCCCTGGTTAGAGCTGCAGAAATAGACTGCACTGCCTACTACCCCGGCCTTGTGGTTTCCCTTACCTGAAGGCTCCTAGATATCCTCAACCATATCCAACATTTTATCTGGCTATTATCACAAATTATTAATGGATATTATAGCTCAATATTACCATGGCACTGCTTTTAAAAATATCATTTCTGTGTATTTCAGATTCCCTGAGACATAAGTTGCAGACTTGTGAGCTGCCTGCTGGGAGTGCTGGGAGTCAGACTCAGTGTTCTGAAGAGTAGCTTATGTTCTTAGCCATTGGCCCTCTCTTCAGCTCTAAAACTGCTTAATGTTCCTCTGTGCTGTGGCTGCTGTCAGAGATGGTTCAGGCTAGCTGGTACCACCTGCAGTTGATTACTTTTTTCATTGCTGTGACTAAATTCCTGACAGGCAACTTGAGGAAGGGTGGATTTGGGCTCCAAGTCTGAAGTCATTGCAGCAGCGGGCTAAGACACACTCACTGGCTTCCTCCTAACTTTCTGTGTAATTCAGCTCAGGCCTCTGGCCTGTGTGGTGGGTGTTCCCTCCTCACAGCTCTCCATACCCAGAAGTCTGTCTCCTAGGTAATCCTAAATCCACTGGCCGTAAGATTATCCATTACATCATCATTTGTCCCTGTAGCAAACTAGTAATTGATTTGGTTACTCAAAAGCTTTTCTTGAATGCTCAGTGGAGAATCCGTATGGCTCTTGTCTAAGAAGCACATCAGAGGGAAATTTCTCATAGTTATCTCTATTTCTGTTGCCTTTGTTATCTGTTGCTGCATAATATAAAGTGTTCTTAAAACTTACATATTTTGCCGGGTGGTGGTGGTGCACGCCTGTAATCCCAGCACTCTGAGAGGCAGAGGCAGGCGGATTTCTGAGGCCAGCCTGGTCTACAGAGTGAGTTCCAGGACAGCCAGGGCTATACAGAGAAACCCTGTCTCGGGAAAAAAAACTCACATATTTTAAAACAGTTGTCTCTCAGAATTCTGAATTAAAAGGATGTGTCATGAGTAGAGGAACATATATCTGAGAAAGGAAGTCACTGATGATCACCAATATTAGAAACAAACTCCCAGTGGCTGAACTCCAGAATATGATACAGAGGAAAGTTTAGAAAAGCCTCCTTCCCTCTCTAAAGCATTGAGTATTAAATAGGACTTGGCCCAAAGCAGGGACCTAATAGCCAGAGCAGAAGCAGGAAGGAAGGAGGGGAGCCACGCTCCACTACAGCATCGGTATAGTCTATGCACAGCCGCTGGAGGAAGTTAGATGCCCAGATATCTGTAGGACAAGCACCAGGTAGGACCTGTGAGGGAAGACATTGAGTGGAGCCAGGGATGGCTCGGGGGGTAAAACACACAGGCCTACATGACCTGAGCTTCACACACTGTAGCATGTAGATGTTCTCACCCTCGCACACACAGTGTAAATCAAGTAGGTTTTTAAAAGTCCACATAGCATCATAGGGCAAGACAATGTTTTCAAATGAATGTGGCAATGTAATAATAAAAGTACCCTTGGCAGATAGGGCAGTGAGTGGTTTGCTCATTCATTAATGACTTCTTGTTACCAGTGAAGGGAAAGGCTTCCTTGGATAAGGTCTGGAGTACAGTCATCCTCCTCACTCCTAGATCATGAGATCATTGTCCTTCCTTGGCATACTCATTGACACCCTGTGCTAAACTGTGCATATCTGTGAGAACAGTGGCCTGCATAAGTACAGTTTAATTCTTGGAAGTCCATGGCTCCCCCTGGTGATCAAAAGGCAGATTAAGCCTGTGAAATAGATTTGTAATCCAGTGGCACTAGGATGCAACTTGCCTAAGGATTTTTGGAGTACACCTGAAGCAGTTCAAAAGTCATACTAATGGACAAGCACTTGTGGTATTTAAATGTCTTAATGTTAGCATCACCCTTGTCCCACCAAGGGACTGACTGCCTAGGGCAGAGACAAGTGAGTCAGCTGAACCAAAGAAAATTAATGTACAGTGTTCCTTTGTTGTAACACAAGAGGGACCACAACTGGAACGTAAGTCCTCAACAGCTACGAGACCTGCAGGAGGATGTTCCTCCGTCACAGCCCAGCACATGTGGAGCAAGACAGCACATGTGGATGGATGGATGGATGGATGGATGGATGGATGGATGGATGGATGGATGGATGCACAGTTGGTATCATGAGCCATATTTTGACTGAGCTCATGTCAAAGTGGTGTTTATTTTTTGTCCTTTTGGAATAGTCACATTCAGAGATTGAAGCCGGGCGTGGTGGCACACACCTTTAATCCCAGCACTCTGGGAGGCAGAGGCAGGCGGATTTCTGAGTTCGAGGCCAGCCTGATCTACAAAGTGAATTCCAGGACAGCCAGGACTACACAGAGAAACCCTGTCTCGAAAAAATAGTATTCAGATTGTCCAGAGGGCTCAGTCTCTTAGCTAGAAAGGCAAAGACAGACAAATCAGTGGGGTTTGGAGATTTTTTTCCCTTTTTTTTTCTTTTCTTTATATAGCTATCTTCTTGTGATTTCTCAAAAGCACAAATTTTAAATCAGAACATGAATATCAGTGAAGCCATGAAGCAATAAGTTAATTTTTTTTAAATGACCATATTTTAAATACATTCCCTTACCATTGAAGGCCATTGTAAAAGATAAGTCCTAAAGCCTGCTCAGAGGTTCTTTCAGGACAGCAGCAGGAAAAGTAACAAAATAACTGGAAAAGTTACTTGCTGATAGTGACATGGACTTCTTGGACTACAGTGGACTCCTGCAGGGAGCTGGCTGGAGACTGGCCTGAGTTTGCTTTGCTTGGATTCTTTTACAGTACTGGCACCACAGACCCAGGAAAGCTTAGGGGTCTAAGGGACTCAGAGCTGCCTAGGATCTGCAGACACCTCTCAGCTGAAGCCAGTGGGCTAGTTTCCACAGCCCAGCTTCTCAGAGCTGAATCAGCCAGAGAAGCATTGGGGTCCAGATGACTTTGCCATGAAGGGACTGGTGGCTAAGCTGTTGTCTGATTCAATAAAGTGTGTATTTGTAGAACTGTTCATATTAGCCTATCCCAGGAAAGCTAGCACATCATCTTACTGCTTCTATAGAAAGTTTCCTTAAGAACCACAGATGGAAAGTTCCTCAGTGCTCTGATAGCACCTCAGCCAGAGTCACTGCAGTGTCTTCATAGAAAAAGGACATGAAGTTGGGCGGTGGTAGCACCCTGGATCCCAGCACTTGAGAGGCAGACGCAGCCGGGCGTGGTGGCGCACGCCTGTAATCCCAGCACTTGGGAGGCAGAGGCAGGCAGATTTCTGAGTTCAAGGCCAGCCTGGTCTACAGAGTGAGTTCCAGGACAGCCAGGGCTACACAGAGAAACCCTGTCTCGAAAAACCAAAAAAAAAAAAAAAAAAAAAAGAAGAAAAGAAAAGAGAGGCAGACGCAGGCATATCTCAAGTTTGAAGCCAGCCTGGTGTACAGATCAAGTTCCAGGACAGCCAGATATGTTACACAAAGAAACCCTGTCTTGAGAAAACCAACAAGAACAAGAGCCTTGTCTAAATCCCTTAATTTTTTTTATTAGTTCCATGCCTATCAAGGGAACTAGGCAAATATCAAACCCACCTGTGTGCAGGGGCCTGGGCTTCCAGCTAGACTGGCTTTAAGAGCTGCATTAGGTCCAACAAGTAGGCAGAATCAAGGTTCTGGGATCCTACCATCTGGAAGGGATATGCCAAAAAAGAAAGCCAGCACAAAATAGAACCGCTGGTGTTTGAAGGAGGTAAGTGTGTGTAGACCCAGTATGTCAAGTCAGAACGTTGTGATTGTTATTCCAAGTGTCTCCTGTCTTTGTGTTATGGCTCTGTCATAAGCTGGCCTTGGCTCCTACCCAGGTCCTCTAGAAGATGCTAGTGTCCAGGCCACACCTCTGCCCTGAGAGCACAAGGTTCAGAAACCCCAGCAACTCTGCACCAGGCTTCATCTCTCCTTACCCTTTTCCTCTGGGTATGATGGCAGCCTCTGTCAACCAGGACACCAAGTACAGTCTTCAGCACCTACCACTAGATCTGCTTTCACCCCTCTCGTGCTTTGCTGAGTTAGTTCACTCTTAACTGTGAGGGACACCTTCCTAAGGATGCGTGGCCACTGAGCCTTCCCTCTGTGGTTTGTCATCTGTTCGTGATTGTTCTCACTTGGTTACAGGCTCTCCCTCTCTGCCAGATAAGTACCGACATGCCCGGGAAATGATGTTGCTGTTGCCTACACATCGGGACCGCCCAAGCAGTGCCATGTATCCAGCAGCCATCATAGAGAATGGACAGGTAGCAGACCTAGCCTGACTAACTGTCCTCTGCTATAAGTGTGTTGGCTTGGGCTCCTTCATTGCATTTGCTAAACCTTTGCACAGTCTTGCATGCCTCCCTCATTCTTCTGTAAGAAGGCTGTTGGACTCCTGGTTTGAGGAGGACTGAATCTGAAGGCCAGAAATGAAGGCAGGGCAGATATGAGGCAACATAGTTGAGACTAGACTTGCTTGGGTATCTATATAAACCTCTGGACAGTTTTCTGGACTACTCATTCCCCATTTCTCTGGCATGGCATAAGAAAGTGGCTTTCATAACACCTTGAGAAAGCAGCAGTGAGCCTAGGCATGAAGATGTGTGTGTCTTGCTAGGGTTGACCTTCACACTTAGCTCTCCAGACACCCTGCTTGGATCGGCCAGTAACACTTGACCCTGTGCAGTTTGTCCTACCTTTCTATTCCAAGCCCATAACTGCCCTAGACCCAAAGTGCCAGGAGTTTCTCAGTGGCACCTTTCTACCAGCAGAGGTCAGATCTGTCAGGAGGAGCTGCTCAGCAGAACAACCAGACTTCAGGTTTGGGTGCTGCTTTCTCTCCCCTTCGTGCTAACCTGGATCTCCAAGAGTTAAGACCTATCAGTGCTCGGGAGGCAGACAAGGTCTTTAAACCTTTCTGTCAGTTGTCTCTCTGGCAAACAGAAAGATGTGACAGTAAAATAATGGAAGGCACCCTGTCCTGCACAAGCCAACCTGGGTGATGTCTCACGTATCCATGGAAGTACTCCAATTCAAACATACCTGGACTGTTGAACCCGACTTCCTAGGGCTGGTGTGGAGCTCTTGGCACGTCTCAGCATGAGCCCTCTTACTGCTTTGACATCCTCATGTGAGCTTAGACCGTCCTGCCTCCTGTAGTCCATAGCACTGCCTCCCACAATGTAGCTGGCTGTTTTCACACTCTGATATTTTTCTCCTTCCCTTAGCCACCAAACTTCCAGCGGGCCCTGTTCCAGCAAGTAGTTGGAGCCTGCAAACCCTGCAGTGACCCCAATCTGTCTATGGCTGAAAAAGGTACTTTCCTCACTCTAGGAACTCTCTCATGTTTGTCCCATCTTGAGTGTCTGACTCTTCTTCCTGAGTTCCCAACTGTCCAGTCCTGAGCCACAACCCAATGCCCAGGTCTGTCTACCTAGACATAGTGCTAACCACTTCCTCAGTTCATTGTTTCGACCACACCTGGCACAGATCCTGTCTGTCTATCTGTATATCTCCCTTTCTCCAGGGTCACCCTCATAGAGGCCAAACTGCCATCTGCCTTGAGTTATTCATTGTAACTCAGGCTGCTGTGGGCATCTACTCTCCTAGGTTCTTCCTAATGACTTAGTATGCCTAATGCTCCCTTTGGGACGTTAGAAACTCTTTGGAGCTCAGAATGGACTGTAGCCAATGAAAGCCCCCAAAAGAATGGAAAAGATATACTACAGTGAATTTCCCAAAATTAAGTTTCCACATAGAAAACTCTGGGTGCTTCAGTGAGTCCAGTCATTCCTTAGCCACTCTGGCCAGTGACTACTGGTTCCCTCTGGCAACACCGTGCAACTGAGAAACTCTCCCTAAAACCGCAGCTGTTTAGATGCTGACACATTGCCTTGGGCTCCTCAACTGACATAAGAACCAGCGTCTGACCTCTATGACCTTGAGCTGAAGCCCCAGACACCTGAATTAGTTTTAGCACAGCAGTACCTAAATGGGGACTAGGCTGAGTTTGTCTGCCAACTAGAAGCTAGCTCCGTAGTTCTCTCCCCACTCCATCTGTTGTGCTCGGTGCATATTCATGTCCCAGCAGTCTAGTGTTTTCCCTCAGACCCCGTCTCTTCATCCTGTTGTCATTGCACCTGCTCACCAAGCGCTGTCTGCTGTCCCCGCTGCCATCGCTTCCTCTCTCGAGTATCACAGAAGACAAAGTCTGTGTCAAACACTAGGTCCAAATCCTTGGTTCCTAGTGAGCACTAGTGCCAGGTGCTCAGCCACAAAGACCCTACTGAAGATGCCTTCCTAACAGCTCGGCTGCACTTCCCAAGAAAGTGGCTTCTTGGATTTCTGCACCAGTGACCCAAAAACAATGGGCCTTTTTGGCCTAGGAGGCCAGAATCCACAGTAGGTTTTCTTCACCTAAGATGCAGCTCGATCTCAAAACTGTGTGACAAGAGTCACACAGCTCAGAGCTCAAATGAATATTGGTGGTCAGACCAGGATGCTACATCAGCTGGACACAGAAGAGCTTCAGGCCTCAAGCCATACTGCAGCAAGAAGCTGGACATGAGCACCCTAGGTGGGAAGGACAGGTGTCTCCAAACAAAATCTGAGCCCAGAGCTATCATATCCCAACCACAAGGTCAGCACTTAGTGTCAATAAATTAGACAGCTTCCATTGGTAATACCTAGGCCCCCTTAGAAACCTACCTTTCACCTGTAGGTTTTTTTCTTTGCCAGTCACTCCCAGACAAGACAAGTCTGCCCTCTGGCCAGGGACTGGGCACTTGGGACTTCTGTCAGTGTTGTAGATCTGTTAATGCTGATAGATGACAGGACACAGTGGGTATTTCTCTTCTACTAGGATAAATCATTCTCTTGGCCACTCTACATGGTGAAGGTCCACTGGCCTCACTGCAGATTTCACTCAGACACCATCTTAAATACACCTTCCTGTCATTCTTCCGCACAGTGTTCCTGACCTCCAGTTCCTTTGGACCCTTGGGGTAAACTTTTGCAACGACCCCCCCCCGGGCGTACGCAGTTCTTTGAGGAGCTGGGGACACAACTGTGTCAGATTGTCAGATCCTTGTGAAGAAGTTCTCACAATCATCTCTGAAGTGGCTACTTCCCTGAGAGCTGTTGCTTTCATTGTAAATGACATCCCTTGTTTTGGGGGAAGAGACAGCTTGGGTGCTCAGGACAAAGAAGCTCCTGCTGGATCCTGGAGAACTGGAAGAGGGAGCACCTCTTGGACTCCGGCTTCCTTAGGAAGCTATCTGATGCTCAGCAGACTCAGAATTCTTTCTTACAAGTAACAGCTCAGTGGTTATTCATCAGACTCTGATGCCCGCCTCAGGAGCTTGAGCAATTCTTATAACCAAAGTTTTACCTGTGCTGTGCTACAAGCACATGCTAGTCCCTGAGCAAAGAGAAGGAAAATGATGCCATCCATGGAATGCCATGGGCCCAGCACTTAGAACCATATCCTACGCAGAGACCAGGTTCCCAGCTCCTATCAGACCTCGGAATTCACCATTGAATGTTGGATATCTTGAGCTCCCTCTAGGTACCACTGCCTTAAAATAGTGTCCATACCAGACACCTGGACTGTGTAGGCTGCCCTTCCAAAAAGCCCCATCAGAGCAAAGCATCTGAACAGAAGCTATCTTCTTCTTGCTAGCATTTATTCTCTGGAAAGAACCAATTAAACGTGCTCCACATTTCTTTTTCTGCAGAGTGGCCAAACCCCCAAATTACAAAATCTTTCCACTGCTCCTTTCCCCTTTTACAAAGATCTGTCACCCAGCTGTGGCCAAGAGCCAGCACTGGGGCGATGTACTGCTTTGTCTGGGGCCTGCTCTATTCTGCATCCCCCGGCTCCATCCTGCTTTCCAGCAGTGCAAGAGCCTTGCTCTAACTTAACTTGAGAAGAACTCTTTGTTCTGTGCTCTTTGTGATCTTCTTAGCTGACTGCTCTCCTTCCTGTGGCCTTTCGGGTTTCCTTCTCTTGACAGATCCCAGAGACTTCAGGTGTTCAGTTTTTATTGCACTTTCTCTCAGTCTGCCTTATCCTAAATACTCTTCAGAAATCAGCTTACTCTTGCCATTATAGGCAGCTTCAATCTCTGGCCAGTCATCTCTCTATGCCTTGCTTGGCCAATTTTCACCTGTAGGTAGGGCCTGTCTGAATGCCACCTGTATGCTGGCTGCACAGAGCACACCTAGAGAAGCTTCAGCCTATAGGGCAGCTTCTCCAAGTGGGAAGATCAAGAAGTAACCTCCGTTCACTCCATCTCTTTCCACCCTTCAGCGGTGCCAGCAGCCTCCAGCAGCTGGAGCCTGGATAGCGGAGCCCAAGAGGCCCAGCCCTTCCTGTCTGCCCTCATGGGGCACATCATGGTCCCCCCAGTGCCTCCCCGAAGCCTGCTGCATGGTAAGCGGGTCCCCTAAATAGTTTCTGGTCTCCAACCTTGATCAAGGGCTAGGTCAGTAGCTATCTAGACCATCTCATCCAAGGAAAAAGCATCCACACCACAGAGAAGAGCCCGCTGAATATTGAGGCCAGTAAAGTTCTGAGTCCTACAAGCTAGCCCAGCAAGGCCATCCCAGCTAGGGAGGCTGAAGACAACAAAACCAACTATGCCAGATACACCACTCACCAGCCTACCATCAACCAGCCAATGGACTAGAACTTCTGCCTGTGACCTACTGTTTCATAGGCTCTGAAGCACTCAACTTTCTTGACCTCCTTCGTGAAATGGCATTTTACCCCAGCAACCTGTAATTTGCAGACTGTCCGTATAAAGAAGGGTTTTCTGTGGCCTTCAATGCTGAGATGTTCTCAGGACTTTCCCACACCTGCCCAGTGCCCAGCAAGGTGGTGCTGCTGTGCAGCTCGTGCAGGGCCCCCAGCTGAGCTCTGCTTCTGTTCCCTTTACAGGGCATTACTCCCTGCACTTTGACGCCTTCCACCACCCTCTGGGTGATACACCCCCGGCCCTGCCCGCCCGGACGCTGCGCAAGGTAATGTACTGAAGCAACTGTCCCACCGCCTCATCTGCTGTAGAATCACCCCTGGGGCCTACAAGAGGAACCTCAGCCTCCCTTGCTCCTCTGTCCTGAGAACCTAAGCCGGCAGAAGCTGGGGGTGGCCAGGTTGCATCCTGCAACAAATGTGATGAGGACAGGAAGACCAGAGTGTCTTGTGGTCAGCCCATGGCAACAAAAGTGTGTATGTAGTGAGCACTGAGAGACCTGGGGGCTCTTCCAGTACCACAGGCTCTCAACACACTGGAGTCCACTAGCTAAGTAACTGTCCCTGTGAGGAGGTTATAGTTTATAAAACTGGTGTCAAGGGAAAATGAGAAATACTGGGCACTAGCGTTTTATAAAAATCTCAAGAAGTAAAATTTAAATCCTGTTAGCTTCATTTTCTGAAAATGGGAAGATATGGAGTCTGGGACTGATTTTAGCAGCAGCAAACATAGCACTCATCTGATCTATGGCACCTGGTTCCTTCTGCCTGAGGATCAGCCCTTCTGTCAGTAACTCAGACCACACCCAACCTGGGACTTAGCCCTAGGTGCATCAGTGCCCATCAGCCAGGGCAGGGGTATTTATTGACTCTCAGAAATAATAGTGATTCTGGGGCTCCACTAGCTTGCTTTTGTGGGGGGAGATACCTAAGGGGTCATTGCTGAAGAAACAGACATGAAGCTGATGAGACTTTAAAGTTCATTGATAAGCAGACTCTTGGTCTCCACATGGCAGGCCAGTCCACCTGTCTAGAGAGGGGTTCTAACTTACCCACCCTTTCCTTCGCACAGTCTCCTCTCCACCCCATCCCAGCCTCCCCTACAAGCCCCCAATCGGGCCTGGATGGCAGCAACTCCACGCTGTCTGGCAGCGCCAGTAGCGGTGTGTCCTCCTTAAGTGAGAGTAACTTTGGGCATTCCTCAGAGGCCCCACCTCGAACAGACACCATGGACTCCATGCCAAGCCAGGCCTGGAATGCCGATGAAGACCTTGAGCCGCCCTACCTCCCTGTCCACTACAGCCTCTCTGAGTCTGCCGTCCTTGACTCCATCAAGTCCCAGCCATGCAGGAGCCACTCAGCCCCAGGGTGTGTCATTCCTCAGGACCCCATGGACCCACCTGCGCTGCCACCCAAGCCCTATCACCCCCGCCTGCCAGCCCTAGAGCATGATGAGGGTATGCTACTGCGGGAAGAGGCTGAGAGGCCAAGGGGCCTGCACCGCAAGGCCTCACTGCCTCCTGGGAGTGGCAAGGAGGAGCAGGCCCGCATGGCCTGGGAGCACGGCCGAGGGGAACAGTGAGGAGCAGAGAGGCAGCTGCACCACCATCGTCCATGAGCAGCTTGCCCAGGTACTCCAGGTCTAAAAAACAAGTCCCTCCCAGGGAGCTAGAGGCTTGGTACTCAGGAGAAAACCACTGGAGTCTGTTCTACTGCCGTGAACTCATGTTTTGCCATGTTCAGAGGCCACAGCAGCATGAAGGGTTGTGGCTTCTTTCATTTTACTTTTCGTTTCCATTTTTCTGGGTTTTTCTTTATGCAGTAGTTGCTTTCTTCCTCCTGAGGTTCCAGATCACATGGAGCTATATGGAAATATTGCACAGACACAGTTGCTTTGCAACATTGCAGAGTCCAGGAGTAGGAGCCCAGGCCCTCCCTCCAGGGTAGAGATTTGAAGAATGGAAATTGCACTAGGGATCTCTTCTTTTGCTGTATGGACAGAAAAATTCTTGATTGCATTCAGGGATTGCAAGGACCACATGGACTACATGTCACAGGTGGACAAAGGGGCCACAAGCCGTTTTGCACAAATGCTTGCCCACCTGCCCACTCTTCCATCTAGGAGTGTGCAACTGAGGGGCTGGTCAGGCACATGGCTGGCCTAACTGCATGCCTAGGGCATACTGCCAGGCTTCTATGGGCCAGACTTGACTCTTATCCCACTTGGATGTTATTCATCGCATTTATTTCGGACCTTTTGCTCCTTTCCACTCAAAACACCTCATGATCTGCAGAAGCCTCCCTGGCTCGAATGGACTTGAAAGGGTTATTATCTCTTGTCCTGGGGCTTGACTGACACGAAGCTAGAAGGGCTTTCACTCCTGCAGGGAGTTAGGCCCCTTCCCCTGTATTAGAAAGAGCTAGTGTGAGAGTGAGGCTGGACTGTGGCAGGAGCCAGAAAACCTTTTTGCTTTCACAGGTGGCCCCAAATGTCTGCCATTTTAGAGCCTGAATCAGGGATTTTCAGCACTACCTCTGAGCCTTGGGGTTGGCTGCCCAGCCTGGCTTCCAGGCCCTGAGGATGTGTGGTCAGGTTCAGCAAGCTACTGGGTTTAAAAGTTTATAAATAAATAAATGGTGGGAGGAAACTTCTCCTTTTGGAGGCAGAGAACCACACAGCTAAAACTGTTATCTTCCAAGCAGCCCAGTCCTGAGCCCTCCACTCCACACCCATAGGGGCCGCCCACCACTCAGGGTCCAGGACAGGCAGAAGGGCAGTTTTTCAAACCTCTGGTCTGTTAGGCAGGGCACAGTGGTGACTTTATAGGGAATTCTTTCATGTCAGGGCACTGACTTTATTCTTGGTATTATGGTGGGGGTATGGTAATATTTCACCAGGGTGCTTCTAAGTTACTTTTTAAAATAACTTGTCTTGCAGCAATTGTTTCCCTTTTATTTGCTTACATTCACATCAGTGATGGCCATAAAGCTGCCTTCTCTTTGATGAGCAGTTATGTCGCTCCCCTCTTCCCTTTAACTGTCGGCCTTCGGGCCTGCTGTGGCCAAATTCTGGCCCCTAGCTGCTCATTCCTTCTCCACAATTCTTTCCAAACAGAAAAACCCATGGTCACGGTGTTTTTCTCTTAGAAACAAGTTTAATAGAACTGCCAGCAAATAACCTATGGAAAAAGAAAGAAGGCCCATTTCCGTTCACAGCATGTTGGGGCCCAGGTACCAACAGTGTAGGGCTTTCTGATACCCTCAGGATCATTCGGGCAGAGTGGAGACTGTTGAGGATGTAGGCCAATCCAATAGCCCCAGCTCCAAGGGCACACACACCTATTCCTGAGCCCAGACTCACTGGTAAGCTTGTCTCTGGACCATCTGGGTTCACAGGTACGAGGGTCAAGGTCTAGCTTGGAATGTGAGTCTTAGGTAGGGCAGCTTTAGGTTTCCAAGCACTTGGAGCCTCAGTCTATAGAGGCAGTCAGTAATCACGTGCAGCCATTCCCTTCTCCACTTGATGGCACAGAGGCAGGGAGGGAATGTAGGGTGAAGTTCTTTGGCCTTGCTTTATACAAGGTGGGATATTTGTGTTACTCCTCTCCATCTTCCCTAACTGGATGAAATGGACCTATTCTGAATACTTTTTATTGAAAAACCAGCCAGTGTGAGGGAAATGGGAGGCCAGAGATCAGAATCCTTTGAAAAGATTGTGAAATACTGATTTTCATTCTTTAAAGTGTATTTGTAAATACCTATTTGAATGCTGTGTATTTGTACAGGAATTTGAGCAAAAAATGTATAGAGTGTGTCTAATTGGTAATAAGCCCTATAAATGTGTTTTTAACCTCTGGCATTCTGTGCTTATTTAAAACAAGAACTTCTAAACATTTCTTTTGTGTATTCATGTCTAAAGAAAAACTGACTTAAAATGATCTTACCTGTACCAGAAAAGTTAAAGAAAAAAATCTGTGCCAGTGTCCCAAGAGGCATTTTACTGTATATATTGTGGTAGCATGTTATAAATCCAACAAGAAATGTGACTTTTAGATGTAAATATCTGGCAATTGACTCCCCCCATCATTGACTGCTGTGATGTGAATTAAAGATGAATACCTGATATTGATCCACTGATTTCACTGAATGGGAGCATAAGTGCCCCTCTCAAACCCTTGTCGCTGGGCTCCAAGCCCTTCTAGCTCTAGATACTTTTCAGCACTTAGTCGGTCGCTCTTCGTATTCCGCCTTCCAGGGCGAGTGGCCAAAGCCCTTGCACTTAGTTACTTTAGGGCAGTCCAGGCGGTAACGTCTCCAGTTCCCATCCGCGCGTCTCCAAGAGTGGAGAACAAAACCTCCCATGATCCCATGCAGCCTTGCCGCGAGGTCCTCGGAGGTCCAGGACAGCAGTCAACTAGGCAGAACTAGAGCCTTTCGTTTAAGAGGTTCTGTTGTCTGGCCCAGGATAAAGCGGGGTCTGGGCACCCGGCGAATGAAAAGTGGACGCTCCCCAAGATTGGCTCGTCAATCCACGTGGTAGTTCAAAACAAGGAACCGCTTCTGATCCTTGCTCGCGCCGCCTATCATGCTGGCTATGGGGTGACGCCAGAAATCCTGCTCTACGAGTCCGGGTTTCGGGAGGAGAGTGGGTGTAGAGCCAATACAAGGTATTCAGGTCGAGTCAATAGATAGAGAGGGTTCCGGGTAAGCGGCCAAAACAGCTGCCCTTACCCAACATGGCAGCCTGTGCATCTTCCGCCCTGCCGTTACCTATGGACCGCCCAGGCTCAATCAGCAACCGACAACAGTCTAGGGTTCAGACACCAGTAGCCAATGAGGAAGGGTAGCGTGGAGCCGCCGGTCTGGGCTCCTGGGCACGTGGACCAATGAGAATGCTGCATGTGGGTGGGCGCGGGGATCGCACGCCAATGGGAAGCTCAGGTTTGTGTTCCAGCCCACTAGGCGGAGCACCGTGCCGGGTGCGGTTCATTCGCGCGGCGGCGGCGGCTGTGGTGGTGGTGGTGGCGACGGCCGAGGAGGATGTGGGCTACGCGCGGGCTGGCGGTAGCGCTGGCCCTGAGCGTGCTGCCTGACAGCCGGGCGCTGCGGCCAGGCGACTGCGAAGGTGCGGGGGACCGGGCGGGGGCATCTTGGCGGCGTAAACCCAACGAAACAGAGGGTGGGGGCGACGGCCTGTCCCGGGGGTCCGCTGGAGGAAGGGCCTCAGAGTTATTTCCCGGGCCTAGAAACGTTGACCCATTTAAGGGAATGCGTCGGTTCAGTCGCGTTGAAAACTTGGCCGGAAGCCCACATCGCGGGAGTTTTGTCCTTTCCCATCACTTTAGAGATTACAGAAAGGAATCCTGTGAGCCGCAACCGTCTCGGGCTTACTCAGCTGCACTTAGGGGTTCGATGTATTTGGAATGAGGAGCATTTTGACCATTTGCTTCAGCCTTCAATCTGTCCCTTATGAGGTCACAGTGAGTTCCCTCAAGGACACGTGTCCACTCTCAGCTTAAACTTGAAAAGAGCAGAGAGGGTTGTGTGTGGGTCACTTGGGTAATGTTCATTCCCGGCATGCACTGGGTACGAGGACCCCAGCAACCTAAGGATTCTGTGCACTTGTGAGTACCTGAGACAAAAATATTTTAATCCCTTTTATCAGAACTGCTGACAGTTTCTTCCTAGGGAAATGGAGACTAATAATTACTTAACATCTCCCTCTTTTCCAGTTTGTATTTCTTATCTGGGAAGATTTTACCAGGACCTCAAAGACAGAGATGTCACATTTTCACCAGCCACTATTGAAGAAGAACTTATAAAGTTCTGCCGTGAAGCAAGAGGCAAAGAGAATCGATTGGTAAGTAGCTGGTGACCCGCTCATGCTGTCCCTGGCTCATGTGCACTGTCCACTTCGTGATGGGACATGTGTATAAACTAATGTGAGGCTTAAGTGTTTCTATCCTCTAGTTATTAAACATCTACTATAAGCTGAATATTGGTAATGCCAGGAGAGAAGAATGGCATGGGCCATGAAGAAAAGAAGCTAGGACAGTTGGGGGGAGGGGGGGGTAGGTAGGTAGGTAAGTAGGTGGGAGCTCTTAGAGAAAATAGTCCTAGGTATCTCTGAGGAAGGTGAATCAGTGGAATGGAGTGAGCATATCCAGACAATGTGTGTGCCCAAAGGCCAGAAAGAATTTGGTGTGATTGGAATCAGAAGTAGTTGGCTAGGTGCCCCAAGATAGGCAGGGCCTAGTCAAGGTCAGGAGCCCTGGTGGAGCATCAGCCTTTGTAGCTTTATTTTCCGTGGTAGTCTCTCACTGGAACTCTAGGGGCTTCATCTGGAAACTCTTCGACTGAGCATATATCAAGGGCTTAGAACAACTAGATCTGGGCAGTACTAACAAACTGAAGCCTTGGGAAAGAGAGGTTTTCAAGATGACCTAACAGTTGTTGTATGGAACTGGAGAGTTGGTCATGAGTGTGTACTGCTCATGCGGAGGACCTGAGTTAAGTTCCCAGTGTCCACAGCATTCTGTAACAGCTCCAGGGAATCTGATGCCTTCGGGCCTCCTCTGACACATGCGCTTACTCATGCATGTAGCTTTTTTAAGACTTTTGTTTTGGGTTTGTTTGTTTTTCTACAGTGCTACTACATTGGAGCCACAGACGATGCCGCCACCAAGATCATCAATGAGGTATCAAAGCCCCTGGCCCACCATATCCCTGTGGAAAAGATCTGTGAGAAGCTGAAGAAGAAAGACAGCCAGATCTGTGAGCTAAAATACGGTGAGTGTCACCAGGACGCGTGCCTTCTACCGTCTGTGCGTGCCCCTCAGGGCTTAACTTTCTAGCCAGAAGAGTCATCAGAAGCGGGTTTGTAGCATAAGGATGATACTCTGTGCTGCAGGGGTCAGACTTCACATGGAAGATAGGTGGCTGTCAGATGGTGGCAGCAGACTTTGAAAGATCGCGGACTAACTGAAGGCCATCTGATAGAAGAGCCCTGCGGATAGAGATTGTAGATGGAGGTGTAGTGCACAGGAGGTCAAGTTGGACAGATCCTTGGGGAGGAATTTGGCTTTTAGTCTAAAAAACTTGGGAGCGTCAGAGTTTTTGAGCAGAGAAGTGATGTGGTAGGAACTTGAGTTCAACAGACTTGTCCTGGCTGTACTTGTGATGGCTCTAAGCCCTGGCATGATAGTTACAGCATCACTGTGGCACAGCCCATTGGTTATACATAATTTCAGTCTTGACAAGAGCCAGGCCGCTCCCATCCAAATGTAAACAATGCCAGTGTTTACCTCAAGTGTGCAGGAATCTTGTGCTTGTGTGACTTTGATTTGGCATCTTGGTTGGCTCTGGTGTAGGTTTGTTTGGGTCACATGGGTTATGGAGTAAGCATCTGACTCTGGTGCCTCGTGGGGAGGCCGGGATGTGTCTGTTCTGCCACCAGCCTGGAGCTGTCATTTTGTGCTGATATGTAGGAAGTCCTTGGGGAACTGGAGCTATGTTCCTCCTCTGAACCACGTGGGTGTCTGCACTTCATGTCGTGTAGTGGCCTTCCTGGTGAAGAACGTCATTTCGCTCTTGGGTGCAATCAATATGCATTTGTTTCCCCTGCCACAAGTAGGGCTGGCCAGCCTAAGGGATGGTTTGGCATGCAGCACAGGTGGGCCTGCAGCCTCCTACCCAGCCATTTACTATCCTGCTCTCCCTGCAGACAAGCAGATTGACCTGAGCACAGTGGACCTGAAGAAGCTCCGGGTGAAAGAGCTGAAGAAGATCCTGGACGACTGGGGGGAGATGTGCAAAGGCTGTGCAGAAAAGTCTGACTATATCCGGAAGATAAATGAACTGATGCCTAAATATGCCCCCAAGGCAGCCAGCGCACGGACTGATCTGTAGTCGGCCCAATTCCTGCTGCACCTGAGGGGAAAAAAAACAGTTCATCTGTCTCTTCCCCAAACAACCATTTTGTAATTTATTTTTTAAGTGGGCTCCTGACAATGAGATGTGAAGCCTGGAGCTTTCCTAATGATGATATTGGCTCTGCAGTGCCCCCCTCACCCCCATCCCCAAGTGGGGAGGAATTTACTTCCTTTTGCTGGTTTACTCTAGGACTTCAAAGTTTGTCTGGGATTTTTTTTATTAAAGAAAAAAATAATTGTCTTTGGAGAGTTGAGCTGGCACAGTATTCTGTACTATAGATTACTAGTTTATCTTTCCAGTTTGAAAAGATCCCTCAGCCTCTCAATGCAGAGGGCCAGAAACTCCCATAACAGAGCTTGGGCAGCCAATGTCTTGTGGGTTTGGGCTTCTGGTGTTCTCATTCTTGAGCCTGGTGTGATTAGTCTTGAGCCCTGACCCCCGACCCCATCCAGTCCGGTAGCAGGGGCTCTGCGGATCAGCTGTCTGATGGGCTGCCTGGGCTTAGGTTAAGTCTAAAGGACGTTTTACATTTGGCTCAGCATATGCTGAACAAGCAGGATTTCTTCACCGAGTGGAACAGGTGGTCAGAACCAGCATTTCTTTACTCCACCTGGTGCTTAAGTTATTAATTTATTAGAGCTCCAGTCTAGCATCAGAACAAGGCCCCGTTCCTATCTCGGTTTTGGCAAGTCTGGCAGGAATTGGTTTACAAAGAAGCAGTGTGAGCACAGCTGGTTGCATTCGAGGGCCTGACAGTTCTGTGCGGTGTGGTTTTCAGTTGCTCCTTTGCTGGCACTTGTGAACTATGTCTCAGTGGGACACTTTGTTCCTGCTGCCTCCAAAGATCATGAGAAAGGAGCGACTGCTAAGAGCTCATCTTAGCTCCCTTCTTATGTGGTCCCCAAGTTCATTTTGTATCCACCGGGGCCTGCCTTCCTAACATGAAGCCCCTCTGCTGTTTCTTCCAAGTTTCTCCTGCTGATTGCTTTCTGCTTATGGGAGGAGGGAAGAGCTGGGTGCATTCTTCATCATCCTACAGATACATCAATGATCCAGCAACCATCTGTGGAGAACATAGACCCTAGCGGCCTTTGAGTACCCTTGCTGGTACTTAACCTCAGCTCCTGGATGTGGCCAGTCACTGGTCAGCAAGACGTCAACATGGCAAGATGCGATCATTAATGACATTACCTGCTCTTTACCCTTGGCGCTGCAGGCCCACCTTTCCAGCCGCCTGTCCGCCCAGACACCTACAGCAGAAATGTGGACCCAGTGGCATCAAGATGCCCGTCTGTAGGTTGCAAATGCATTCTTTCTGGTTTCTGTACCTGGACCCAGGGAGGTCTCACCTGTGTGTATAGTCTTCGTTTTTAGAGTCTTGTCAGGACAGTGCCTGAAGAATTTGAATGTATAAGATGCCTGGATGTGGGTCCTGGACGGGATGTAGGGATCCTCTGGTCCCAGTCGGAAAACTCCATGGAAGGGAATAGAATGTCTTCAACATAGTGGCAGGTTTGAGTGGAATACAACATTGGCTTTGGGCCAAGCAGCCACACCTGCTCCAGTGGGCGGGGCCCCGAGTCTGCAAAAGGTAGGCAGGCCCGGAGGAGCAGGCCCTAGAACATAAAGCAAAAGTGCAGCTGCGGCCTGCCAGGCTCCTGAGGGAATCCGCACACCACCCTGTAGCCAGGTGCCTAGGCTCCACCGGCCACGCAGCGGCGCCAGAGCTCGCAGTCAGGCCGGTCCTCTGTTCCCCAAGATGTCACGTGGCACAGGGCCGCGGAGCTCCAAGATTGGCCGCCAACGAAACTCTCGTCCCGCCCACCTCGGTCACGTGGTGCGGCCGGCGCAGCTTGATAACGCAGCTCCCAGCCCCTCGGCGCCGCTCCCGCCCCGCCCCGCCGCCGCCGCCGCGCCGAGTCCTTTTGTCCAAGATGGCGGCGCCGGGGGCGCTGCCTCCTGGGCTGCCGCCGCTGTCGCTCTGAGGGACCTGCGGGCCGCCCGCCCGCCAAGCCGGCGCGATGAAGCGGCAGAACGAGCGAGACTCCAGCCCGAGCGGGCGTGGCTCGTCATCGTCCGCCAAGCGGCCGCGGGAGCGCGAACGAGAGGCAGAGGCGGGCGGGCGGCGAGCAGCGCACAAGGCCTCCGGCGGCACCAAGCACCCGGTTCCAGCGCGGGCTCGTGACAAGCCCCGCGGCAGTGGCGGAGGCGGCGGGCATCGCGACGGGCGCGCTGCCGGGGATGCGAATCACCGAGCGAGCAGCGGGCGCTCCTCGGGCGCGCCCGGAGGCGGAGGACGCACCGGCAAGGCCTCCGGGGACCCGGGTGCTGGCGGCGCATCGCCCCGTGCATCTCCACTCCCGCCGCCCCCGCCGCCCTCCGGGGCGGAACCTGCGGGTCCCGGTTCCACGGCGGCTTCGGAGTACAAGACGCTCCTCATCAGCAGCCTGAGCCCCGCGCTGCCGGCCGAGCACTTGGAGGACCGGCTCTTCCACCAGTTCAAGCGGTTCGGTGAGATCAGCCTGCGCCTGTCACACACACCGGAGCTGGGCCGCGTGGCCTATGTGAACTTCCGGCACCCACAGGACGCGCGTGAAGCCCGCCAGCACGCCTTGGCCCGGCAGCTGCTGCTCTACGACCGCCCGCTCAAAGTAGAGCCGGTGTACCTGCGCGGCGGCGGGAGCAGTCGGCGCAGTAGCAGCAGCAGCGCCGCTGCCTCCACGCCGCCCCCGGGGCCTCCCACGGCCGCGGACTCTCTGGGCTATCTGCCCCTGCACAGTAGCTACCAGTACAAGCAGCGCTCGCTGTCTCCGGTAGCCGCCCCGCCCCTGCGGGAGCCGCGTACGCGACACACCGCCGCAGCCTTCGCCCTGGATGCTGCCGCCGCGGCTGCGGTGGGGCTGTCTCGGGAGCGAGCCCTGGACTACTATGGGCTGTACGACGACCGCGGTCGCCCGTACAGCTACCAGACCGTGTGCGAGGAGGACCTGATGCCGGAGGATGATCAGAGAGCCACTCGAAATCTCTTCATCGGGAACCTGGACCACAGTGTATCGGAGGTGGAGCTTCGACGGGCCTTCGAGAAGTACGGCATCATCGAGGAGGTGGTCATCAAGAGGCCTGCCCGCGGCCAGGGTGGTGCCTATGCCTTCCTCAAGTTTCAGAACCTGGACATGGCACACAGGGCCAAGGTGGCAATGTCTGGCCGGGTGATTGGCAGAAACCCCATAAAGATAGGCTACGGCAAGGCTAACCCCACCACCCGCCTCTGGGTGGGTGGTCTTGGACCTAACACCTCGCTGGCGGCCCTGGCCAGAGAATTCGATCGCTTTGGGAGCATTCGGACCATCGATCACGTCAAAGGAGACAGCTTTGCCTACATCCAGTACGAGAGCCTGGACGCAGCCCAAGCCGCCTGTGCTAAAATGAGGGGCTTTCCCTTGGGTGGTCCAGATCGCAGACTCCGGGTGGATTTTGCCAAAGCAGAGGAGACTCGCTATCCCCAGCAGTACCAGCCCTCACCTCTCCCTGTGCATTATGAGCTGCTTACTGACGGATATACCCGGCATCGAAACTTGGATGCTGACCTTAGGGTGCGGGATAGGACCCCTCCACACCTTCTGTATTCAGACCGAGACCGGACCTTTTTGGAAGGGGACTGGACCAGCCTCAGTAAAAGTTCAGACCGCAGAAACAGCCTGGAGGGCTATAGCCGCTCAGTGCGCAGCCGGAGTGGTGAGCGCTGGGGGGGAGATGGGGACCGGAGCATAGCCAAGCCCTGGGAAGAGAGACGCAAGCGGAGGAGCCTTTCCAGTGACCGTGGGAGGACAGCTCACTCCCCCTATGAGGAACGGAGCAGGACCAAGGGTGGGGGACAGCAGTCTGAGCGAGGCTCGGACCGCACCCCTGAGCGTAGCCGAAAGGAGAACCACTCCAGTGAAGGGACTAAGGAGTCAGGCAGCAACTCCCTCAGCAACAGCAGACATGGTGCTGAGGAGAGGAGCCACCATCACCACCACCACGAGGCTCCAGACTCTTCCCATGGGAAAAAGACTAGAGAGAGTGAACGCAATCATCGGACCACTGAGGCAGAGCCCAAGACTCTTGAAGAGCCAAAACATGAGACCAAAAAGCTAAAGACTCTGTCAGAATATGCACAGACACTGCAGCTGGGTTGGAATGGGCTTCTCGTGTTGAAAAACAGCTGCTTTCCGACATCTATGCACATCCTTGAGGGGGACCAGGGGGTCATCAGTGGTCTCCTCAAAGACCACACTTCCGGCAGCAAGCTGACCCAGCTCAAGATTGCCCAGCGTCTTCGACTGGATCAGCCTAAGCTGGATGAGGTCACCCGTCGCATCAAGCAGGGAAGCCCTAACGGCTATGCTGTGCTCCTGGCCATCCAGTCAACCCCCAGCGGGCCTGGCGCCGAGGGGATGCCTGTGGTGGAGCCAGGCCTACAGAGGCGGCTTCTCAGGAACCTGGTTTCCTACTTGAAACAGAAGCAGGCTGCAGGGGTGATCAGCTTGCCTGTGGGTGGGTCTAAGGGCAGAGACAGCACTGGCATGCTCTATGCCTTCCCGCCTTGCGACTTCTCCCAGCAGTACCTCCAGTCAGCACTGCGGACATTGGGCAAGTTAGAGGAAGAACACATGGTGATCGTTATAGTGAGAGACACCGCCTAGCCCACACCTGTGTCTTCCAGCTGTGTTTGTGTCACAGAAGCAGTTACTTTAAAAATCTGCTCCTTCTCCACCTACCTTATCCCTTGGTTTGAATTCTCTGCTGGGTTTTTGTGGTTCATTTGGTGGCATCCTGTCTACTGCTAAAACTATGTTCTTAGATTTGGGGGGAAATTCTGTTTTTTATAAGAAGAAACTGTTATGTTTCCCGTGTATGAGATTGTCTGCTGTATTCTGTATTTTTTATATTTTATTTTATTTTTTTGACTAACTGTATGGAAAATTGTCAGTAAAGCCTTTGTCAGATGATGAATTTTTAATCCCACCAGAGTCCTAGTTTAATCAGGTTTTCTCATAAAGAATGGAAGGCTTCACTCGGTGCATGCCGTAGGTCATGTTTTTGGCATCACTGCTTCGAAAAGTTGTGCTGTGCTGATCGTGCACAGCTTTGTGCTGTCAGGGCCCTGCTTACACTTGTCACTCTGAGCTGCTGGCCAGCAGGCTTACAAGGCATGGGCCGTTATACTACCCTGAGCTGAGCCCATTCAGAGGAAAAGCTGGGCCTAAGATCTGTGCCAACAGGTAGTTGTGTTGTTCCACACCTCAACCCCCCCTCCCAAGTGTGTGCTTCAGTTTGGGCTATGGCTGTTGCACAAAGCACCCAATTATAAAAGCCTGTTTGACAGGGTAGTTCTCGGTCGTGTAGTCTTGCATTTGGGGGGAAGAACAGTGCAATAGGCTGTGGGCATGGCCTGCCCAGGTTCCCTCTGGTCCCGTCTTTTAGTTTACTGTGTAGCTTAGGGTCTCCCCTATCAGTCATCTGCCTGATTCCCAGGTTTCGTGGAGGTTAAATGCTGGCATGCAGAGTAAGAGGCAGCCGGACTTTGTTAATTCTTGAATGTGCTTCCTTTGCTCTCAGGGCTGTGTCAGAGCGGCCTGTGCTGCAGTCAGACCCCCCAACTACAGTGCTCAGTCCACAAGGGAGTCAGTGCCAGGAAGATGCCCTTGATGAGTGAAATAGTGTTCCGTGTTCTGACCCAGACATGAGGTAAGGAAATAGTACCCCTTTGTGAGAAAGAAGTCACAGTTGTGATGGGGTAAAGCCCAAATCCACATCAACTTTGGTATGAAGGAAACATCCTGTCTGGATGGGAAAGTGGCAACAGATCAGGCAACAGTTGTCACCACCAATCACAGTCAGGCTCACAAAATGGAAGCTTGGTAGTCCAAGCCAGTAAGGCTGAGAATGGAATCCTGGTTAGAGGCTCTAGCTAGGTAGTGCTTAGGATCTAGCCTACTCCCTGAGCCAACACCTGGGGCCCCTGGGCTCTGAAATGGACCTTGAAGGTTGTATGGAGTTCATGCTTGTCTACAAGGACAGAAACTTAGACTGGACAAGAACAGGGACTTTCCATTCACTGGGCTTTGGTTGGTATTCATGAGAAACTGAAGGTGGCTCTAAAGCAGTGGTTCTCAAGCTGTGGGTCACAACCCATTTGGCAAGCCTCTATCCCCCAAAATGTTTGCATTACAATTCATAATACAAAATTACAGTTATGAAGTATCAACAAAATAACATTATGGTTGGAGTCACCAGAATATGAGGAAGTGTATTAAAGTGTTGCAGCATTTGGAAGGCTGAGAACTACTACTCTAAAGCATGTGTACTTGAGCTGGGGCCACTTTCTCCAGGTCTTGGAGCAAGTCAGTCCACCTGCTATACTGGACTACTTCAGCTGTCATACCAGCAGAAACCAGAGCTCATCTTGACAGACTGCCACAGTTTGTCTTATAGACACAGAACAGTTGTAGCACAGCTGGGCCCCTGTAACAAAGCAGGTTTCACCCAGGTACCCTTCCCGGACAGAACCAGGGTACTTTATTAACCCCTCTTTGGAAAAGGGCACCCTTTGGCTCTGGGGATAATATGGTTCTTAGTGAAGAACCACACCCCACTGTAACCTTCCGCCTTGGACAGTCTTACCCACTGCCCTTTAGTCCTTTTAAGATGTTAATATAAGATGTTAACAGGTTCTACATGCCAGCCCTGCTAGCACTAGAGAAGGTGGGTCAGGTGGCCAAGGCCTTGTTTGATCATGATATTGTCTCCAGTGAGAAAGCTGACAGCAGGTACTCAGTGCCTGAGATGTTGCATCAAGGAAAAAAAAAAAAAAAAAAAAAAAAAACGCGAACAGACAAAAACCCCTAATTGGTAGGTTTCATAGCCTGAGTCTTAGAGTCTTCTTAAGGTTTGAACCGTAAATTAGTAAGGACATGGAAGATGGATGTTTTCTTCTAGTCTCATGAGGCACATTCCTAAGGGAGTGTTGTCAAGTCAACCAAACTTGTGCTTTCCTATTAAATGTGCTCATCTCTACCTCTGGAGGCCTGTGGTGTTCCCAGGAGCTCCTGGCAAAGCTGCACTAGTGACAGCGCAGAGTTTTGACTGTTTTCTCTTCAGCTGCATTTAGGACCAGCCATCAGGCTTCTACTGCCTGGTGTCAGCTAACCACTTAATGAGGAGCTGAGCCTTGGCTTTCTTAAAGGACCAGGATATACTTCTGTGGTACAGGGTCACTTCAGTGTGACAGGTTTTGTTCTTGGGGTAGCAGGCTCTACCTACCCCTGAAGAGTTTTCACTGCCCTGTGTTACTTGTTTACTTGATAACCAGTGCATCCTCTCAAAGGGAGAAGTGTTTCTGTGGCTGTGAAATGCCTATGTAACAGAAACAGAAGCTACAATTTGGGCAAAATCAGAGAGAAAATTAACACTTTGTATTTATTTTGAGGAGAGAGGCAGGAAGAGCAAAGCCTGAGCCCCTGATGCTTTGTCAGTTTTAGACCTTGCAAGTTTTTCTCTAAATCCAGTCTGGCCAAGCCTCAAGTACCCCTCAACTTTTAGGTCTGAAAACCTGTTCCAGTTCCCCCCAAATTTCAATCTCAGACAAAGGGTGGCCAGAATGCTCCTTAAAAGTCCCATCATGGGGACAGAGATGTACTCCCGTATCCCCGCCCTCATTATCCTCACAAAGCCTTCAACTTCAGGCCAGGGCCAGGCTCAAGCTCCTGGGGGTTTACTGTGGGAAAGCTGTGCTCTCTCACTGTGGAGGACTCTGCTTTCCTTACAAGTCCTCTGCAGTCTGGCCAGTACTGAGCGGAGGAAAGGGAAACCCCACTTTGGTAAAAGAAAAAAGAAGGAAAGGCCATAAACAAAGACAGACTTGTAGTTTATTTTGTAATTTTTTTTTAAATAAATACACTTTACATTAAAGAAAAAGACCTTTGATTTGTAATTTCCACATTGGGGAGAAAGGGAAGGAAAAAAAAGACCTGAAAAACTGAATCACAAAGAGAAAAGAGAGGGAGTGAATTTATACCCCTAAAGTTCTCTCAACTCCACACGACCGACCGCTGCCGGGCCACCGAGGCAGGGAGATAGGCAGCTCCCAGCGCTCAGGCGTGCCGTCCATTCCCGCTCTGGCACAGAGGAAAACAAATCAACTTGACAGCATATGAGGCAACAAAACAGGTTAAAAAATCATATATTATATTTATAATAAAATATTCTTAATCCTTATCAATTTACGAAACCACGATTTTCCTCTTCATTTAAATACGTATGTAAAAATGCCTCTATATGTTCTTAGACGTCATTTTCTTCCAAAGAAAATGAAGTGCAGGGGTAGGAGACTGGTGGATAAGTTCAGACCCTCATTAGAAACGCCTGGTGCTTTTTTTTTTTCTTTTTAAGTTTTATAAAAAACTATTTCTTGTTCTTTAAGTAAAGAACATTATACAAAGAAAATATATTGTGAAATACCCAGAGACAGGTTTGGTTTTTCCCTTGAGGAAAGCTATGTCCTTCCTAGGAGGAGAGCACACAAACTACGGCCTAGTCCCTGTAGCTGTGTGTTGTCTGTGTATGTGTCTGTGTGTGTGTTTGTATGTGTGTGTGACACAAACTAGGGCCTAGTCCCTGTAGCTGTGTGTGTTATTGTTCTTAGAAGGACCCTCAGATTCCAGGGAGACTTTAAATCATAGTCCTCTGAATGCAGGGCATGCAGTTCCTTAACTGACAGCCCTGGGAGGCAGCAAAGGGCAGGTGTTCTGAATTCACTCAGTTTCTCTCGCCTGCCAAGATTCTCTTCCAAGTAGGAATGGCACATCACTCATTCAGAGATAAGATGATGTCATCTTCCAAATCAGAGTTGTCCGAGCTGTCTGCTGAAAGGTAAGAGAAGGGAGAGACGATTATGTGCTAGGATTGTAGGAAACTCCTACATTCAACACACTTAATGTCTGAGCAGGGTTAATTACCACTTTCCAGAAAGTAGAAAACACATCAATTAACTCCTTGGAGCTTGACTCCAGAGAATACGCCTGTTGCTGGCAACAGTGGCCACCCCTGGGATCTCTGGCTCTCTTGCCTTTCAAAAGACCTGAACTTAGAAGCCCTGCTTCCTGCCTGGGATGCCCCAGAGGGATCAAGTAAGTGTCCTCAAGCCTCCTCCTGGAACACTGGGCTGCAAAGGGACAGAGCGAGGGGAGCAGGGAGGTCCCAGCCCCAAGCCTGTTGTGTCCTTAAGGTAGGACCATAAGCCTGGCCCGAGGAGCAGAGAGAGGATGCTGAGTTAGGAGTTCCCGGCCAGCATGGGCTCCAGAGTAAAACCCTGTCTTTAAAACAGAATGTTACTAGGGACCTGGAGAAGGTATCAAGAGTAACAAAGTCAACCATTCAAAGTAGCAGATAGGAAAGATAAACAATTCTTAAGAGTTCTAACATTCAACACAAAGATAAATTATATTCTGGATCAGACCAAATGAGATGTGATGGGCAGCAGCTCCTGTACACGGATCCCATATTCACGATGGACATATTTTTAAAAGTAAGCGGCAGGCTGAACCCTTCCGCCAGTCCTCAGAAGCCTACAAAGGCAGACAGATGATCCTAGGACGTATCCCTTGTCCTGTAGCTACAGAAAAAGCCATCTATGGCAAACAATTAGGAAGCTAGAAGGAGCAGAGACGGAGGCCTTGACTCACTCTGCAGGTAAGGAATGAACTCCTTAACAATACTTCTGGAAGGATCCACTGAGTAATGAACCTAAGTGGTTACAAAGGAGCCTCTCAAAGCCAGGTGTGAGGGACACATCTACAGTTCAGAAGACTAAAGTTCGGGCTCAAGGCCAGCCCAGATACAGTGAAACCCTGTCCTAACTATTCTCTCAACTAAAGGACCCTGAAGACAAAATACACCATGCCCGTCTGGTCAAAGTCAAAGAGAACTGGTAACACTAAAGGCCTAGTGTTTGTTCAAGAAACCATGAAAGGGGGCCAGGAGTGTATCAGTAGGCAAAGGTCCCTGATAGCAGCTCTCCAGGGAGTTCTATTCTGTAGAGAACCAACTCCTACAAACTGCCCTCCTCTAACTTCCACATGCTGGAAAGCATTCTCTCTCCCTCCCTCCCTCCCTCCCTCCCTCCCTCCCTCCCTCCCTCCCTCCCTCTCTCTCTCTCTCTCTCTCTCTCAATATAATTTAAAACGTTTTTTAAAAATGCATATGGATGTTTTCCCTGCATGTACAACACGTGTTTCTGGTGCCCACCCAAGGAGTCAGAAGAGGACAGCAGATCCCAGCATTACAGATGGTTAGGAGCCATTATTGTGGGTGCTAGGAATCAAACCCAGGCTCTGTAAGAACAAGTGCTCTTAACCACTGAACCATCTCTTCCATCCCTTAAAAATTTCTGTGGAAATATTTTCATAAGGTTCCCAGGTCCCATAGCCTGGATCCCAAAGCCCCTGGGCTCTGGTATGTCTAATAGAAATGGGTACTAACCAGTGAAAAGCCTTGCCAGCCTCTCCAAGATATCAAAGAATTCTAGGGCAAGGTGAGGAAAGGAAAACAAACATGGCCCAGCATGGCAAGGAGTGGGAAACACAATGTAACAGTCACAGTGAAAACCTGACGCTGGAACCTAAACAGACCATGACCGAGCAGTTCCTCTGAGACAAAAACTCAAGGAAGATTACATTATAGGCAAGCCAACAATGCCAGGCCCACTTGCCTTAGATACACATACCCCAGAAAGACACCGGGTTCAACCCTTTGCCCCACAACAAATAAAGGAGCCAAGACTTGACCCACATAGAAGGGTGGAACACTGCTTGTCGACCACCACAGCCACCTTCCCCACACAGCAGCCAGAGTCAGATGACAGGGCTCCTTTCATCTACCTGCCCTAGCCTTTTCTTAGCTCCAAATGTTGCAGTGACCCAAACCCCAACTTCTGGTCAGAACTTCCCATTCTGAAAAGTCTGCAGTAAAGGCAAATGAACTATAATAATGCCTCCAGTGTTTTGAGCTGCTGTTGCCTTACAATATCCAGGCTTAAGAGCAAAGGGTCTCCAGAAGCAGAGACAAAAAGACCCCCGAAGACAACATGCTTCTCTTTCAAGGACAGGTTTGAATCTCAAGCTATGCCCCTGCAGGGCCTAGGACCAGTGCAAAGTCACATGGTGATCCTGTGGTTTCTAGACTTTCCCCTAAGAAGGCTTTTAAGTCCAGGAAAGCTGAGTCCCTCCAGACGAGCAGAAAGACGATTGTAACGATAATACTTGTAAATGAGGGGTATAGTACAATCAGTCTGCTCCACAGGAAGCCATGAGGGACAGCAACAAAGGACAGCCCATAAAACACGGAGAAGAGCAATAAAAGACAGCCAGCAGGTGACAGTTCTGTCTCCACCTCAGAGTCCAAGCAGAAATGTCCAAATGTCATGTATTTTATGTCAGGTTATAGTAAATATTCTCATAACTTAAGTTTTCCAGATTACTTTTTAGTATATGTGCTGCTGAAGTGAGCACGCTGCCGAAGCGAGCACCAGATTACTTTTAAGAGTTAATTTTCAGAATGTCAAAAAGGAGGGTGTACTGTTACCAAATATAGAGAGAGTTTATATTCAAATTAGGAATGGAAAACCTGAAGTTGGGTGTGGTGGCACATGCCTGTAATCCTAGCATTCAGAAAGTGAGAACAGAAGGGCTGGGGGACTTGAGGCCAACCTGGGCCACGAAGCAGTCCATGTTAGGCGGCCAGGGCAAACTCGGGGTCTGGGATGACGTGCATAATGGAGTAAAGTCAAGCACTGTTGCCCGAGCCTGTGTCGGTCATCATGGTGTCATAAGCAGCTGAGGGCAATGCACATTAACCAGGTGGTTGCTGCGGCCCAGGATTAAATGTCTGTCTGCCACAGTAAGACCCAAAGTAGAACTTAGAAGTCTGTTTCATGACCAAAATATATCATCCCAATGCAAGCAAGCTAGGATTAGCTAAAGTATCTGGAAGGCAAGTGGTCCCCACTGGGGATGTGACATTCCACTATGAAAACAGCCCAAGTCCAAGCCTAGAAAACGTTGGAGCACAGATCTGGCTCCTTGCGGTGACTGCCAACCCGCCTCAAGACCACGGGAGTGTCCCTGCTGCTCTGCCAAGACTCCTTCCATTTTTCTTTGATTTAATGGGTACAGGCTTAGAAACATTACAGAATAAAAAAGCCCAGATATCTTCGCTCCTCTGGTGATTAAATGCACATTAGCACATCTATGTCTCATTTACTGTTGTAAAGCATGAGCAGAAGCTGGAAGTGCCATCTGGATTGTTGGGACCCCGTCACTGGAGCGGCTCTCTGCTCTCATTCACTGCCCCATCATGGAATAAGTACACAGCCCTGTGAATGAAGGCAGTTGTCAGGGTTAGAGTAAGGGGAAGGAAGGGTTCTCTCTTTTATCTCTGATGGGGAAGTAGTTTTATTTTCATTGTCTAGATTACCCCTCCCCTTTTTATGGAGACCTCCTTGTACTGATTAAAAGCATGAACTCAGTTCTTCAGAATATTCTGTAGACACTTCTCACTCTACATAGGCTTGAGGAGAAAAGGCCCAAAAACGGAACACCCAGTAACAGTACCACCACCCTGTAATACTCTTAACTTTGTTGAGTCTCTCCTCCAAAAGCAGCTTTTTGACTAGTCTGTCTTGTGTATTTGGAAATGTCTTTAAATCTTTGGTTTTGGTAAAGTATTTTTAATTTAAAAAAACAAACAAACAAACAAACAAACAAATCAAATGAGACTCCTACAAGTGTGGGCAGCACCAGCCGCCTCCTGTGGACTGAGCACACCTAACCTGCATTACTAACCCACCACGCCGGGCGTGGTGGCGCACGCCTGTAATCCCAGCACCTGGGAGGCAGAGGCAGGGGGATTTCTGAGTTCGAGGCCAGCCTGGTCTACAGAGTGAGTTCCAGGACAGCCAGGACCACACAGAGAAACCCTGTCTCGGGGGGGAAAAAAAAAAAGACATAAAGTATGTGTTCTTACTGCTCAGCACAGTAGCAACATATGCTACAGAGCATTTGGAAATGAGAAGCTAATTTTTAATTTAATTATATGTGAAGAGCCTTCTGTGATACGTGGCTGTTATTATCAGACACAGTACCTGCCATGCATACAAGAATGCAGCCAAGTGAGACAGGACTCACTCTTCACTCAGGCAGGGCAGCAATAAAGACCCAGGGCCATAGCCAGCAGAACTGCCAACAGTGGCACTCTTGTGGCGACAGAGACATGTCAGAGTGCAAGGCTGGTGTCTGCCCGGTCTTAAGCTGATTATTCAGGAATTCGTTAGCAGTGGTAGGAATGGCTTTGCAAATCCACCAGTGGGAAATACTGTCCAAACTGGAGTTTGTTCTTTAGAGTTTAGAACAAGAAGTGAGGTAGGGTGAAATGAACAAGGCAGATGGATTTGTCCCTCAGCCTTCAGGAGAGACTGGCCAAAAACAGAGGGAAGGGCTCTCCCACACAAGGCCCTTAACCTGTACACACCGGCCAGAGGCAGAGCCGCCTCTAAAGCGCTGCTTCCAGCGGACTTCAGCCCGCCCTCGGGTGACAGGCACGCTGCCGCCTTCCTAAGCCCAATCCTTTAAAGCTGGAATTCAAACACTGTAAGCTCACTGCCTATTTTGTAAATAAGTTTTATTATAACACAGCTATAGACATCAGTTTATGCTTGGCTGCCTTCTCGGCACCACAGCTGATCTGAGGCTGTGACGGGCCACAAGACCCAGAAAGCAAAAAAGCACTGCCTTGGCTCCGACGGGAAGGTGCACGAACCTTTGCTTAAAAGTTAAGAGGAGGAGCAGCCCGAGGGCTACAGTCTGGCAGGAGGAGAGGGCGGCTGACGCCTCAGGGCTTTCCTCAGGGGTCAGAGTGGGGAGTCAGCAGAACCCAAGCACAGCTGTCTTCTGGAGTGGGTTGGCACAAGAGGGGACCAGGCCCTGGGCGCCACGGCTCATCCCAAACTCTGCCCTATACTTACTGTCCCCCAGGATCAGTTCCACTTCCTCATCTGCATCAGAATCTTCATCTTCCCCCTCCTCTCCCTCCTCTAGAAGGTTTGCTAACTCCTCATCAGAGGGAGAGAAGTCATTGTCTCCATCCTCTCCTGCATTCTCATTGTTGTCATCCTCCTCCAGTTCTGCTTCCAGCAACTGGTCAGTGTCTAGTTCATCTAAATCATCAGTATCATCATCATCTTCATCATCATCCTCTTCCTCCTGTTCTTCCTCTTCCTGGTGAGAGAGCATGAAGTCCATTAGGAGAAACACAAAGCCTTAATCCGTATGGGCCATGTGGTGATTCCTATCCAAGGGGACAGAGGAATAAACCGTTAGGAGAACAGACTTGTCAGTGGGGACTGGGACAGGCACACAAGTTCAAGACATTTGAAAACCTTCTCAGGAAGGATTGCTGGCCCCACAAGGGCATACTGATTATATAGCCCTTATGCAAAGAAAGAGAAAACCTGCCTCGCAGATGTCTCAAGCCATTGATAACCTTAAAGGACCAGAGGGACTCTTCTTCCTGCATCAGCCAAAGTGAGTGAACTGAGTCCAGACACTGGACAAAAGGTCCTGAAACCTAAAGTCCTACTTTAGCAAAACAAAGAACACAGCAGATGAGCTGTCAGCTCCTAACCCACCCACAGAATAGGCAGATACCTACCAGAGCTGCTGAGCACTCTATAGGAGCACTCACTTCAACAAACCAGGCACACAAGACAGAGTAAATAGACCTACCTTCCTGTTACAAAGTGATAGATTAGACAGATGATAGATAGATAGATAGATAGATAGATAGATAGATAGATAGGCAGCCTGCCAACACACCCATCCATTATTCTATTCTACAGTAATTTACCAAAGCTATGAAACCTACCAGGAAAACAGTAAAGCATTTTCTCTAGATTCTAAATCTCCTGCTGCTCACTTAAAAAACAGCTGTTTATTGCTGAGTCCCTAGGTTCAAACCCCAGTGCCGCAATGAAGAAAACTATCAGAGCTACAGTATAACCCAGACCCATTAACAAGCAGCTATGCCTTGCAGACTCTATGTGTGCTTGCTGGTGTTAGTGCAGATGAAAACACATGTGCCCATGCACAGGTGGATGTCAGAGGATAACCACAAGTGTTGATCATCTTCCATCTTCTTTAAGACTGGATCTCTTGTTCTTCTGCCACCCTATCTAGGTCTGGTCTGCAAGCTTGTGGGGATTCTCCTGATTCCTCCTCCTCTCCCCTGACCTCTCATTATAGGAATTATGGGATTACAGCTGCTAGCCACCTCACCCAGCTTTATGTGGTTCTAGGGACGGAGCTCAGGTTCATGCTTGTCTGGCAGCACTTCACTCACTCGGCCATCCCCCACCCATAGAAACTTCTGGATGAGCTGTTTGATAACGGTGATTTCGACTTTTCAACCATTTATGGCGGCTACATGGGAAAACTAATGATATCCAGTAATCCTAATGTATGCGTGTGCGTGTGATCACTTGCATCACAATTCTATAGCTGTAGCTACATATCAATGGCTAAGCACTGACCCATCTGAAATGAGCCAAAAATTTCTGGAGGAAGCAGGGAGTGAATAACAGGTCAAGCTCACATAAAAGATAAACAAGAGGAGCCCAAAGTCAGGAAAAACCCAAAGTGCTTATCGAATCATAACTTCAGCTCCTCGGCAAGCTCATTTCCATGGCCTTGACCAAAATTAGCTCTCATCTATTAACAAAGAACCAATTTAAAAATAGACAAAGAGGAAATAATGTAGGATCATATTTCTCTCTAGAACAAAACAATTATGTTTAAATTTTATGACAATTGAGACCTGTCAGAAACAAATAAATTACAACAGCATAACTCAAGCTTTTTTTTGGGGGGGGGTTAGGAGGGGGATGGAGTAGAAAATATTAGACTGGGATACACACTAGGCTGTCATTTGTGCCAGGCAAAGCACTCTACCTACCACTAGACACCCCCAGCCAAAGATGATAACTTTTAAAGCTCCACAGCTGAGATGCTATGTTAACTGCTCAACTAAGCATTAGTCAACAAATTCAAGCTTGACTGACCAAGAAGAACTAAGAAGTTTTCAAATCAAGAGCAATGCTAGAGAACAGATAAAGTAGAGGTTAAACTCCAGGATCTATAAAGCAAGCTTTTAAGCTTAG
Organism: Apodemus agrarius; assembly: GCA_964023405.1. NCBI lineage: Eukaryota > Metazoa > Chordata > Mammalia > Rodentia > Muridae > Apodemus > Apodemus agrarius. Next base: position 109,723,281 of record OZ030012.1, on the reverse strand, counting down.
GATATTGACTCCGTAATTCTGGAAGGCCAGTTGGAAGGGAAAAGCAGACTGAGGAGGAAGTTTGTGTCTGCTCTGAATGACCAATGTTGGTGTGTGTATGTGTGCTGTGTCAGAGGTAAATATGTCCACCTAACCTGCTTAAATTCAAACCTGAAACCTGGGTCATAGATCAAAGGCTCCCAGACCTACCCAAATGTTGCAGCAGAATCTAAGCCTATATTGAACCTAAAAAGATATTCTAAAGAAGCAACCTTTTTAGAACAATCTGTGAGTCAAAGCCTGAGACATCATGAACCTCTCCTTCTCTGTCTAAAAGGTGTTTCAGAAGTGAATTCTTGGCTTTTGTTCTTCTATTCTCTTGTCTTCACTGAGGACCAGGCCATTTTTAAAGCTAATAATAAGTCAATTTTATGATTATCCAAAGCCTCAAAGCCTATAGGAAACAACCTCCTCCTGCCAGATCAAAACCAAACACTCCCTCATCTGGACATAAATCCACCACCCTGGGAGCATGTGTGTCTTCACACCATAGGTGTGTCTTTCATATCCCTGCCTCAGACACGTTCATAACTTCCTCCACTGCTGCTGACTTCTTATGCAGAGATTCAGCTCCTCAAACCTAACAATCTCTCATTAGTATCTGGTATCTGGGTGTCAGGAGCCTTTTACCTATCTACTGTTGAAAAGGGATCAAGACCATGACTGGGTCCCAAGGATTCAGCCACCACTACTCTACTAGTCACTTGGTCATCGTCTTCTTACACAGGGACAACTGGCTTCTGCCTATACCACTCCACTGTGTGCAATGTGCTCTGGAATCAGGCTGCCTCCATTGAGTCCAAACTATATTAGCATGAAGACCAACTGTGGGGTAATTTTAAGCAGTTATTATTGTTTTGGCTTGTTTGAGACAGGGTATGTATGTTTTAGTTATTTGAGACAGGGTATGTATGTATGTAGCTTTGGCTATCCCAACTTGCTATGTTGACCAGGCTGCCTTAAACTCACAAAGATCTATCTGTTCTGCCTCCCCGGTGCCGGGGTTACAGTTATTCACTGCCACACGTGGTTACATGTTTTATGTGGCTTTGTTTGTTTCCCTTGTTTAACTGATGTGCATCTAAGCTTTGCAAAGTGCTTGATGTACATGAAATGTATTTTTATAGGCACAGAACCCTTCTTGGAGACTATCAAAACCTGAACCATAACATAAGCCTCTGTAGTAAACCGCCACCAGCTGACCTGCTTCTTAACTTTACTGCTAGCCTGCCCTGTTTTTTCCAGATCTTCTTCACCTAAACACATTTTTATTATTTCTGCCCGTATATATCATCTCAAAGAAATTTAAAACTCATATAGCTTTACAACTGACCTCTGGCTTCTTCTAAGAGCAGCTGAACTTTGCCTCTCAGTTACCAAGTCAAACTGAAACTTACTTTCAATTATCCCACTTCCTTGGCTCCATCTCCAGTTAACTTGCTTCTCAAAACTGGGGTCTCCAACACCTCCTTCTTTGCATATACTGCCCTCAACTGGCACACTAGCCTCAGACCCACCAGTCAGCTAGTGCCTCAGCTCTGTAGTATCTATTCCCTTTCATGAGCTAAACATCCCAAGGGCCCTATGACACATCCTACAATATAGAACTATTTTTAAAAAATGGCCAATTACTGCAAATCTATCATATGCCAATTTCTCTGATTCTCATTAAATGAAGTGCTCTGATTAAATCAGGTCTGCCTCTCAGGCGTGACCATCGGAATCAACTGAGAAATGCTTTCCAAAGCATATACTGCATTAGTCCCTTATTCAGACTGTTCTTAATAAATTTAAGGTTAACAGTAATTAACTGACAAGCTATTGAACTTTCAACATTCAGACACAATCCTGTCAGACACTGAACACAGCATACTTGCCAAGTTCACACGCCTAACTTCCTTAGCACCTGTCATCCAGGACTGACTGCCTACAGCTGTTTTCAGAGACACAGGCACGTGTGCTTTTCTCTCCTTACTAGCAGAATTCAACTCAAGTATATTTTGGTTTTATTTTTTTAAGGAAGGGGAACCTTCAAGAGTCAGCACCCAAACCATGAGAGCAGCTGTCTCAGGACCACCTGTCAAGGCTAAGCTGCCTGTGCATGTTATTCACCAACATGTTCATCGCTTTCTGTTAAATAGCCAAACCCAGTCAAGCCTAGGGGTAAAAGGTAACTTTTTCATTTGCGTGCGTGCGTGCGCGCGCAGATGTACATAGAGATCAGAGGACATCTTATGGGAGTTTGTTCTCTTGTTCCACCACATGGTTTTGAATTCATGTCATCAGACTAGGCAACAAATAACTTTAAATGCTGAGCCGTCTCAATGATTCAAATGGAAACTACTTTTGGGGTATATTTAAAACGTATCTTAATAACACTCCCTCGCCGGGCGGTGGTGGTGCACGCCTTTAATCCCAGCACTTGGGAGGCAGAGGCAGGCGGATTTCTGAGTTCGAGGCCAGCCTGGTCTACAGAGTGAGTTCCAGGACAGCCAGGGCTACATAGAGAAACCCTGTCTCGAAAAACCAAAAAAAAAAAAAAAAAAAAAAAAAAAAAAAAAACACTCCCTCAATAACTACCATTTTATACAGGCACTTTAAGGTGGACCATTTTAGCAAATGGCAACTGACCACTCAATTATACTGAACTTGTTTTGCTAAGGTGAAAGGCAAATTCAAAGGTGTTGGTCACAGGTGCTTGCATCCCTAAGCCACACATGACACACCTGAACCATCTGAGAAGACCAAAGAGCAGGTAACAAGACCAGGACAAATTTTTGAATAGCAAATAACTCATATGAAAATGAAAAGTCTAGTTTTAAAAATCAAGTGAAGCATACAAACCAAAGTGTGCATTTAAAATATTCAGAAAGGTAGTGGGGAGGGATTTAATGGGAACAGTAAATGTATCACACAATCACAAGAGTCTGGAAACAATCTGGACCAACACAACAATGGTACAGACAAGAGTAATAATAATATTATCCCATCCCAAACATCTCTAAATCAAAAGCACTCAAAAATGGATCTTTCAGATTTGAAATGTAGCAGATGGTGGCCCAGCTCAGCTTCCCAGAGAAATCTGGAAGCAGTACCAACCAACCCACGCCACACACAAAGCTGTCATGCTCTTCTACACATGGGACACCAGAGCTCCTGCCCAAGGCCCACCTGAAGGTGCCCATTTGGACACTGGCATGCTGAGATAACCTATTTTTCCTTCAGAACCAAAAAGTCAGAAACCCTTACCAACGACCTGTTCTCATGCCAGCCATCTTTCTCATGTAATTATTAAACAGTAAAGTTAAGCAGAATCACAAAAGAAAGTGGTCTTTTTCCTAACGCGAGCTCCCTGAAGACAGTGGGGCAAGAAATGCTTAGATTAAGCACTTAGGTTAGGCTGCTACTTCATGATCGTCTGATTCCAAAGTCAGCAAGCTACCCTGGAGAAGTGCCTCTGCTTCTGTCACTACCCCATGTACTCAAGAAGGAAGCCAACACAATGAATAACCCCTTACATCCCAGCATCTTAGATAATCCTAATTTCCTTTCAAGCTCCACCTTGAAGAACAGACACCTGACTACACTGGCACAGGTAATGATGCCCAAAGAAAACTGCTACCCAGACCCTTATAAACTTCAAAAATATGGAGGGCGGGGAGAACGAGGTTAGATGAATAACTCAAAATATACCTGAGTTTGCTTCAGATTTAGTTACATATATCTCAGCCAGCTCAGCGGTAAAGTACTTGCCGAGCATTCAGAGAGCAGACAGTACAGTTCTAATGAAAAGCCTAACGGAAACACCGAGTAGCACGAGAAAAAGTCTTTGTTCAGTCAGAACTAAGGTCTGTTAGAGAAAAATGAGTCTTTAAGGCCACTGCACTCAAGAAACTACTGGCTTTTGGATCCTTTTGCTTGTTTGTGTTGTGAATCTGCTGTGGGATTTGGTTTTATTGTTTGGGGACGGGGGTTGTTGTTTGAACAAACCAAGGGCAATGTGATTAGACCCTATATCAAAGTTTAAAAAAGGACGAGGGACTGGGATGTTTTTAGCATATGTCCATCAATCTCGAGTTCCACAAAAGAAAGAAAGAACATGCATAAGAGGGAGAGAAAAAAGAAAGATTATACATAAAATTATTCGTGTATATGTAAAGCATATGCTATTTGGGATGGGCAGTAAAGAAGGTACTTCATCAGCCCTGAGCACAGAACCTGATTATCAAAACAGGAGGGCAGGAGCCATAGTAACATAGCTAGAAAGGGCACTGCTCTGCTCATCCTAAGGTCCTAAGGACCCTTCATGTCCCTTACAAACAACCACAACTCCAGGTAAAGGAATTAAGATCTGCAAAAGGTTATTTTACTGCCCTCATTATCTGTAGTGAGAGGAAGTCTAACACTCATCCTTGTGAAAGCTAGGACAGAGGTGGACTAGAGAGTATTGTTCTAAGAACGCAGTGAGCTAGCATCAGGAAGAGCTGCTGATGCTCTCAAGTCGGAGATGTTCTTCAGAACTGATGCCAATACAACAAGCATCCACAGTATAAACCTGCCTTGTGAGAAGGGCAAAGCTAACACTATGGGACATAAGTATAACACAAATAGGTCATATTATGTTTAAATTTCTCAAAACCATTAAAATGACCTTTACCTGTTCACTCCCTCTCCAGCAGGAATGACTGTCTCGATGACAATGACACTGGAATATGAGAGCTGCGCATCTTTTCTGTTACCATTGTTCACATGGGAGTGTATGCCACAGTGCACATGTGGAGGTTAGAGGACTTAGACAACTTAGACAAACTGGTTTTCTCCTTTTTCCATGTGAGTCCAGAGAACTGATTTCAGATCATCAGACTTGACAGCAAGCAATTTTAACCAATGAGGCATCGTGCTGGCCCTACGGGAGCTGCTTATCTTGAAGCCCCAAATGGACACTATAACAAGCATGGAACTAAAATCAGAAATTGATAGATTGCACCTTATAAATAAATGGAACACGGGTCATTGGGTGGTAGATTTTTCTTTTGTTGTTGTTTTTATTGTTACCATTCTGGTGTGAGATTTGTGCTTTTGAGATATGGTCTCACCAGGCTCAGGCTGGCCTTGAAATATTCACTGTGTCGACTAGGCTAGCCTTAAACTTACTAGCCTTCTACCTGGGCGTCCTGAGTACTAAGTACTAAGATAGCGGGTGTGCATATCACACTTTGCTTGTTTAAAACTTGTACTGATGACAGAGTAGTTTCCTATCTCCGTTTTGTTTTAAAATTCTTTAATATAGAGTGTCATAATACATCCATTTTCAAAAATAAGGTTCTGTGTTAACAAAATTTCACTTTAAGTTTCAGACATATCAACAGGTCTTCCAAATATGGCAACATGGAGAAGAATTATCTTTAAAATCCCCTCCAACAAAAAGCAGAACGCATGCTCCTCAAAGCTTTAACAGAAAATTCAAAGATCACTGACCTGGTCCTCCTCTTCGTCCTCATCCTCTGCCAGACGCTGCCTGCCCACTTCATAGAGCCTGCACACTGTATCCATATTCAGTGCATCCATGCTGCCTTGATTCTGGAATGGAATAACCATTCTTAAAGAAGCAGTGTCAGAGGCCATATCCACACCACAGCTGACTGTTCACCTTTACCTCGACCCTAGAACTAACAAAGCTTCCAGTACCAAAAGTATTTGGCTGACTCAAAATATTATGCCTAGAACAGAGTGAGGGTGGGGGGATGGGAAAGGTGAGGAGTGGCACCTCTAAGCAAAGGAGAAGCTGGTACCACTAGGACAAGCTCATCTCATACTGACGAGACAAAGACTCCCTCCTCTGAGGAAGGAAAAGCAATTTGAGTCCAGGAGCTGAGAATTTATAAATGGATTTTTCTCATTGTTTCTCTTGGTCTACACATCTCACAACCCCTATCAGTTGAGTAAGTTATCAATAATCTATTATCAAGAATATTACTGTTAAATGCACTGGCATCAGATAAAATGCTGAAATATAACTTGAAAGTCACCTTAAATACCAGAACCAAAAAAAAAAAAAAGTCTCTGTAAGCCTCCCTTACCTCAATAACAGCAAGATAACAGTCTTTGGTGTCTGTGCACAGGTCAAAGATGTTCCGTTTCACATCAATAGTTGCTGAAAAATAGAACATGACTGAAAATTAAATTAGTGATCTAAAAACCTGCCTTTTGTTTACAGGAATTAGTTACAGGCCCATATTGAGGACTAGATAGACTGCTCAGTGGTTAGGAGGGCATCCCCCCCACAGAGGACCCAAGTTCAGTTCTCAGCACCCATACTAGGTGGTTCTCAACCACCTGTAACCAACTCCAGAGGACTTGATGCCTCTGGCTTCTGTGGACATACATATATACAAACACACACATACACGTAACTTAAAAAAAAAAATTTAAGGGTCAATAATCATGGATATTTCTATAACTTCTCTGCACTTGTCAATAACAAGTCCTACTAGAAAAATGGAGGATTTTAAGGAAGAATATGAAAACATGAAGAAAGCAATGATGAGCATCTGCCCTTCTCAGACTTACCTATAGGTTTATAATCAGTTGCATTGAATGTTCGGAAGGATGACCCAAAAGGGCTTTTCATCCTCTCTTCCAGTAAGTCATCTTCATCATCAGCCTGCAACATTGCTAATTAGGGGAGACAGAAACGTGAAACTTTACTAAGAATCAGAAACACAGCTGATCCACAAATGAGGATACTACAAAGGTCAATCAAGACTTCAGTGAGCATCCTTCCAAATTTATACTGCATTTATTAGTCCTTCTCCAGGTGTCCTCATTACATACCCAACCCACTGAAGCAAGCAGCATCTTCAATCTCTCAAAAAGTATTGTGGCTGAAGTTTTATAATATCCCAAGGAAACAAATACATGGTTTTTAGGATAACAATGTAGAAATTACTACATAAAACTTATATACAAACTTGTGTTAAAAATTAGTAGCCTTAGGGGCTAGAGAGATGGCTCATCAGTTAAGAGCACCGGCTGCTCTTTCAGAGGACCAGGATTCAATTCCTAGAACTCACACGGCAGCTCACACCTGTGTATAACTCCAGTCCTAGAGGGTGGGCACTGCATGAACATGGTGTGCAGATATACGTTCAGGAAAAATTATCAAGATATACTAAACTTAAAAAAAATTAATTCAAAATTCAAGATCTGCCTAAGCTACCTGAGACCCTGTCGCAAATGAACAAAAAAATTAGTATCCTTTTATCCTAAATCAACAAAACGTTCATCTTCTCTTTTGTCATCATTTGTTCTTTTAATTTTCAACTGTTTTCACAAGTGAGAACTTCTAAAAGTATAGTGCCAAGTACGTGTGAGTGCAGGGCAGGGCAAGGAGAATGAAGGACAAGCTTATCACCTCCATACATCACTGTCCCGGTGTGGTTGAACACGACACGACACTGATCCAGAGCAGGAACGGTGTGTAAGAGATGGAAAGTCCGAAGGTCCCACTGGGAGGGGTGTGATTAAGGGAAACTATTTTATACAAAGGTTGAGAGAGATTTTGTAAGAGCGAAGGGTAACAGTGAACCGTGCTTGGCAAGGACTCTGCACTACTACATGCCCTCAGTTCACAAAGCTTCTTCTCTGACCTCATGGAAACTCTCAATGAATGCTTCTTTTTCTTCCTAGTAGATGCTGATAGGTTAAATGCCAACATATATTACTGACTGCTATTCCTACAAATAATCCCACAGACATAAATGCTATGTGAGCTCTTTTCCTCCAAACGGAACAGCCCATTCTCTTCATGTCTAGCAACTGATTAATTCTACAGAGCAAAAGGGAAGCAGTACTGAAATATTTCTGCTAACAAATCAAGTAACACTTGGAGAGTCAGACACAAGTGTAAAGGATACAATCTCTGTATTGATGATGACTTCCAGCCCATTTGGATGGAAAACACCACTGATATTCATGTTGAACTTGTCAAACTTGTGGATGGCCTGTGCAGAGCGGACATCCCAGAGGACGCCATCATTTAAGACAAGATCATCTGTAGGATTAAAGGTGGCACAGTTCCTCTTGTAGTTGTTGGCAAGATCTGGGTTAAACAGAGTCAACAGCTTGTTGCCAGTCTGAATATCATAAATCTTTAGAGAAGAAGGGGCGGGAAGAGAAAAATCAGACCAATTTACACAGTGGCAGGTTTAAAGAGATTGTGAGATACCACTCCACATTCTCAAACCTCAATTACAAAAGCCCTAACATGCACAACTGAAATGCTTGATAATAGCATACTATCTGAGAAAAGGTTAAGTACTCTAGTGCCCAGCTGAACCTGGAAAACCCTTTCCCCCAGTAAAATGACAACTCAACCCACATTAAGGATTTAAATAACAAACCAACCTTTTCTTCTCCTGTTTTGAAGAAACAAAATATTTCCAAGGTTAAACCTGAGAAGTTGTCATCAAAGATCAGTGACTAACCATAAATATTACTCAAAAGTGAAATACCCAGAGTATATTTTAGCCCTATCATACTACAAAATTCTAAAGTCTATAATTTGCAACTGATGCAGAGACCAGATCTCTCCCATCAATTAAGAAATGCTATAGCCGGGCGTGGTGGCGCACGCCTGTAATCCCAGCACTTGAGAGGCAGAGGCAGGCGGATTGCTGAGTTCGAGGCCAGCCTGGTCTACAGAGTAAGTTCCAGGACAGCCAGGGCTACACAGAGAAACCCTGTCTCGAAAAACCAAATCCAAAAAAAAAAAAAAAAAGACACAAATGTCATAAACAAGCTCAGATCATGGATAAGACAACCAGCCTGGTTGCTTCAAAATTCAAAGTCAGGAACACCGTTCTTAGCTTAAAATTAGCAAGACAAAACCCAATGACATTACATCAATCTTGATTAGGTCCTGATTAAAGAAAACAAAACAAAGAGCTTTTGAAACCAAGCACATCGGGAATAAGAAGAAAACTAAGTATGGACTAGATAATAGGTGTATATCTGGGAATTATTTGGAATTGATTATACAATTAGGTATCTTTGTAAGAAGACAAATGGTATATAGATAAAAATACCATAATGATGTCCACAACCCCATTTCAAATAATTTTTTAAAAAGAAATTTATAGAGAAAATATTACAGAATATTAAAATTACAAATCTAGGTAATGGGTATGTGTATTATTTCTTTTTTACAACTTTCTATATACTGCTATGTTTCCAAGGGAAAGATCCTGCTTATATCCTCCCCAAGCCCTCAGCTCAATTCTCCAGCTACTTGCATGACAGTTATACCTTTGTGTGGCAGGATTTTCCCTGTCCAATTAGTTTAAATATTAGTCCAGCAGGCAGCCTGTGATTACTCTGTCTTACTCTGCAACACTAACAACTTAATATGTCTCACCAATAAGGCTCCCAAAAGGAAGAGGTCTATTTCACCTAAAACATGGTAAGAAATAAATAAACTCTGTTCTCAGCTGGGTATGTCTGGCCCACACTTAGAATCCTAGAAATTGGTGGGCTGAGGCAAAAGGATCTTAGACCAGGCCAATCTACATTAAAAAAAAAAAAAAAAATCCTGTCTCAAAAAACAATAAAAGGCTCTTGCCCCTTCTTACTCTCTTAGCTTCTCTCTTGCCCTTGGGCTCTTCCTTCTTTCCTCTCTCCACGTGGTCATGGCCCACATCTACTTCTCTACTCGCTCCTTCTCCCTGTCTTTCTGCCTCTACTACCCCCTTAACTCCCCTCCCCATGCCCTAAATAAACTCTATTCTATACTTTTAAAAAAAAAGAGAGAGAGACAGACAGACTGCTATACTAATAGTCCTTCCCAACCATCATGGTCATACACGACATCTTTCACATCCCCCCACATAGTTTCCTGTTTGTGACAAAGTCCCACTAGTGGTCAGTATTGGTTCCTGAACTCTCTCAATCCTCTTGCCCCAAAGAGTGGAGTCACAGGTATTCACAACCTTGCCTGGCTCTTTGTGTAATTTATAACTACTTTACTTACTCTGGATTCTGATTATAGGGGTAGCATTGTTGTTTTTTGTTTTGGGTCTCTGGTTTTTGTTTTTGTTGTTGTTGTCTAAGATTCTAAATCACGTTACACAAGAGTTTTCAGTGAGCTACATTCCCAACTCAGCTCCCAGCCTTTTAAAATGAATTTTGAAGAGGCTCACTAATTGCTCAGGCCAACTCTTGAGACTGCAGTTGTCTCAGTCACTTGGAATGACAGATTATAGATATGGACTACCACACCCATATCATTGTGTATTTTCTAGCTGCCAACAAGACACAAATTGCCACATTACCTCCAGAAGATTTCAATGTGAACAAATGGGTAAAATAACTTGATGGAAATAGATTCTTAAATACTTACATGGGCAATGTCTCCTTTTGTGCCTATGACCCGATCCTGAGAGTGCTTACTGAACTCAACATAGTGATCTTCTGTGAAGGAATGCCTACAGACAACAAAATTATTGAGGTAACATTGTCAGGATCACCTGAAAATTCAGGTAATTTTCAACCTCTTGCAAACCACTTACCTGGGGATTCTTGATTTCTGAAGAAGAAATAATTCGTATACATAAATTAGAAAGAAAAGTCCCTCTATCAGTCCACCAGAGCAGATCCCAAATAATGGGAATTTATTGATTAGAGAAATAGCTAGTATAGGACATTTGAAATATCCCAGAAAGCAATACAACTGTCATGTGAACATAATAAAAATGTCCATTTGGGGTTGGGAAACAGCCTGCTGTATAGTAGGAATAGAAGAAAAACGTAAGAGAATTTATGAACTAAGACAAATTCTTATCAAAAGTGGATCTCAAGTGAGAAAGGAAGAAAATTAACAACAGTTAATATTTCTTTCCCCCAAACAGCTTATAATTTAAAATAGGATGGAAGGAAATAAAGGGTAAATAAGACACAAAATACAAGATACAATGTTAAATAAATAAATAAATAAATAAATACATACTTCATATCGAATACAGATTTCATCCCCCAAAGTGCAGACAAAGGCTGGCTCCAAGTGGCAGATGTCAGAAGTAAAGACCCATCCTATAAGACAGAGGAGTTAAAAATCACTAGGATTTTAATGACATGTGCCTATAGGGGACTAGAAAAATGTATTTATCACTAGGGGCCTAAAGATGGTTCTTTTTTATAATTTATTGTGCATGTGTATATGATGTGCAGGTATGGGGATGTGTGTCATGCATGTAGAAGTCACAAGATAACTTTGCAGAGTTAGTTTTTCCTACCTTTACATGGGTTCCAAGGAATGAACTGAGACAGTCAGGATTTGCACAGTAAGCACCTTTCCCCACTAACCCACCTTGATGGTTTGGGCTTTTTTGGTTTTGTTTTGTTTTGTTTTTTCTTTTGTTGAAATAGTTTCTTTGTACTCTGGTTGGCAGAGAACTTACTCTGTAACCCAAACTGGCTTTGAACTCACAATCATCCTTCTTTGCCGGGCAGTGGTGGTACACGCCTTTAATCCCAACACTTGAGAGGCAGAGGCAGGCGGATACCTGAGTTTGAAACCAGCCTAGTCTACAGAGTGAGTTCCAGAACAGCCACAGCTACACAGAAAAACCCTGTCTCAAAAAACCAAAAAAAAAAAAAAAAAAAAAAAAAAATCATCCTTCCTCTGTTTCCCATGTACCACCTCACGTAGCTAAACTCCCCCTTATCAAAAGATGGCCAAGCCGGCCGGTGGTGGCGCACGCCTTTAATTTCTGAGTTCGAGGCCAGCCTGGTCTACAGAGTAAGTTCCAGGACAGCCAGGGCTACACAGAGAAACCCTGTCTCAAAAAAACAAACAAAAAAAAAACAAAAAACAAAAAAGATGGCCAAGTAGCCGGGCGTTGGTGGCGCACGCCTTTAATCCCAGCACTTGGGAGGCAGAGGCAGGCGGATTTCTGAGTTCGAGGCCAGCCTGGTCTTCAGAGTGAGTTCCAGGACAGCCAGAACTACACAGAGAAACCCTGTCTCGAAAAAAACAAAAAACAAAAAAAAAACAAAAAAAAAAAAGATGGCCAAGTATTTCACTTTCCTTCTGAAATGAGTCAACATCAACTCTGGCTAACAACTAACTCATCTAAGATAAAGTCCAATAAATGGTAAGACTCTTTTAACTCTAGCTCCCTTTGTTAATCCATCTCAAAATGAGAGCAGCCAGGGAAGGAACCCTCACCCTCGAGGGTTCAAGATGTGTGATGGCAGAGTTGTGACAGTTATAGCTGGCCTCCTCCTGTCCACTAAATACATTGTAGAGCTTCAGCTGCCCTGTACAGGTGCCAAGCATCAGGAACCGCTCCCGGGCTGAGAATGCACAACAGGTGAAGCCACTTTCATCTTCATTAGCTTCCCGGAATACTGAAATAGGACGAAATCTAAACAAGGGGTAGGGGGAGAGCATAAGTCAGAATAAAGAGTGTCCAGGAACACACAAATTTTGCTAGATGATATAAGAGAAGAGTATTATGTTTCAAAATGTGAAGCCTTTCAAATAAAAAGTGGATTCTAAAGCATTACAGTGACATTCAATAATTTAAATTTTCAATGAAAAAAAAAAAAAGACTTGTAGAAAGTGTGTAGATCCATGATCTGTATCTATGACTTATAAAGAATCAGACAGAAGGCAACAATGCTGGCACAAAAGGCAAGTTTGAGAAATGGCTGGAAACAATGAGTTGTTTACATACTAAAGGAACCTACTGGTCATGACGACAGCAAAGGGATCTAACTGCCAAGAATCTACACAAACCCTTAACTGACTGATTAGTTCACGTCGCACATAAAGGACACTCAGTTAACACTTCAAGCCAGCAAATAACATTAACTAATCACTCAGTGATGATACTGACCAAACACTGATTTAAATAAAAGAATCATCCCAAGGAATTCGGGGAACCTCTCCTTACCTGCTAAAGATAAGGTGCCTATCAAAGCATCCGCCATCCACCCCTCCATATTTTGGAAATGATGCCCTGCGGTTTAGCCTTGAGGTAAAGTTTATTGGCGCTTGCCGCCTCTGTTTTGGCTCAGGACACTGATGAGGAGTAAAGAGGGAAAAGGGAGGACAGGTGGCAACGGGGTTCTTGCATCGAGCGTGCTGCTCTCTGAGATACTCTGTGATGATACTGTCCAGCGTAGGTGGGGAAGGAAGATGTCTATCCAATTGTTTTTTTATGGCAGGACTCTGGCTATATGCACCATGGTCCGACTTCTGCCGCAACACTCGAATTTTCCTGCCATTGCACGGTGATGGCCTCTCTCTGATAAAACTGATCCTACCAATCAAAGGGGAATTGCCTGCATATGATGGGCCAGGCAAAGCCAATGAACCCTGGGGGGGGCGTGGTGGAGGATGAGCGGGAGGAGCAGAAGGGGCAGAAGCACCCACAGCAGCATGGCTGCCCAGTCGACTTGCAATGCCATTGGCAATCCGAGGGGTCCGGGGAAGAGAGACAGGAGAAGCAGCAGCAGCCACTGGGGTGAAGGCAGAAGAATGCGAGGCAGCGGTCATGGGCAGGTCAGCCTCCCTCGTCAGCACAGTTGCTGTCTCTCCAAGCCCTTTAGAAATGAGATGGTTCCGTATCAACAGGAGCAGCTCTTTCTCAGGGAAGGAGATCCTCGACTGAGCAACAACATCTGCCTTCTGCAGTCGTGCGAGAGATACATCAGTGCCAATGAGAAGAGGCTTTCCTGATACACGCTCAATGAGCTCAGCGGCATATTTGCAGAACTTGACATGGTCACTCCGCTTATCCTGTAGCACAGGCTCCTTCATCAGCTGCTGAATCTGGCAGCTACTAAAAAGGGGAAGTTTACTGATGATCTGTCGAACAGTGCTACTACGAGACAGGCCTACAAGGGCCTTACAGGCCAGGGCCCGGATCTGGTCTGCATCTGTAATGGGCATCTTGATGGACAGTAGGGACAGAAGCACCTTGATGCCATTGTTGGACTGGACCACATTCCACATCTTGGCCAGAGTATGCTCACTGCTCTTCAGGGTCTGAGACAGCTTTCTCCGAGGAGTTCCAGAAATAAATTTCCCAATACTGGATATTCGGTTATCTGGACCACATACACAGTTGATGATAATTTGAAGTGCTGACTTCTGAATTTCAGCATCATGGATAAAGAACTCACCCTCAGCCACGCCCAAAATAATGCTGATACCTACAACATAGGAAAAATATTATTTCTCATAAAACTAATAGCTAGAAGACCTATGTCAGCATACATTCATCTTTATTGTGCAATATTAGCAACAGCCAAGTTATGGGATCAGTAAAAGCTTCCATCAACAGACAAGTAGACAAAGAAAATAAGGCATTATGCACAATGGAATCTTACTCAGCAATAAAAAGAATGAAATTATGTTATTTTACAAGAAAATAGATAGGGCTGGCAAAATGGCTTATTGGGTAAAAAGCTCTTGGTATCAAGCCTAAGAACTGCCATTTGTGGACAGAACTCACTCCAGTAAGTTACCCTCTTATCCTCCATACATATACAAATAATAAAATGTAAATAAGAAAAAATATAATTCATATATAAAATCTAGAATTAAAAAGAAACAAAGCTGGGTGGTGATGGCACACGTCTTTAATCCCAGCACTTGGGAGGCAGAGGCAGGCGGATTTCTACACAGAAAAACTCTGTCTCGGAAAAAAAAAAAAAAGAAAGAAAAGAAAGAAAGAAACAGAAAAAAAAACCCACATTATCTAGGATACCAGTCTTCAGAAAGCCAAGGCAGGAAGAGACTAACAATTTCAAGGCAAGCCTGGGCTACACAGTAAATTCCATGGACTCCAGTAAGAACCTGTCTCAAAAACAACATACCACCAAAAAACGGCATGGAACCAGAATAGAGCCTAAGAAAGAAAAATGGTGACCTTTGTGTCTATTTTATTGGTTGGCTTTTTGTTCTGTTTTTTGAGCCAGTTTCTCTCTTCACAGTCCTGGCTGTCCTAGAACTCACTCTACAGACCAGGCTGGCCTCCAACTCAGAGATCCACCTGCCTCTGCCTCCCATGTGCTGGAATTAAAGGCATTCGCTACCATGCACAGCAAAGGAAGAATCTTAAAAAGGGAAAAGATGAGGATGATGAGAGGAAGACAAAAAAAGTGAAGTATCCTGTCCTATATACAGAATCTGAGTTTAAATCCATGTGTAGAATAGGGACAAGAGGATGGAGGGAGGAAGTGGAAGGTACATGGGAGCGAGGTACCATTATGCTAGAGTTTTAAGGGCCAAGGAGATGGCTGAGGGTAAAAAGGCTTGCTGTGTAACTTATGACCTGAGTTTGATAACCGGAGCCCATGTTTAAAAAACAAAAAAACCCTGAATGTTGTACTAACAGCACTTCCACAGGAAGACAAAGATGGGCAAACAGAGGGGTTAAAAGTTCACAGAATCCACAGTAACAAGATAAAAGGAAAGAGCTAACATCCATGTCTTCCGGTCTCTACATGTACTTCATCTACAGGAAAGCGCTCTCTCTCTCTCTCTCTCTCTCTCTCTCTCTCTCTCTCTCTCTCTCTCTCTCTCTCACACACACACACACACACACACACACACACACACACACACACTTTTTTTAAACAAAAGCTAATGGCTGCTGGGGGGGCGGGGGTGGTATATGCCTTTCCCAGGGGCAAGGGCAGGTAGATCTCTATGAATTCGAGGCCAACCTGATCTAAAGAGGAAGTTCAAGAGCAGTCAGGGCTACAAAGGGAAACCCTGTATAAAAATAAAAAAAAGTAAATAAAAAATAGAAAAAAAATAAAAAAAAATTAATGGCTGCCCCCAGTGTTGGCATAACTTCATATTCTATTTATTTTGCTCTACTTAAGGAAGAAAGTAAAAAATGAAAGGAAGGGAAAAAAGTGGAAAGATAGCCAGGCATGATGGTACACACCAATGAGTCCTCACTGGGTGGAGGTAGGCCATCCTCAGCTAGGTACTGAGTTAAAGACTATCCCTGTCTCAACACACACTATCCCAAAACCAACCAACCAACCAAAAAAAAAAAAAAAAAGTACAAGTATTATTCTGCTACATTTTCTGTACCTTAATGGTACAATATTTCATGCATACTTTAGTACACAGAGGGGTTACGGAAAGTGTGAAAGTCAAAGGTTGTATGCATATTTCCTAGATAAAAGGGACAAAAGCAGTTGGAATATTAAAACTTTCATGGAAAGCAGAAGGCCCTCCTCAGCTTACCGCCTACCCGGCTATAGGAGCCTCACCCACTATCTATTAAAAACTAAGAAGGTGCTTGAGCCTCAGGCACTTTCAGTCCCAGACTCTGGCCTGAGGACCCAGAGACAATCATGTCACCTCAGCAGCCTTTTCATGCATGCTTTCTCCACTGCTGTGTTTCTGAGATAGTCCTCAGTCAGGTTACCAAGCTCTTGTCTTTCATTGTTTGTCCCAACTTAGTAATTATCATAAAGGTAGGTTCTAGGAAATGCATAAACACTGGTACAGAAATATCTGAACAACTTAGAAAGCCAGAGTTTATTAGTATGACTCTCTTTGTATGAGCTGTATGGGGCCAATTACAGCATACCCTCCTCTAGAACCTTCTATTCCAGTGGTTGGTTCTCAACTTTCCTAATGCTGCAACTCTTTAATACAGTTGTGTAACCCCCAATCATAAAGTAATCTTCATTGCTATTTCATAACTATAACTTTGATAGTTATGAATCTTAATGTAAATATCTGATGAGCATGATATCCGATATGTGACCCAGTAAAAGGCTCTCAACCTCAAAGAGGTTACAACCCACAGGTTGAGAACCACTGTCCTAATATCCTGAAATTAGGTTACAAATGTGACCATAAGAGCGAAAGCAAATCTATCACACAACGGACAATGGCAAGGCACTCCTGACAGACAGCTTGCTTTGTAAATTATCTGCCTGACCATCACAGGACCAAAGTTTGATCCCTAAAACTAACCAGAAAGAGAGAAAGTGAGTGAGACAGACAGACAGACAGACAGACAGACACACACACACACAGACAGAGACACAGAGACACAACAGACACAGACAGACAGACAGACAGACACACACACACACACACACACACACACACACACACACACACACCCTGTTCATCCATGCATGGTGATGCATGCTGTATCCTAGCAGATTTGGTGAGTTCCAGGTATCATAAAGAGAAATGGTTGATGCCTGAGCAATGACACCTCATGTTGTCTTCTGGCCCTCACACACATGCATATACCTGTATATTCACACACACAAAAAAATGACAAGGTAACAAGGTACAACCTACCTACAGTGGATACAGTAGAGCCAGCCTCGTCTAGTACATCCACTGACTCTGCCAACTGGAGCTGGATTTTTGGCACCACAGTGAGAATAGCAAGAACATCCAAAGCAAAACGGACAGTGTCATTCCTAAACAGGAAGAAGAATTTGTCAATGGAAAACTACAATACAATAACAAAAAACAATAAATTTTAAAAAACAAACATACAACAGGTTGAAACCATCATTTGAAAACAGTTCTATTTTGTAAATATTTAAAACTATGAGAATATACTGGATACTCAAACCAGGCACTGGTGCAACATACCTTTGATACCAACACTTGGGAGGCAGAGGCAGGCGGATTTCTGAGTTCGAGGCCAACCTGGTCTACAGAGTGAGTTCAGGACAGCCAGGGCTATACAGAGAAACCCTGTCTCGAAAAACCAAAAAAAAAAAAAAAAAAAAGAAGAAGAAAAGAAAAAGAAATGCTGTAATATTTCCAGTTTTAAAAAGGCTCTCCATAGATACAAGTAAAAAAATATCATAAACAAGCTCAAGTGGCCGGGCGTGGTGGCACATGCCTGTAATCCCAGCACTTGGGAGGCAGAGGCAGGCGGATTTCTGAATTCGAGGCCAGCCTGGTCTACAGAGTGAGTTCCAGGACAGCCAGGACTACACAGAAAAATCCTGTCTCGAAAAACCGGGGAAAAAAAAAAAGAATTTATATGTGAGGCACATAAGCTTATACAACTTCATACACACAACATTTAAAAAAAAAAAAAGTTAAATAATAAGAAAAATCACTCTCATACTTAATCTACTTCCTTCTCAGAGTCAAATATAAAACTCCAATCAGACAACAGCTTGTCAAGCATGCATTATGTGTTATGTCTTATGTCTTATGAACTCCATGTGAAACCTTTAGTCCTACCTTGCATAATAGGTCTTCCAATTGCAGGCGATGGAAATAAGCTGCAGTAAAAGCTGCACACAGGAAAGCTTGAGGAAGACTTCAGCAGGCTCCCAATACAGCTGAGCTGGGCCATATTCTATCAAAAACTCCATCATTTCCACAATCTGCTCATGAGTATATGAGCACGCCTATAAGAAGTATGTATAATTGTGAAACATAATTGTATCATCTGCTACTACTCAATGCCTGCCAAAAACTTTTAATAATAGCTTTCAATTTCTACAATTCTTGAGTCAATAAGTCCCTATGTAAAGCACTGCTACATAACATTTAGTCCTTCATTTCTAACAGCACACATGATAAAAAAAATTATGAAAGGTTAATTTGTGCATATTTATGAAGGTTAAGAGAAAATAGCATCACATAAACAGGTATCTCTTCAGCTTGTGATTTTGAAGCATATCCTTTTTTTTTTTTTTTTTTTTTTTTTTTGAGACAGGGTTTCTCTGTGTAGTCCTGGCTGTCCTGGAACTCAGAAATCCGCCTGCCTCTGCCTCCAAGTGCTGGGATTACAGGCATGTTCCACTACCACCTGGTCCTAAACACATCCTAAACATATCAAATAAGTTCCTAAACTGACAGAGAGCTAGAGATATGGAAACATCCTTTCCAAACAGAAATTCTGCACAGTACTTAATCAGCTCTAGTGTGCCAGAGAAGTCATGATTCAAGTGGAAACAAAAAAGGTCCCTGAAATTCATCTATTCCCTCCACTTTCAATTGTACTGCTCTCAACTCTCCAGAGCAGGTAAAAATACAAAGATGTTTGTGTGTGTGTGTGTGTGTAAATATATATATTTACACACACACACACACACACACACACACACATATATATATATCCTGTGACACCACACATATATGTCTGTGACACACTTGTCTACATGTGAACTTCAGATCTGTAACTGCTATAAGTAATACTAACTTTTAAGACCCCATGTGGAGGTCAGGTGGTGGTGGTGGCAGCGGCGGCAGCAGTGCATGCCTTTAATCCCAGCACTTGGGAGGCAGAGGCAGGCGAATTTCTGAGTTCGAGGCCAGCCTGATCTACAAAGTGAGTTCCAGGACAGCCAGGACTACACAGAGAAACCCTGTTTCAAAAAAACGAGGGGGAAAAAAAAAAAAAAAAAGACTGCATGTAGAGTCAGGATGTAAAGTTTTATGTGCAGGCCTGGTTTTGACCTCATTCTCTGTGTCTGTCTGTCTGTCTGTCTGTCTGTCTGTCTCTCTCTCTCTCTCTCTCTCTCTCTCTCTCTCTCTCACACACACACACACACACACACACACACACACAAAAGATTAGCTAGGCGGGGGCTGGTAAAATGGCTCAGAGGTTAAGAGCACTGACTGCTCTTCCGAAGGTCCTGAGTTCCAATCCCAGCAACCACATGGTGGCTCACAACCATCCGTAATGAGATCTGATGCCCTCTTCTGGTGTGTCTGAAGACAGCTACAGTGTACTTACATATGATAAATAAATCTTTAAAAAAAATTAGCTAGGCATGTAGTACATGCCTTTAATCCCAGCACTTGGGAGGCAGAAGCAGATAGTTCTCTATGAGTTCCAGGCCAGCCTGATCCACATTTTAAAGACCCTGTTGCTATTCTTGATTGTCAACTTGACTACACCTGGAACTATCTAAAACCATATCTCATGGGTACACCTATGAGATTTTTTTTTCTTTTTTAATTAAATCACTTGAAGTAGAAAGACCCATTTTTAATCTGGATCTTTTAGGATAGGAAGATACATCATTAATCCAGATCTTTTGAAGTGGTAAAATTCACATTTCATTTAGGCCACACCTCCTGGGCCTATCCTATATATCCTATACCCTTCTGTCCTATATAAAGGACATGGAAAAAGGAAACTTTTGCTCTACCTGCTTGTTCCATTCCTTCACTGGCATTACAACCTACTTCTGTCATATACTGAAGACCAACTGAGGCATCTAGTTTCATGAATTGAACAACTACTGGGATCTTGGACCTTTTGTTGGTAGACAACCATTGTTGAACTAACTGGACCACAGCCCATATAAGCCATTCTAATAAATCCCCAGAGGGGGAGAGGGTGTAGTTGTATGTTTTCACTCTAAGTTCTATTCTTCTAGGGAACCAAGACCATTGATTTTGGTATCAGAAGTGGTTCTGTATAAGACTGAACTTTTTAAGTATCTGAAATAGGCTTTCCAATTTTAGTTATTGAAGCCCCTCAAAAGTTACTAAAGCATCTCATGGAAGCTTGGAGAGTATTGAAAGACCATGGTGTGATGTATTTTACAAACTTTAGGACGCAAAAGCATTTGATTATCCTGATTTACCAATTGTGAGAGGTAATGATTTGGTGAATCTATATGTAAATCTTGAAAAGAGCCGGTGGTGGTACACACCTTTAAAGCACTCCGGAAGCTAAGGTGAGTCTGTGAGTTCCAGGCCAGCCTGGTCTACCCAGAAAGTTTTAGGACAGCCAGGGCTACACAGAGCAACCCTGTTTCAGGGAAAGGGGGCAGGGGAGCACTTTCAGTACTTTCTGAAAAATACAAGGAAAGGAAAATGCTGCTGCTGTTGCTTGGTTTCTCCTAGCATCTCTAAATAAATTAACAAAGGATAGGACTGAGCTCAGAGATGAAACTAACCAACTTCCAGCACCTCAGAATATAGTGAAGGACAACAATTAACTCAGTGAGAAAACTGTCCAGCTCCAGATGGAAATGAACAGTTTAAAGGATTCTCAGAGTGCCCTGGAAGAGAATCTTCTCTCCAGCAGCCAAAGAGCTAAGTTGTGTAAAATCAAACGAAAGCTCTCATTATTAGACTGGCTGAACTACAGAAGATGCTAAAATAAGGGCATTAACTGGTAAAGAATGGGGCTGTATAACTTGGGATGGAGATGTGTGGGAAGACTCTGAGACTGGGATCTTTGAACCCTCAGATTCTCAAGGTTTATCTAAAACCAAATCCTTCACACAAGGGGAAGGCCCAGAAAACAAGCCTATCACTAATTCTATAGGTCACTAAATGGTGAGAGGGGTACCAGCCCATCTGTACAGCTCTGTTACCAGTCCTTTCCTTAGGCCAGGCCTTAGGGTAGGAGATACTGCTGCTCAAATAGATGAATTAAATCCAATGGGCCTTGAAGAAGCAGTACCTAATTGCCAAAGGAAAGGAGATCATAGTTATTGTAATGGGCAGCACAAAGTAAAGCCCATAATGGCCTGACCTGTAATGGACAGCATAGGTAGGCAAAATGATTTTTATGCTGGCATGACTCATATAGACCTTTAGTACTGGCCAGTCAGTCATGGTGTTTCCAGGCATGAAATAGGTTAAGAAACCTACCACATGTTTGATCTATTCAAGTGGAAAACTTCGAAAACAAATGAGAGAAAGAATACATCAGATTGTGGCAAAAGAGAATCTCAGCCCATGAACCAATTCTCCAAACTTAAGTCAGTAAGCAACATCCCTCCATGGCCTCTACGTCAGCTTGTACCTCCAGATTCCTGATTTCCTGCAATGATGAACAGTCATATGGAAGCATACAAAAAAAAAAAAAAAAAAAAAAAAAAAAAAAAAAAACCTTTTCTCCCAAGCTTCTTTGGCATGGTGTTTCATCGCAGGAATCATGTCATCATACTCAAAAACAAAATTAAACACATAAATAAGTTATTATCCTCTTACCTTATATGGAGGCTGAGGGTGAACAAGAATACCACCCTCAGTCCTCTGAAGTGACTGCTTGACTTGTTCCAATTTAATGGCCAGGTGAGCCTCAAAATACTTGCGCAGAGCCATGCAGGTATGCTTTCCTGTTTGGCGACTAGCAAATATTTCATCATCACTCAAAAGTGCACCCTGGTCTTCCAAATTTAAAATCTCCAAAGTACTGATCTATTAGTAAACAGGTATAGATTGCAAAGGAGGGGGAAAGAACACAGAAAAGTAAAAAAATAAGAATTTGGTAAATGTTTTTGTTCAACAGTACTGATAAATACCAAAGTATATCCATATACGGCATGCTAGCAGTCACATGGTTGGGGGGAGATAAAGGCAGAGAAGGAGGTGTATCCTTGCAATCCAGCCCTTGAGAAGCTGAAGCAGGAAAGCACTAATTTCCAGGTCAGCCAATCCATACAGGAAACTCGGCTAATTTGAGCTACGGAGAAACTCTTAAAAAATCTAAATGAAAGAGAAGAAAAATCTACAACACACTAAAATTGTCATTTGAAAAGATCAAAATTAACCAGGTACACTGTAGGCTAGCCCACTGAATTCCAGCTCCCAGCACTTGGGAAACAAGAGCAAAAAAGACTGACACAATTTCAAAAAGGCAAGAGAAAAATTAAGGGTATCACAACCCTCCTACAAAATTACAATGTCAAGGGGAGGGCTACAATGGCATGGTAAATCCTCCAACCAAAGACAGGAAAGAGAACAGCACTACAGTGGTACAGTGAATGTGCAAGAGGCCCTGGGTTCAATCTTCAGCACCAAAGGACCAAAGGAAAGTACTCAAAACTCATAAAAAAGAAAAAAATTAACTTTTATGAGAACCGCCCCAAAATGCCAATCAGAAATGTTCTCCCAGCTGGGTGCAGTGATATGTACCTGTGATCCCTGCACTAATAACTGGAGGCAGGAGAGGTAGTTCAAAATCATCTTTGGCTACAGTTAATACCAGATTGGGGAACAAGAGACCTATATTCAAATAACCAAAAAGATGAAGAGCCAATGGAAGAACCTCACCAAATTCACCAGGCGACGAAGACCATCATATCGGTCAAAGAGCTCCAAAACAGCCCGGAATGAGAAACAAATTGAGAAAAACATAGTAGCATGGCAGCATCCTGAAGCATGAGAACACTCCATTAACCAGAGGGTATAGTTCACCACATCAGACAGAACATTGTGAGGATGCATGCAAACCTGCAAAAAAAATATATATATATATATATAAATATATTTTAACATTTGGGGCAAAGGTATCTTGTAAGGGATGAAAAATACATTGTAGATAAAAATGTTTACAGAATACAGTGATCACTCTAAATCAATTCTAGAAAATTTGTTCCAAACCTAAAAACAACCTACATTTAAATGAGTACAACCTATACTTACCTAGGGACAAAAAATACATAATTTAATGGCCCAGAATAACTCTATGTACTGAGTATATACATATATATACATATATACACATATAAATACACTAAGTATTTATATATTATATAAATTTATATACTATGTTAGTATTTATATACTAAGTATTAAATCTTGCTTAACAACTATAAAAAGGCTCATAGTTAACAAGACTTTTTTTTCCTTTGAAATAGTCTCACTTGGTGGCCCTAACTGACCTGGAACTCACTGTATAGACCAGATTGGTCTCAAACTCAGAGATCCACCTGTTTCTGCCTCCCAAATACTAAGATTAAAGAATTAAGTCACCACACCCAGTAACGACATTCTTAAAAGTGGCCAAGCTGTTAGGCAGTGGTGACACAAGCCTTTAATCCTGGTACTCAGAAAGCAGAAGCAGGTGGGTCTCTGAATTCAAGGTCAACCTGAATTCAAAGTCAACCTGATCTATAAAGCTAAAGTTCTAGAATAGCCAGGACATAGCAATTGCCGGGCGTTGGTGGCGCACGCCTTTAATCCCAGCACTTGGGAGGCAGAGGCAGGTGGATTTCTGAGTTCGAGGCCAGCCTGGTCTACAGAGCCCAGGACAGCCAAGGCTACATAGAGAAACCCTGTCTCGAAAAACCAAAAAAAAAAAAAAAAAAAAAAAAAAAAAGCCAGGACAATACATACAGAGGGATCCTGTCCCAGAAAAAAGAAAACGGGGGGGGGGGGGGCTGAGACTACTACTGATACGAGTAGTGTTTGCAGCTCCACTGACTAATACATAATTAGCTTTGTGCATAGAAAGAGTTAGTTTACTATTCACAAAAAGTAAAGTTTTAACTATTTTTATCTTAGGAAATGAATAAAGAAAACATTCAAAACAATCATCAGCCTGAGTTAAAAAGTAATATACTGCCGGGCAGTGGTGGCGCACGCCTGTAATCCCAGCACTTGAGAGGCAGAGGCAGGAGGATTTCTGAGTTCGAGGCCAGCCTGGTCTACAGAGTTCCAGGACAGCCTGGGCTATATAGAGACCCTGTCTCAAAAACAAAAACAAAAACAACAACAAAAAAGTAATATACTAGGGCTGGAAAGATGGCTCAATGGTTAAGAGCACTGAGAAGTCCTGAATTCAATTCCCAGCAACCGCATGGTGGCTCACAACCATCTGTAATAGGACCTGACACCCTCTTCTGGTATGTCTGAAGGCAGCTACAGTGTATTCATATACATAAATAAGTAATTTTTTTTTTGGGGGGGAAGGTATTTGTATCTGAATTTCTTTTTTCCTAATAAGTAAATATTAAAAAAAAAAAAAAAAGTAAATACTAAGCCAGATGCAAAGATGAAAGGTATATGCCAACATGCCCGGCACGATCATTCTTAAAAGTGGCAGAGCTGCTAGGCCTTTAATCCCAGCACTTGGAAGGCAGAGGCAGGAGAATCTCTGAGTTTGAAGACGGCATCTCAGGCCTCAGAGTGAGGCCAGGGTTTTTTACACACACACACACACACACACACACACACACACAAAGTTATATATTGTACAAAATGTGATACAGAAATAAGCCGGCTCCAAGAGAGACCCAAAGAAACCATTACTTTTCAAACACACAACCCACTCATTTTTTTTAAAAGATAACAAACATGGCAGACGATTAAAAAAAAAAAAACACCAAGAAAGTCAAATTAAGAATGAGAACATGTAGAATTAGTTTATGATCCATGGCAAATTATTTAACATATATAAAGCATCACCTGCTTTTACAATTAATTGACTTTAAAATATAATACAGCTCTACTGAGACACAAATGAAAAGTGCCTGGCTACTAATCGTAATGCCACAAAAATCACAGCAAATAACACTTGTAGAACATCTGTTCTGCAGTTTCTCAGTAGAGTCAGAAATTTTTCTAAACAACTGTACATTTTAGGATGCTTTATGAAGACAGTCCATTCACATGGCTCATGTCTTTCACATCTTTTCATCTTTTCAACTACTCCTCTTATCCAAGCATTGCTCTGTGAATGTGCTGTTTTAAAGAGACAGTTCCCATCAAACCCCATCCTCTTCACTTACTCTTTCCATAGCATCCTGGTTGTAGGACAGGTAATACAAGCACATGGACACACCCGTTGCAGCCATAGAAGGACGAGGAATTTCCAGTAATTTCTGTACTCCACCATGTGCAACAAATTCTGTGGCAAATTTGTTATGAAGCAGGAGAGATGCTAGGTGCTAAACAATAAGGACACATGTTACAGTGGAATAATCAAAAAACATCACAAATTTCTTAACATAATAGTAAGCTGCTAGAGTCATGTGGGTAGAGAACCAACGTGTCTCACAAAAAAAAAAAAAAAAAAAAAGCTAGAGTGAAGAAGGGAAAATAGGAAAAAGGAAAAAGGAATGGATGTGAAGTGAAAGAAAAAGAAAGTTTTAAAATTCTACAACATCCCTCTTTCCTTCCTAACACAAAAAGCATTCATCTTTCAAAAACCTGTCAGGGTAAGGAGGAAGGATAGGAATCGAACCCAGGGCCTTGCTAAACATGTCCTGTGCCAAGGAGCTACACCCTCAGCAAACCAAAGGTTTTTTGCAGGTAGAAAACAAGAAATGGGGCCACCTGTAGTATTCTTGTTACTGCCTACCATTGTAGGGTATGCAGTAAAACAAGAAACCTGTTTTGGGGTTTAAGTTTTTACTCCTTCTTTTGCAGATGTGAAGAGATGAAAAGTACCAGCTATAAATTCCTGCTACCATGGCGTTATCTATTGCCATGCCTTGCCCTGCCTTCCCTATGTGAAGGATTGAATTTTATCCCTTCAAACTGTAAACAAAATAAACTCTTCTGTTGTGGATTTGGTCTAACGCTTGCATTATGTTAACTGGGTTCCCAAAATTGCACAAGAACCTGCATGTAAGGCGCTGAGGGTCCCTGCCTCCAGCTGGTTTTGACTGGTAAATAAAGTTGCTGGCAGCCAATGGCTGAGCAGGGAAACAGAGGTGGGACTTTAAGATTTGAGGGCAAGGGGACCAGAGAGGAAAGAAGAGTTAGAACCACCATGCTAGGAAAGAAGAGCAGGCCTGAGAAGTGCAGGACAGAGAGACAGCCATCATGAGAGAGTTGGCAATTGTGGCCCAGGAGGGTTGCAGGCTTGTGTCCGGGGTGATCAGGATAGAATACAGGTTTTTGTAAGTAATAATTCAGGAATATAGAAAGGGAGAGTATGCTAGCTGCATGGAGGTTTGGAGTGGCCCAGTCATTGAGCTGCTTAAAGTATACTAAAATATAAGGTTGCATGTATGTGTCTTTCTTTTGGAAACCAAGAACAATGGAGCTGGCAGCGAGGAACACTCACTGCCTCACTGCCACCACTGCTGCGTTGATGTGAATAGCATTAATCACCTACTGCTACATCTTCCATTAAAAAAAAAAAAGTCAGACAAAAGTACACTACACATAGCAGTGCTGGCCTAATTTCACCAATTTAGAAGGTTAAGATAGGAGAGCCACACTTCATGGTCAGCCTAGGGACTCACTGTGACCCTATCTCAAAAATGAAAAGTTAAAAGAGCTGAAGAACGCAGGTTCCTGGTAGAGTACTTGCACAGCATTCTCAAGGCCTAGGTTAATTCCTAGTACCACAGACAAAAAGGGTGAAAATCCTGGCTCTAAGCAATGGCACAATTTTACAATCATCTTATCTTATTAGTACATGACTTTTGCTAACCTTCCCAATTTAATTTTTCATATATAATCAGCTCAGTATTCTAATCCAAGTTCAGCCACTGACTTTATAAAATCCAAAATGTTTTCTTTTCAATATAGCCCCAAACAATAAATAAAACTTTTTGGAACATTATGTGTCCCAAGCTGGCCTCCCAGATGCTGGAATTAGACTCCCAAAGAACAACCTTAAGCAAAGTATCAAAAGTGGTAGGATTTTGATGTATCAGAATGCATTTCAAATATTAAAACTTCCAATTTTTAGATATTTCATTATATTTATTTATCATATGAGTGACTGTGGTGTTATGTGTGGAGGTCAGAGTACAAACTGCAGGAATTGGTTCTCTTCTTCTACCATGATCTTTTCAGAGATCAAACTCAAGTCACCAGGCTTGGCAACCCGTGCTTTAACCTGCCAGCCATCCTAATGGCCCTAGATACTGTCCCTGAACCCACTGTCCCTGCCTCCCCAGAGCTAGGATTGTAAGAATAACCACCACACCCAGATAAATTTTTAAGTCTTATTTCCTGCCCAATTCCTACAGCCTCTCAGAGTGGAATGATCTGTGTAACTTTGGCAGATCCATCTGCCTCTGCCTCTCAAGTGTTAGGATTAAAGGCACACACCACTACCACCACCAGGTCAAACTTGGTAGTTGCTGAGTCACCCCTCTAGCCCAAATTTCCCTTTTAAGAATCTTTTTTTGGCCGAGCAGTGGTGGCGCACACCTGTAATCCCAGCACTTGGGAGGCAGAGGCAGGCGGATTTCTGAGTTCAAGGCCAGCCTGGTCTACAGAGTAAGTTCCAGGACAGTGAGGGCTACACAGAGAAACCCTGCCTCGGGGAGAGGGGGGGGGGGAATCTCTTTATTTGAGTTTCTCTCTGTTCATACATATTCCATTATCTTTTGTCCCTTTCATAGATAGCTTTGCATAGAAACGGATGAATGACTATACCCATTATAATTCCAAAGAAATCATCAAATAAACATCTAAAGCCACTCTCTAACTGCATCTTGTTCAAAATCAATGCTGTAAATGAATGTAGTATTTCTGGACCACCAGGCACTGTTAATGGTATAACCACTGAGTACAAACAGACTGACAGAAACAGACACATAGACAACACATAGACAACACATATACACCATCCTACATACTATTCAAATTCTGTTTGATCACCCAAATCTTAAAATGTCTAGGGATTGAATGAAAAACTGATAGAGCAGACACTAGTGACGTGTGGGTTCACTTAATTAAAATTAAAGTCGAAAATTTAAAGCCAGGCATGTACTAACCCCAATATCAAAGATGGTGAGGCATGAGAGCTGGTATAAGCTCTAGGCCAACCAGACCTAGACATGAGTTCTATGCTAACCTGTGACATAGACTGAGACCCTGTCTCAAAAATAAATAAATGAAGCCAGGTCTTCAGAGTCACTATACTTTCTTTCTTTTCTTTTTCTTTCTTTCTTTCTTTCTTTCTTTCTTTCTTTTTTTTTTTTTTTTTTTTTTTTTTGTTGTTGTTGTTGTTGTTGTTGTTGTTGTTGTTTGAGACAGGGTTTCTCTGTATAGCCCTGGCTGTCCTGGAACTCACTCTGTAGACCAGGCTGCCTTGAACTCAGAAATCCACCTGCCTCTGCCTCCCAAATGCTGGGATTAAAGGCGTGCGCCACCACCGCCCAGCAGACACCATACTTTCTTTCAAGTGCTGGAAATATCACAGATAGCTGACTGGTACTACTATACTAACCACACTGAATATGAGTTTCATAAACATCAATCAGTACTAATAAAATACTCAGTGGCCTGTTTTTGAACTTTACCTTGAGTGCCTCAAAAGTAAGCAGGACGTCATTAGTCTGTTTCAGATCAATATAAAACATCATCAATTCTCTTGATCCAAGTTGCATGAATATGGGAAGTAACTGAAATGACCAAAAAAAGTCTTAAATTTTGGCTTTTTCACATTCTCTGTACTTTATGAAGGAAGAATATTAAAAGAAATTAAACCCCTTAAAAATATGTTCCTATGTTCACATATCAGGTTTGTATGAGTACACTTTGATCAAACCACCCTTAATCAGGAGTGACCTGCATAAGACCTTATTAATTTGAGAGGAAGAGCTTTCTGGAGTAGAGTTAGGACTGTCTGTGAGTAAGGTACAGTCATAAAATGCCCCAGAGATAAACTTAATGGCCCAAAATGTCAAACCGTATCTTATTCCAATAACTTACCTCCTGATACTCTCCTAGAGGGGTCAAATACTGAAGAATAAGTCTCTGCTCAATAGCAGGAGTCATAGGATAGAGAGTGTAGTTGGTGCCGATCACCCAGGGGGACATTTCTGACCAGCTGCTATTAGACAGCTCAACAAACACACGATCTGGGTCAGAAGATGAGAAGCCCAATTTCTGCTTGGCCTTCCTAAAGTTCTCTCTGTCACCGTGCTTTGCTGACTTGTTTTTCTTTAATCCTCCTTCCTCAGGTTTAGTTGCTGAGTTCACTCTACTACTGGTCTTGTGACTTGAATCAAGACGAAAGGAGATCTCCATATCTCTAGAAGCTTCTTGTTCTCCATCCACAACATCTACTGCCATGTCACCGTAGTCCATATCCACAGCTTCCTCATCCAGAGGCAAAAGGGGCTCTGAAGAGAGTTTCCGTGGACTAGGACGCTTACTGTCCTGCCGCAAAGCCACTTCTTGGAGCTGGAGCTCCCTCAGTCTTCTAAGCACTATTGCCACCTAGCAACAATTATTTGAGAAAAAGTATTTATTTTAAATTTTAGTTTACATGACTTATTAAATAAGTTTTCTTGTTTGTTTTATGAGGTATAATCTTACTCCTGCCTTTGCCTCTAAAATGCTAAGATTTGTAGGCACATGCCACCATAAACAGCCTATTACACATTACTTTCTGTTAAAGAGAACTTAATACTCATGCAGTTAGGAAATAGTAAAGATTTGATAAATATGTTGATTTGATTCCTATAATTTGATGAAATAAGCTATAGCTAAAATAAAGCTTAAAATATATGTATTTCCCCCCCCAGGAAACCCAAACCAGAAGGTTTGCATATAAAATACACCATTTACAATTGGTCTATTTTAGGCCAAGGTAGACAGGACTATCCATCACACCGAAAAAGGCAGGAGCTAAATATATTTATAGACTCTTTTTTAATTGCCTTTGAAAATCAAAACTGAAGATTTCAAAAACTTACCAAATATATACATATGTCACCAACAACTGCAAAATCTAATTTCCAGGTTTTCCTTTTTAAATCTTTTAAGTACTTATGTTTGGGGCCAAAACTAAAAAGTGGTACTCTGTTTACTTGAGTGCAGGGATATACGCCTGCAACTCCAACACTTGGGAAATTGAAGCAAGACTGCTGCAATCTGAAGTCAGACTAGCTACAGTGAGTTCGAGGTCAACAGAGGCTACTCAGAAAGAAAATGTTTTAAAAAAATTTTTTCACAAGCAAACAGAATAGCAAAGCAATAGAGTGATACTATAGTTCTACATCAAAAAGGAGGGGTTTGAAGCCCGGCAGTGGTAGCACACACCTTTAATTCCCAGCATTCAAGAGGTGGATCTCTGAATTCAAGGCCAGCCTGGTCTGCAAAGCAAGTTCCAAGACAGCCTGGACTACACAGATACACAGAGAGACTTTGTCTCAAATAAACAGAAGGGATTTGCATCTAGAATTCAACCTAAATTGCGTTTCTTTTAAAATTTACAGTAGTAGCTAAATAAAAGGCAATTTAATGAGTAAACTAATATTACTGAGTCTAGCAAAATAATAATCCATTGTTATTAATGGATTAATATTTCATTAACAAAAAGAATAATAAAGTCAACAATTCATTCAAGTAGTACAGATTCGACCACTCCACTCACTAAATGTCTTTTGTCTTTGCTAAATGTTTCAAAATCTTAAAAACACAAAGGTTAAGGGGAAGATATAAGAAATGAATAAAGGGCAAAAAGAATGGTTTATATGTCATAATCCTTCACAAGAGTTTGTTCGTTTGTTTGTTTTGGATTTTGGTGGGGTTTTTTGGATTTTAGTTTTTTTTGGGATTTGGGGGGGTTTTTTTTGGATTTTGGTTTTTCGAGACAGGGTTTCTCTGTATAGCCCTGGCTGTCCTGGAACTCACTCTGTAGTAGAACAGGCTGGCCTCGAACTCAGAAATTCGCCTGCCTCTGCCTCCCAAGTGCTAGGATTACAGGCGTGCGCCACCACCGCCCAGCCACAAGATTTTTTTTTTTAAGAAGTTTAAATGTAAAAAAAGAAAAGTGAAATCAAAACTCTTTACTATGGAAAGAAATCTTTAAAGTGCTGATATAATGATGTTCAAGTACAAGTCTTTTGATTTTGATAAGATATACCTGTTCAGATTCAGACAGCAAGTGTGCAACAATTCACTCTAAGAAGATCCTTACCAACTGTGAATTTTCATCCCTGTAGTTGGCAGCAATATCTTGATTTTCCATAGCACCTCCCAGCAGTCCAGTAGAATATGTCCTAAGTGGCTGATCAGCCTCTCGGGCCCATTTGAAAAGATTTTCAACAATTCCTTCCTATAGTAAAGAAACAACGTAATTCAGAAAAGGCCTATTTTCATGATTAAAATTATAGCCAACGTTTCTATCTCATGACAAAGAAAAAAGTTAATGGATATTTCGGTAGTGGGCTAGAGATGATTCAGGCATTAAGGGGATGGTTGCAGCCAGGTAATGATAGCACGAGCTTTTAATCCCTGTAATTAGGAGGCAGAGACAGGCGAATCTTTGAATTGAAAGCCAGCCTGGTCTCCAGAGGAAATTCTAGGACAGCCAAGCTAGAGAGAAACCCTATCTCTAAATAACTAACAAACAAACAAACAAATAAACAAACAAGAGATTCTGAAAAATATTACTTAACCCATATAGCAAGTAGTTACCCAAATAACATACTTTTATTGTTGATTTGCTTTTGTTGTTTGTGGAGAGAACATTTTGTGTATTGTATGGATGCATCACCTGTCACTTAAAAAGCCTACAGCCTATGGCTTAGGCAAAAAATAGAAGGCGGGACATCTGAGAGAAAGAATTCTGGGATAGAGCCAGGTAGGAGATTCACCTGTAAGATGTGACGAGATGGACACATGGTACCTGAGCACAGGTGACCAGCCATGTGGCAGAATGTAGGCTGGAATAAATGGGATATTTTAAGTTATATCTGTCAGAGAAGACCCTAGCTATATGGCCAAGGTATTTGTAAATATATTTTGCATCTGAGTCTTATTTCTGAGATCATGGGGCTGGGAGGAAGAACCAGGGCCAAACGTCAACAGTTGTTTTTGGAATGAAGATCTTATGTAGACCAGGGTGGCTTTGAACTACAACTTAGGAAAGAATGACCCTAAACTCCCACTCTTTGAAACTGCAGATGTATATCACTGCCTCAATATACTGCTTTTTGCATCTTTCTTTTTCTATAGCATACCTTACTACTTGAATAAGAAAAGGTTAACACCTACTGTAGTAACAAAAACAAATCTAACAATTCAATCCATTCAATTCAAACATCAATGACTTTTCTTCTACCAAGTACCTTTTCTTGAAAGACAACTGCAGTTTCTAGACCAGGCATGATGTCCAGTAGCAGTCTGCAAGCTGCAGTATTTAAAGGGGGCTCTCTACTTGTCATCACATACGCATTCACTAGCTGTAAAGAAAAGGGAGGAAAGGGAAATGAAGGAAAGGGGATGAGAATAAAAGAAAGGTGGCTTGACATGATCTACCTTTATATTTTATTTATACACACACACACACACACACACACAGAGAGAAAGAGAAATGTTAACGTGAATCCTATTAATTTGTAAAATCAATGTGTTAATCATTACAAGTTTTAAGAAAGGCATATTTGGAGCTGGAGAGATGGCTGAGCGGTTAAGAGCGCTGACTGCTCTTCTGAAGGTCCTGAGTGCAAATCCCAGCAACCACATGGTAGCTCACAACCATCCATAATGAGATCTGACCCCGTCTTCTGGAGTGTCTGAAGACAGCTACAGTGTTCTTACATATAATAAATAAATAAATAAATCTTTAAAAAGGCATATTTATCTGAAATTCAATTCAATCAAATTAAGGAAGTTTAATAAATTCTTAATATAGCCCCATGGCTTTTCTGGAGGTAGGGAGGGGTTGAAACAAGGTCTTATGTAGCTCAGTTTGACCTCAAAACTGTATCTTGCCCCTTCTTCAGCCAAGTGCTAGAATTGTTTATAGACATAAGCCATCAAAATGGCCTCCATCATTTTCTACCTCCAACTAACTACTAATATCCAATTTCTTGAGCTAGTCATTTTGAGGAACTGAAATATATACATAATGTGTATATACACACATACACTCATTTACTCTTCACAACAGACAGAAAAAAACCTTCCTAACTATCCACCCACATACCAGAGCACACAACATTAGTGCAGTCACACAATTTATGTCAATCTTCCTTTTCCATTCAAGAACCTAAAAAGGCATTACATTCCCAATCAACACAGCCCTGAAAGGTGAGTAGACACTGTAGAGCCTTTACCAATGCTTCACACTAAACACAGTACACACCAAATGGAATCATTTTATCATAACCAGAACTTTGTCAAGAAAGAAGTTCAATTACTTATTCATTAACCAAACTTAAAACAAAAGAAAACAACAACAAAAATAACTCCCTCTATGATCAACTTGACCAAAGTTTTACATGACAGAAAACTATTAAATAAATGCCTAAAAATCTTCTGACAAAAATTTCTGGAAGAAATGAAAAAGCAAACCTACTGCATTCATGAAATCATCATTCTTGAAGAGTATTCTCAGCAAATGGCCCAGCATACACTCTGGATCAGCTCGACCTACCAAAATAATAGGGAGACACAAAAGAATAGGTAAGCCAACCCTGTCAAACAAATTAGACCTATGAAATAACATCTGCATTGTTTTAACTATGGCTAATAAACTGTCAGCAAAAATAAATAGAAACAAAGATAAGATTCTTGTGAGGTAACTTAGTAAGAAACATTTTTAGGGCTAGAAATGGTAGAACACACCTTTAATTCCAACATTTGAGAGGCAGAGGCAGGGAGCAGATCTCTATGACTATGAGGCCAGCCTGGTCTACACAGCCAGTTCCAATTCATCTATAACTATATAATGAGACCTCAAAAGGAAGAAAAAGAAGCAGCAACATTATTTTCTGGTTTTTTGAGGCAGGGTTTCTCTATGTGGCTCTGGCTATGCATCACCACCACCCAGCTTTTCTTTTAAAAGACTCACTCTCTAGGGGCTGAGTAGATAGATTAGTCATTAAAGAGTTTCCATGCAAACACGACTGCCGGAACCCTGACAGTCAGGTACCCATGGAAAGCAGCAATCAGGGCCGAAAGTTCATGACTTTTGGCAATTTGATTCCCTCTAGCTATTCAGGGCCAAATGGCTTCTGACAACTCCTATTGATAGCAGCAGGGGAAAAGAAACTTAGTTACTTGGGTTCTTTTCTCTGACTCAGGAACCCCTACCTGGCCAGGCAAGAGGTTCAGAGTCCATTAACTTTCTATGAGTCAAAGAGAAGAGGAAGAGAAAAATGAAATGGAAAGAAGTCAGGCACACACAGACACATGCATACTGAAACAAATTACAATCAAGGAAAACATTCCTTCCAGATTAGGAATGAGGCCACTCTGGTAACTAAAGGTCATAAACTGGAAATGGGCAATTTATTGTAGGTGTAGGGACAGAAAATAAATGATGGAAAGTCTATCTATACAAGACTTCAAAATAATGAGATACAAGGCATAATTTTCCTCCTGACAAAAACCCTGCTAACATATGATATAAAAAGCATTGCTTTAACCTTATAGTGAACTTATGGAGGCCTAGAAAACAGATAGAAAAATCCTTGGGGCTTACTGACCAGCCATCCTAGGCAAACTGGGGGCACTGGGTTCCAGTGAGACCCTTTCTCATAAAGAAGCAGGTAGATGGCTCTTGAGGGACCACATCTTAAGGTAACTTCTGACCTCCACATGCACACGTTTCCCAACATAAAAGTGCACTCACAAATTAACAATATATATATAGTTCATATATATATGAACATATATATGCATACACACACACAAAGATATTAAGTCTTTAAAATTTAATGTAATATAAACTCTTTAAGACACTCATTAGTCAAGCAGTGGTGGCACACGCCTGTAATCCCAGCTCTTGGATTTCTGAGTTTGAGGCCAGCTTGGTCTACAAAGTGAGTTCCAGGACAGCCAGAAAAACAGAGAAACCTTATCTCAAAAAAAACCAAAAAATAAAAAAAATAATTAAAAGAGAATTATAAGTTTTTGATCTGTCTCAGCAACAAAACAACAAGACCCTCTTTCAAAAGAAACAAAATAAAGTTCTGGGATGTGAAAGTGTACATCTTACCAGGATGTCGATCATCAAATGGATCTGGATCTCCTTTACGATATTCTTCGGTTTCTTTTTCAATTAATTCAGACATCCTAGCACAAAAAGAAAGTAGTCAGCAAGTTAACTCTGAACAAGCACACAAGAAACTACCAGGCAGACGGGCGGTGGTGTTGCACGTCTTTAATCCCAGCACTTGGGAGGCAGAGGCAGGTGGATTTCTGAGTTCCAGGCCAGCCTGGTCTACACAGTGAGTTCCAGGACAGCCAGGGCTATACAGAGAAACCTGGTCTTGAAAAACAGAAAGAAGGAAGGAAGGAAGGAAGGAAGGAAGGAAGGAAGGAAGGAAGAAAATAAATACCAGGCATTGTAATACAGACCTGTAATCCCAACACTGAGAAGGTTGAGGCAGGAGGCCTGCTTTAAGTTCAAGGGCAACCTGGGCTATCTAATAAACATCATCAGGACAGTTAGAGCCATATAGTAAGAGCATGTCAGAAAAACAAAAGCTAAAATTCAAAAGTATACCATGAACAATCAATTAATAGTGAAGGGGTAAAACACAAAGTTAGAAAAACATGATTTTCCTGATGAATAACAAAGTCTAAATAATCACCTCATAAAATAATTTATACTCAGTCTCCTTGAATTACAAAACACCACCTCAGAAATTGAAGCCAACAAGTCATCACTAAAACCTTCATTTCTAGACAGGCATGGTAGTACATTCCTGCCACCTCTGCCTATCTGAACTTCCTACTACCTGTTTCTCAGCTCTTGTGTCCTATCTCTCTGCTTTACCTAGCACGATTTAGATGCCAGCTTCCAGGGACTAACTATATTCCTTAAATTAAGTCCAAGGAGTATGATGGCCTGCAATTATCTAGCTTCCACCAATTTTGTGAAAAAGCTTCTCATATTCTTCTATCTCTAATATTTTATTAAACTTCAAACACATGGCCCTTTCTGCTATTCACAAAATCCAGTTCATTCTTGCTTCAGGACCATTCCATGTTCTATTTTGTTAGCCTATGATGTTCCTTCTACCCTCTAAGCCTCTACCATGGCCCCAAGTAAATATTCTTTTGCTTTTATAAAAGATTAGTTTTGCCTGTCCCAGGATTTCACCTAAATAGAATCATATAAAGTCTTACTATGCCAAGATCCTTCCAAGAAAGCATCCCTGTGGTTATAACAAATTCCTCATTAACTCCTTATTTTTCTTGTCTATGTACAGGTATACATGTATGCATTCTGTGTAGAGGCCAGAAGACAACACTCTTAAGTGTCATTCCTCAGGAATGCAATCTATGTGGTTTTTCTTTGGAGCAAGGTCTCTCACTGGACTGGAACTCACCAAACAGGAAAGGGAGGCTAACCAACAAGCCTCAGAGTGTGTCCTGTCTCTACCTTCCCAACAATGAAATTACAAGTATACACCAGCATGCCTGAATTTAAAAAATAAAAAAAAATTAATTAAAAAAAAAACTGAACCAAGAGATGGTAGCACATGCTTTTTTTTTTTTTTTTTTTTTTTTTTTTTGGTTTTGGTTTTTTGGATTTGGTTATTTTGAGACAGGGTTTCTCTGTATAGCCATGGCTGTCCTGGAATTCACTCTATAGACCAGGCTGGCCTCGAACTGAAATATCTACCTGCCTCTGCCTCCCAGAGTGCTGGGATTTACAGGCATGAGCTACTACCGCCCGGCTGGCACATGCCTTTAATCCCAGCACTCCAGAAGCAGAGGCCAGCAAATCTTTGAGTTACTTCAGCGTGGTCTACAGACAGTTTCATGACAGGGCTAAATAGAGAAACTATTTCAAAAACAAAACAAAACAAAAAAACAAAACAGCAAAGAAGAAAAAAAATCAGAGTCTGTCAAAAAATTCTTATATTTTCCTCCAACGCCTTTTTTTATTCTGTGTATGTGTGAGTGTGTTGAGTGTGAGTGTGTGAGTGTGTGTGTGTGTGTGTGTGTGTGTGTGAATGTACATGCATTAAGGGTACCCACAGAGGTTAGAAGAGGGTATGAGAATGGAGTTACAAGCAGTTAAAAGCAGCCAACATGGCTGCTGGGAAACAAGCTCTCTACAAGAATAACAAGTGCTCTTAACTGCTTGGTCATTTTGTTAACCCCAACACACCTATTTTTTAAAATACAGTTTTGAGTATATGAAAAGACAGGTAAGTTTTATATAAAAAAAAAAAAAAATTATTATTCTTACCTGGTAAGGATAGGTACCATATCCTGCCCACTGCCATGGTCCTTTTCCCACTGCTCCAGCAGGGTAGTGAGCTCAGCTTTGGAGTCCACATGTACCACTACTGTAGTCATGACTTGGCCTAAAGAAGACAAAACAATAAGAAATGAACAGAGCAAACATATTTGACACAGTTCCCACAAAAAGTGTGAAGGGGAGTAGGTAAGGGATAAGCTGGACCAGGGAGATGAGGCACTTGTTAAAGAGACTGGTCTATACAATCAGTTTTACTCCAGCTAGGGCCACACATAGAAATTATGTCAGAGTGTGGAAAAAAATGCCTGCCAGGCAGTGGTGGTACACCACCTTTAATACCAACACTCAAAGGCAAGAGAATCTAAGTTCAAAGGACCGAGGGCTACACAGAGAAACCCTGTCTTGAATAACAAAAAGAAAAAACAAAAAGGCGTGAAACTAAAGGGATGAGGCTGCAATGCATTGTGGATTTACTAAGTGCCACTGGGTTGAAAATCTACAATCTTGGAAAGTGGGGAGACAGGCTTTCACTTGTAGCTCCAGCTGACCTAGCCACCATACTAGGCTTTTTTTTTTTTTTTTTTTTTTTTTTGAAACAGGTTTTGAACTCACTCTGTACCCAAGAATGACCTTGATTTTTTCTTTTTTTTTTCTTTTTTTTTTCTTTTTTTTTTGTTTTTTCTTTTGTTTTGTTTTTTCTTTTTGGTTTTTTGAGACAGGGTTTTTCAGGCTGTCTTCGAACTCAGAAATCCTCCTGCCTCTGCCTCCCAAGTGCTGGGATTAGAGATATGTAACCATTACAGTAAGTTATACAGTGCTGCGGCTTGAACCCAAAGCTTCATTCATGCTAGACAATTACTCTACCATGTATGAATAAATAACCCAGCCCTTTTCATTTTTCCATGTTTTTAAAGAATTACTTATTTACTTTATGTACATAAATACATTGTAGCTGTCTTCAGACACATCAGAAAAGGGCATTGGATTCCATTACAGATGGTTGTGAGCCACCATGTGGTTGCTGGGAATTGAACTCAGGACCTCTGGAAAAAGTCAATGCTCTTAACCACTGAGCCATCTCTCCAGACATTTTTTTCATATTTTTAACGAGGTTTAAAGTTTAGAAAACAAAACAAAACAAAAAAAAACATACTATCACAATGCCTTTAATCCCAGCACGAGGGAGGCAAAAGCAGGAGCATCTGTAAGTTCCAGGACACCCAGGAAGAACTACATTAGAGAAAGATTCTGTCTCAAAAAGAACAAACCAGGTATGAGGGATGCACGCCTTTAGTTCTGGCACTTGGGAGGCAAAAGGCAGAGGGTTTCTGAGTCTGAGGCCAACATAGTCTACAAAGAGAGTGCACAGATAGCCAGGGATACAGGGCTATGCAGAGAAACACTATCTTGATTAAAAAAAAAAAAAAAAAGGAAAACAATGAAGGAATGCCCTAAGCAATAAGCCTTCTCCAACACATATTGTTAATTTTTACTGCTTTTACTTACTTTCTTCCACTTGGGACTTTTTTTTTTTTTTTTTTTTTTTGTTCTTGACAGTGACAGGGATTGAACCCAGGGCCTTGCTCATGTTAAGAACTCAGTAATATTATTGAGCTACATCCCTTGTGCTTGGTTTACTTGCTTTGATGTTTGGTACTAGGAATTCTAGAGTCAAACATGGTAAGCAATCACTCTAACACTGAGCTACATCCCAGTGTTTGTTTAGTGTACTTGGTTTGGGTTTCTTGCTTTTTGAGTTTTTTGTTTTGAAACAGGGTCTAGTTGCCCAGGTTGTCCTTAAACTTAATCTGTCCCCCAAGTAGGCCTTGAACCTTCACTATTCCTAATTCAGCTTCCTGAGTCCTAGGCCTATCCCACAAGGACCATGTATGCATGGGGTTGGGTTGGGTTGGTTTTGAGATAGAGTGTCACTATGCAACTTAGACTTAAACTCAAACTCATGGCTGTTCAACTTCAGCCTCCTGAGGACTGGGATCACAAGTTTACCATTACGCCTGATGCGTTAACATTTAAGGTTCCACCACATATTGACACAATTTAAAGAAAAAAAATTGTTTTTAAAGAACAAGAAAGCAGCTGTAATAATTATAATAAATAAATTCAGGGGCATTAAAACAGTAAAATTTGGGGCTGGAAAGATGGCTCAGCTGTTAAGAGCATTGTCTGCTCTTCTAGATTGCTGAGTTCAATTCCTAGCAACCACATGATAGTTCACAACCATCTGTACTGAGATCTGATGCGCTCTTCTGGTATGTAGGCTTATATGCAGATTCAGCACTTATACACATTAATAAAATCTTAAAAAAAGAAAAAAAGTAAAATATTAGAACTCAACTTAGAAACACACCCGGGCTGCAGATCCAGCTCTACCGTGATAAAGCATTTGCCTTTCACCACAAAACCCTGTGTCTGAGCTCGTGTGTGTGTGTGTAATATATGCACGTGCATATTATACATATATTTGCACATGTAAGTATACTGTATATAAGTATATTATTTATATATTATAAAATAATATATATAATAACCTTTATGGCAAACTCAGTCTGGTGGTACCATAACCATACACCTTTAATTTTAGCACTTAGAAGTCACAGGCAGATTTCTGAGTTTAAGGCCGCCTTGTCTACAAAACAAGTTCCTGAACAGCCAGAACTACACAGAGAAACCCTATCTCAAAAAACAAACAAAAACAAACAAACAAAAAAAAAACAGGCATGATGGCACATACTTATAAGGGAGACAAGACTATACAGTAGTTCACAGTCAAAAGAAACATTCATGCAGAAACACATACACACAAAGAAGTTACTAAGGAAAACATGGGGGGGGAGGTCAAGGTTATTTGTGGCTATACTGAGTTTAAATAAAACAAAGACCTGCTAGGTAACTCAGCAGGTAAATGTGCCTGCTGCTGAAACTGAGGACCAGAGACCCACATGATAGAAAGCACTGAAGCCCAAAAATTGTCTTCCGATCTGTAAATGCAAGTCACAAATACATATGTATGAGTGTTTGCCTATATTTATATAGCTGCAGCTGACAGGGCATAGATTATCCTAGAACTGGAACTATGAAGTGGACTGTTGTGTGCTGCCATGGGTGCTGGAAACTGAACTAGTTCCTTTACAAGAATAGCAAATACTTTTAAAAGCTAAGCCAACTCTCCAGCCCCAGAAATTTAAAAGCTAGCTTTTGACTGGTGTAATTAAGTGGCTAACCTAGCATATAGAAAGCCCTAGGTTTGATCTGGAGTCTATGAGTATAATATTGGTGGTATTTTCTTTTCTTTTTTCTTTTTTTTTTCTTTTGTTTTTTGTTTTTTGTTTTTTTGAGACAGGGTTTCTCTGTGTAGCCCTGGCTGTCCTGGACTCACTTCGGTGATATTTTCTGATGATCTGTATCTAAATGTAACTAACTGTAGAAAAATGACTTTCCCGTGGGAAACATGAACCTAACCTATACTAACGGAAGGGGAAAATACACACTCCAAGTTGTTCTCTGCCCTCCACATCAGTATGCCCATACCCATCCACATAGAAATAAATGTTACAAATGTTTTTAAAGTATGAATGTGTTGTGGTAGTGCCCACATTTAATTTCAGCACTCAGGACACAGAGGCTAAGTTTGAGGCCAGCCTGGTCTACATAGTAAGTTCCAGGACAGCCAGTACTTTGTAGAGACCTTGTCTCAATAAATACCTAAATACATACATGCGTAATAAACATAATAAATACAAATGAATATCATGGGGCTGGA
This sequence comes from Apodemus agrarius, assembly GCA_964023405.1. NCBI lineage: Eukaryota > Metazoa > Chordata > Mammalia > Rodentia > Muridae > Apodemus > Apodemus agrarius. The sequence continues at coordinate 109,681,596 of OZ030012.1, read as the reverse complement.
GAGATGGCTCAGTGGTTAAGAGCATTGACTGTTCTTCCAGAGGTCCTGAGTTCAATTTCCAGCAACCACATGGTGGCTCACAACCATCTGTAATGAAATCTGATGCCCTCTTCAGATGTGTCTGAAGACAGCTATAGTGTACTTACATAAAACAATCTTTAAAAAAATAAAAATAAGTGTCGGGCGGTGGTGGCGCATGCCTGTAACCCCAGCACTTGGGAGGCAGAGGCAGGCGGATCTCTGAGTTCGAGGCCAGCCTGGTCTACAGAGTGAGTTCCAGGACAGCCAGGGCTATACAGAGAAACTCTGTCTCGAAAAACAAAAATAAATAAATAAATAAATAAATAAATAAATAAAAATAAAAATAAAATGCCATGAATGTTAACCCATCTATCATCAAAAGGCTTTGTTAATATAAAATTTACAAGGTATCATTTTGTTTGGCATAATATAATGTGTATGCATCATTTAATTCATACTTTCTCTGTTTTGGAGGACAGGGGTCTAAATAGGTACCCCTATCTAGTCCAGGACTCTCTATAGAGCAGGCAAGCCTTGAACTCATAAATGATCTGCCTGTATCTGCTTACAGAGTGCTTGAAGAATAAAACACTACAAAGTTTTGTTATAAGTATCATACATAAATTTATGGCACACATCTAATGACACAATCAATGGTCACCAAGAAGGAATATCCAACCCAAGACATTGAGCTGAGTAATTAATTTACATGCTTAATTTTCACAGCCACACTATGAGGTGACTTTTACCAATGGGGAAATGAGTTAGAGAGGTTCTCAAGACCACACAAATGACACATCCTAGAAAAGAATTGACAATTTAAAAGAATGCAAATCCCAACTCTGCTGAAATGTCTGAGAATTCTTAACTTTTCTACATATCAAATTGCTTGAAAAGAAATCTCAACTTCTCTCTATTAAATAGAAACAGTGTGGGAGCTAATGAAAATTCTATATTACAGATTATGATTCTTAAATATGTTTTTAAAACATATTTATACACATGGAATTTCCTCACTCCGTAAGAATGTGTACCAAAGAATTTAGAGTTGATGTGCCTACCAGTTCAAATTCCACAAAATTAACACAAAAAGATACAGCAAGCAGTTAACTGTTCAAACTGAACGTTTATCACTTTCCTACTTAAAAGTCTGAGGGGAGCTGGGCATGGTGGCACATGCCTGTAATCCCAGCAATCCCAGCACTTGGGAGGCAGAGGCAGGCGGATTTCTGAGTTCGAGGCCAGACTGGTCTACAGAGTGAGTTCCAGGACAGCCAGGGCTACACAGTGAAACCCTGTCTCGAAAAACCAAAAAAAAAAAAAAAAAAAAAAAAAAAAGAATCCCTGGGTTCCATTCCAAAAACTACCAACACCAAAAAAGAGAAAGATTAAAACAAAATGTTGGAACTGAACTAATTCTTTGATCAAACTAACTGATTCTCAAATATACTGGGGTTTTTTTGTTGTTGTTGTTTTTGTTTTTGTTTTTGTTTTTGTTTTTCGAGACAGGGTTTCTCTGTGTAGTCCTGGCTGTCCTGGAACTCACTCTGTAGACCAGGCTGGCCTTGAACTCAGAAATCCGCCTGCCTCTGCCTCCCAAGTGCTGGGATTACAGGCGTGCACCACCACGCCCGGTTTGTTGTTGTTGTTTTTGTTTGCAGGTTGGTTGATTGGTTGTTTTGAGATAGGGTTTCTCTTTGTAGTTCTGTCTGTCCTGGAACTAGTTCTGTAGACCAGACTAAACTCACACAGATCTGCCTGCCTCTGCTTCCCAAGTGCTGGGGTTAAAGGTGGGCACCACCACCAACCAGTTCAAATCCATTTGTTAAATACAATAAAAAAGGTTATACAGGATTCCAGGATTGCCATCTGTGAATTTAAAACTGTATGCATATCCCCTTAAAATGAAAAAAAAAATACCCTAAAAATAGATAAGTATCATAGTATGACAAGTAATGATGTAACTGAGTATATAATAAATGGTTTTCATTACATTTCATTCTAGTCTACCATTTCCCCACCATTTTGCAACTTTTAAATTAAACCACAAAATAGGTCCTCTTCTAATACACTACATTGAATGGCCAATTCAACAAAAACTGTCCCCAAGTCTAAAACAAAGACTGTATTAAAATAGATACTGGGCAGGGAGAAAAGGTTGGAGGAGGGAGCACTCCTTTAGCAAAGCTGCAAACCTTACTTAAAGGGAAAGAAGCTCAGGGGTAAGCCCTTGCCAAGCATTCTTTCAGGAGCTAAATTCAATCCCAAGAGAGGATGGGGAGAGGGAGAGAGAGAGACAGAGAGAAGAAGGAAGGAAGAAAGAAAGGAAGGAAAAAAAGAGCAAGAGGAAGGAGGAAGGGAAAGAGAGAAGGGAGGGGAAGTGGAGGGGAGAGTAAGCCAATCAGTGCTTATGGTACACACCTGCACAATACTCAAAGCCTGAGTGTGAGGCATTCACAAGTCTGAGGCCAGCCTGAGCTACACAGAGACTATTTAAAAGGCCTTAAGAAAGGGAAAGGAAATTTTCTACAAGAGAGGCCCTGAGTCGATCCCCAAAACCAAAAGGGAAGAGGGAAATTCCAAATTTACAGCTTCAAGCAAAAAGTTAACACTTTGACATTCAATCCTATGTAACTTTATTACTGCCAATGACTATCTCCTTTACAAAAACACAGTGGTAACCAACCAACTCCAATCCCTTTAACAGAGTTCATTTTATCACACTTTTCTAAATTTAACAAATAAACAACACTGTTAACAATAAATACTATGCTCAAAAAATGTGGAAAATTTCCTCAAATTACCTTCACACCCAAAAATATATCCCCATTCAAAATTGTTAATGAGTAACCGCTATATACAAACATAAATCTTAAGGCAGGGCAGTGCTGGTTTACACTCTTTTTGTTTTGTTTTGTTTTGTTTTGTTTTGTTTTGGGGGGAGAGATTTGGTTTTGTCGAGACAGGGTTTCTCTGTATAGCCCTGGCTGTCCTGGAACTCACTCTGTAGACCAGGCTGGCCTCGAACTCAGAAATCCGCCTGCCTCTGCCTCCCAGAGTGCTGGGATTACAGGCGTGCGCCATCACCACCCAGCTTTGGCTTACACTCTTAATCCCAGTACTCAGGGAGACAGAGGCTGGCAGATCTCTGAGTTCAAGGCCAGCTTGGTCTAAGCTGAGTTTCAGGGCAACCAAAGCTACACAGAGAAATCCTATCTCAAAAAACAAAAAAACAAATCTTGACATAGGACTGAAATGTACATATGCTTATAAAGCCTTGAAGGTAAATGCCAGTAAACCCAAGGGGGGGGGGGAAGACTTCAAAGACTTCAAAAGACTTCAGGTGACACTACCAATGAACTTCCTACTTTACATTAACAAAGGGCTTGCGATAGGAAAATAGTGCTACAATAAATTAAAACGTGCAGTCTATTTAAAAGGCTTCGCCTGGAAGAGTTAAGGAAAACAGAGCAAATCTGGCAGTGGTGGCAGACGCCTTTAATTCCAGCACTCTGGAGGCAGAGGTAGGATATCTTAGTTCGAGGCCAGCCTAGTCTACAATGAGCTTCGAGAAGAAAAAAAAGAGCAACATAAGATAAAAAAAAAAAAAAAAAAAAACGAGTCATTTGTTACTCAAAAATTACTACTACACACACTCTAAGAATATTTCCTCATCAAATGGAAAAACCAGAGAGCTATCACAACAGTAAAAGCAAACGGACCGACACCTTCTAGGAACAGTAGACAAAATATGGCAAACGCCCTTGAAAGCCCAACAAAAAAAAAAAACAAAAAAACAAAAAAACAAAACTAAAAGCCCTCTGAACAAGCGCTGGAGAACGCTGGCCGTCAACCTTAGGTCAGGCTCGGCGTCTGGGCACCCACATACCTCTCTCCCTTTCCACTCTCTACTGCAATGTAGAAGTGGGAGGGGTTCCCGGAGAGCTCCGCCCCCTCGCCCAGTCCAAGAGCAGGGAGGGTGCAAGTGGGAGGTGGCACGAAGCCGAACGAGGGAAAAGCCCGCCCAGGTGACTGAGGCTAGAGGCGGAGACACAGTCCGAGAAGGGGTCCGTGGTGCGGCAGGAAAGAGAAGCCCCTCGTCTCGTGAGGAACAGAGACTTGGAGGTGAAGAGAGAAATTCAAAGAGCACCTCCTTCAGGTAGAGGAGAGCATACCCTGCTCTCCACGCCCGGACAGAAGAGTTACTCTAAAGAAGCTTCTTTAGAAGACTGGAGGAAGAACCTGGAGCCCCGCCCCCGGGCCAGGGGTCCGAAAGGCTAGTCAGGCCCAGGGCCCAGCTTCCCCGGTGGTCCTGCCCGCCCCCTCGCCGCCCGCAGCCGAAGCAGGTGCCGCCCCTCCCCCAGCGCGGCGCCCACTCTCCCGCCCAGCGAGCCGCGCGCTCGGTCTCCTCGTGCCCCTGCCAGAGAGCCGGCTCCTTCCTTACCCCGCTCACCTTCGCGAGCGGCTCCGCCGCTTCTCCCCCCCGACCCCTCCAGCGGCCACGGTTCTCACACACCGCCTCTGGTCCCGCACTCACTCTCCCTCACTCACACACACAGCGCGACCACGGCTCCTGAGCGGCCCACATATTATGCGTCACTCGCATGCTACGTACTGTGTGTGCGCGCGCACGCGCGCGCGCGTGTAACGTTGGCGCGAGGCTCCCAAGCGAGGAAGAGGGAGGAGCGGAGGGACATCAAAGCGCTCCTGGGAAATGAAGTTCTGCATTTAAGGGCGGGGATGGTGGGGCTAGACCTACTAGTAAGCAGCACCTCAGCGCGTTGACTTCTGGTAGTCGTAGTTTTCGTTAGGGCGGAAGTGAAAAGTAAAAGAAGGAATGGGTCTTTCTAAAAGCCCGGGCTGGCCGCATAACTTTGTCAGTACCCAATTCTACCCTGTATCATCGGAAGGGCTCAGTAGGACTCTGCCACATCAGCCATAGAAGATGCCAGGGTCAAAGAATGCATTTTGCACAAATGTATCAAAAATTACTGTACTCGATAAACAGAAACTCATCAGTTTTCCTTTGTTTTTCTGTTAAAAAGCATTCGGCAAAAATCAAAAAACATCCGTTACCATGTCATATATAAGGCACAAAAATGGGGGGGGGGAAAGAGAAAGCCCTTCGGTGAAAACAACTAAGCACGGATGCCATCTAATTCAATTTAGCAATTTTAGAGTTAAGGAAACCCACAGTAAATGACTTGCCTAACTTCTCAAACCAAAGGGAAGCAGCATCATAAGGATCTGATTTTGACCCAGCGATTCTGTATGAGAGCATAGAAGATAACGAAAACTCCACAATTGAGCAGAATCTTGACAAAACCTACCCAGACGTCAGGACTCATGCAACTCACTATTGTTCTCGGCGTTCTGAGTAAGTTCTGTGCGTTTCCATAGAGCTATCAGAGCCAATACGTTCACGTGGAAATTATAAGACACTGTGGACCTCCTGTCATGATCAGATTCTATGGCTGTTACTAAATCTGTATCAGAGGAGTGGTAGTGGCAGTGGTGCACGCCTTTAATCCCAGCACTTGGGAAACAGAGGCAGGCAGATCTCTGAGTTCAAGGCCAGCCTGTTTTATAGAGTGAGTTTCAGGACAGCCGGAGCTACAGAGGGAAATCTCGAAAAACAAAAAAAAGAGACAAGAAGGAGGGTGAAGGGGAAGAAGAGGAGGAGGAAGAAGGAAGGAAGAGAGAGAGAGAGAGAGAGAGAGAGAGAGAGAGAGAGAAAGAAAGAAAGAAAGAAAGAAAGAAAGAAGCCAGTAGTAGCCAGTATTTTAGGTCTCAGCTTAAGTCCACCATCATCCTACCCCACCCACCTGGGGACTCTGTTTCTCAATTGTGTGCTTGCAGTAACAGCTGCTTGAGATAGAAATTCTAGAGGGTGAATAGCAATACTAAAGGCATGTAACCCGTAATCACTCTCTTGATACAGCACAGCTTTCTCCTGTGCATCTGAAGTCTCTCGAGCTATAATGGCCGTTACTTAGACTTTATAGCAGACTTGAATCAAATTTTTTTTTTAAGATTTATATATTGTATGTGAGTAGCCTGTCACTCTCTTCAGACACACCAGAAGAGGGCATCAGATGGTAGTGAGTCACCATGTGGTTGCTAGGAATTGAACTCAGGACCTCTGGAAGAGCAATCAATGCTCTTGACTGCTGAGCCATCTCTCCAGCTCTGAATCAAATGTTTTAATTACACTCGTTATTCTCAACAGCAGGGCAGATAAGGCTAGCCAACTTTATGGAGGAGAACTCAAAAGTAGTAATGTTGAATGAAAAGTTTTGCTGGGCATGGTGTCTCATGCCTTTAATCCCAACACTTGTGAGGCAGAGGCAGGTGGGTCTCTAAATTAGAGGCCATCCTGGTCTACACATTGAGTTCCAAGATAGCCAGAGCTACATTTAGATAATATCTCAAAACAAACAACCGGGCAGTGGTGGCACACTCCTTTAATCCCAGCATTTGGGAGGCAGAAGCAGGCAGATTTCTGAGTTCCAGGCCAGCCTGGACTACACAGTAAGTTCCAGGACAGCCAGGGCTACACAGAGAAACCCTGTCCCGAAAAACCAAAAAACAAACAGAAAAAAAAAAAGATACAGATTTTGTAGCGGAAGAAAGCTGAGCATGAAAGAGCATTGGCTGCTCTTCAGAGGACCAGGATTTGATTCCCAGCACCCACATGGCAGTTCACAACCATCTGTAAATTCAGATTCCAGGGAATCTATCAGATGCCCTGTTCTGGCCTCTGGGCATCATGCATGCATATAGTACACCTACATACATGCAAGTACAACACTTGTACACATAAAATTAATCTTTTTTTTTCAAGGTAGAGACTCTTGAAAAACCAAAAATAATAAATAAATAAATAAATAAATAAATAAATAAAAATAGAGTCTCAATATCTAGCAGCTCTGGCTGTCCTGGACTCCCCTTTGTAGACCAGCTTTGGTACTGAAATCACAGATTCACCTGCCTCTGCATTCCAAGTGCTGCAATTGAAGGCTTGTGCCACTATGACCAGCTACATTTTTATCTGAAAAGAGAGAGCTCATGACACCTATAACACTTATTTCAGGCAGCATTCCTACCATCTCTCCCTGGGCAGATAAACCCAAATGTAGAGGTTTTGGACCCTCCAGGTATCTTCAGTTCCTTGGATACCCTGTGGTCATAGAGTCAAGAGCCCAGTTCATCAAAGCAGGAGTCGCTACCTTATTCTGTCACCAGATGGCACTACTCCGCTTTAGGAAACCAGTGTGTGTGTATGGGGGGGGGGGGTACTGGTTGGTGGTCTTAAGGGGATTAGGGAACTAGATCTGGGACATTTAGAGTAGAAGAGCAGAAACACAGGGCCTGTCTAGGAGCCAACTCCCTCAAGAATCTCTACCTTTGCCGGGCAGGGGTAGTGCACGCCTTTAATCCCAGCACTTGGGAGGCAGAGACAGGAGGATTTCTGAGTTCAAGGCCAGCCTGGTCTACAGAGTGAGTGAGTTCCAGGACAGCCAAGGCTATACAGAGAAACCCTGTCTAAAAAAAAAAAAAAAAAAAAAGAATCTCTACTGGGCCAGTCACACACCTTTAAACCCAGCACTCAGGAAGCAGAGGCAGGGGCATGTCTGAGTTTGAGGCCAGGCTACTCAAAAAAAAAAAAAAAAAAAAAAAAAAATCAGCCTCATCATCTCCACCCTAAGCTGGCTACAGCAGTGTAAACCTCCAATCCCAGCACTTGAGTGGAGCGATGGGGATCAGAAGCCCAAGATCGCTGGGCATGGTGGCGCACGCCTGTAATCCCAGCACTTGGGAGACAGAGGCAGGCAGGATTTCTGAGTTCCAGGACAGCCTGGTCTACAGAGTGAGTTCCAGGACAGCCAAGACTACACAGAGAAACCCTGTCTCGGAAAAAGAAACCAAAAACAAAAAAAAAAAAAAAAAAAACAACAACAACAACAACAACAACAAAAGAAGTTCAAGATCATCCTTGGCTAACACACCAACTTTGAGGCAAACCTGAGACACATGAGACCTTGTCTCCAAAAATAATCAAAATCTCCACAGCCAGCTGGGCAGTGGTGGCACACGCCTGTTATCCCAGCACTTGGGAGGCAGAGGCAGGTGGATTTCTGAGTTCGAGGCCAGCCTGGTCTACAGAGTGAGTTCCAGGACAGCCAGGGCTACACAGAGAAACCCTGTCTCGAAAAACCAAAAAAAAAAAAAAAATCTCCACAGCCACATGCTTGCAAGCACTCGGACTCCCATTCTGGAAAGAAAGAGCAGCACCCAGGCTTCCCTAGCTCCATATTCCAGGTGTGATCATTGGCATATTTCACAGGAGCGGCCACATTGCTAGATATGAAATCTCCTTCATGTGTGTATCAGGTACCTGTGTGTGTAGCTAACACTTTCACAACTAAGCACACAGATGCACAGAACCACAGATAACACAGGCCTGCACACTTAGCTTGATTCCAGTACATTGGATCTTATTCCTTAAAAGGAGCATTTTGTCCTGGATTGTTTGTTGTGGCTTCTTTGGTAGAATATCTGTGGGCTTTGTTTGTCCTACCCCGCTCTACTTGTGCCTCTCTGCCTACTGGGACAACAGAGAAAGTCATCCCCAACAGAAATGGGAAGAATCACGCTAAGCCCCCCAGAATTGGAAAGGACGAGAGGAACAGGGTGTGGTAGTGCACGCCTTCCCCAGCACTCAGGGCAGGCAGATCTGAGCTCTAGTCCAGCCTGGTCTACAGAGTTCCAGGACAGCCAGGACTGTTACACAGAGAAACCCTGTCTCAGAAAACAAAAAACAAAAGTTCTGACTCCCTCTTCTGGAGTGTCTGAAGACAGCTACAGTGTACTTACATATAATAAATAAATCTAAAAAAAGAGTTTTAAAAATAAAGGGTTGGAGCCAGGCAGTGGTGGCGCATGCCTGTAATCCCAGCACTCTGGGAGGCAGAGGCAGGCAGATTTCTAAGTTCAAGGCCAGCCTGGTCTACAGAGTGAGTTCCAAGACAGCCAAGGCTATACAGAGAAACCCTGTCTCAAAAACAAAAACAAAAATAAATAAATAAATAAATAGTTGGGGGGCCGGGCAGTGGTGGCGCACGCCTGTAATCCCAGCACTCTGGGAGGCAGAGGCAGGCGGATCTCTGAGTTCGAGGCCAGCCTGGTCTACAGAGTGAGTTCCAGGACAGACAGGGCTACACAGAGAAACCCTGTCTCGAAAAACAAAACAAAACAAAACAAAACAAAAAAAGGATGAAAGACAGGACAAGAGGCCCCCAGCTCCAGCCCCAGGATCAAGGGTAGCAATCCTAGACATAATCTATTTATCCTGTCACAAGGATCTACGAATCCTGCCCATTACTTATCCTCTGGGCTTCAAGCTCCACCTCGTCTATAACCACTTTTCTCCAAGTGCCTCCTTCTCTAAGTTCACCCAACCCAGGTGCTCCTACCTTGGTGCAACCCAATACCTTCTGCTTTCTTCTGGAACTCACTGGAGCTAGATGAGTCTTTGATCTGCTTAATGCTCTCCTGTTAATTGAACAAAACTAAACTATCAGCATCACAGATGTTTCTGAGAATAGTATTAGCACTACCACGCTCTTGAGGACCCCAGGCTAGGCAAAAAGAAAATCTGTCATGTACTAGTTGACCCACCCAGTAAGCTCCAACTGTCCTCCAGTTCCCCCAATTCCCCCATCCCCCCAAAATGTGTATAGAGTGGGCACTCCTGCCTAGTTATATCTGTTCCCACCACTTCATTTTACAGAGAAATAAGCTGAGGCTCTACAAAGATAATGGTTTAATCCCCTGCCTTATCTGATGAGTTTAACACCACTCCATAGAGGCCAGAAGGAAATAAGACAGTCACCTCTATCTATCCAGTAGCCACATCCCCAGGCCCCAAAGAGGAGAGCTCTACATAATTATTGAGGACAATAATAATAATAAATAATTAGTTTTCCTGAAAGCCAATTTGAGCTGACCATCCTATATTTCATCTGACAGCCCTGTGTCAGAAGCGCTACTCAACCACAGACTCCCAAGGACTCTCATGTCTGCTCTTCCTTTAATCTTCTGAAAAGTGGTGAGAAGTAAGGGCCAGCAGAGTGGCGCCTGCCAGCAGTGTGAGCACTGAGGCTAGGGCAGGAATTCCAAGCAGGGCAGGTAGGATGGCTCAGTGGGTAAAGGCTCTTAGTGATAAAACCTGACGAACCAGAGTTGTCCTCTCCTTTATAGCCACACATGTCCATTTTCTATAAAATGTAATTACATTTTTAAAGAGTTAAAGATAGGGCTGGAGAGATGGCTCAGTGGTTAAGAGCAGTGACTGCTCTTCCTGAGTTCAATTCCCAGCAACCACATGGTGGCTCACAACCATCTGTAATGAGATCTGATGCCCTCTTCTGGTGTGTCTAAAGACAGCTACAGTGTACTTATACATAAAATAAATAAATCCTTAAAAAAAAAAAAGTTAAAGATAAGCCTTGGCTATATAGTAACACTATCTCAAGCCTAGGCGGCAGCACATGCCTCTAATCCCAACATTCTGGAGTCAAGGCAGGTGACTCTATGTGACTTCAAGGCCAGTCTGGTCTACCAAGAAAGAGAGGCTACACAGAGAAATCCTGTCTTAAAAAAAAAAAAAGTAGAAGGATGTTAAGTTCAAAGCCAATCTGGATTACAAGATTCCATCACAAAACAATCTGGGCTCTCTTTTCTAAAACCATATGATAAATAATCAGGCTCAGATCCCTGACTCTGACTCAACTGTGTCACTGATTATTAGAAATAAGGAAAGTGTTTGGAGAAGTAGATGGCTCCCTGCAGCTTTGGAGACAAACAGACCAGTCCCAATACTTCTTGTGCTGGATTAGTTTTATGTGAACCTGACATAGCTAACCATTTAGGAAGAGGGACTCCCAATTGAGAAAATACTTCCAATAACAGTGGCCGGTAGGCAAATCTGAATTTTTTTAAATTATTGATTGCTATTGAAGGGTCCAGTCCATTGTGGGCAGTGCCATCCCTGGGCTGGTGGTCCTAGATACTATAATCAAGCCATGGGAGAGCAAGACAGCAAGCAATGTTTCTCCATAACCTCTGTTCATGTTCTTACATCCAGATTCTTCACCTGATATCCCACCCTGCCTTCCCTCAGTAATAGACCCAAACCCTGTAAGGTGAAATAAACCTGTTCCTCCCTGTTAGTTTCTGTCAGAGTATTTTATCGCAATAGAAAAGCTAAAACATTATTATTCCCTTTTATTATTATTATTCCTTAAAGCTGGGGCTTTAAGTTACTTCATGTCTCTTGAGCTTCAATTTTTCTGGTCAAAAATAAGGCTCTTTTCCAGCACTGTTATGAAAGTTAAGTATAAAGTGTTTAACCTGTTTGCCATTAAGTGCCATTTCCCTAATTCCCACGACTTTGGCTCTGGTGGGTCACTCTGTCCCTTTGATGACTATGGAGGAATGCAGGCTTTCCACATTTAAATGAGAAGTAAGCTCCATTTCAAAATAGCCCCTCTTTTTGAGGGGAAAGTAGATTTTAAAGCCAGATCTCACACGCCCATCCAGACTGGCCTTGACATTGTGATAGATGATAGATAGATAGATAGATAGATAGATAGATAATAGGTAGGTAGGTAGATAGATTGGTGATTAGATAGATAGATAGATAGATAGATAATAGGTAGGTAGGTAGGTAGGTAGGTAGGTAGATTGGTGACAGATAGATAGATAGATAGATAGAGATAGCCAAGGATGACCTTGAACTCCCAATCCTCTTGCCTCTACAACCAGAGTCCTGGGATTACAGGACCACATCTAGCAATATAGAATAACTACTTTTTGGCCTGTTTCTCCACTCTTTGTCCTAGTAAAGAACTAAAAGTAATGGAGTCAGAAAGCAGAAGAGATCCCTCTCTGAGCTTTCTCACTGTTGAAAGCCACACATCTAATCAAAGTTGAAGGATAGTAAAGGCCAAGGAGTCTCTTGGATGCGAACCTAGACCTGTTTACTTTTCCCACAGACTAGCCCATTCATATAGATTCCTTTTGGATTGCTGTCTATATTTGGAATCTTTGCCTAAAGCACACTAACTCCTTCCCTAGGATTAGATGTCAGAACAGTGATGTTGTAATCAGAGAAGAGGCCAAAGGGTGTGGCCAGAGATAATATACCACAGGCCATTCTCCACAATGTGCTTGCCCAACACAAGGCAGAAACCCAAGCATGAAGGGGACCAAATGTCCTTCCAGGTCCTCCCCTATCCCCACTCCAACCTATTTGATCCACTAGTGAAGCAATCAGTAATCATACCACTGACTTCTAGAGATTGGGCATCCTAGAAGTCATGCTACAGGTGCAGGTTTGGGAGAGGGGGTACAGAGAAAGTTAGAAGCAATCATTCCCAGATTCTTTAGCCTCAGGTTCCTTTAAGAGGAAATAGCAGTGGAGTTGACATCAAACAGACAATACTAAAGGTCCCAGAAGACTTTGAATTGTTGACAAATAAGTTTCTAGCTATAAGATTTCTACAGGATGCAGGAAACCAATGGGTCTGGCCCATTGGAAAATACTGTGGGGTTTGGTTGGGCAAACCCTATGGAAGATTCACACCTTAAATTCTTTCATTTCAAAAGAATAATAATGTCCAAGGAGAAGACACCTGGACTTACATGATCTCCCCTATCATCCTGTCCCCAGAGACCACCACCATCACCAAGAATAACTACCACCTGCCTCTCTACAAGTCTAAACTGTATGAGCCTGAATCCCTGACATAGGATCCAAATACAGGCCAGAATACCTCCTTAGGCCTGGAAGCCAAAGCTATCGATGAAAGACATTGCTAGGTGCAAAGGGGATACTGGGTTCTTACCGTAGGGACAGCTCTTCTTCATTCCCTAATTAGTGGGGGTGTACCTCTATGAAAAGTCACATGATGTTCCTGAGGGGAGCCTCTTGTGCCCAGCTCCTGATTCACTGGGTTCAGACTTGTCACAAGAGATTTTTGTGAAGTCACAAAGCTAACTCCGCCCACACAGGGCCAAGGACCAGGTCAACCAGAAACAAGTTGTGAATGACTGGGACGTCAAAAAACAGCCTTTGGACTAAAAAGAGAAATGTGGATCCTGAAAGACCTCACCGGACCAGCCTCAGTTTGAAGTGGGTGAGGGGATCTGTAAGAGACCTGGGGTTGAAGACAGATTCTCAGGATTCATCATCAGTAACTTCTGGGAGCTTGGGAATATGATTCTTACCTGTGTGTCTGCCTCTTTAGCTTCCTTTGGGAGATGCTTGCCCCAATTGAATACATATAGGGATCCTGATTGCTGGCACTTAGGGTATTCCATGAGAAAGGGAAGTTTAAACCTTAGATCTAGAACCATTTCATCCCCTTAATGAGATCCATCTATGATTATCAATTTGTTTAGTCTGATTCCTGGGCAAGCATAGGCCATCATATTCTGCTACATTGAAAAGCAACCCTGCTGGTGATGAAAGTGCATGCCTATAACCCCAGCACTTGGAAGTTAGAGGCGGGAGGAACAGGAGTTCAAGGTCAGCACTGAATGAAAAAAGAAAAGGAAAGAAAAGGGAGAACGTTACTACTGAAACTTCAGGCTAGACTGAAAGACAGGAGACCGCATCCAAGAAAAGGGGGGTGGGGATAAAAGAAGAGAAGAAAGACAAACCTTGGTAGCCTTTGCGTTCTTTCATTTACCTGTTAGACTACTCAAGCAAAAAGACTGTTAGCAGAACAAATGAATGCCCAGTACCCACTCCAAAACGTACAGACTTACCTCCTGAAGACTTAACCAGAAGAAAAAATAAAACTAAAGAGAGCACTTAATTCTATAAATTGGGGAAACGCCCTCACTGCTGTGGAGGTCACAGTTTATATGTAGGTCATGACAAGAGCCACTGATAGTAACCATGTTTTGAAAACAAATAGCTCAGCAGTGGTGGTATACACCTTTAATCCTAGCCCTCTGGAGGCTGGTGAACCTCTGAATTAGGGCCAGCCTGCTCTTCAGAGTAAGTTTCAAGATAGCCAAGGCTACAGAAAAATCCTGTCTCAAATAAAATAAAATAAAAGGCAGTGGTGACACATGCCTTTAATCCCAGCACTTGGGAGGCAGAGACAGGCGGATTTCTGAGTTCAAGGCCAGCCTGGTCTACAGAGTGAGTTCCAGGACAGCCCGAACTACACAGAGAAACCCTGTCTCGAAAAACCAAAACAAAACAAAAAAAAAATGCTTTTTAAACTACAGAGTGAGTTCTAGGACAGCCAGGGCTATACAGAGAAATCCTATCTCGAAAAACCAAGAAAGAGTCGGGCGTGGTGGCACACACCTGTAATCCCAGCACTTGGGAGGCAGAGGCAGGCGGATTTCTGAGTTCGAGGCCAGCCTGGACTACAGAGTGAGTTCCAGGACAGCCAGGACTACACAGAGAAACCCTGTCTCAAAAAACCAAAAAAAGAAAGAAAGAAAGAAAGAAAGAAAGAAAGGAAGGAAGGAAGGAAGGAAGGAAGGAAGGAAGGAAGGAAAGAGAAAGAGAAAGAAAGAGAGCAAGCAAGCAAGCAAGCCTGGAGAGATGGCTCAAGTTGAGTACGGAAGTTCACACCAGGCAGTTTACAACCACTGTATTAGTCTGGGTTCTCTAGAGTCACAGAATGTATGGGCAGTCTCTATGTAGTTAGGGAATATGTTGATGACTTACAGTCTGTAGTCCAACTCCCCAACAATAGTTAGCAGCTGTGGATGGAAGTCCAAGGATCTTGCAGTTGCTCAGTCCCACGAGGCAAGCTGGCAAGGAAGAATCCGTCTCCCTTCTTTCAATGTCCTTATATATGTGTCCAATAGAGGGTGTGGCCCAGATTAAAGGTGTGTGTCTCCATGCCTTTAATCCCAGATGATCTTGAACTGGAATCCATAGCCACTATGCTTCAAGATCTCCATGCTAAGTCCAGGTCAGAAACTTATATCTCTGAGCCTCCAGATTAGGATCATAGGTGAACCTTCCAATTCTAGATTGTAGTTCATTCCAGATATAGTCAAGTTGACAACCAGGAATAGCCACTACAACCACCTATAACAAAAACTCCATGGGATCCAGTGTCTTCTGGCCTCCATTGGTACCTATACACATGTGACAAATCTGTACACATAAACAAAAAAAAATTTTTTTTCCTGGTTTTTCAAGACAGGGTTTCTCTTTGCAGCCCTGGCTGTCCTGAACAAATAAAATTTTAAATGGATAAAATTATGTTTCACTTTGGGATTCATAAGCCACTGCTCTGTTACCTAGCCTATACCCTTTGTACCTTGAGATAGGAAGGATGTAACACATTGTAGACACTATTGGACCTGCCTTCAAGGGCCTACAATCCAGGAACTGAGAAGTCAGACTTTCCTTTAAGAAGAGGGCTACTGAGCCGGGCGTGGTGGCACACGCCTGTAATCCCAGCACTTGGGAGGCAGAGGCAGGCGGATTTCTGAGTTCGAGGCCAGCCTGGTCTACAGAGTGAGTTCCAGGACAGCCAGGATTACACGGAGAAACCCTGTCTCAAAAAACCAAAAAAAAAAAAAAAAAAAAAAAAGAAGAGGGCTACTGGTGCTCACTTTGGTGGTACACATACTAGAATTGTAATGGTACAGAAATTACCATTGCCCCTGTCCAAGGATGGCATGCACTTCGTAAATCAGTCCATATAATTAAGAAACCAAAGAGGACTACTGGGGCCGGAATGTAACTCAGTGGTAGATCATTTGACCAGAACATCAATGTGTCCTATCCCCATCATCAACAAAGGAAAAAAACAAGGGGAGGAGGAGGTTGTACCCTACCCCTTCATAAATGAAGGGGCAGCATGGAATACTGAGGAATTACAGCCGTTGAACTAAGGCTCTGTTGCCTCTCAGGGTCTTCAGGCAAGGATCTGAGTCATTCATTCTTCTGAGAGAAGGTTCACAATGTATGTTTCCTGTAAGACCAAGGAGTCTTCTTGGCCATTTTATCACTGCCTTTAAGTTATGTGGCCTTCATGGAGGGCTTCCTGTCTGCTGTGGAACTGGAAGGTGTGCAGTGAGATAGGTCTAGCTTCAAGGAATAGAATACTTTTTATGACTATGGGCAGGTCCCTCCTCTATGTTCCATAATTATGTTTTTGCTTCATTTATGATCTTTAAGTGGAATTGATACTATTTTTGCACAGAATTTTACCAGTAAAATTTTGTGCATATTTGTTTCATAAGTAGATTTTTTGTTTTTTTGTTTTGTTTTGTTTTGTTTTTTGTTGTTGTTGTTGTTGTTGTTTTTCGAGACAGGGTTTCTCTGTGTAGCCCTGGCTGTCCTGGACTCACTCTGTAGACCAGGCTGGCCTCGAACTCAGAAATTCGCCTGCCTCTGCCTCCCAAATGCTGGGATTACAGGTGTGCGCCACCACCGCCCGGCTTTTGTTTTTGTTTTTTTTTTCCTTTTTTAAAATCTACTTATGAGCCGGGCGTGGTGGCGCATGCCTGTAATCCCAGCATTTGGGAGGCAGAGGCAGGCGAATTTCTGAGTTCGAGGCCAGCCTGGTCTACAGAGTGAGTTCCAGGACAGCCAGGGCTATACAGAGAAACCCTGTCTCGAAAAAACCAAAAAAAAAAAAAAAAAAAAAGTGTGTTGGGTGTTGGAATTTGAGAGACATGACAGGGTAGAGTACTCCCAGTTGTGAGAAATCCCCAGGGTTCCCAGGAACTCAGTCCAAAAACTATGTATTTCCAGGACCTTCGGGTTTGAGCTCTTGCATCTGTGACAACAAAAATAACATCTTTAATGAAGGACAGAAACAAGACAAGTAAAATGCTAAAGAATAGGCTAAAGGTATGCAGGTGACTTTCTTGGAGATGGCCCACCGTTTTTGCATAGCTGCAATGGGTAAATTCTGAATTGCAGGACTTTCAGAATTCTCATCTCAGGACTGATTCTTATTGCTGATATGTTTTTCCAATCATTATTACATGTTCTAATAATTCCTGGGTATTAGCCCACCCTTTTGGGCAGATTTTCTGCATATCCACGAAGATGTCCTCTCTTGTAATAATGCTATGTAGACAAATTGATAATTTAATAATTTCTAATAATGATTCAATAGAACTCCTATATTTATACAAGTAATTTTAAGCCCTCTTCAAAAAAACAAAGGTGCAATTAGAGTTCTGTAAAGCTGCATGTGTCACAGGCTAATTGCACTAGGATAGAAAGCAGGTTTGGAACAAATTTAAGCTCAGGGAAAACATTCCTTCTGGGCTAGCTGAGAAACCATTATCTGATAACTAAAGGTCATAAACTAAGAATGTAGGTCTAAGGACAGAAGATAAAATATTGGCTGGATTTATCTATACAAAACTTCAAAACTAAAGAGACATAAGGCAGATTTGCCTCTTTAGATAAAAACAGTGCTAACTTATGACATAAAAACTTTTGTTTTAAACTCTTAATGAACTTGTGGAACTAGCTGATAATGAATGTTTAATTAGATACTAGTAAACATTCTTGCTGAAACTCCTTATTCGACTTATGATGAACTTTTAGAATGCAAAGATGCTTGGAAGACCAAGAGATGTATTCTGAGAAAGTGTAAGAACTAAGAATGACGACAATAAGCAACCAGGCATCTTCTTACTGACAAGGACAAAGCTTCTTTCATTCAGCAAAAAAAGGAAAGGATTTTATTTTCTTTCACCAATAGAGAGATGAGACTTTCTTTCACCAATAAAGAGGAAGAGGGTTTTTTGTTTTGTTTTTGTTTTTGTTTTGTTACTTAGAGATTTTTTTATTACTTTCAGCAATTAAAAGGTAGAAGCTTTTTCTTTCTCTGAGCAATAAAGGTTGGAGCTTATATTTCATCCAGAATGAGTGAGTGAGTTTTTTTTCTGTGTTGGTGTGTGCTTGATCAATAGAACTTGCTCATGGGGGCTTTTGATCCATCCACCAAGTGTGTGTGTGTGTGTGTGTGTGTGTGTGTGTGTGTTCATGAATATTTGTGGAGTTGATGAAACAGTTCAGACCCAACCAAAATGTGCATGTGTCTGTGCATATTGCTTGTGTAAAAGTTTTTCTTTCTGTGAGCCTAAATGTCCTGCTTCACAAGAAGTTAAGGAACTTCAAGCCTCATGCCTACAAGAAAAGAACAAAGAGCCAGAATAATCACTTGCTTACTTAATCCTCCACTGTTAAATAACAGGCGCTAATCACCTGAAACCAGTGACTTCTGGCCCCAGTATAGAAAGAATTTAAAATGATAAATACTATTATTAAGTAACTTTACTCTCAGAACACCAAGTTTTGCCCCCCTGATAACCACCAATGCTCTGCCCTCGCCACTGCCTTCCATAGAGAGATAACAAATGCCAGACAGGCTCCCAGCAATAGCAGTCATTTTTTTTTCTAGATACCTGACTCTGCTGTGTGATCCCTGTTCTGTACACACTTGAACTGCCCTTGTTGTGCCCCTTTCCCCACTACTGGAAAGAAACCAGGGGCCTTAGGTGCCAGGCAGGTACACCTCAACAGTCTTTTCCCTTTTTGAGATGTAGGGAACATATTTGATTTCAAGAGGTGTCTAAAGAGGCCCATATTGAGAATAAACCCTGTCCTTTTTCTTTTCCCCTAGATGCAAATCAGAAGGGAGACAGAAAAAGTAAACTCCTTACTCCACAAGTAAGGAGTCTGGATTCTAAAAGCTTTTTTCCCCCCAAAGACTAAATGAGCAGTTAATGGCCTCAGTTCATTCTAAGGAAGGCAGCAAGTCAGGAGAGCAGAGCCATAGCGGAATGGACCCTATTACAGTAGTAGGGAGCTGCCTGGTAGCCGAGGGCACAACACTGCTTTCCACTTTTGACTGCAAAGGCAGGAGAAAAAAAAAGCAGACATTTCCCAGAGCCAGACACAGACAAGGATAGTGGTTGTTTGAATGAGAATGGCTCCACAGACTCATGTTTGAATAAGTGATCCCCGGTTGGTGGAACTGTTTAGGAAGGATTAGGAGATGTGGTCTTATTGGAGAAGGTGTGTCACTGCGGGAGGGTGGTTCCAAATGCTCACGCTATTCCTAGTTAGTTTCTTTCTGCCTCATGCTTGTGGAGAAGGGTCGATTACTGGCTTGTTATGGATGGATTTGAAGTGGGACTTTCTGGTTTCATTGGAGACTCAGTTGTGTCATGTGATGTTTTTCTGGAAGGTGTTTTATGAGAGGATGTTTTGGTGAAGCGGACTCATGGTATTTATCTGGAAGCTTCCTGGTAAAAGGGCATGCAATGTTTCCTGGAGCAGACGCTTAAGAGCACAGGTGATATCTGGAAAGTGTTTAAGTATAACCCAACAGACAGTAGACAACGCTCTGGCATTGATTCACCTTGCTGGTCTTCACTGATTGTAACTTCATAGAGAGAAACGCACCAAAGAACTCCTGGTGGTGTTCCAGCTGCTCTTGCCGCTTCAGCGGATTCATGCCAATTGGCAAAGCCTCTCCATTTCTTCTGGATTGAGCCATTGCTGCTGATTTGTGTCTGGTGTTTTGCTAGCGAACTGGACTATAGACAACTAAGACTAGAATTTCCCTCAAGGAACTATTGAAGAGGTCCATGTCCCCCTTGTCCTATTAGCCATTTTCCTCCCCTACCTTTGGTCGATGGGCTATAAGGGAGGTTAAAGCACTTACGAACCCCTGTTAAAGTAGGTTTTGAAGAATATGAGCCTAAATGACTTGCCCAATTTGCTTCCTTATACAACCCAGGACCACCTCCCCAGCTCCCATCCAGCATTAATCAAGAAACTGCCCCCACAGAAATGCCCACAGGCCAACCTAGTAGAGGTATTATGCCTATAATTCAAGCACTTAGAAAGTGGAGCCAAGATCAAAAGTTCAAGGCCAGCCTAGGCTACATATAGTCTGACACCAGCCTGGATTGCATAATAAACTGCTTCAAACCACGCGGTGGTGGCACACGCCTTTAATCCTAGCACTTGGGAGACAGAGGCAGGTGGATTTCTGAGTTTGAGGCCAGCCTGGTCTACACAGTGAGTTTCAAGACAGCCAGGGCTACACAGAGAAACCCTGTCTCAAGAAACCAAAACAAACAAACAAACAAACTGCTTCACAAAAAAATAAAAGTAAGTAAATGTTCCTAACATTGACAAAACTCATACTGAATGTGATAGGAAGAGCAAACCACAAGATAGACTGAACTTTACATAATAGTGCGGTCTATATACAAGTCCATCAATTTATAAAGAAAAAAATCAAGGCAATGTTTAATCTATCTATCTTAGTCAGGAGTTCTATTCCTGCACAAACATCATGACCAAGAAGCAAGTCGGGGAGGAAAGGGTTTATTCTGCTTACATTTCCACACTGCTGTTCATCACCAAAGGAAGTCAGGACTGGAACTCAAGCAGGTCTGGACGCAGGAGCTGATGCAGAGGCCATAGAGGGATGTTACTTACTGGCTTGCTTTCCCTGGCTTGCTCTCTTATAGAACCCAAGACCAGGGATGGAGCCACCTACAATGGTTCCTCCCCCCTTGACCACTAATTGAGAAAATAACTTATAGCTAGATCTCATGGAGGCATTTCCTCACCTGAAGCTCCCTTCTCTAACTATAGCCTGTGTCAAGTTGACATACAAAACCAGCCAGCACAGTATCCAAGCTGGCTTCAAGCACATTATATAACCTAAATGGAAAATGAAATAAGATAGGTGGTGGTGGCTCGTGCCCAGCACGTGGGAGAAGGAAGCAGGCAGATGTCTGTGAGTTTGAGGCCAGCCTGGTCTACAGAGTGAGTTCCAGGGCAGCCAAGGTTGCACAGAGAAACAAAATCTCAATGACAAAACAGAAACAAACAAACAAAAGAAAACAAAAGAAAAGAAATAAAAAGGAAAAGGACATGACTACTCCTAGGCATAGGAGAAGAGAAAGTTTATTGCAGAGAAAAGGGAGAATAGCCAGAGGCAGAAACATCTGGGAGATTCCAGAGTAGACATGACTCTGAGCCATGTAAGGAATAGTGGGGGAAGAGAAGGGAGAAGGGAGAGAGGGGAACTAGGTATAGCTGACAAGGCAAAGGTTTAAAAAAAGGGGGGGTGAGTGGGTATGTAACCCAAATGTCTGGGAAAAGGGCATCCAAGCCCCTGGGCTGGAGAATTGGGGTTGGGGTCGAGGGCAGGGGATGCCAGCCATACTCTGTAACAGGCAGGGTGGCCTTGGCAGCCAGGCCCGCTTTGATAGGTTAAATAGGCACTGCAGCCTTTTATTTGTTCCTTGTTTTGAGACTTTGAGACCAAGGAAGGCCTTGAACTTCTGATCCTCTTCTACCTCCCTAGTGCTGGGAGTATAAAATTTGAAGAGAAACCACCATCTCTGGGTTTGTGAAATCCTGGGGATCGACCCCAGGATTGATGCCCTTTGGCAAGCACTTCGCCAACTGAGCTCCATCTCTGTTTCATCCATTTAAATAAGTATACCATGGCGGAGTACTTAGTCATATTGGTCTAGCATGGAGAAGCTGATTCACAACATGGTCACAAAAAATTCTCATCGAAGGCAAGTACAACGGCTCAGCAGGTAACGGCACCTTCAGCCAAGCCTAGTGACCCGAACTCAATCTCTAGAACCCACATGTCTGAAGGAGAGAACTGATTCCCACAATTTGTCCTTTTATCTTAACATGTTTAGAGTGGTGCATGTGCATGTGTGTGGAAGCACACATACAAAATACAAAATAATAAAATAAATACAAAATACAAAATAAATAAATGAATACTGGTTTGTATGGCTTGGGTTTTGTTGTTGTTTCTTGTTTTGTTTTGTTTTTCAAGATAGAGTTTCTTGATGTAGCCTGTTCTGGAACCCTGTAGACCCAGGCTGGCCTTGAACTCATGGACATGGGCCTGCCTCCACCTCCCAAGTGTTGAGATTAAAGCTCTGTGCCACCAACCTATAAGTGAATGATGTAATTTAATTTTTTTTTCAAATAATGCAAAGGTTGGGAGTTCATTTGTAGAATGCTCACTTAGAATGCTTGATTCTCTCAGTTTGATCCCTAGTATTATATAAAACATAATCAATTTATACAAATGTACTACTATAGTGAGGGATGTTACAAATAGAAGGGCATCACATGTGTGGGAGCAAGGACTGGTACAATCTGGTACATTCCTTTACAATATCCCATCTCATGGGTTTGCATAGATCATATGAGATAATGGATAGAAAAGGCTTAATTTGGTCCAGATGAGCTGGGCGGTGGTGGCGCATGCCTGTAATCCCAGCACTTGGGAGGCAGAGGCAGGCGGATTTCTGAGTTCAAGGCCAGCCTGGTCTACAGAGTGAGTTCCAGGACAGCCAGGGCTACACAGAGAAACCCTGTCTTGAGGAAAAAAAAAAGGTCCAGATGAGTTTTCTAAGAGGATGGATACTTGAGCTTGGGATATAGATGTTGGTGTTATGTACAAAGCCCTCATTCTGACCCGCCCAAGAACTGCATAATCTGTGTGTGGTGGTGTATGCTTGTAGTCTCAGAACTCAGGAGGCAGAGTCAAGGAGGATCAGAAACTCAAGATCACCCTCAACTCTTTGCCAGTTTGATACCAGCCTGAGACAGCTGAGACTGTCTCAAAAAACAAAAAAACAAAACAAAACAAAACAGACAAACAAAAAAACAAACAAACCAAAAAAACCCTAAAAACAAAAACAGGAGAGTATGGTGGTATATACCTTTAACCCCAGGCAGAGGTGGGCAGATCTCTGTGAACCCTAGGTGGGCCAGGCATGTAGCTGCCTGCAGTTACTGCGAACTGGGTTCCTGAAACAGGAGCTGAGGGATGGATGGGGAAGCCGTGAAAAGAATGAGGGCCAGGACAATAGTTAACTGATAGACCGAAACTTTAATGGAGGTCTGACAATTTAACAGTTTGGGCAAGCCCCTCCTCCCAGACTCCGGCGTGAGTTCCAGAACTGATCTGGCTGTTCTTTGGGTGTTGGCTCCACTGCTTAGGCAGCTGGGCGGGTCACCTGTTAATTCAGGAATTCGTAGATCTGGAGGAACTTCACCTTCATGCTGACCACTCCGCCCTAGGTGGAGCAGGATCCTGAATAGCACAGGAATCCCTGCTCAACAAAGGCTGGGACAGGAAGTTCACCTTGATCAATGTCAAGTTCCTACCATGTGGCATGACACACCCGTTATGGGTCTGTATACAGGCATACTGTCTTAGTTTGGGTGTTATTGCTGTGAGGAGACACCTTGACCACAGCAACTCTTAGAGAGGCAAACATTTAACTGGGATTGGATTACAGTTCAAGTGGTTCAGTCTGTTATTGTCATGGCAGGGACTATATCAGCATACAGACAGATATGGGGCTGATGAAGAAGCTGAGAGTTCTACATCTTGATCTGAAGGAAGTAGAAGTGTAAGACCCGAAAGAAAAACTGGGTATGCCCCCAGCACCCCACGCCTCGGAAGGCAACACCCCAGATCACTCTCGAGAAACGTTCTTGATGCAACAGCAAGAGGATTTTTATTCCAGAGCCTCTGGGGATCACTGCCATACACCACGCAGGGTAAAAGACTGTGAACCATGAGTGCAGAATCAGGACAGCTTTTATAGGCTTACAACAGAACCCTCCTAACACAAACCACTCCATAGCTCCTAAGCCAATCAGTTTAAATTATCCAAGCCCTTGCTCTCTGAGAACCAATCAGTTTCCTATAGAAGCCAGATAGAAACTAGTTAGGTCATTTCCGCTCACGTGGTGCCACGTACACATTTCCTATTACGGGGCCAGGGTCACGCACAGGGTTACATACGTATTTCCTGTTATGCATTTCCTGTTATGGGGGCTAGGATTACTTATTCAAAGGCCCCCCAACTAGTAGTAGGTGCTTGGAGACCTGAATGCCCGCCAGGCAAGAGCCCTGCAGCCAGCAAGGTGATCCTGCCAGCCCAGCTGCTCCTCCGAGGCGAGACGGGAAAGGACACCAAGGACCTTCCCAGCCTGCAGCTCGCAGCTGGACCCTGGAGGCGGGTGTGATGTGTGCATTCCTGGGCTAACAAAGAGCAGGCTAAACTTCAGCTTTTGGGGGGTAATTTAAGACTTAGGCAGGGGGGGCGGGGGTTCTTAACATGTAATTCTCATCCTTTCAGAAGGAGACTCTGTGCCACTCTGGGAGCACCTAGAACATATGAGACCTCAAAACCCATCCTCACAGTGGAACAGTTCTTCCGACAAAACCACACCTAATAGTGCCACTTTCCATAGGTGAAGCATTCAAACACTTGGGTTTATGGGGGCTTACCCATCCAAACCACCAGATACACATAGTAAGTTCCAGGATAGCCAGGACCATGCAGAGGAACCCTCTCAAACAAACAAAAACATGAAATAGAATATCACCAGACATTGTGGTTCACACTATCGGTCATTTCAGAGCTCAGGAGACTGAGGAACCTAGAAGGATGGTGAGTTGAGAGGCCAGTTGGGACTATATTTTTTTCTCCTTTTTGAGAGAGGCTTCTCTTTGTAACCTTGGCTGTCCTGGAACTTGCTTTGTAGAACAGGCTGGCCTTGAACTCAGAGATCTACCTGCCTCTGCCTCTAGAGTACCAGGATTAATCCCACCACCACTGCTTCATCTTAAGACCTGAAGTGGAAATTTCTGGTTTCTTTGGAGACTCAGTTGTGTCATGCGATGTTTTTCTGGAAACTGTCTTATGAGAGGATGTTTTTGCTGAAGCAGACACATGGGAGGATGTTTTACTGAGGACAGATGTGTTGTTTTTCTGGAAGCAGCCTGGAAAGGGGGCATGTGATGTGCTAAAGCGGTTACTTAAGAGAACACATGATTTTTGGAAAGGGTATATGTATAGCCCAACAGACAGTGGAAGATGCTGGGTGGTATTGGTATGCCTTGCCATTCTTTGCTGGTCATCATTGGGCTTTGAGGATGCTAGTCTTCAATGATGACACTGGTGGTATTGGTTTGCCTTACCATTCTTTGCTGGTGAACGTGTGTCATGACTTCATAGAGAGAGATACACACACACACACACACACACACACACACACACACATACACACACCTTCTGATGGTGTTCCATCAGCTTCTTGCCACTTCTGAGGACTCAGGCTGATTGGCAGAGCCTTAAGGTTTCTTCCAGATCCACCTGCCACTGTTGATTCATTAATGGTGTTTGCAAGTGGATCAAACTGTTGTTGCTGATTCCTGTGAACTAAAATGCTGATATCCTGGCAATGCAGATTAGATTTGCTCCAAAGAACCATTTCTAAACAGGTCTACATCCTCCTTTGCCATATTTACCTTTCCTTTCCACTACCTCTGGTGCATGGTGGGCTAGAAGGGACAATAAAGCATTTATGAACTCTTATTAAAAGTAGGTTTTGAATAATCTAAGCCTACAAAGACCCTTTTTCAAAAGAGAGAGATGGAGACAAACAGATCACCCACATTCATTTTGCCACCTAGGCTGACTTATAGAACTCTTGAGTTCAAAACAATCCTATCTCAACCTGCCAAGTATCTAGGATTACTGGTATGTGGCACTGCACCTATCTGGCTTTTTGTTTCATTGCCCTCTCTGACCCATGTTTCCTCTCAGCTGCTACCCATGGGAGGGAAATCCAGAGAATCAGCCTTTTCTCTCAGTATGCTGAAGCATCAGAGTCTTTGTCACTAGCTCAGCTACAGGGCTTAGCTGGTGCTATTGCTAACCAGGCCTCTGGGAACAACCACTGATCTCTGTCAGGACCAAGGCTCTATACTCTCAGCTCAGACATCCAAAAGGCGGGTGTACCTACCCATTTTATGCCACCCCATGCACAGTGCTGTCTTGAATATGAAGTAATATCATAGTTTCCTGTATCCATCCTTAATCAGAGATTGAACTAAGAACACATTGCTCTACCATGCTCTCCAGGTCTTGCCTTTGAATGGGTGAGTTATTTTATACAGAGCAGGATGGAACCAGACACAGTAGTCTAAAAGTATAATTTCAGAAGTCTGGAGGCAGCCGGGCGTGGTGGTGCACACCTGTAATCCCAGCACTTGGGAGGCAGAGGCAGGCAGATTTCTGAGTCCGAGGCCAGTCTGGTCTACAGAGTGAGTTCCAGGACAGCCAGGACTACACAGAGAAACCCTGTCTTGAAAAACAAAACAAAACAAAACAAAACAAAAAAAACAAAAACAAACAAACAAAACAAAACAAAACAAAAAAACAGAAGTCTGGAGGCAGAGGCAGGGGTACCATGAGTTCTAGGCTAGTCTGGATTATATTCTAAGTCCCTGTCTTAAACAAGAGGGGGAAGAAAAAAGAGCAAACCCACCAACACAGGAAGTACGTTCGCTTTTTATTCTTTTTTTTAAATTAGGATTTATTTATTTGTTTTATGTACATGAGTACACTGTAGCTGTACAGATGGTTGTGTGCCATCATGTGGTTGCTGGCAATTGAACTCAGAACCTCTGCTCACTCCAGTCCTGCTTGATCCAGCCCAAAGATTTATTTATTATTATATGTAAGTACACTATATCTGTCTTCAGACACACCAGAAGAGGGCATCAGATCCCGTTATGGATGGTTGTGAACCACCACAAGGTTGCTGGGATTGAACTCAGAACCTGGAAGAACAGTCAGTGCTCTTACCTGCTGAGCTGTCTCTCCAGCCCTAGCTTTTTATTCTTACTCAGGTGGTGGCTGTGTCTTTTCCCCACTGGCTGGAATCCTCCCTCATAATCTTAGTTGATTATTTAGTCTGAAAAGAATTGGCCCATCACACCAAATGGAGGAAGGGGAAGGGATCCCTGCAAATTTCCAAAATGGATCAGTGGGCCTCTGTGTAAACAAAGGCAAGGGGGATTGAGACAATTGCATAAAAGTCTTACAAGATAGGGGACGTAAAGAATGTACTTCCTTGTCCTAAACACAAGCTTTATAGTATTTGAAAATAGTATGACTTCTGCTTGATATTTCTTATGCTATGTAGCCAGGGCTATCCTTGAAATTTCAATCCTCCTGCCTAAGCAACCTGAATGCTAAGATTATAGCTATATGCCACCATACCCAGACTTAATAGGAGTGAAATATTTCCTCCCTTGAGTTCCTGCTGATAGTTATGTGCTTGCTCACAGGGGTTAAGGTTTTATTATAATTAACGTGTGTGTGTGTGTGTGTGTGTGTGTGTGTGTGTTTGTCTCACTCAGAAGCCCCAGGGGCTATGTAGCTTTGCCTTTGTATAACAAATCCCCAGAGTATGTCAACTGAAACAGAATGAAACAGAATCCCCTTAGGCATATGAGGAACCAAAAGCTCCCCTGAAATACACACTGATTAGACCCAACCCTGCACCAAACTGTCAGGCTATTGAGACTGACCCAGCTGGTCCTACCTAGCACAGACAAAATTCTAGAAAGAATGAGATGTTGCAACCAAGATAATTGCACATGTGCAACTGAGTCTGGGGAGGATCAGGTAGCCTTACACTGATTGCATCTGCATTAAGAGTATAGAGGTTGGCTACACTTGATGTGAACTACTGGACTTGTTCATACATTTAGCAATCCAAACTTCATATTAAGCACTCTTAATTTTAATATTAGATTCCATAAACCTACAATTGGTAGATTTCATACCCTTTTAGGTATGGATTGGATACTTAGAAGTACTAACAAAAAATATTCAAAAGGCTCATTTTTGCTTATAACAATAAATTAGTTGAAATCCCAGCTTTGAGCTCAAAGAGAGCTTTCTTTTGATTTAATTTATTGTTTCTCAACACAGGTTTTCACTCTGTGGTCTTGAATTCACTATGTAGTCCAGGCTGGCCTCAAGTCATAGCATCCTTCTACCTGAGCCTCTTAAATGCTGAGATTAGAGGTGTCAGGTATAAGCCATCAATACTGGCTTTGTTGTGTTATGTTATGTTTTGTTACCTTACTTGTTTGTTTGTGTGAAACAGGGTATCACAGTATTCCTGGCTTGCCTCTAATTTGTGATGTATTGGAAGATGACCTTGAACTTAGGATTCTCTTGCTAAAGCTATGTTTTAAGTTTAAATTACTGTGCTTAAGAGATCTATAAAACAATAAGTCTCCTAACCAGTAGGGCAGGTAGGCTGCACTGCCAGATGGGGTAAAGAACCAGTGAAGTGGGAGTGTACTCACACCCCAGGAACCTCAGAGATCAGCGAGGATGGTAGGAGTGGGGCTGCCCACTCCCAGCCTCTCATGCCTGCTGTGGCACACAGAACCGAGACCACCAATTCGGAGGGCAGTGGTCAGTCAGTCACATAATGCAGCACCTGAAGTCCTTCCCCATGCAAATAGAGCATCACCAACATCCCAAACTCAGCCAATAGAAAACATTTACCGCCCTGCCAAATCCTATCCCACTTTGAAAGATTCATATGATCCCTGTCCACATGGAATAAAGCACACGTTATTTCACTGAGGATCATCTGAGAGTGGCTGTCTTGTGTAACACTTGAGGAAGAGTTCTCTCTCTTGGATTGTGGACCTGCCTGGCTGGCCAGGTTCTCTCTATCTGCAGAGGCTCATATCATAGCAGCAGGTGCTCAGCTGCCACCACCACTGTAGCAGTCTATCTTTTCCTTCTTTGATTTTGGTTTGCCCAGTGGCATTGGGTTTAGACATGTTGAAAGAGCAATTGACACCTTCTGACCAAGACTGCTTCTTGGCATTGGTAAAGGCCCCAAAACTTCTGTCTAAACCCTGACAGCCCATATGTATATTGTCAATAACTGCTGTCTTTTATTTATCTCTGTCTGTCTGTCTCTCTGTCTATTGGCAATCACGTCTGTCTTATCTATCTATCTATCTATCTATCTATCTATCTATCTAGTAACACAGCAACCCTTAAATACTGCCAAGGAAGTCACCAGGAATTTAAAAACCGCGGCCAGGCTGTGTCTGGACTTTGAAGAGTCCCCCGGTAGCCATAAAGCTGTGGGAACATTCTCTGGCCCTGGAGTTTCCTTTCCTTTTCTATCATGGGAAATACTTTATCTCATCAAAAGAAACCTCAGATTAGGGAAATATGGGCCCTCTTAAAATCCCGTGGAATAAAACTCACCAAAAAACAAGTCTCCTTGTTTTGGAAGGAAGTCTTTGAAATAGTGCCATGCATGGCCACAGGAGACCCTTACAGCCGTGACTCATAGACTCCAGTTGCTTGCCTCATCTGGTGTGCAGACACCCAAGAAAGCCAAGAAAGTAAAATTCCCTCCCCCTATTTTCTGCCTATTATAGCTTCAATCTGCCAATGCATATGAGCCTGTAAAATGGGACCCACCAAGAACACTGCATTTCCCTCATTCAGACAAGGCTGAGAATGATGGTCCCAAAGACTGCCCTGTTTTAGAGCTCATGGCCAGGTTCAATCCAGTTTATACTCCCCGCCCTCCCCATATGACTCTGTGGAGGAAGCCTAACATAAGTCCTTGGCTTCCTCTATTCCTTTTCCTCCTCCAAGTCTCCCCACCCCCACTACCCTAACCCTAATCTGAACGCTAACACTCTTACCCTTACCCTAAATGTTACCCCTACCCTTACCCATAAGCTAACTGAACCCTTATCTCTAACCCTAACTCTAACTCTGCCAAGACAGAAGAAAATGTCTCATAAGCCTTCAGCGCACCACCCCCCCAGTTCTGTTGTATTAAAAAGATACAACTTTTTTTTTTCAAGACAGGGTTTCTCTGTATAGCCCTGACTGTCCTGGAACCACTGTCCAGCTTATACAACAACTTTTTAATCTCCACGATTCCATTATAGAGGTAGAGAAAATACCACTTAAGCATCTGGCTAACTCTGCCTCTCCCTCTACTGTCCATAAACTTCATGACTCTCCCACAAGTCTAGAATTTCAGACATTTCCAGTCAGTATCCACCCCATGTGTAGTAAACCACTTGATCAGTACCCCTATCAAGCTACAGATTTAAAAGAATTCAAGCCGGACAGTGGTGGTGCACACCTTTAATCCTAGCACTTGAGAAGCAGAGGCAGGCAGATTTCTGAGTTTGAGGCCAGCCTGGCAGAGTGAGTTCCAGGACAGCCAGGGCTACACAGAGAAACCCTGTCTTGAGAAACTAATACTAATACTAATACTAATACTAATACTAATACTAATACTAATACTAATACTAATATTAATACTAATACTAAATTAAATAAATAAATAAACAAACAAACAGAATTCAGACAGGCAGTCAAAGAAGATGGTGTACACACCCCTTGAACTGTCTCTCTTCCAAAGTAAAATTGCCAGTCTAAACATGCCCCCAGATTGGACATCTGTGGCTTTTCCCTGTTCCGCACCCAGGGCACGCTCGCTCCACGGGCTTTCCTTTCCTCTGTTCTTAGGGCCATTTTTGTTATTCTCTATTCTAACTCTGCTACTGCCCAGCCTCTTCCTAACCTTTCCAAGACCCACCAATGGAGATTCTTTGCTAGGGAGCTTCTATAACGGACACAACAAAATCATAGGAACCCAGGACTGCCCACTTGAAGGATGCCAGACTCAGAACTGAGATTCCCGGACACTCTGGTTCCATCTCCACTGTCCCCAGCACTTTCCTCTGCTTACTTTCCAGGTGACAGCCTCCAGGAGGCCTCCATATATGGGGGCTGCTGATGTTAGAGATGCCAAATTGAATCCAGTCATGATGGCACCATTCTTGCCAACTTGCCCCAAGAATGCCACTCTTGCCAACGGCGGCGGCAGTGGCGGCAACCCGATGACCACCCCCACCCCCACCAGGACTCTTGCCAACCTTAATAGTCATTTTCAGGTTTCCATTGGAGATCCCTGGGCCAAATGAGGGTGAGTGGGAGGGTAGGGAATCCCTACCCTAATGGCCGCACAGAATGCCTCCCGGCCGACCTGCACCTCTCTCACTCGCTTGCCCCTGCCTCCAAGATGGTCTTTACCCACGTTCACATCCTTCAACAGGAGGATCAAACTCAGAGAGGTCCGAGCCACCCTCTCCTCACTACAATACATGCCGCACACAGCCACATTCTTCCCCTACCCACTCTCCCACCCACCCTAACTCCTCTCAATGCCTTCTCTTCTGTGCTTCCCTCTTCTAGTCACATTGGCAGCTGTTCCCATTAACATCTCACAGACCCCGTGGGTCCTTACCCGTACAACACATATACAACATTCCTCTTTTTAAACTATCCTTCCCCCTTTGCCACGTAGGGCCCTCCTCAAGGTCCTGTCCTAAAGATCCCATAACATCACTGTCACCAAGCCAATAGGTGTTACTACCACCACCCTGCTTTCCCCTGGTGTAATAATATTATCAGGCCCTGCATTAACCCCTCCCCCCTTTCAAGGTTTCTGTAGCCCCATAATGATTGTTCCCCAGAGTTATCTCCATGAGCCCAAAGAACTCATTTTACAGCTGGGAAGGGACTGGGAGAGAAGGAAGGTCTCCATCTCTCTGCTCATCGGACTGGCTCTCGCCATCTCACTGGGTGCCATGGGAACCGCTGGGGCAGCCCTAGTCTAAACATACCATCCACCCTGCGACTTCCAGGATACGTTTATCCAGGCCATGTATTCCCTCTCAAGTCCCTCCAGTGACAATCACCTCCCTAGCAGGGGTTGTTCTATAGAACTGGAGAGCTCTGGACTTAGAGACTGTTGAAGAGAGAGGGACTTGGACTGTGTTGGGGCGGAGAATGTTGCTTCCGTGTCAATGAATCTGGATTGGTGGAACGAAACATACAAATGCTCAGAGGTCTCCAGCCCATCTCTGGGCATGCTATGCACCCAGCAACCCTACCCCATGGTACTCAAATCCCCTGACGGCTTGGCTCCTCCCCTTCCTGGGTCTTGAATTGGCTCTTGGAAACCTCCTCCTCTTGGCATCCTGCCTCATTGGATTTCTATTTTTTGTTTGTTTGTTTGTTTTTGTTTTTTTCTTTTTTTTCTTTTTCTTTTCTTTTCTTTTCTTTTCTTTTTTTTTTTTTTTTGTTGTTGTTGTTGTTTTTCGAGACAGGGTTTCTCTGTGTAGCCCTGGCTGTCCTGGAACTCACTCTGTAGACCAGGCTGGCCTCGAACTCAGAAATCCGCCTGCCTCTGCCTCCCGAGTGCTGGGATTACAGGCTTGCGCCACCACGCCCGGCCCCTGTTTTTGTTTTTTTTCGAGACAGGGTTTTTCTGTGTAGTCCTGGCTGTCCTGGAACTCACTCTGTAGACCAGGCTGGCCTCGAACTCAGAAATCCACCTGCCTCTGCCTCCCAAGTGCTGGGATTACAGGCGTGCACCACCACACCCGGCCCTCATTGGATTTCTAAAACAGTAGGCAAGTAGCATTGCAAAACTTGCAACCAACCAGGTTCTGTTTCAATATCAAACCATTCCCCACATGGATGTTGACTATGATGATACTGTTCCTTAATAAAGCAAAAGGGAGAATCTGTGGGACTGTAATGCCCCAGGGTTATGGAGGAAGAGTCAGGGAAACCTCAACACAGGATACCTCAAACACTAGGATGGCAGGAGTTGGCTACCTCCCTGTTCCCAACCTAGCACCAAAAACCCAGGTCCCCCAACATCAACCATAGAAAGACTTTATTACTGTGACAGTAATAAAGTAATCAGGCTTCACTCCTTGTTTGACTTTAGAAACCCCACACCATCCTAGAAACCCCCAGAGTATGTAAATGAAACATCTTCCAACACCCCGCTCTGGCTAATGGTACATGCCCCAGGCCACCTCTCCATGGCCATAAATACCTCTCTCCAGTTCTCCGTACCAGGGTATGTTCATTGAACTCCCATTGCATTCACTGCATTCATTCCCACTGGCTTAGATCCTCCACTGCACTCACCTCCAACCTGCTAAGCATCCTTCCCTCCCTCCAGTGCAGCTTGGTGCACAACCAGGCCTTGCAACCCAGGAGGGAAGCAGACACGACACAGGGCAGCGCCTTACCAAGACAGGTGATTTGCAAATCTTTCTCATACCATAGGTTGATATTTCTTTATTAAAGGGCCCTTTGGCCGGGCAGTGGTGGCGCACGCCTTTAATTCCAACACTTGGGAGACAGAGGCAGGCGGATTTCTGAGCTTGAGGCCAGCCTGGTCTACAGAGTGAGGTCCAGGACAGCCAGGGCTATACAGAGAAACCCTGTCTCAAAAACAACAACAACAAAAAAAAAGAGCCCTTTGATATGCTCATTTGTTTTTAGTTTTGGTGAAATCCCACTTTTCCCCCTTCTTTTGCTTGTGCTTACTCTGTCTATGTCTATACATTATTATATCTAAAAAATGTCTAAATCCAGCTTTTCTCTGTAGTTTCATCTAACAGCTATATAGTGTTAGCATTTACATCTATTTTTTGTATCAACTAATTTTTGCATGTTGGTTAAGGTAGAGTTCAGATTCATTCTTTCCCATTTGGATATTCTGATTTTCTCAACTTCACTGCTTGAAATTCTTGTCCTTCTCTGATAGAGATATTTTAGCTAGCACTCCTCAAAAATTGTGCTCTCCATTCTAGTCAATTGTTTTATGGTTTTTATTTGGTATCTGCACCAGTATCATACATACGATTTAGATGACTACATCTTTGTAATAACTCCCCAAACAGAAAATATGAGGCTACAAACTCTATTTTTCTATCTGATACCTATTTTTTAAAGACTTATTTATTTTACTTATATGAGTACACTGTATCTGTCTTCAGACACCCCAGAAAAGGGTGTCAGATCTCATTGCAGATGGTTGTGAACCACCATGTAGTTGCTGGGGTTTGAACTCAGGACCTTCAGAAGAGCAGTTGGTGCTCTTAACCGCTGAACCATCTCACCAGCCCCCTATCTGATATCTATTAATTTTATGTTGAATTTTCTTTTGTTTCTGAAAAAGATGATCATGATTTACATAAGAACTGTACTGTACTTTCATATCATTTTTGGTAACATAGCCACATTTACAACATCAATGTTCTCAAACTGTAAACATGAAAGTATTTACATTTTCTAGGGTCTTTTTCCTTCAGTTTTTAAAATCCTTTTCACTTAGGGCCAGAGATATGGCTCAGGAGTTAAGATCATTAACTTTCCAAGGGACCTGGGCTCAATTGCCAACACCCACATAGCAGCACACAACTGTCTGAAACACCAGTCACAGGGGATCCGACACCCTCACACAAACACACATGGAGGCAAAACACCAATGCACATAAGATAGAAGTAAATTAGTTAGAAAATATTTCAAGTCATCCTCATATTTTTTTAGGGTATCATGAATAAGTTTGTTTTCCTAGTATCTTTCTCTCCAGGTTTGTTCTCAAAGCTGCTGGGTTTTTTGTTTTCTTTTGTTTTGTTTTAAGATTTTTAAAAAAAGATTTATTTATGTATGTGAGTACACTGTCAACACTCTTCAGACACACCCTCATCCTAGCTGCCTAGAAGCCAGTATTCTGCTAGCACCCTTTAGATGAAAATGTAGAACTCTCAACTCCTGATCCATGCCTGCCTGGACGCTGCCATGTTCCTGTCTTGATGATAATGGACTAAGCCTCTAAACCTGTAAGCCAGTCCCAATTAAATGTTGTCCTTATAAGAACTGTCTTGGTCATGATGTCTCTTCACAGCAGTAAAACCCTAACTAAGACACACATTTATTGGAAATAATGGCAATTATGGGGATACCTCCACAAATTAAAACTGACAGCACTGAGCCGGGCATGGTGGCGCACGCCTGTAATCCCAGCACTTGGGAGGCAGAGGCAGGCGGATTTCTGAGTTCGAGGCCAGCCTGGTCTACAGAGTGAGTTCCAGGACAGCCAGGACTACACGGAGAAACCCTGTCTAAAAAAACCAAAAAAAAAAAAAAAAAAAAAAAAAACTGACAGCACTCCCATATATATCTGATAAGATGAAGCAATTCTTTGCACATTATAATATAAAGTGTGTTAGTTGTATACCACACAATCCCACAGGACAAGCAGTTATAGAAAGAGCAAATCATACCTTAAAACAGAAACTTATTAAGCAAACAAATGAAAAAGAATAAAAACCCCCAGGGACAGACTAAACAATGTGTTGTTAACTCTAAATTTTCTTCCTTTTTTTTTCTTTTTAAAGATCTATTTATTTTATTCATATGAGTACACTGTAGCTGTCTTCAGACACACCAGAAGAGGCCACTGGATCCCATTACAGATGGTTGTAAGCCACCATGTGGTTGCTGGGAATTGAACTCAGGACCTCTGGAAGAGCAGTTGGTGCTCTTAACTGCTGAGCCATCTCTCTAGACCAACTCTAAATTTTTTTAATGCTGGTGAAAAAGGAACAACAGTAGCTGAGAGACACTGTGTTATCAGAAAAAAACTGAGGAACTGGGCCAACTAATATATTATAAGGATGTGTTGACATTAAATGGAAACCTGCAATGGTTTTAAGATGGGGTCATGATTATGCTTGTGTATCTACAGGGAATGAAAAAAATATGGTTACTAACAAAACTTATAAAGCTTAGATTTGACCAGGGTAAATCTTTTCTCACTGGAGACATGGATGATCAAACCATGTCTAAAGCAAATAGACTAGGTAATTCACAGACTGTCTGTGTTATGGATTTCTCCAAGACAGTTGTCTCTGTCAATTATTTAAATTTTGAAAGCTACGTTGCTACACTTCCTACATACTCAAATATATATTCCTTCTTAAATCTCTGACAAGATTAAACTTAAGTTGCTTAACATTAAGAGGGTGTTCTAGGGGCTGGAGAGATGGCTCAGCGATAAGAGCACTGACTGCTCTTCCAAAGGTCATGAGTTCAAATCCCAGCAACCACATGGTGGCTCATAACCATCCGTAATGAGATCTGAGGTCCTCTTCTGGGGTGCCTGAACACAGCTACAGTGTACTTACATATAATAAATAAATAATCTTTTTTTTTTAAAAGAGGGTGTTCTAGATTTAAAAGGATGGTTTTCAGGTGGCAATACAAGCTAATATCAAAGATGATTGAGGTACAAAACTGTAAACTCATTAAGATAGATGACACTTTATCTAAATTGCCATATGTAATAGACCAGATGTTATAAATGTATATAACTTTTCATAATTGTTATAATTATATCCAATTTATATCTGAGGGAAAAAGAGTCTTTTATTAGACTGAAAAAGGGAAATTATTGAGGTTTGATCTCGCTGTCTATTGTAATGCTAAGTGCAGGCCCCCAAGACCTGGAGTCTGCACACAGATTCAAGTGACCCTGCCCCCAAGTTATTTCTGATTGGTAAATAAAGATGCCAACCGCCAATAACTGGGCAGAAGAGGCATAGGTGGGGCTTAGATTTCCTGGTCTTGGGGTTGGAGGAGAACCACAAGGAGAAGAAGGTGCAGGAGCAAGGAGAAGCCGCCATAGGTTAGGTGAGTCATAGGGACGTGTTCCTGAGAGCTGACCAATCGAGTTAAGTGCAGCCCAGATGAGACATAGAAAACAGTAATAACCTGGGGTTATTGATAGGAGAGGAGTCTAACAACATAGAGAGTGGAATCTGCCCAGTTCTCTTGCTGTTAAAAACTTATTGTAAGCCGGGCGTGGTGGCGCACGCCTGTAATCCCAGCACTTGGGAGGCAGAGGCAGACGGATTTCTGAGTTTGAGGCCATCCTGGTCTACAGAGTGAGTTCCAGGACAGCCAGGACTACACAGAGAAACCCTGTCTCGAAAAACAAAAACAAAAACAAAAAAAAACAACTTATTGTAAACACAAAGGTTATCTGAGAACTAAATGGTCAAAGATGGGGTTAGTTTGGAGAGGCGATAGAGCCAGAACAGGGAGCTGAACCAGCCAACAGAGTTCAGAAAGAAGTAGAAAGGGTGAACTTGGTTAGCAGCGAGTTTCAGAGGCTGAAAACATTAGATTAAATTAGCTTGGATGGAGGCTAGAAGCTTCCAGGACTGGGCCAAGGTTAGCAGACAAAAGCAGTAAGATCCAGAGATGACAGTTACATCAGGATGGCAGGCATGAGCCGCCTTTCTTGTTTTCTAGTGTTCTTCTCTGTCCTCAGAGCTCAGCTTCCCCTTTGTTATCCCAAGATTCCTCATTATGTCACATGGAGGATCTTTCTTTTTATTTATTATATGTAAGTACACCGTAATTGTCTTCAGACACTCCAGAAGAGGGCGTCAGATCTCATTACGGATGGCTGTGAGCCACCATGTGGTTGCTGGGATTTGAACTCAGAATCTTCAGAAGAGTAGTTGGTGCTCTTAACCACTGAGCCATCTCTCCAGCTCGGAACTTTCTACTCTACCATCTTCCCCCAGAGCATCATTACATCTTTATTTTCCCTTACAAGCATGCTTTTGATTCCCTCAGGCTTTTGGTGAAGGCCTCTTCAACCCTTTTTTAAAATTATAAGTGAATTATTTGTATACATGTCTTCCACATGTCTAAGTTCACACATGCATGCCTGGTGTTCTCTGAAGTCAGAAGAGGGCATCAGATCCCCTGGAACTGGAGTTCCAGTTTTAGATGGCTGTGAGCCACTGTATGGATGCTGGGTATCAAACCCAGGTCTTCTGCAAAGAGCAACAAGGGCTCTTAAATACTAAGCCACCTGTTCAGCTCCAAACTCCTTTTTAAAAAAAAGATTTATTTATTTATTTATTTATTTATTTATTTATTTATTGTATGCAAGTACACTGTAGCTGTCTTCAGACACTCCAGAAGAGGGAGTCAGATCTCATTATCGATGGTTGTGAGCCACCATGTGGTTGCTCGGATTTGAACTCAGGACCTTCAGAAGAGCAGTCAGTGCTCTTAACCACTGAGTCATCTCTCCAGCCCAGCTCCAAACTCCTTATCCTAAAACTCCTTACCCTTCTTTAGCAAGAGTTTTTCCATTGCGCTATACTTCCACCTCCTGCCAGAGAGCCTCTTTCCCCCATTTCCCATGGCCCATAGTTTGTAGCATCCTTAAAGAAATCACTTAGTATCATAATCCACACAGGATCTGTCAGGTGGGTCCCAGATTCCAACTGATCATCTACCCTACCCACTTAATCCTCAGTGCCTCACAACCCTGCCTCAATAATGGTATTAGCATGAATTTATATTTGCTAAATATATTTCCTTTTTCTGTATTGTTTTGAGACAGGGTTTCTCTGTATAGCCCTGGTTGTCCTGGAACTTGCTCTTTAGACCAGGCTTGCCTTGAACTCATAGAAATCTTCTTGCCTCAGAGAGATCTCTGCTAGTATTAAAGGTGTGTGCCAACAATGCCTAGATGTGTGTATGTATGTATGTATGTATGTATGTATATATTCATATGCATATACTGTTGCGGTCTTCAGATACACCAGGAGAGGGCATTAGATCCCATTACAGATGGTTGTGAGCCACCATGTGGTTGCTGGGATTTGAACTCAGGACCTCTAGAAGAGCAGTCAGTGCTCTTAACCACTGAGCCATCTCTCCAGCCCACTGGGGCCAATTTTTGCTCAAGGAAAAACATGTATATATGTCTGTTTATATGTATGTACAACATATATGTCTATATGTCTGTCTGTCTATATATGTGTACAATATGTCTATATAGCTATATATCCATCAGTCTATATGTATGCGCATATAAACATATGTAGGTATATGTATATAAGTATGCATGTGCACTTGTGAAATTGATGAAACAGGTAGTCAGGCCTGGCCACTGTGTGTGTGTGTGTGTGTGTGTGTGTGTGTGTGTGTGTACATGACTTTCTCTCTAGCCTTTTCTTTCTCACCTGCCTGTTAAGACTTAAAAGAGTTCAGAATTTCTTGCTGGACATTCTTGCCAGCCCCAGATGATTAAGTTTTGTTCCATCAGCAGTACTGAACCCCTAAATCTCCCACTGTTGTGTGCATGTGTGTAGGCTGTTAGCACCGACCCTGATCATGACCACCATACCTCCCTGCATTCTCCAGTCACCTGGATGCCAGAACTGGCTTTCGACAAATGGAATTATGAGCTGGAAGAGAGATTGAGTGATGGTGATGATGATGATGACAGTGACTAGATAGCTTATTTTTTCAGCAGTGTTTTGGATGGACCCCAGGACCTCATGAATGCTATACAAGTAGTCCACTGCTTAACTGTCCCATCAGTCACCATATACAAGCCATATGCTGCTTGGCTGTGGGTGTGGTTCAGGTGGTACAGTACTTGCCAAGCACACGAGAGGCTCTGAGATACATTTCTAGCAAGAGCAGGGCATAGTAGTACACATGTGTCATCCCAGGGGTAGAAGCAGGAAGTTGAAGGTCATTCCAGCTTGAGATACATCACACTCAAAACCAATCAACCAACCAAGACAGCATTTTTTTTATTTGGTTTTTCGAGACAGGGTTTCTCTGTATAGCCCTGGCTGTCCTGGAACTCACTCTGTAGACCAGGCTGGCCTCAAACTCAGAAATCTGCCTGCCTCTGCCTCCAAGAGTGCTGGGATTACAGGTGTGCACCACCACTGCCCGGTGACAGCATATTTCTATGTTGTCCAGGCTGGTCTCAAATTCCTGATTATCCTCTCTCAGCCTCTTGAATAGCTGGATTACAAGTGTTTGCCATCAATCCCAAAGACAGATGGAAAATTAATAAAATTATTTTTCTTACCTGTTTTGGGAGATTGAATCCAGGAGAACAGTACCACTTTACCCCTTTCTTCCTTTCTTCCTTTCTTCCTTCCTTCCTTTCTTTTCTTTTTAACTTTCTGGACATAAGGTCTCACATAGTGTAGGCTAGCTTTGAACTTTTTATGTAGACTAAGATGGTTTTGAATTCTTGACCCTTCTAGCTCCCAAATTTAGGGATTATAGGCTTATACCACTGTGCCTAGCTTTTCAGGTTTTTTTTTTGGTTTTATTTATTTAATTTTTTTGTTTTTTAAATATGGTCTCATT
This sequence comes from Apodemus agrarius, assembly GCA_964023405.1. Classification (NCBI taxonomy): domain Eukaryota; kingdom Metazoa; phylum Chordata; class Mammalia; order Rodentia; family Muridae; genus Apodemus; species Apodemus agrarius. The sequence continues at coordinate 109,641,542 of OZ030012.1, read as the reverse complement.
TATTTGCCCATCCTAGCCTTGAGCTCTCTCTGTGGTCCAAGCTGAACTGGAGCTCCCAGTCTTTCTGTCTCAGCCTCTGTAGCATCTGGGATTACAAAACTGTACCACTGGGCTGTAGTTTAGTCAGTTTTTCTATGCCATCAAACTACAGAGGACTGTCAAATCCTCCGATCATTTATCAGTAGTGTCTGTACTGTTTCTTTAAAACACTTGCTATAGCCAGTTGGTGGAGCACATCTTTGATTCCAGCACTGAGAAGGCAGAGGCAGGTGAATCTCTGAGATCAAGGCCAGTCTGGTCTACAGAGTGAGTTTGGGGATAGCCAAGAATACACAAAGAAACCCTGTCCTGAAAACCTAAAACCAAACCAAACCAACCAGTTTTTGTAACATGACATGCTGCTGCTGCATGTCTTTAATCTCAGCACCATGGAAGGAGAGGCAGAGGCAGAGGCAGGCAGATCTTCGCATTTGAGACCAACTCATTTTAGTGAGTTCAGAAGTTAGTGAATGGGCTGGTGAGATGGCTCAGAGGTTAAGAGCACCGACTGCTCTTCTGAAGGTCCTGAGTTCAAATCCCAGCAACCACATGGTGGCTCATAACCATCGATAATAAGATCTGACGCCCTCTTCTGGAGTGTTTGAAGACAGCTACAGTGTACTTACATATAATAAATAAAATAAATCTCTAAAAAAAAGTTAGTGGCCGAGCGGTGGTGGCGCATACCTTTAATCCCAGCACTTGGGAGGCAGAGCCAGGCGGATTTCTGAGTTCAAGGCCAGCCTGGTCTACAGAGTGAGTTCCAGGACAGCCAGAGCTACACAGAGAAACCCTGTCTCAAAAAAACAAAAACAAACAAACAAAACAAAACAAAAAACCCAAAAAAAAACAAAAACAAAAAAGTTAGTGAGCTATAGAAAGAGACCCTGTCTTAAAACAAATAAAAGCCAACCAGCAAACAAAATAAAAGAGAAATACAAATGAGGAATCGTAACTGCGGAATGAAAACCAAGGTGATACCGAGTCTTACAGTTTCTATTGCTGGGATGAAACACTATGACTAAAAGCAATTAGGGGAGGGGCGGCTTGTTTGGCTTACAGTTCCACATCATCGTTCATCATGGAAGTAAGTCAAGGAAGCAACCTAAACAGGACAGGGATTTGGAAGCTGGAGCCGACGTAGAGGCCGCGGAGTGCCGCTTACTGACTTGCTTTGCACTGCTTGTTTAACCTGCATTCTTTCATTTTTCCCTGAGACGGGTTTCTCTGTGTGGCCCTGGATGTCCTGGAAGTCCCTTTGTGAACCAGTCTTATGAAACTATTTTCTCAACTGAGGTGCCCTCTTAGATGCCTGTAGCTTGTTGACATCAAATTAGCCAGCATAGACAGATTTCCTTTTCGTCCTCTACTTTTGTGATAGAGTCTTGCTATATAACTCAGGCTGGTCTCAAATTTACAATCTAGTGTGTGGCTAGCCTCAAACTAGTGATCCTCCTGCCTCAGTCTCCTGGGGTTACAGGCATGAACCACTAACCCCAGCTCTAGGAACAGATTTTCTATTGGCCACATTTTATAAATTAAATTTCTCAAGAAAACTTTTGGGCAGAGTGCTTCATTTGCCTTGGGACATGGTTATAAGCGTGTGCTCTGAACTCAGGTGCATTCACACTCCACACCTCTTTTAACCAGCTGGCTTCCCGGTTCCATCTTTGGGGTGGGACGGTCTATACTTTTAACAATGTTGATGTAAGGATTGAGTGAATAACGACTGTAAGATACACAAAGGGTTGCCTAGCGGGCCTTCTTCCCGGCATCTAGCATGTTTTTCAGAGTAAGTTCCGTGGCAGGTAAATAGCTTCAGACAGGGAATGTTACAATCCCACTCCCATCCCAGGCCTTGATTGAATACTGAAATGAATTTAAAATAACATCTCCCAGGAGACTATAATCTGGATGATACGAAATGTATGCAGCTAGAAAATGGGGCGGGGGTAGTCCGTAGGCTGGGGGTGCAGCTCGTAGGTAAGGTCGCTTCTCTAGCATACACAATGGCCCCAGGTTTGATCTCCAGCATGGAAAGCTAAAGTCACTGTTTTAGAGGAAACAGACCATGTTTTGCTGGACTTGGTGGTGCAGATGGCATATACCGTAGTCCCAACTACTTGAGGGACTCAGGTAGAAGGATTGTTTTGGTTCACAAGTTCCATACCAGCCTAGGCAACATACTGAGACCTTCTCCCTCTTAAGAAAAAAAACAATAAAACTCAAGAATGGAAGCCGGGTGGTGGTGGCACACGCCTGTAATCCCAGCACTTGGGAGGCAGAGGCAGGCGGATTTCTGAGTTCAAGGCCAGCCTGGTCTACAGAGTGAGTTCCAGGACAGCCAGAGCTACACAGAGAAACCCTGTCTCGAAAAACCAAAAAACAAAAAAACAAACAAAAAAAATCGAAAACAAAAACCTCAAGAATGGGATTGCTGGTATATTTGGTTTATTATTTTATTGGGTTCTTATACATCTACTTCCCTTCCAATCCTTATTCTAACCTAATTTCTTCCAACCCCCTAACATTAGGTAGGAGAGAAAGAAGGTTAGAGGGAAAGAAGGCATAGATCTCTAAAGGCCGTTTCCTGCTGACTGTGTGGCAGTCTTCATCTTCAGAATATCCAGCAGTCCAGCAATCTAGCAATAGTGAACACAACACCAGTGGGCGGTGGCAGTAGCTGCCTGCCACAAGCCCTCTCAGGGCTCTTGAGTTTATACCCTTCTGGGGGCTCTGGCATTTATACCCTCTCCAGTGTTCCTAGAATTAAACTATCTGTAGCTGGCAAAACCCACGATCCTCCCTCTCCCCAAGGGCATGAAAAACAGTCACGTGTAAAGACTATGGACAAACTGAAGCGGGCTGTATCCCACACCTGGGATTTAAACATATTTATATAACATAGCTGGAGTTGTTTGTTTGTTTGTTTTTTAAGAAACCAAAACTCTCACTACATGGGATGGCTGTCACTTTGAAATGTGTTTCAGAGGGACAATGACTTTGGCATTCAGAAGTGGGGGGTGGGTCAGAAGTCTAGCTGCGGTAGGCACTCCTTGGATTGGGGTTGGGCAAAACACAGGAAAAAGCTTTTTCCCCTCAGGTGTGGTGTGAGTTCATAGCAATGAAAGCCAAGCTCATCTCTTCTCTTCTCTCTTGCCCCTCCCCTCAAACCCCGAGAATCTCAGAGGTCTCCCAGCCTCCCACGACTGCTCTTGAGATCACCAACTGAGAGGACCAGGGCACTCCGTCACTTAGCTTAGCACCTGGAGTTCTTCTCCTTGCTACTGAGGTGTCTGGATAGCCTTAGCCTTCGGCCAGTGACCTTCCCTTCCCGGATGTTCTCACTCCCTTCCCCCCAAAGTATATAATTCCCAGTTCACTCTGAATAAGGTGTATTCAAATACACCCACCCCCAATAAAGCAATACAAACAAGGAAGGATGGTCTCAGAGAGCTGCTTCATTAAGGCGAAACATGGGCCAGGACCCCAGTTCCTGATTTTTCCTCCAGATGGATCACTGGCAGTGCACGAGCACTCAGAGGGGAGACCAGGAACCACTGCATTTGTCCCAGATCCCGCGTTCCCATTCCGGTCTAGCTGTGGACTCCTGGACTTTGCCCTGCCTTCTCCAGGCAGGCCTATCAGCAACACCTCTGGCAGAGAGGCAGAACACAATACCACACTCCCCTCCGGTCTCCTCTTTCCTCTCCTCCCCTCCTTTCCTCTCTCACCTCTCTCCCTTCCCTCCTCTCCCCTCCCCCCTTCTCCTCTCCTATTTTCCCCTTTCCTCTCCCCTCCCCTCTCCTCATTCCTGCCCCTTCCCTCCTCCTCCTCCTCCTTCTCTCTCTCTTTTTTGTGCCCTCCTCTCCACCTCCTCTCTCTCTCTCTTTCTCTCTCTCTCTCTCTCTCTCTCTCTCTCTCTCTCTCTCTCTCTCTGCTTCTCTGTCTCTCTCTCTCTTGAGATGGCTAGCTTTCTTTCTTTTTTGTTTTTGTTTTTGGAGACAGGGTTTCTCTGTGTAGTCCTGGCTGTCCTGGAACTCACTCCGTAGACCCGGCTGGCCTCGAACTCAGAAATCCGCCTGCCTCTGCCTCCCAAGTGCTGGGATTACAGGCGTGCGCCACCACACCCGGCTGCTAGCTTTCAATTAGGGCTTCTCCTACAGTTGCCTTCTAGGTATCAGCAGCATTCAATTTGAGTTTCCAAAAGGCCTAATTCATTTTTAACTTCAGGAGGAAAATAAAGAAAACTTTCAAAAATAGATCCAGTTGAATAATGCAAGGAAGAAGGTTCCAGTTCTTTTAAGCTTCCTTGAATGAAGAGCCATCAATAGACACCTATATGTACAATCCTCTAGGGATGCACCCTAATCTAGTTCATTTTCATACAAGTGAATTTGAGGAGATCAGGAGCAGATTTAACCCCCTTCAGGGAAGCTCCAGAAGGGCAAGGCAGCCGCCGCGCTCAGCACAGCCACTTCCTGAGAGGGGGGAGCAGACGAGACTCCCACCGCCCAGGGGCCATTGTTGGCTCTCATTACTCCAAGCTCAGCCATGGAAGAGAAATAAGTTCTTCACACAAGCTCACTTATGTGAAAAGAGGTAAGTTAGGCTCCTTTCTCGAGTCTCTGGCAAGTCTTACTGGTCTCATTTTTTGTCCCTCTAGTCATCTATAAGACTATTATCTGTACACATTTAAATTTTTGTCATCTTGAGAGATGGTTCTAATAGCTGGAAAGGTGCCACATGCCTTTAATCCAAGAACTTGGGGGGTAGACACAAGTGGATCTCTGAGTTAAAGGCTAACCTGGTCTACAGAGGGAGTTTCTGGAGAGCCAGGGCAACGCAGAGAAACCTTGACTTAAAACCCCCACACACCACAGAAAGAAAGAAAAAAAGAAAGGAAGGAAGGAAGGAAGGAAGGAAGGAAGGAAGAAAAAAAAAGAAAGAAGAAAGAAGGAAAAAAAGGAAAAAGAAAAAAGTCCAGGCTCTATGACAATCCTCCTACCTTATTCTCCTGTGCTTGGGCTTCAGGTATATATTATGGTAAGTTTTTGAACCTTTTCAACTTTTTTTTTTGAGTAAGATTTCTTTGTATAGAAGCTCTAGCTGTAATGGAACTCCATCTGTAGACCAGGCTGGTCTCACTCAACTCACAAGAGATCTGTCTGCCTCTATCTCCAGAGTGCTGAGATTAAAGATATGCACCACCATTGCCTAGCCACCTGTGGTGGTGGCTACTCCTGGTTGTCAGCTTGACTATAACTGGAATGACTACAATCCAGAATTGGAGGGCTCACCTGTGATCCAGATCTTGAGGCTGGAAGACACAAGTTTCTGACCTGGATATTAGCATGGAGATCTTGAGGTACAGTGACCATGAAAAGCTTAGGCCCAGGCAAGGTAGTACACGCCTTTAATCCTAGGAGACTGGGGCAAGGAGATCTTTGAGTTCCAAGGTCAGCCTGGGACAAAGCAAGGCCCAGATCCAGGCATGGTGGCACAGACTTTTAATCTGGGCCACACCTTCTGCTAGAGACCTACATAAGGACATGGAAGAAGAAAGATTGACTCTTTTTGCCTGTTTGCACTTACTAGCCAGCACATCTGTTTGAACCTACTTCTACAGAAGACCAGCTCAAACAACTAGCCTCGTTGGACCATGCAACTTCTAGATTCTTTGACTTCCCATCTACAGCTGCCCATTGTTAGTTGAACTACAGACTATAAATCATCACAATAAATTCCCTTAATATATAGAGACATTTTGTATGTTCTGTAATTCTAGAGAACCCTGACTAAAACACTACCTCTTCAACTCTTTTTTTTGGGGGGGGGTTGGATTTTTTTTTTTTCCGAGACAGGGTTTCTCTGTATAGCCCTGGCTGTCCTGGAACTCACTCTGTAGACCAGGCTGGCCTCGAACTCAGAAATCCGCCTGCCTCTGCCTCCCAAGTGCTGGGATTAAAGGCGTGTGCCACCACCGCACGGCAAGAAAGGGGATTTTTTTATACTCTTAATTTCAGGAAAGTTAAAAAACTTAAAAAAAATCAATTTACCCAATATTCTCATCTTTTACCCATATTCACTTTGGTGGGGGTTTGGGGGAGAGAGAGCCAAGGGAATGTAGTGGAAAGAGACAACAATACAGCTCATAAGAAAGTGGAGCATGCTTGCTAACAGTCTCCAACTTCAGGGAGAAAAATCCTGTAACCTTATCCTGTATTTGAGTGTCAGCCATCTCCCCCTCTGCAATCCCTCCCCACACCCCCACTTGGCCGCCGCCTCTGCTGGTCTTCTAGATAATTCTGGACAGCTGCAGTCAACAGGAACCCCGGACAGGTAGGGAGGAAGAGCAAGAATTACGATGGCATGCATCAATTTAAGGGAGAATAATTTTTGTTGGAGGCGACAGCTGTAGTAGCATTGACTATCGACCTGCAACGAATTTACATCTCATATCCGCACTATCTGGTTCCCGGTGTGTTTTGACGTTATCCCCAAATTGAGGAGTGTAGGCTTTCAGGCTCATTTGTACTGATTAGTGTGTGTTCTTGGTAGTTAGTGAAATCCATTCCGTTGGCTCGACCAATTCCAGGCATGTTCTAGCATCGGATTATTTTTGTTTTCGTTTTTGTGTTTTTGTTTCGTTTTTTTTTTTTTAGTCTCACTTATTCCTGAAAAAGTCCTCTGTAGTAAATACACCTTATTCATATAATCACCGTCGTGTGTCTTTCCCTGGGAAAGAACAACAGAACTTGCAGCGGAACTTTGCTGCGGGTGGCTTGTGTTCCCGTCCGGGTGGCCGAGTGAGAGGGCCGGGAGGGGGAAGCTTTCTGGCGCGGACCGCGAGCGGAGGCTGAGAGCGCCGCCGCCGGAGAAGACCGACCCTCGGCCAGAGCCAGCCTGCGGCGCCCGGGCCTGGCTGGCTGCTTCCCGCCTCAGCCGCTTCTCCGGCTCCCGCCGCCGCAGACACCGTCCAGGCGGGTGCGGCAGAACGCGAGGTCCTACGGCCCAGTCCGGTCCGGTGCGGCCCGGATCCGTGGCACGGGAGGTGAGAGCCCCTGCGGTCCCCTTACTCCCTGCCGGGGCCGCTGGGACCCGCAACAATGGGGACGCGGCCAGAGTCCCCGGCGTGCAGCAGCTAGGGTAGCAAGCTACTCCTGGCGGCTTGGGCCTTGGGGGAGCTGGGTCCGACCTGGGAAACTCCAGTGACTGGAGGCTTGGAGGGGGTCTTGGCATCCACCCGGGACTTCAGTGGCTTGGTATTTAGGGATTTCGTTGTCAAGGAAGGCAGTCGTAATTATCGAGACTGAACTACAGTTGGCTATGCGCTCTTGATTTTTTATTATAACATCGGCACCCTAGAAGCTGACCATACCGTGGCGTGGGTTGAGGGAGAGGGATTGTGGTTCGAATTTTAGGGGCCTCTGTGGCTTGGTCCCTAATGGACATAGGGGTGGGTCTCTGTACTCCCTTGGGCGGTCTGAGAATTTGTTAGGCAGAGTCGGGTTTGGGGAGAAGAGGCATGGAGAGTTTAGCTTCTCTGAGGTAATTGGTGACTAGTTCCTGGAAAGGCACGAGCTTAGTTAAGCACAAAAGAGTTGAGCTAAGAGCTAGATGGATCCTTCACGGCTAAGATGTATCCGAGTTAAGAGTGGTTCTCAGGTAGGAAACTTGTCGCAGGAGTAGTGTTAGCTGCCTTGGTTAGGAAAAGGCCGACGCGAGCTGGGAAGGGAGGGAGAAGATGGCCGGCAGCTTCTGGGGTCGAAGAATTGGCTTTATGTGGGTCATGGTGGCTGTCTGGGAGTAGAACAAGAGCACTTTGCAGAGTGGGCTTCCTGATAGAGAATGACCTCTTACTGCGGGGGAGTGTGTGACTCAGATCTGTTAGATTACTGCTCTTGCTGGCGGATGTGGCTGACTGTGTTGGTGCTTGGACTTTGAAGCTGGAATGGGTATTGGGGGGGGGGCTTAATGAATTTGTTCCAGAGAGGACAGTGGGACCTTTCCTTCTTACTCCAAAGTCAGTGTGGTGGCTGACTTTGGTGGTCATTTAAGTAAGAAATTTCTTAGTGGTATGACTTTAAAGCTTTTCTCTGTTCATTTTTTTCGCCTTTCCCTTCTTTTTGAATTGTGACTCATACTTTGTTTTTAGCACTGTGGCTATTGTTTGTAATGATCCACACACTTAGACCCCATAGTATGTTGTAATTCTTGGAGTTTTCAGTACAATCCTTCTAAGTGCAAACTAATGTAAAAGGCTTCACTAACTTGTTTTTCTGAATATTTTAATATGTGTGGAGGATGTGAAAAATCTATCATTTCTACTGCTCAGAGCTCTTTAGACCCCCAAATTCATGAAATTTCATGATCTCTTCCTGCCATGAAGTGATTACATTGAATCTGCTAAATCTTTGTCATTATCATTTCAGCATCCTTGCTTTCACAGGATATTATCTTCACTACAAATGTTATCTGTGTTCAGTGCTTTTGATCTAGAGGCAGTGTGTAAACTCCAGCTTGGGGTCTTGTAGCTGCATACCAGAGCTTTGCATGCACTTTGCAGGGAGAAGTTGGCTATTTATATATATTAAAGGGAAAGCTGTAATGAACAAAGCCATATCAGGATCAGTGTACCAACTGAATTTATCTTGAGTGTACAGGATGTGTTACCTAGTTGCAAGCTAGTATTGTCAAGTGAGATGTGAAGTAGTTCTTTGTGTGCCTGTACTGGTAGGTCTTTTTCTTTTTTTTTTCCCCTCTCGAGACAGGGTTTCTCTGTGTAGCCCTGGCTGTCCTGGAACTCACTCTGTAGACCAGGCTGGTCTCGAACTCAGAAATCTGCCTCCCAAGTGCTGGGATCAAAGGTGTGCGACACCGGTGCCCGGCGATATTTTTGTTGTTGTTGTTGTTGTTGTTGTTGTTTTTGTTTTTTTAAGATTTATTTATTTTATTTATATGAGTATACTGTAGCTGTCTTCAGACACACCAGGGCATCAGATCTCATTACAGATGGTTGTGAGCCACCATGTGGTTGCTGAGAGTTGAACTCAGGACCTCTGGAATAGCAGTCAGTGCTCTTAACTGCTGAGCCATCTCTCCAGCCCTGCACTGATAGTTCTAATTCTAGGGATTTTTTTCCCCTTATATTTAAGAATAATTTCTTAAATTATTAATTGCCAGGCCATGGTGGTACATGCCTTTTGTCTAGCACTCTGGAGGCAGAGGCAGGTGGATCTCTGTGAATTTGAGGCCAGCCTGATCTACAAAGTGAGTTTCAGAACAGCCAGGGCTGTTTGTTGCATAGTGAAACCCTGTCTCAAAAAAAAAAAAAAAAAAAAAAAGAAGAAGAAGAAAGAAAGAAAGAAAGAAAAGAAAGATTTTATTTACCACTATTAGTTTAAATTTGCACATATGTGGGTATGAACATGTATGTATATGAGGGTGTGTGTGGAGGCTAGAGATGTTGGTCCTCCGGAAGCTAGAGTTACAGGCAGTTGTGAATTGTGAAGTGGGCGCAGGTCCCCTTCAAGAGCAGTACTCTTAACTGCTGAGCCATCCATCAGCCTGTAGTTCTTTTATAAAACTACTTTTTGAGACAGGCTTGGGATTTGCTATGTATAACAAGGTGGCCTCAAGTTCACAGAAACCTGACTGCCTCTGTTTTCAAGCGCTTAAAGGCATGCGCTGCAATGCCCAGCTTTGATTTGGCTTTTGAGACAGGATCTCAAACTGTAGCTCATGTAGGAATCAATATGTTGTCCAGACTCCAGCCTGGCCTTGAACTCCTCCTCCTCAGCCTCCTCAGCCTTGTGGTTACAGGTTCATTCTCTGTTATGCATAAACTGGTGATCGGTTACCTTATGCCTACACTAGTTTTGAACTGGCAGCATATCACTTTTTTAACTTCTTGAATGCTCAATTGTAGGTGTCAGCCACTGCACCTGGACTCAGGAGCTGCTATTCTATGTAATGGCAGTAAACTGTAGCTAGGTTGTGTAGCAATGAGGGGCTCTGTTATTTGGTCCCTAGGAAGGCAAGCTGTGCAGTGTGCATCTGCTGGTGCTCAGGTGGGAGGATCCTCGAGATTCTTTTTCTAGTACTGGCAAGCAGGAGAGCTCAAGGTCATTATTGGCACTTCTAGTTTTTTCCTCTGGCAATTTCTATGGAGAAGCTAGAAGGAAGGAAACTACTTGGCATGCTAAACCTAAAATTTAGCACTCTGGCTGGGCGGTGGTGGTGCACGCCTGTAATCCCAGCACTCTGGGAGGCAGAGGCAGGCGGATTTCTGAGTTCGAGCCCAGTCTGGTCTACAGAGTGAGTTCCAGGACAGCTAAGGCTATACAGAGAAACCCTGTCTCTAAAAAAACCAAATTCACCACCCCACCCCCCCAAAAAAAATTTAGCCCTCTGTTTAGACATGGTTTTTGTAGTTTTGTTTAATTTTAGTCATTGTGTGTGTGTGTGTGTGTGTGTGTGTGTGTGTATGTGTATGTGTATGTGTGTAGAAGGACAAAGGGATATCAGATCATGTGGATCTGGAGTTAGAGGTTGTGAGCTACCTGATGTGGGTGCTGGAAATCTGACTTGGGTCCTCTGCAAGAACAGTATGTACTCTTAAACACTGAGCCATCTCCCCAGCCCTTAGACATCCTTTTGATGGGCCAAAGGTTACAGGCTTTGTTAGAGAATTATTCAAATTTGTTTGTTTGTTTTTCTGTCTTTTGGGACAGCTTCTCTGTGTAGCCCTGACTATTCCTGGAATTCAGAGATCTGCCTGCCTCTGCCTCCCAAGTGCTGGGACTAAAGGTAGGTGACACCACTGCCCAGCTCAGTTTTCCTGACTCAGTTTTCAAAATTCTGTTAATATTCAAGGGGGAAATTAAGGAATGACTAGAGTGATTTGGAAGATCACTGTAATCATTCCAAATCCTTTGCAATCTTACCTTAATGGAATCATCCCTTCATTTGAGAGTGGTCTTCAATTCCAGTTAAGAGTAAATGTTTTACTGGCTGGGAAATCCTTTGATCATCTGGCATGTCTGATTCAACATATTTCATAAAGATCTTTCAACTTGGCCTCTGATATCTTTTAGTTTCTCTTCTACTGTAATTACCCTAATACTTGAGGCCAAGTTACAATAAAGTTAAAAGTGGTTTTGAGACTGACTGACAGACTTTTCAGAGGCCTAACTGAACTCATTGTTACCATATTCAGAAAGTAGCATTATTTCACCAGACTTTATTGGGGAATTTGAATTTAGTGACTATGAAGCTATTTATACCATTGGTTTAATAGTGTACAAATGCTGAAATGTTTTATGTTATAGTGAGCTCTGAATACCACAACAACATGCTTTCTCTCTCTCTCTCTCTCTCTCTCTCTTTCTTTTTTTTTTTTTTTTTTTTTTTTTTTGGTTTTTCGAGACAGGGTTTCTCCATGTAGCCCTGGCTGTCCTGGAACTAGCTCTGTAGACCAGGCTGGCCTCGAACTCAGAGATCCGCCTGCCTCTGCCTCCCAAGTGCTGGGATTAAAGGCGTGCGCCACCACGCTCTCTCTTTCTTTCTTTCAAGTGTGTGGCCAACTTTAAGGCTCCAGTCAAGAATTCAGACATCTCCTCTCCCTGCACATCCCCCCACCTTCCCAAGGGATTGTGCTCAGGCCCTGTGTGTAGGACAGGCGTCCTACCATTGCGCTTCATGCCTAGCCTTGCTTTGATTTGTTATTTGTTTCCCTACATCTGTTCCTAATGAAAGCGTTCTTTGGATGGCTCGCTCTCCTCTGTGTATGCATTGCAGTTTGGGGGTACTTCTAGCAGTCACACTGAACTGTCCAGGTTTGGTATTTTTGCATGTTTTCCCTAACTATGAAATTAAACCTCATGTGTAAAAAGTGACTATTCAGTTTGTCCCACCGGGTCCAGACAGCTGCTGCCGAGCTTCCACCTGTTCCACACTACACAGAGATAGGACTTAAAAAAGTTTTAATATGGTTTAAAATTTATGTACATGTGTGTATATTTGTATATATGTGTGTGTACTATATTTATACTTGGTGTCCTTAGAGGCCAGAAAAGGAGTTACAGGTGGTTCTGAGCCACCTGGTGTGGGTACTGGGAATTGAACCTGGGTCCTCTGCAAGTGTAGCAGGTGGCCTTAACTACTGATCTCTCTAGTTCAAGTACAGGATTTTTAATTTATTCCCTTTTAAAAAACGTTTATGTATATATGTATGTATGTATGTATGTATGTATGTATTTACTGTGTATGTCCTTTGTGTGTTCTCACACACAAGTTCCCTACAAGTCAGTGAAGAACTTGTAGGGAACTTGTGATTCTCTTCCCTCAGTCTTTCAGTGCTGGGATTACGTGAATATCACAACACCCAGTTTTTTGTTATGTTTTTTTTAATCTTTATATCCCAGGACCTTACCATTACTGGCACAGAGAAGCTGCTTGGCAAAGTCTGTTGAGTGAGCAATTAAATGGCCTGTGCTTATGAGTGATTTGAAGTCACTTGGTGTACTAGTGGTGGTGAAGGTCCTGAGTGCAGTCACATGTGACCTAGCCTGACACTGAAGCCAAGCCTCCGCTCCCATGTTCTAGGTTACTGAAGGCATCGCCTTACTTGCTGTGAAAACAGTGTTTATTCCATATTGTTTTCTTTAATGCAGGGTCTTGCTGTGTAGTACAGGCTGGATATGAGCTTGCAGTGCTCCTGCTTCAGTCTTCCAAGTTTTGGGAATATTGGCATGTGTTACCAAACCTGACTGTGTTTATGGGTTTGAGGCTGGGGACTGTGACTTTTTTTGGATCTTACATATCTATGGTAGCAAATGTGGCAGTTCTTCCCTGATGCTGTCTAGATCTTCCAGGGCTGTGTATTGCTGTAGGCATTTTGCCCTCATGCATAGACTTGACTCAGGAAATAAGATTATTTCTCTAAGCTTTATTAGGGAATTTGAGTTTAGTGGCTTTGGAACTATTTGTTCCACTTTGCTCAGTCCAGTAGTGAAATTGATAGATTCTTTTCCCAGATACTTTGGGTTCTGATTTGTTTACCTAGAAGGTACAGAAGTATGTTGTACCTGTATTCTCTTGAATTTTATTTTATTAAAAATTAAAACATTCTATCTACCTACCTACTTACTTACATGACCATATGCAAGCATACATGTCATGGCACATGTGTGGAGATGAGAGGACAACTCAAGGGCTTGGGTTGATTTTACTTCTGCTACCATGATTCACCATGTGTTCTAGGAGTCAGCCACAAATCCTCAGGCTTAGTGCTGGAACTTTACCAGCTGATCCATGCTTCCTGTCTTATAATCTTTCTCTCCCCCCACCCCCCTTCTTTTTGAGACAGGATTTCTCTTTGTAATTTTGGCTGTTCTGGAACTTGTTCTGTAGACCAGTTAGGCCTAGAACTCAGATTTTCCTGCCTCTGCCTCCCAAGTATTAGAATTAAAGGCATGTACTACTATCACCCCGTGTGTGTGTGTGTATTTGTTTTTTTTTTTTTTGAGACAGGATCTCATTGTTTGTGCCTTGGCTGGCCAAGGAACTTGATATGTAAACCAGGCTGGCTTAGAACTCTTGATCTGCCTACCTCTGTCTTCAAAAGGCTTTCCCAATGTTGAAATTGAAAGCATGTTTCATTACAAGCTACTTTCTTGACTCTTAGTAGTAAAATAACATCATTTAGCCTGGCGGTGGTGGCACACGCCTTTAATCCCAGCACTTGGGAGGCAGAGGCAGGCGGGGAGTTTGATGCCAGCCTGGTCTACAGAGTGAGTTCCAGGACAGCCAAGGAAACCCTGTCTTGAAAAACCAAAAAAAAAAAAAAAAGAAAAAAAAAAAAAAGAAATCTTTCTGAGAGCTGAGTGTTAATAAGATTATTGAAACTTCAGTAATGCAGTTACTGTTCTCATGTAGGTACCAGACTACAGAAAAAGGAAGCTTGAAAAAATTACTATAATTAGAGTAATTATGAAAATCCTTGCTCTCCTATTAAGTATAACTTGTATATATACCCTTTTTGTCTGCTGTATGTCATTTCGAGACAGTTTCATTCTGTGGCCAAGACTATGCTGGGAATCCTCTGGTCTTAGCCTCCTAAGGTAAGAAGACAAGCTGCTACAGCTGTTATACTTTCCTTTTCTATGGGGTTGGCAAGCTGCTTAGCTGATAAGTCTTATATGCCAGAGTTTGATGACCTGATAGAACCCAAACTAAAACATAGCCAAACAATAATTCTTTAAAATTTATATATTTATTATATGTGAGGACACTGTAGCTGTCTTCAGACATCCCAGAAGAAGGCATCAGATCTCATTATGGATGGTTGTGAGCCACCGTGGTTGCCGGGATTTGAACTCAGAACCTTTGGAAGAGCAGTCAGTGCTTTTATCGCTGAGCCATCTCTCCAGCCCCCAAACAATAATTTTTATGCATTTATTTTATGCATTTACTTTATCTTCTCCCAATAACCCAGAGGCAGACATTCCCTCTTTACAAAGAAGCAAATAAAAAGAAATGAAGTAGATTCTTTTTTTTTTTCCCCAAGACAGGGTCTCTCTGTGTAGCCCTGGCTGTCCTGTAACTCACTCTGTAGACCAGGCTGGCCTCGAACTCAGAAATCTGCCTGCCTCTGCCTGCCTCCCAAGTGCTGGGATTAAAGGCATGCGCCACCACCGCCCAGCATGATTCTTTTTTTTTTTTTTTTTAATTATTTCATTTATTCATTTTGTCTCTTTTGAGACAGGGTCTCACAGTGTATCTCTGGCTGGCCTGGAATTCTTTATGTAGTTCAGCTGGCCTCAGACTCACAGAGATCCACTTGCCTCTGTTTTCTAAGGGCTCTGGGATTAAAAGCCAGTACCACCAGTTTCAGCCATAAAATGTTTAAAAAATTCATGTGTGTGTATACATGAATGCAGGTGTCCCCTGAGGGCAGAGGAGGGTGTCAGATCCCTTAGAACTGGAGTTGCAGGCAGTTGTGAGTCACAGGACATGTATGCTGAGAACTGCCTGCAACTCCAGCTCTGACCTCAGGGGACACCTGCACGCTCTTGAAGCCTCTCTCCAACTCTTGCCATTCAAAGGCAAGCAGAGGCTGGCTTTTGGGTGCCAGAGGCAAGCCGGGCCGCAAAGCCATTCAGTGGCTGAAGCTTCCCCTGGATGTCAGGGACAGCTTGGTATATAGAAGCCACGTTTACAGCTGACTGGTGCTCTCTGGCTTCTGGGCCAAAGGGACTATAGGTCCTATAGGCTTCGAAAAGTCTTTCTAAATATTCTCGGGGGCTCCCATTCTTTCTCTGAATCACCTGCCTCACCTTAGATAAATTTGTGGGCTGTCTGGTGGTCTCTCAGAGCTCCCCCATCACCAATCAGAATCTGGCAGTAGACCCAGGGCCTCTCCTTACCTTCAGCAGTGTTAAAATCCCCATTGGGTCAAGTCAAAGGGAAGGCTGCATCGATATCAGCCTGCACTTGGGTGGGCAGCCCATTTGCTTCCAGGTCCAGTTTCCAGGCGGCTCCCACAATCCTCACTGTTGTGAAGAGAACCTGGAGCAATTGCTAACAGTCATGCTAGGTGGGCAGGTGAGTCAGCATGATTGAATCAAGAAGACCTGTGAGAGCTGATGGTCTTTCTAAAAAAAAAAAAAAAAAAAAAAAAATAGGGAGTTTTGCAACTTCCAATTGTAAAGATCATTATTGGCAAATGGCACATATGTCATGAACTGTGTCCCCTGAGCATCTGCGGGGTCCTGTAGCCCAGAGGGGTAAGGCTGCAATAGAGTTGGCCCTATGGGTGGTACAAGTGGAGTATGAGATGGACTGGGGGAGTCGGGCTGCTCCTCCTTCTACCTGTGCTGGCTGGGCAGGAGCAGCAGAGGCAGGGGCAGGAATATAAGGAGGGGAACAGAAAAGGGGAAGCAAGGAACAAAGGAGGAACTAGGCAGAGGGCCAAGGCTGACCCTCCTTTAGAGAAAGAAGGGTGGGGAGTGTCGAGGCCTGAAACAGAACGGCCTCATCCAAGCAGAGCTTCTCGACCAGG
Organism: Apodemus agrarius; assembly: GCA_964023405.1. Classification (NCBI taxonomy): domain Eukaryota; kingdom Metazoa; phylum Chordata; class Mammalia; order Rodentia; family Muridae; genus Apodemus; species Apodemus agrarius. The sequence continues at coordinate 109,625,437 of OZ030012.1, read as the reverse complement.
TATTGCCACGTAGTGACATATGGCCTCAGGCCTCATAAGCTAACCCTTCACCCTGTCATTGATGGGGAGATGGAAAGTCTTCTCAGACCACCCTCTTTATAGGTGGCCATTCATTCCTGCAAAAGATGGTTCGTTTGTGGGGATGAGCAACCAGACCAGAGTCTTCTGGGACTTGGCAAAAATCCTTAAAATGGCTCAGCACCCATTCTAAAGTAAATTTTCTACTAGAGGATGAGAAGCACAAACAAAACACACAGCGACAGACACAGAAGGACATTCCCTGGAACGTAAAAACAAAATGGAAGACTGTCTCAATGCTCTTCCTCCCTGTGCATGCGAGGCCCATGGACCCACAGCCAGTTCACAATCCAGATGAGAACAAGCAAGTTCTCCTGCTTCTGGTAGGGTGTCGGGAGTGTCCTCTATTGTCCCTGCCTGGGTCACAAAATTATGAATCTGCCTTATCCCTCTCAGCCTCCAGATTAAACTTTAAGCAGAAACACAGATATGGACAAGACTAAAGGCAATCGGGAGCCTAGACTTATTGGTTGGAAAAAACACTCCACTATTTGGGTCAGAGGGTCTCCAGCGAATCCCAGACAAGAGCCCCCAAATGTAAGGGTCCATGATTCGCTGAAGAATGATACCCTGGACTCAAATAGTATATAAAAGCAAAGAGTGTTTTATTCTGTAGAAGTCCAGCATGTAGGGTTCTCCCATTCCAAGATGGAGACGCCCAAATGAGCTGGAAGGCCTCATTTAAAATTAGAATCCCAGGGAGTGGTAGATAACTTCTATCTCTATCTCTAGGGACATTCCAGAACCTTTCCTGGGAAGTCTGAAAACTGCTACAGACCCGTTGTCCTTGCCTCAGGCCAGGTGGTTGGGGCAGCTTCTGAGGCCTGGACTTGCCCAGTTCCTCTTGATGTTTCTTCTAAAGTACCACTTCTGTTTAAGGGAGGCTTGTACTCTTGTGATTGAATTACTTCCCAAATGTCCCATATCCAGATACATTTAAAGGTATTAAAAATTCAATGTAAAAACCTGAGGGTTGGGACTGGAGAGAAGACTCAGCAGGTAAGTGTTTACTACTCTTGCAGAGGACCTGGGTTCAGGTGGTCCACAATCTTCTGTAATTCCAATTCCAGAGAATCTGATGCTCCCTGGCTTCTTCAGGTACCTGCATGCAGGGGTGCACATAAACTCATGTAGGCACTTATACATACCCATAAATAATGAAATAAAATTCTATAAAAACCTTGAGGATTGGGGGATACAAACATTCAAAACATACCATTAGTTATTAGTAGAAATGGGATCTGTTTCATTGAGTCCCAGATTCTGACACACTTAGAAACAGGCAGTCTTCAGCTGTTGGAACCCCAGCCGTAAGAGCTTCCATTCTCTGCAATTCCAGTGACTCCCCATCAAGTGTACATGCATTGCTGTAGAGTTTGACACTTTGGAGCATGCCTTTCTTGAAAGCTGCTCTGGGCTCGTTGTCTCCTTCCCTCTATGACTTTCTATATAGACACTTGTTCTTCACTCCTGACTTAGCTCACCTCTGACTATCCTCTTTTCACCACACATCCTCCTGAATATCTCCTGCATTTAAGGCTTTAGCTACCAAAACACAGTGAGAACACCCAAGTCTCTGACCCCCGTCTATTTTTTTAGTTGTTTTTGTCATTTCAGTGTTAGCAATCCTGTTGCCATCCTGCTGTTCAAGTTGGAAGCCAGGGTCACAGATAAAAGCTTGTTCTTTGGAATTGGATATCTGTCAGAATTACATTCTACTGTTCCTTATCTATGTATTTGGGCAAGTCACTTAACCTCTTTAACCTCTAGATTCCGTTTCTATGAAATGACAATAATATTGCCTTCATTCTGGTTTTGTGAAGAGACAGTGGAAGATAATTGTTGAATATTTATGGAACCTTTGATATTTGCTAGCGACATGGATGCTGAGACTGATGAGCAAGACTGCCATTGTAGGGCTCCACTGGCCATTGAGGTCTTATGGTTTTGCTTCCGTAGTCTCTGGTGCTGTTTTTGCCTTTCTCATTGCTGTTGTAGTTCAAGGTCTCATCTGTGCGCGGATGACCACAGCAGCTTTCTCCCTAATTTAATTTCCCTGCCTTTATGCAGCCACCAGAGGTTCTTCTTGTTTGTTTTTTCTTTTAAATTGAAATTTTATATGAAACTACTTGCTTGTTTGAGATCCTTCTGAAACAAAAGGGTTGAGGGGAGGATTTTGTGTCTATAGCTATGGGTGCTGCCTAAGAGCTTACAGCATAGTTGTTAAACCTGCCAGTGTCATAGGCAGGAAAGTGGTACTAAGGGCTGCATATTTGCCAGTTTTTGTTCAAGACAAAACTTAGTTCCTTAGCAAGTTCCTAGGAAATACACGGTCAGAATGTGTTGTGGCGCCCTCTGTCACTCTTCTCTGTTAGTCCCCACCGTCATGAGCAGTCATGAAGTATATAGTGTTATTCCTCATCAGAGCACTGAACAGTCTGAGTATCTATCCTACATAAATTGTCCAGTGGGTGGCTTTTGTGGCTTGTTTTTATTTATTTTTTATTTATTTATTTATTTTATTTATTTATTTATTTATTTATTTTTGTTTTTTCAAGACAGGGTTTCTCTGTGTAGTCCTGGCTGTCCTGGAAATCATTCTAGACCAGGCTGGCCTCGAACTCAGAAAGCCACCTGCCTCTGCCTCCCAAGTGCTGGGATTACAGGCGTGAGCCACCACACCCGGCTTTTGTTTTTTGAGATAAGGTTTCACTCTAAGGTTAGGTTGCACAAGATATTCCCTATGTAGCCTGGACTGGCCAGCCAAATGCTGGCATTACAGGCATGAACCACCATGATGCCTGGCACTTCATTCTTTTCATCCTGAGGAATATTCTATAATGATTTTTTTTTTTTTTTTTTTTTTTTTTGGTTTTTCGAGACAGGGTTTCTCTGTGTAGCCCTGGCTGTCCTGGAACTCACTCTATAGACCAGGCTGGCCTCGAACTCAGAAATCCACCTGCCTCTGCCTCCCAAGTGCTGGGATTACAGGCATGTGCCACCACGCCCGGCTCTGAGGAATATTCTTTTTTTTTTTTTTTTTTTTTGGTTTTTCAAGACAGGGTTTCTCTGTGTAGTCCTGGCAGTCCTGGAGCTCACTCTGAAGACCAGGCTGGCCTCGAACTCAGAAATCCGCCTGCCTCTGCCTCCCAAGTGCTGGGATTAAAGGCGTGCGCCACCAATGCCCGGCTCTGAGGAATATTCTATTTTCTGTATATAGTCTATATTTATTTCCCTGTCCCATCAGTTGTTAGAAGACCCTTACTGTTTTCTGTCAGTTCTGTACTTGCGAAGCACATGTTCTCAGATCAATCGGCACCAGTTGGCTGGCCATCCTTGGCACCTCCAATGTCACTTGGTGGCCAGCATGTACTCTATGTTTTTAGTGTCAGCCATTGCCAGTTAATAATAGATGTTTAATGTTTATCTTCCATTCCAGAAAACCTATCACTTTGTATTTTCAGCACTTTTCAGATCTAAGCTTTTGTTCCTACCTGGTGTTTCCTTGTCTCGCATCAGTTGTATAACTTAGTTCTGCCCTGCTTTAGAGGTTGTCTCAGAGTCTGTCTTTTCCAGGAGCACTAACCAGTATCTAAACCTCAGATCCTCTTGCTTCTTTAACAGACCTCTGGTGCAGACGGGTTCTGTGATTTATTTTAAGCACTTCATAAAATATAGCCTTGAATTGTTTCCTGAACTAGACTGACATTAATTGAACCCATCAATACCAAGACCCCCTTTTGTACCCCTCAGTATAAAAATGTTGTAATTTTTTCTTTTAAAAACAGTTTTGCTATGTAGTTTTGGTTGGCTTGGACCTCGCTTTGTAGACTAGGCTGGTTTCAAACTTGAAATGATGGGCTTGCCTCTGCTTTTGAGCATAGAAGTTACAAGCATGAGCCACTATCCTTGGCATAGTGTTCTGGTTATATGCAGTACGTCTAGCATTTAGATGTACTTAAGTTTTTGGTTTTTTTTGGGGGGGGGTTGGATTTGGGTTTTTTGAGACAGGGTTTCTCTGTATAGCCCTGGCTGTCCTGGAACTCATTCTGTAGATGAGGCTGGCATCAAACTCAGAAATCTGCCTGCCTCTGCCTCCCAGAGTGCTGGGATTACAGGCATGTGCCACCACCGCCCGGCTTGTATTTAAGTTTTAGTGTATATTTGAGTAAATGAAAGAGGAGAGGTGGGGGCGGGGAGACAGAAGATTTTGAGGTTATTTATTTACTTTAATTATTTATTTAGACAGGGTCTTTCTGTGTAGACCTTACTGGCCTTGAACTTACAGAGATCTTCTGACTCTTCTTCCCAAGCATTGAGGTTAAAGGTGCATGCCAGCCACCATGCCTGGCTATTTACCCTCCTGGGAAAGGATGGTGTAGCTGAGGCTGCCCTCCAACTCACTGTGTAGCTTTGGCCTTAAACTTCCCATTTTCTTATCTCTACCTCCCAATTACTGGGATTAGAGGTGATGATAATAACTTCTTGAGTACTGACTGGAGAAACTGTTTATGTGGTTGGGTGGTGTTGTGGTTGGTTACTCTTATAGGAAAAAAACGAAAGAATAATTGAAGCCTATGGAGAATGATTGACTTACTAGAATTGATGAAGGGGAGATTCAGTAGGAACTGTTTACAGACTGCAATGTTCATAAAATTACTGTATTGATCCAAGCAGCAAACAACACAGATGGTTTAATTTCTGAATGTTAAATTCTTCTGGAATTGCCTTTTCTTTACATGCCTACAGGAATACTAACATAAAGCTATACTGTATTAGTATGGGCAATTCAGAAGCTTTTAACTTGAATGATGAACACTCTTTTTTTTACTTGGAGACTATAGCTTCCAGAACAGCATTGACTAAAAATGGCTTCTATAGGAATGGCCAGTGAACCTTGTTGGCACATGCCAACCATAGTTGATCACTGCATGTGGCTGTGAGTAAAAGCAAGCAGGCACAGCCTATGAAATAGGGTGCTTGTAAAGGTGGGATCTATGAAGTTTTAGTCAAAGAGGATTTGCTCACTGATGATTTGGTTTCATAAATAAAGCATACCTTTATAAAGATAAAATGTTGATTTTATATAGTTATGTTTTTTACTTTTGAAAGTTTTTTTATTGAAAAAAATTTCATATAACACCTTCTGATTTTGGCTTCCCCTCTCCTGACGCCTCCTAGATCTCTCTCAGTTCCTTATCACCCAGCTCCACACCTTTTCTTTCTCTCTCACGAAAGCAAACCAAGAGGCAAATAAAAATCCAATAAGAAAAAATATGCATATGTATGTGTACATATATACGGGAAAAAAAAAACCACAAATGATTTCAGGAATACATACATGAAACCCATACAAAACCCAAAATATTTTGTTAGGTTTTTGAGACAGTGTTTTGTCATTTACCCCTGTATAGCCTGAAATTAGCTATGTAGAACAGGCCAGCTTTAAACTCAGAGAGATCCACCACCTCCGCCTTTCAAGTGCAGGGATCAGATCCATCATTTAAACGTTAGTTTTGTGCACCACTCACTCTGCCTGGCCTCCTTTCTTTTTTAGATAAAAACAATTACACGTGTGCTTGGTACCAGGAGAGGGCATCTGGTCACCTTTACAGGTGGCTGTGTGCCATCAAGCTGTGTGCCAACATGTGGGTGCTGGGAACCAGGCCTGAGGGCCCTTAGTCTCTGAGCCACCTCTCCAGCCCCTATAGGGTGTTTTGTTTCGTTTTGTTTTGTTTTTTGTTTGTGTTTGCTTATTTGTTGGCCTTTTTAGTAAAAGGAAAAAGACTATTCACTATGGACTTTCTTTCTGGAGATAGAATCTTTCTCTGTAGCCTTGGAGAGAGAGAGAGAGAGACAGAGACAGAGACAGAGACAGAGACAGAGACAGAGTGTGTGTGTGTGTGTGTGTGTGTGTGTGTGTGTGTGGTGGGGTCTCTGAACTCTTTAGCCTAGGGCTAGTTTTCTATTATCATCCTTCTCTCTACTTTCCTAGCACTAGGACTGAAGTCATCTAACAAAAGAATAGAGAAGATAATAGTAACTTTTTATTTTAGGTAAAACTATCAACCAGAGATAAGAGTGGTTTACTTTTTGGATGTATTTCTTTCAAGTGCTTCCCTCTATTCATATGTAAGTACTTGTTTTAGTATGCTTTTCCTAACCAGGTTAATACCTTTCTGGCAGAGTTGTTTTAGATTTTGGTAGTTTTCTTTATGTAGCTCACCAGCTTTGTCTCACTTGCTCAGGTTAGGGTGAAGTAGGAGTCACTGATTAATGTAATTGAATACCAGTCCAAATTTATTTCCTTTTTATTTAATTTTTTTTTTTTTCCGAGACAGGGTTTCTCTGTGTAGTTCGGGCTGTCCTAGAACTCACTTTGTAGACCAGGCTGGCCTCGAACTCAGAAATCCGCCTGCCTCTGCCTCCCAAGTGCTGGGATTAAAGGCGTGCGCCACCCGGCTTAATTTTTTAAAAAATGTATGTGTATATGTTGTGTGTCTGTATGTGTGGTTATATTGTATGTGTGTGCATCTGTACATACAAATAATACACATATCACAGAACAGGTGTGAAGATGAAAAACATTGTGGAGTTAGTTCTCTTCTGCCTTTATACAGACTCTTTTTTGGCTTCAGGAAATCAAACTCAGATTGCCAAGTAGGCAGGGGTTGAGCCATAGTGATTTAGTATTAAATGTCCACTCGTCAGAATTTTACATCTCCTTGAAGAAGGATCTCTAGGTATGCTTATAGAGAATTGGGTTGGTTGTATTAACTGAGGAGGCAAAGTATGTCACCTGTGGGTGTCACCATTCCTAAGGCTGTGGATGCATTCAGTCATGCAGTTCTTGTTTTCTGATTCCTGTCAGGGGAAGCAAAATAGCCAGTTGCTGAAAGCTCCTGCTACCAGGGCTTCCAGCAACAATGGGCTGCACCCTTGAACTTCGAACTAAAGTAAATCCCCCTCCTGTAAGTGTCTTTTGTCTGTATTTTATCACAGCATTGTGGAAAATAACTATGCTAGCCATGTTGTTGGCCCTGTTTTAAGATAGTCTCTGGTAGCTCAGGTTCACTTCTGTTATTATTCTGAATAATCCAAATGATCTGCAAAGAATACTTTGCCAAGTACACACAGGCAACTATTCCTTAAAAGAAACCAGCCTGATAGTAGCCACCACCAAAAAAATAATCTATTCAGTTGAAAAGTGTGACTCTTTCACAGTTACAGTTTCTAGACTGTCTCAGCTGATGCTTGTCTGTAGGTTATATTTCTGTACTTTGCTAATCTGTCATGAGTAATCTTGACTCAATGTAGACAAAGCATTTAACTCTTGCTGCTTCTGTGAACTTCTCTTGGCTTGACATGAAAATTATGTTTTAGATGTCTTAAATCTAATCTTGTTGGTGTCTTGCACTTACTCTTTGCTTCTGATGGTTTCGGATCCAGTTGATATATTCCAGAAACCTATGTGTAGATTATCCTGATGCCACTGATTTTTTTTTTTTCTTCTCGAGACAGGGTTTCTCTGTGTAGCCCTGGCTATCCTGGAACTCACTCTGTAGACCAGGCTGGCCTCAAACTCAGAAATCCATCTGCCTCTGCCTTCCAAGTGCTGGGATCAAAGGCGTGTGCCGCTACCTCCTGGCTCCTCTGATTTCTTCTTTTCCCTACAGTGTTTTATTCAATCTTTGTAGAATTGGTTTATCTAGTTTTGTCTGAGAAGAATTCCTGTTTTCTAGTTTTTAAGCCACTTTTGAAGCTTAACTTTTGGGTAAAACTTTATCTTAGCTGTTGTTCCAGAGATGAGCGTCCTGAAACAAATTTTACTTGTTTAGTAATTAGACAGCACATATCTTGGGTTGTTATACATATAATTGGGAATAGAAACAGCAATCCTTAACTAGAACATTGGTTATCATGAGAGAACTAACATCCTGGTGTGTACTAAGCTGTCTCGTCCACAGGACTTCCAAACGAGCTGATGCCCAACTTATAATGTGTGTTTTCCTGAGTGACACAGCTCAGTAGTTGTCTGTGTTGTGCTAGGTCATTGCATTTTGTATTATGTTGCTGGGTCATATGCTATGTGAATCCTCACAGTCCAGGGTTGTAGGTGTCATTATTCCATGTGTACAGATGAGAAGGAGAGAACTGCATCCAGGAAATGGTGTCATTAATTCAGGTCTCTGACATCAGAGGGCTTTTGCCCCGTGATAGGAGCACTACCTTTTTAGAGGTTAAAAGTTGAGGTATATGTGAAATCTGGTGTCACCTGACTGTATGCCCTGGTTACAGAGACCTAGCAAGGACACTGTTGGATACTTCTAGCTGCTTTCTGTCTCCACCTTTTTTGAGACAAAGTCCCTTTTAGCCCAGGAACTCTTGAACTCCCTAGATGGCTGAGCCAGGCCTTCAACCCCCCGTGTCTCTGCATCAATTTCTTGGGGTTGATGGTGTGAACCACCGTTTTCAGCTCTCACCTCCTCCACCCCTGGTTTTCAAGAATGGGTTTGTTTGTTTTTAGCTCCAGCTGGCTTTTAGCCACACTTCCTGCGTCAGCCTCCCAGTGTTTCCCTGCAGATGTGTGCACTGCTCTTGTCTTGGTCTTAGATTCTGTTCTCGAACTTACTTCACCTACATTTCCTCCAATAAACATTTTTCCTTTTAATTTTCCTATTCAGAAGCTCTCAGGATTGAATGTGGAGTCTGTGTGTGAGATTGGAGTGTTCTATTACTTGCTACAGTGTAAGGCTAAGCCAACTATTTTTGAAAACTATCTATCTATCTATCTATCTATCTATCTATCTATTGTCTCTCCCTCAACCCGTGTGTGTGTGTGTGTGTGTGTGTGTGTGTGTGTGTGTTTGTGTATTTGTGTTCAAGTGTGTGCATGCCATTGTATGGGCATATATGGAGGCCAGAGGTTGATGTTGGGTAACTTCCTTATTTACTCTCTACATTATTTCATTATTTTTTTCTTAGGAGATGGATCCTCTCACTGAACATGGAGATCACAGATATACTAGACTTGACTGGCCAGCTAGCATATACTACCCCTCCCCCTACCTTTCCACTTGAGATGTCACTACTGAGATTACAGATGTGCACCACCATTCCTGGCTTTTCACATGAGTACTGGGGGTTTGAGTAAAGGTGCCTTACCCACTGACTTGAACTTCTGATCCTCATACCTCTGTTGCCCAAGTGCTGTAATTAGAGGAGTATGCACCATGCCTAATTTATGCAGTGTTTGGGATAGACCCAAGGTTTTGAGCATGCTAGACAAGAAACCCCATCCTCTGCTTCATCATATATCACTTTATCTAAGAAGCCTGGAAGGTAAAAACTGGGTGTGGTTATGCACATCCATAATCCCAACTGAGAAAGTTCTTAGATAAGAAGAGAACCTGCCGTTTTAGACTGAGGTAGTTTAGGATCCTTGCCTACAAAGTGAGCTCAAGGTCAGCCTGGACTGTGTAAACCCTGTCTGAGAGGGGTGGGATGATGGGAGGGGGAAGGCGGGGAGGGAGGGAGGAAGATCTAGAAGGTGAGATTGTAAAACAGATTTAAGCAATTTGCCAAAGGTAACAGAATGAGCTGAAATTTTTTTTTTTTTTTTTTTTTTTTTTTTTTTTTTTTTTTTGGTTTTTTGAGACAGGGTTTCTCTGTGTAGCCCTGGCTGTCCTGGAACTCACTCTGTAGACCAGGCTGGCCTCGAACTCAGAAATCCGCCTGCCTCTGCCTCCCAAGTGCTGGGATTAAAGGCGTGTGCCACCACGCCCGGCGAGCTGAATTTATATTAAAGCAAATTAATTTTGTTTACAATCTTTAAAATTCTGTTTGTAGGCCCGGTGGTGGTAACGGCAGCACATACCTTTAATCCCAGCGCTCAGGAGGCAGAGGCAGGTGGATCTCTGGTCTACAGAGCGAGTTCTAGGCAGCCAAAGTTACACCAAGAAACCCTTTCTCAAAAGAGGAAAGGAGACAGCATGGCCATGCACTCCTCCTTGAATATACCTTTTAATTTATTTTTCACCACTTCCTCCACTTTTTATTTAGTGAGGGCTGGATTCAGAGCCTTGCACGTGCTAGGGAATCTCTCCATGACTAAGCTATTTTTCTGAGGCCCCCCTCCCTGTTTTGAATTTTATGCGTTTTTAAGCATCCTTTGAGATAATTCTGTAGTTTATCTCCTTTAACACAGCTCTGTCTTACCCTAATTTGTGTTTGTTTGCTTTTTCTTGTTTGGACTTTGGGATTATGACTTGATCACTCAGCAAGGCTTAAGACATGTATTAGAAGTGCTTTGCATGTGCTGTTTGCAGCAGGGGGCATCATGCACTGTGGGGTACTTTAGTTTGCCTCATGTTTTGAGCAGGATAGGTAGGTGAATGGCTAGTTAAAACTCAGATTGGTTGGAAGGCTGACTGATTGTTCCTGTTCCATAGCCTTTCCCCTGTCCTTATGGTTAATTTTAGCTTTCAGTTTGATTAAGAGTTGCCTAGCACATCTTTGGTTATATTTGTAAGGGCATTTCTGGAGATGATTGGCAAATGAAGCTCTGATCTAACCAGTGTATTAATCCGTTGATGGATCAAGTTATTGTTCTGCTTTTAATTATTTAACTTTATGCATGTGAGTGCTTACTTGTATGTATGTTTGTGCACCATGTGCTTGCTTTGTGCCCACAGAAGCCAGGAGATGGCATTGGGTCCCCTCAGGCTGGAATTGTAGACAGCTATGAACTGTTGTGTACGTACTGGATTTCAAACCTGTCTCCTGGAAGGACAGATCACTGAGCCAGCTCTCCAGCTCAAAATTATTATTACTTTTTCTTTTTGGTTTTTTTTGAGACAGAGTTTCTCTGTAGCTCTAGCTGTCCTGGAACTCACTCTGTAGACCAGGCTGGTCTCGAACTCAGAAATCTGCCTGCCTCTGCATCCCAAGTGCTGGGTACAGGCGTGCGCCACCACTGCCCGGCTAAATTATTATTATTTTTAAAAAATTATTGCTTGCTTTCTCTCTCTCTTAGTGTGTGTGGTTATATATGTGTGTGTGCATATTAACCAGAGAGCAGTTTTCAAGTTATTTTTCTCCTACCATATAGCTCTGGGGATCAAACTCAAATGCAGATTATTGATCTTGGTGGCAAGTTCCTTTTAACCTACTGAGCCATCTCACTGTTGATTCCACTGGGTGAGAATAAGACCACTACCACAACTTTTGAACCAAATTTAAAGCAAGTTTTATTAAATACTGGCCAGGGTAATGGATACTGGACAGGTCTATACCTAGAGAATGGCCATGACTTACATTAGTCAGGTACTTATAAAGATATAAAGACAAACTCCACAAGGCTGTGTGGAGTCATGGCCATCTCCAAGTATGGACTTGGGTTCTGGGGGTCAAACTCAGGCATGGCTGCAGGTGCCTTTACTCACGGAGTCACCTCTTGCCCTGCAATCCACTCTTTACTCTGCTGTCCTACATACAGTCACTGCCGATTGTAGGTCGACCTAGTGAACACCAATGAGTCAGAACTGGGTTCAGGGTACTCTTTTTGTGTTGTTGCTATTTTGTTTGATGCAGAGTCTGTGTAGTCTAGTCTAGTCTCATCCCCTTGCCTCAGCCTCCCATATACTTTAATTATAGGCATATACCAGCACCCCCAACCAGTTGTCACTCTCCTGGGCTAGGGGTTGAATCTGGGGGCTTTAAAGGTCAAGGACTGAAACCCCCCCCTTTAAAAAGATAGGGTTTTTCTATGTAGTCTAGGCTATATTTACACCATCCTCCTGCCTCAGCCATCTAAGTCCTGAGATGCAAATATGTGCCATCCTGCCCTTCCAGATGATGTTTAAACTGTACTAGGATGAATGTGTCATTGGGTACCTAGGGGACCAGAAGAGAGTGTGAGTCTATTTGGGCTGGTGATTAATGTGAGAGGGAGAGACTGAGTTATCAATTCCCTAGTGGGGCAATAGTATTGTTTTTCATTTTTCTATTAAGGATATGATTTTGTGTTATGATCAGATGTGATTTGGTATTTATTAAAATGATGCTGGCTGTTTTAGTGGCCCCCAAATGACATTTTTGTTGATTGTTTCTGTTTTGGGAACACAGACTCTCTGCTTCTTGTTCTACATCTGCATTTTCACATCTAAAGCATGTACCTGTCTACCTCCCAGTGCCTGGCACAGCATCTTTATACAAAAAGGGCTTTGGCTTTGGACTGAATAAATTGCTAGCCTTTTGCTCTTCCTTTTCATTATTCATTTCTCTAAAATAACTGTCAGCTACTTAACTGTCCATCTTTTTTTCTTTTTTCTTTTTTTCTTTTTTTCTTTTTTCCCCCCCGAGACAGGGTTTCTCTGTGTAGCCCTGGCTGTCCTGGAACTCACTCTGTAGACCAGGCTGGCCTTGAACTCAGAAATCCGCCTGCCTCTGCCTCCCAAGTGCTAGGACTAAAGGCATGCATCACCACCACCTGGCATCCATCGTTTCTCTTTGTGTGTGTGTGTGTGTGTGTGTGTGTGTGTAGATGTGTGTGTTGTATGTGCTCATGTGTGTTAGTATGGGGGAGCTGTCTGTGCTTGTGCTAGAGATTGACATTGGGTGTCTCTCTCAATTGCTTTTTCATCTTTATTTGTGAGACAGAGTTTGTTAATGAGACTGGAGCCTGATGTTTGACTAGATCAGCTGCCAGTCAACCTCTGGCATTCTCCTATCTCCACCTCCCCAGTGCTGGAGTGCCGGTTGTGCTGCTGCACCTGACTCGAGGGTCCTAGGATCAAACCGAAGTCTTTGGTGCTTGTGTGACAAGTGCTTTACTCACTTGTCCTTCACAGCTCCCCCTTTCTGAAATGTGCTCTTTGACAGTTTTACACATCTGGAGAGCGCATTCTGATCCCCACCCCCATGCCCACTTTTCTCCCTCCCTAACTCCTGCTGCTGATTTTCTTCCTTCTTCCTAACAACTTTCCCTCCTAGTTTCTGGTTTTTGCCTGCCTTCCTTCCTTCCTTCCTTCCTTCCTTCCTTCCTTCCTTCCTTCCCTCCCTCCCTCCCTCCCTCCCTCCCTCTCTCCCTCTTTCTTTCTTTCTCTCTCTCTCTCTCTCTCTCTCTCTCTCTCTCTCTCTCTTTCTTTCTTTCTTTCTTTCTTTCTTTCTTTCTTTCTTTCTTTCATGTGACCCACTGGGTTTAAGGTTGCTTATATGAGCTTCAATTAGGGGTTATTTACTGGAGACAATGACCTTCCCTTTCCCAGCAACCATTAACTGCCTCCAATAGCTCCTGAGTGAGGGAGGGGCCTCGTGGGTCCCTCCTTATCCCTGATGGAATGTTGGTAGGCCCTATCTTGTGTTGGTGGCCACAGCTGCTGAGACATCCCGAGTACAAGGTCAGGTCAACAAGGCATGCATCTCCAGGTCTTAATGATTTCTGTTTCATCTTCTTTGATACCCCCTGAATTTTGGAGAGAGTGACAGAGGTATTTTATTTGGCTGAATATTCAACAGTCACTTTTTCTTGAATATTGGCCAAGTGTAGACCTCTGTATGAGTGAGGCCCACCACAAAGCCTAAGAGCAACACTTTTCAGTGGATATAAATAGAGTAAATGTCTGTTTAGCAAAACAACAGTAGATTTTCCTACAACTTCCCTAGCCACCTTCCCTCCCCTCTCCCCAGGGGAGGGACTCTTAAATTTTTGACCAGGTTTATAGTTAATATCAAGCTTTTTAGTTTTTTATTTTTATGAGAGAGGATTTCATATAGCTCAGTCTGGTCTTGAACTCTCTGAGATGCTAAAGATGGCCTTGAGTTTCTGATCATCTTAGCTCTTTCTCCAAGTGTGGAGCGCAGGAGTGTGCTGCCCTGCCTGGGTGACGCTGAGGATTGAACCTGGCCGAGCCTTGTGTGGGTTAGGAGAGCACGTTGCTTGCTCAGCTATATTTCTAGCCCTAGCTACCAGCTACCCATTTCTTTGAAATATTTTCTCAGATTATTAAAGTTTTGCTCTTTGTTTTTGTGACTATGACGGTTTCTTTTGTGAACTATTTTGAATGTCAGTCTTCTTATTTGGTGCAATCAAGTTTGGCCTTATCTCTGTGTTCTCTAAGTGAATTGAGGTGGGAGTCACATGACTTTCTTTATGTGGCTACAAACAAAAGCTGTGTTTGCATCTTTGGTAACCCCTCTCACCCCCGCCCCTGCCACCTCCAGGGTCTCATTCTGATGAACTCACTATGTAGACCAGAGCTCACAGAGGTCTGCTTGCTCTGTCTCCTGAGCACTGTGATTAATGGTGTATACCACAATACCAGGCAATAAATGGCTCCTTTAAAAGATTTTTTTAAAAATTACACATTATTTATATAATGTGTGTATATACAAGTGTATATGTGTGCCTGCTACTATAGGTTGGAAGACAGAAGACAGCTCGTGAGTTATCTCTTTCTGTGATGTGAATCCTGGGAATCAAAGTTATTTATTGGGCTTAGCAGCAGGTGCTTTCATCCACTGAATTATTTCCAGACCTGCATACAGCCCTCTCAAAACTGAGTTTTCCTGTAGCACCTTCTCCAAGACAGGGATCCTGTGTGTAACAGCTCTGGCTGTCTTGGAAATCACTCTGTAGACCAGGCTGGCTTCAATCTTATATAGAGATCTGCCGGCTTCTGTACCCTCAGTGCTGGGATTAAAGGTGTGAGCCATCACTGCTGGCCCAGCAGCTCCTTTTACTTCTAAAATGTATGGAGCGGGTTTTGTCTGTCCTGTAGTACTTTTCCTCAGAGAACATACAGGACCAGTATGAAACAATAGTTTCTCTCTGCTCCATTATGTTAATGTGAGGCAAAGTCTCCATTTTCTTTCGAATCTTATAATCGGTGTCACTGGTTCCTTCAGTATTTTTGTCTGTTGTTAAGCTAAATATTGGTGTATTGGACAGGTTTGTATATCTAGTCTGAGCGGAGAATTAGGGATGGAGGAGAGAGAATAAGTTAAAGTATATGAATTAGTCCAGAGGGAAGGAGAGCCTGGATTAGAATCAACTTGGCCATAAAATAACAGTGACATTTATAATCCAGGCAAATTATCTAAGTCTCCTTAGGCTCCTCTATCTGGGTCACATCTATCCAAAGAAGAAAGGAAGCTGATGAATTTAATTTCTGCCTGCTTGTGGGATGCCATTTATTTATGTCATCGGTCATGCCTAGAGCCTTTCAGAAACAGCCCAAGTGAGACTCTTGTCTAATTCCTGCTGGGCTCACAGTAAGAGAAATAGACCCATCTCTCTGCCAGAGGATAGTCTGTCCATGTGTGGAGACACCAGGAGAAGTGGTTAACCTTTTTAAGCCCCAGGGCATGAAAGTCTGAGAGGAAAGGAAGTGTTTTCAGTTTTTATACTCAACCGGGGAGACAGCTAATATTTTAAATCTGTACTTTGAAATAAGGTATGTTTATGCTAGCTAAAGTGTTTAAACCTTTGGAAAACTAGGAACAGAAAAATATTTCTTTGCTGCTATTATTTTCTAATTTTATTGATTTATTTTTGAGCCTGAAACTTCCTGGATAGCTTAGACTAGCATTGGAGTAGCAGTTCACTTGCCTCAACCTCCTGAGTACTGAGATTATAGGTACAGTCGTGGTGGTCAGTATTCTCTGCAATATTGTTTTGTTGGTGGTGGGATTCTCAATAATTTTAGCACTTGGGGCAGCGAGGCAGGAGAGTTGCCAGTTTGAGATCAGCCTGGGCTACATAATGAGAAACTGCCTCCAAAAAAGGCCTATTTCTTTTTACTACTCAATTCTCCTATCATTTTTTCTTTTTTTCTTTTTATTTTAAGATGTATTTTTTATTTTATGTATATGAGTACACTGTAGCTGTACAGATGGTTGTGAGCCTTCATGTGGTTGCTGGGAATTGAATTTAGGACCTGTGCTCCCTTCCAGTCAACCCTGCTCACTCCAGGTAACTTTGCTAGCTCAGTCCCTGCTCACTCCCGCCCAAAGATTTATTTATTATTATAAATAAGTACACTGTAGCTGTCTTCAGACACTCCAGAAAAGGGCGTCAGATCTCGTTGCGGGTGGTTGTGAGCCACCGTGTAGTTCCTGGGATTTGAACTCAGTCAATGCTCTTGACCGCTCAGCCATTTCTCCTGCCCCCCTGTCATTTGTTTCTTGAGGTCACTTGTTTGCTTGTTTCTGAGACAGGGTCTCTCTATGTAGCTCTGGCTGTACTGGAACTTGCTCTGTAAACTGGGTGGGCCTCAAACTCAGAGATCCATGTTGCAGTAAATCTCTAACCCCAATAAGCCCGTGCAAAAAAAACACACAGCTCAGTTACAATATTTATAAGCTGCACTCCTAGATTGGGCAGATTTACCACTACACTACTCCATTCCCAGCCATGAGATAGATCCTTGCTACTTGTGGTTTCTCTGGGCCATGTGGTTCTGCTCTGTCTTCCTTACACCTCGTCTTCCTCTGTTTTCCTCCTCTCTCTCCCTTTCTCCCCGAACTCTTTTTTGTTTGTTTGTTTGTTTGTTTGTTTGTTTTTTCAAAGCAGGGTTTCTCTGTGTAGCCCTGGCTGTCCTGGAACTCACTCTGTAGACCAGGCTGGCCTCTAACTCAGAAATTCATTTGCCTCTGCCTCCCAAGTGCTGGGATTAAAGGCGCTCCACCAGTTCCAGCCCCACCTTTCCCTTCCACTGTCCAATCACAGGCTTTAGCCTTTATTTGACCAGATAAAATGAAATCACCTGAGTGCTTGATCCACTCCTCATTGAGGCAGCCCCTCTTTTTCTTTCTTTCTTTCTTTTTTCTATATTCTTTGTTTACATTCTGTAGTGGCTATTCCTGGTTGTCAACTTGACTATATGTGGAATGAACTACAATCTAGAATTGGAAGGCTCACCTATGATCCTAATTTGGAGGCTCAGAGATATAAGTTTCTGACCTGGACTTAGCATGGAGATCTTGAAGCATGGATTCCAGTCAAGGTCATCTGGGATTAAAGGTGTGGAGACATACACCTTTAATCCCAGACTTCAAATTCATCTGGGATTAAAGGTGTACACCTTTAATCTGGGCTACACCTTCTACTGGAGACATATATAAGGACATTGAAAGAAGGAAGACTGATTCTTCCTTGCCGGCTTGCTTCGTGGGACTGAGCAACTGCAAGATCCTTGGACTTCCATCCACAGCTGCTGCTGACTACTGTTGGGGAGTTGGACTACAGACTGTAAGTCATCAACAAATTCCCTAACTACATAGAGACTGCCCATACGATCTGTGACTCTAGAGAACCCAGACTAATACAGAAGTGGTACCAGGAGTGGTTCTAGAGGAGCAGAAGTATAAGGATGAATGTTTCAAAATTTTGGAGTTGGTTGGTTGACCCACCAGCACTCTCAATTACTGAAACCTCTCCAAATTCTCTCCCTCCTGGGAGCTCGGGGGATATTGAAAACCCATGGATGAAACTATATTCCAAGCTTAAAGAAGCCAAAGCCTTTGATTATCTTGATGAATTAGGTGATTCGGTGGTATACAATACGTTCTACAAGTTGGGGAAAAAACCGGAAAATGATTTTGCTGGCTTGTTACTCTTAGCATCTCGGGAGAAAGCAATGAAGGAAAGGAAGGAGTTGTGTGATAAAATCGAACAGCTCCAGACTCAAGTAAACAATCTAAAAGTTTCCAAGTGTGCCCTTGAAGAGAGTCTTCTTTCCAGCAGCCATAGAGCTCAAGTAGCAGAAAATCAAACTGAAGCACTCATTATAAGGTTGGCTGAAATACAGCGAAAATTCAAGTCTCAACCTCAGAGGGTGTCAGCAGTTAAAGTAAGGGCATTAATTGGCAAAGAATGGGATCCTATAACTTGGGATGGGGATGTGTGGGAAGACCCTGTTGAATCTTCAGATTTTCAAGGATTTGCTCCACCTGAAGAAGTAGTACCCTCAGCCCCACCCCTTGAATTAATGCCTTCTCCACTTGAGGAAAGTAATCCCTCAGAGCCTGATAGACCAGCAGTGACTTTTACTGACAATATTGATGTTTCTCCGGGCCCACCAATAGTTTCTTCTAGACCTATAACCAGACTCAAGGCAAAACAGGCCCCTAAAGGGGAGGTAGAAAGTGTAGTCCATGAGGAAATACACTATACTACTAAGGAGCTTAATGAGTTTGCTAACTCATTCAAGCAGAAGTCTGGGGAATATGCATGGGAATGGATTTTAAGGGTGTGGGATAATGGTGGAAGGAACATAAAATTAGAGCAGGCTGAGTTTATTGGCATGGGTCCTCTGAGTGGAGATTCTAGGTTTAATATAGAAGCTCGCACAGTTAAAAAAGGTGTCAAAAGTTTGTTTGATTGGTTGGCTGAAGTATTTATTAAAAGATGGCCTACTGAAAAGGAGTTGGAGATGCCTGATATCCCTTGGCTTAGTGTTGATGAAGGGATTTTAAGGCTTAGGGAAATTGCAATGCTAGAGTGGGAAGGTCCAGAAGACATGCCTTTCACCAGTCCTATAAGATGCAAACTGGTGAGAGGGGCACCGGCACATTTAAAGAGTTTTGTTCTTGCCCTTTTCCTTGTGCCAGACCTTAGGGTTGGAGATGCTGCTGCTCAATTAGATGAATTAAATTCAATGGGTTTAATCGGGCCCCGAGTTAACAAGGGCCAGGTGGCAGCATTGAATCGCCAGAGACAAGGTGATCGTAGTTTTTATAATGGACAGCGTAGACAAAACAATGTTTATAATGACGTACCCAGTAATGGGCAGAGAGGTGGAATTTATAATGGTATGACTCGTTTGGACCTTTGGTACTGGCTAATCAATCATGGTGTTTCCAGGGATGAAATGCATAGGAAACCTACTGCATATCTGTTTGAGCTGTATAAGCAGAAAAATCCTCAAACAAATGATAGAAAGGCTGCATTGAATCATGGCAAAAGGCAATCTCGGCCAGTGAATCAATTTCCAGACTTGAGCCAGTTTGCAGATCCAGAGCCCCTTGAATGAAGGGGTGGCCAGGTTCCCCTGAGGAAGGATTTTGATAAGACACCTAAAAGTTTTGCTGTTACTCTTTCTCCAATTCTTCCCCAGAGGGACCTAAGGCCTTTTACAAGGGTAACTGTACACTGGGGGAAAGGAAATAATCAGACTTTCAAGGGCCTATTGGATACTGGTTCTGAATTGACACTGATCCCAGGAGATCCCAAGAAACATTGTGGCCCTCCAGTTAGAGTAGGGGCTTATGGAGGACAGGTGATTAATGGAGTTTTGACGGATGTCCGACTCACAGTAGGTCCAGTGGGTCCCCGAACACATCCTGTGGTCATTTCCCCAGTTCCAGAATGTATAATTGGGATAGATATACTCAGAAATTGGCAGAATTCTCACATTGGTTCCCTGACCTGTAGAGTGAGGGCTATTATGGTTGGAAAGGCAAAATGGAAGCCTTTAGAGTTGCCTCTGCCAAAGAAAATAGTGAATCAAAAACAGTATCGTATTCCTGGAGGAATTGCAGAAATTACTGCTACGATCAAGGACTTGAAAGATGCAGGGGTGGTGGTTCCCACCACATCTCCCTTTAACTCTCCCATCTGGCCAGTGCAGAAGACAGATGGATCATGGAGGATGACAGTTGACTATAGAAAATTGAATCAGGTAGTAACTCCAATTGCAGCTGCTGTACCAGATGTAGTTTCGTTACTTGAGCAAATTAACACATCTCCTGGAACCTGGTATGCAGCTATTGACCTGGCAAATGCCTTCTTCTCAGTACCGGTCCATAAGGACCACCAGAAGCAATTTGCTTTCAGTTGGCAAGGCCAGCAGTATACCTTTACAGTTTTGCCTCAAGGATATATTAACTCTCCTGCCCTGTGTCATAACTTAGTTAGAAGGGATCTTGATCGTTTGTCTCTTCCACAAAATATCACATTGGTGCACTATATAGATGACATTATGCTGATTGGAACAAGTGAGCAGGAAGTAGCAACCACTTTGGATTCATTGGTAACACATATGCGTATCAGAGGATGGGAAATAAATCCAACCAAAATTCAAGGACCATCTACCTCAGTGAAATTCTTAGGAGTACAATGGTGTGGGGCATGCAGAGATATTCCTTCTAAGGTGAAAGATAAGTTATTGCACCTGGCCCCTCCCACCACCAAGAAAGAAGCACAACGTTTAGTGGGTCTATTTGGATTTTGGAGACAGCACATTCCTCATTTGGGTGTGTTACTCAGGCCTATTTACCAAGTGACAAGGAAAGCTGCTAGCTTTGTGTGGGGCCCAGAACAGGAGAAGGCTCTTCAACAGGTCCAGGCTGCTGTGCAGGCTGCATTACCACTTGGACCATATGATCCAGCAGACCCAATGGTACTTGAGGTGTCAGTGGCAGATAGAGATGCTGTTTGGAGCCTCTGGCAGGCCCCTGTAGGTGAATCACAGAAGAGACCTTTGGGATTTTGGAGCAAAGCTTTACCGTCATCCGCAGACAACTACTCTCCCTTTGAAAAACAACTCTTGGCCTGCTATTGGGCCTTAGTGGAAACTGAACGTTTGACAATAGGACACCAAGTTACTATGCGACCTGAACTCCCCATCATGAGTTGGGTGTTATCAGACCCTCCAAATCATAAAGTAGGGCGTGCACAACAGCAGTCTATTGTCAAATGGAAGTGGTATATACGTGATCGGGCCAGAGCAGGTCCTGAAGGCACAAGCAAGTTACATGAAGAAGTTGCTCAGATGCCTATGGTTTCTACTCCTGTTACAATGCCATCTGCTGCCAAGCATGCACCTATAGCCTCATGGGGTGTTCCCTATGACCAGCTGACTGAAGAAGAGAAGACTAGGGCCTGGTTTACTGACGGCTCTGCACGTTATGCAGGCGCCACCCAGAAGTGGACAGCTGCAGCATTACAACCCCTTTCTGGGACTACCCTGAAAGATACAGGTGAAGGAAAATCTTCACAGTGGGCAGAACTTCGGGCAGTGCACATGGTATTACAGTTTGTTTGGAAGAAGAAATGGCCAGATGTACGATTGTTCACTGACTCATGGGCTGTAGCCAATGGATTGGCTGGATGGTCAGGGACGTGGAAAGATCACAATTGGAAAATTGGTGAGAAAGACATTTGGGGAAGAAGTATGTGGATAGATCTTTCCAAGTGGGCAAAGGATGTGAAGATATTTGTGTCCCATGTAAATGCTCACCAAAAGGTGACTTCAGCTGAGGAGGAGTTCAACAATCAAGTGGATAAGATAACGCGTTCTGTGGACAGTCAGCCTCTTTCCCCAGCCACCCCAGTTATTGCCCAGTGTGCACATGAACAAAGTGGTCATGGTGACCGAGATGGAGGTTATGCTTGGGCTCAGCAACATGGACTTCCACTCACCAAGGCTGACCTGGCTACAGCTGCTGCTGAATGCCAGATCTGCCAACAGCAGAAACCAACACTGAGCCCCAGATACGGCACCATTCCTCGAGGTGACCAGCCTGCAACCTGGTGGCAGGTTGATTACATTGGACCACTTCCCCCATGGAAAGGACAACGTTTTGTTCTTACTGGAGTAGATACTTATTCTGGTTATGGATTTGCCTTTCCTGCACGTAATGCTTCTGCCAAAACCACCATCCGTGGACTCACAGAATGCCTTATCTATCGTCATGGTATTCCACACAGTATTTCTTCTGACCAAGGAACTCATTTCACAGCCAGAGAAGTGCGACAGTGGGCCCACGATCATGGAATTTACTGGTCTTACCATGTTCCCCATCATCCTGAAGCAGCTGGTCTGATAGAAAGATGGAATGGCCTTTTGAAGACACAGTTACAGCGCCAATTAGGTGGCAACAGCATGGAGGGCTGGGGCAGAGTTCTTCAGAAGGCAGTATATGCTTTGAATCAGCGTTCAATATATGGTACAGTTTCTCCCATAGCCAGGATTCATGGGTCCAGGAATCAAGGGGTGGAAAAGGGAATAGTTCCACTCACTATCACTCCTAGTGACCCGCTAGGAAAATTTTTGCTTCCTGTCCCCACAACTTTAGGTTCTGCTGGCCTAGAAGTTTTGGTTCCAGAGGGGGGAGTGCTCCTACCTGGAGCCACAACAAACATTCCATTGAACTGGAAGCTCAGATTTCCCCCTGGCCATTTTGGGCTTCTAATGCCCTTAAACCATCAGGCTAAGAAAGGAATAACTGTGTTAGGAGGGGTGATAGATCCAGATTACAGTGGGGAAATTGGATTGCCTCTCCACAATGGAGGTAAGCAGGATTATGTCTGGAGAGCAGGAGATCCCCTAGGGCGTCTCTTAGTACTACCCTGTCCTGTGATTAAAGTCAATGGAAAACTACAACAGCATAATCCAAGCAGGATGAGGAAGGATGACCCATCAGGAATGAAGGTATGGGTCAATCCTCCAGGAAAAGAGCCAAGACCTGCTGAGGTGCTTGCTGAAGGTGAAGGAAATACAGAATGGGTAGCAGAGGATGGTAGTTATAAATACCAGCTAAGGCCACGTAACCAGTTGCAGAAACGAGGATTATAAGTAATATGAATTCTTCTATCTTATTTTGTTAAGGATACATTTGTCTTCCAATTCCTTTAAAATCAATTGGTATTGAGACACTAAAGGAATGTTCCCAAGGGACATTGCCCCATTGTAAATTTACAAATGCGTTTGTGATTGTACGAGGAATAGTTATATCATGTTAGGCGTATTCACGACCTTGTTATTGTTTCATGTGGACATGAGATATTATCTGTGTCAAGTTGACAAGGGGTGGATTGTAGTGGCTATTCCTGGTTGTCAACTTGACTATATGTGGAATGAACTACAATCTAGAATTGGAAGGCTCACCTATGATCCTAATTTGGAGGCTCAGAGATATAAGTTTCTGACCTGGACTTAGCATGGAGATCTTGAAGCATGGATTCCAGTCAAGGTCATCTGGGATTAAAGGTGTGGAGACATACACCTTTAATCCCAGACTTCAAGTTCATCTGGGATTAAAGGTGTACACCTTTAATCTGGGCTACACCTTCTACTGGAGACATATATAAGGACATTGAAAGAAGGAAGACTGATTCTTCCTTGCCGGCTTGCTTCGTGGGACTGAGCAACTGCAAGATCCTTGGACTTCCATCCACAGCTGCTGCTGACTACTGTTGGGGAGTTGGACTACAGACTGTAAGTCATCGACAAATTCCCTAACTACATAGAGACTGCCCATACGATCTGTGACTCTAGAGAACCCAGACTAATACACATTCCAAATGCTTTCCCCTTTTCTGGTTTCCCCCTCCCCATATGTCCCATAAGCTCTCTTCCCTTCGCCCATTCCTCAATCACCCCCTCCCATTTCTCTGTCCTGGTACTCCCCTAGAATGCTGGATCAAGCCTTTCCAGGACCTGGGCCCTCTCCTTCCTTCTTGGGAATCGTTTGATATGCTAATTGTGTCTTGGGTATTCAGAGCTTCTGGGCTAATTAATATCCACTTATCACTGACTGCATTCCATGTGTATTCTTTTGTGATTGGGTTAGCTCACTTAGGATGATATTTTCCAGTTTCAACCATTTGCCTAAAAATTTCATGAGTTCACTGAGTAGTATTCCATTGTATAAATATACCCCATTTTCTGTATCCATTCCTCCATTGAGGGACATCTGGGTTCTTTCCAGCTTCTGACTATTTTAAATGAGGCTGCTATGAACATGTGTCCTTGTTGCATGCCTGGGAATCCTCTGGGTATATGCCCAGGAGTGGTATAGCAGGGTCCTCTGGAAGTGTCATGCCCAGTTTTCTGAGGAACCGCCAGACTGATTTCCAGAATGGTTGTACCATCTTGCAATCCCACCTGCAGTGGAGGAGTGTCCCTCTTTCTCCACATCCTCGCCAACAAGGCAGCCCCTCTTGAGGAAGTAGAATTAACATCAGAATACAAACAGCACCAGGACTACCCACATTTCCCCCTTTTTGTCCAATTAAAAGGCTCTTTTCTTTCAGATATAAATTGAGCACAACCATTACAATCATGCAAATTATAAAGTATAAGATACACTTAACACCCAGTCCATCATATTTGTCAGTTTAGATAAAGCACTCTACCTTCCATCCTAACTTAAAGAGCTTACAATTCCATACCTGATTTATGTTCTGGTTTTAGCTTGCAATACCATCTGAAAGCCATCCTCTCAAATCTGTATCATCTCTCTCAGTGCTAAACAGCTTGGGTTGACTATGAGACTACAACTAGTCTTCAACCCCGTCAGAAGTCCAAGAATGACTCAAATGTTACCTGAAAATATAGAAGGGCAAAACATAGCTTCCAAAACTTAACCGGTTTGTAGAGACGGCTGACTACCTGGACAGTTCCTCATTCCTCAAAATGTTAGCGCATCAGTCATTGGCCTTCTGGCCTAGGGTCATCTTACAGACTTTTTTTGTAAAGCAGAATTATGAAGGACTGCTTATTGGTAGAGCTATCATTTGACTCAAATAGAAATGAGTAAGAGCCGGGCGGTGGTGGCACACGCCTGTAATCCCAGCACCTGGGAGGCAGAGGCAGGCAGATTTCTGAGTTCGAGGCCAGCCTGGTCTACAGAGTGAGTTCCAGGACAGCCAGGACTACACAGAGAAACCCTGTCTTGAAAAAACCAAAAAAAGGGGGGGGGAGAAATAACTAAGAATAGTTAAGGTGAAACAGTTCATATATACTTTATAGCTAGTAGATCAGACTGGCCAAGAACTCATAGAGATCTGCCTGTTCTGCCTTCCAAGTGCTAGGATTAAAGGCATGTGCCACCATGCAACTCCCCTACCCACCCATCATCATCATCATCATCATCATCATCATCATCATCATCATCATCATTGGTTTTTTTCGAGACAGGGTTTCTCTGTGTAGCCCTGGCTGTCCTGGAACTCACTCTATAGACCAGGCTGGCCTCGAACTCAGAAATCCGCCTGCCTCTGCCTCCCAAGTGCTGGGACTAAAGGAGTGCGCCACCACCGCCTGGCTCAGCATAATTATTTTTAAACCACTAAACCTGTATTATATACAAGTGATTTCTGATAGTATTTTGTGTTGTGAGTCAGAGTTTCAAGTAACTGAGCTGATCTCAGGTTTACTACATAGTTGAGGATAGCCTTGAACTCCTGATTCTCTAACTCCTTATGAGGCTAAGTGCTGGGAATACAGGCATGTTTCGCTATGCCAGCTATATTGTTTACATACTACTAAACTGTTTCCTTGGTTGATATCTACCCCATGTTTTTCTTTAAAATTTGTCTTGTT
Organism: Apodemus agrarius; assembly: GCA_964023405.1. Lineage (NCBI taxonomy): Eukaryota > Metazoa > Chordata > Mammalia > Rodentia > Muridae > Apodemus > Apodemus agrarius. Next base: position 109,600,028 of record OZ030012.1, on the reverse strand, counting down.
TTTAAGAGATCATTCTGCAGCCTAGTATAGCTAAAACTCACTATGTACCCCATGTAAGTCTTATACTAATAGCAATCCTGCTTCAGCTCCAGACATCCCAGTGCTAGGATTAAAGGAATAAGTTCTATTCAAATGTCTTTCTTCTCAAAGTAGTGGAACCTTTTTCTTCTAATATGTCAAAAGAAAGTTAAGATCAGAATGAATATTGAAAGACAAGGGTCCAGAGCCTGACTGCAAACACAGCACCATATATGTCAAAGACTCCTTCAAGAACTCTTTCAAACTAGAGAAAACAAATGTAGTACGGGATCTTGGCTTAGACACTGAACCTAGAAGAAAGCTGTTATATCAGTATAGATAGAGGCTGCTGAGCTGGCTCAGAGGGTAAAGCACTTGTTGTACAAGCCTTATAACTGAATTTGATCTTTAGAACCCATATATAAAAAAGTTAGATGTGGTATGGAACATCTGTAATCCCAATTCTCCTAGCCCTGTCACAGAGCAAGAGACAGAAGAATCACCTAGAAGAGTCAGAAGTCCATAGAATAGGATATTTAAGGCCATTTCATTATTAAAGGTCATTTATCGAAAGACATGTTTGCTTCTGACACACCCTCTTCTTGGTTCAAAGAAGAAACTGAGCATCACTGGAGATGCTCCAGTTGTAGTGAGGTGCCCACTAGACAAGGATTGCCTTAATTCATCTATAGACAAAAATACTGTCCAGGAAAAGGACACACTATATGGAATAGTCTCTGTTATGCTGTGACTGTAGCCTAGCTGGCCCCTGCTTCAGCCAAGAGCAGAGATTATGAATAAGAGATCTGTACTTGGCTGGTCTGATGTTTTAATGTGTATGTAATGTGAGCATTTATTGTTATGTTGTTTTGTTTTGTTTTGGGGCAGGGTCTCATTATATAGCTTTGATTGGCCTAAAACTCACTTTATAGACCAGACTGACCTGAACCCAGAAATCTACCTGCCTCTGCCTCCAGAGTTCTGGAATTCAAGGTGTGCATCACCACACCCAGCTATGTGAGAGTTTTTCAGAGTCTAGGTTTACATCATATCTACTCAACTCCTGTTGTCATGTTTCTCTCTCTGCTTCTATTTCCCTATGGCCATGATTGTGTGGAGAATGAAATATATCCTTGACTGGTGTCTCCTAGTAGTTCCCCAGAGTTTTATGCTGCAATTCATTAAAAAAAAAAAAAAAAAAAATGCTTCCAACTCAAAACATTTTAAGTGAAAAATTACTTTTCCAAAACAAACAAACTAACCAAAACTAGAAGAGCTTAATTATTTTGCACATTTGAAAGTGTCTAGCTAAAGAGAGACAGCTGAGTTCTTTTTTTTTTTTTTATCTAAATGCGTTGTTGGCATCTGCATCATGGACAGGCATAGGAACAAACACGGAGAGGGAAGAGTCTCAATGTGTGCATTCTGACAAGTAGTAGTGGAATGTTTGTTTGTTTTTGTTTTTTGTGATTTTTTTTTTTTTTTTGAAACAGGGTTTCTCTGTATAACCCTGGCTGTCCTGGAACTCTATAGACCAGGGCTAGCCTTGAGCCCTATGTCCAAAGTGCTGGCATTAAAATCTCTGCCTCCACCCCTTTAAGTAGTGGTATCTTTTTTTCTTTCTCAATAATTTTGTTTTAAAGAATTGTATATGAGTACACTGTTGCTGTCTTCACACCAGAACAAGGCATTGGGTCCCCATTACAGATGATTGTGAGCCACCATGTCATTGCTGGGAATTGAACTCAGAACCTCTGCAAGAGGAGGCAATGCTAATTCTCTTAACTGTTGAGCCGTCTCTCTTGCCCTAAGTAGTAGTTAATTAAAAGTTAGCTGTGGTATAGAATTTGAACATGTGTCAAAGACCTTTCTGTATTCAGTTATGCAAAAATTATTGCTGTGTTTTGCACTTTGAATGACTTTGTAAACTGTGCAGTTTGACTTTGTGGCTAATTCCAAGCCTCTGGATCACCCTTTGAGAACTGTCTTAGAATCAGGATGATACCTCGAGGACTGACGTAGGTCCCTCTCTCCTAGGCTGGAATAAGAAGGGTGGTTGAGGTTGCATGAGAACAGCCCTCCCTGAAGTCATGTGGTGGCTGTCTTCAAAGCTGTGGCTCGGAATCAGCACTGACGTTTATAAATACATCTCTAGTGTCTCTGCGGTGTTTGGTGCCAATCCCTGGGTATCACCCTACTTCATTGCCTTTAGAGAATTAGTTGTCTCTCATGGCCCTGCTACTGGGAATCTTGAGTGTATTTGTTTACTCTTCTTTCTTATTTTCTTTTAAGACCCAAATTGCCAAAAGTCTTATTCTGTTTCCAAGTCAGATATCATGCCGTGTCACACAGCACACCCTTTTGACCAAACAGTTTTACTTGCAGTGAGCCAATGCTCTGCTTTGAGTCCTCTGGCTTCTGCTACACTCTGAATACTGGATCCTCACCTGGACTCCAGGTGATACTTGGCTGTTGCCCTGTGTCATGGGCAGTTCACAAATGGGGTAGATGTTGGGGTGGGCCAACTCCAGGCTGATCTGGGCATGTTCCTCTGGTGCTCATGCCACTGCAGTCAGGTCTTCAGCATTGCACCAGTGAGAAGTGGGGCCAACTCACCTGAATGCCACAACCAGCAAGGGGCAGGGCCAGCTCTACTGCACCATGTCACTGGCCATATCACCCGGGGCCAGCTCGACCTTGCTGCCTAGGTAAGGTGTGAGGCTATTCTGAACCGGTGTAGCTGTTGAGGGGTGGGGCTGACTCTTTGAAGCCCTTGGACATTAACATGGTCCCAGGCAGCAGCTCCGGCTAGGGACATTGGCACGGTCTTTGGTGGTAACATGGGCCAAGAACACTGGCACAGACCCGGCACTGCTGCAGGGCCAGGGACCCAGACGTGGCCTTCTGAAGCAGCCTGGGGCCAGGACCTCACCATGGCCTCAGAAGGCCGAGCAGCCTCCTCACATCAGACTGTTCTCACCAACCTTGAGTCTTCCTTCCTCCTTTCTTCACCATGCATACATCATTCTGCTTCTTTCTCTCCCATCTCTCCACTTACCTGCTCATCTTAGTGGTGCCTTGGCTGTCTGGGTATCCTCTGCCCCCCATGCACTGTACAGTACCAGTCATGGGTCCTAGTATTTGTTTTTAATGAAGTCATGCACTTGCTGTGGAATTGCTCTGAGGTCATTTGAGAAAATTTAATACTATTCAATGTCTCCAGAGATAATGAGGTCATGCAATGAAAAGGATGCTCCTTCCTTCCTTCCTTCCTTTTTTTTTTTTTTTTTTTTTTGGTTTTTCTAGACAGGGTTTCTCTGTGTAGTCCTGGCTGTCCTGGAACTCACTGTAGACCAGGCTGGCCTCGAACTCAGAAATCCACCAGCCTCTGCCTCCCAAGTGCTGGGATTAAAGGCGTGCGCCACCATGCCCGGCCCTTCCTTCCTTTTTTTGGGACAGGGTTTCTCTGTGTAGCCCTGGCTGTCCTGGAATTTACTCTGTAGACCAGGCTGGCCTGGAACTCAGAAATCCGCCTGCTTCTGCCTCCCAAATGCTGGGATTAAAGGCATCCCGACACCACTGGCCCGGCAATGCTAATTTAGGGTTTTGTTGTATTCTAGCTGGTCCCAAATTTAGCAATTCTGCTTCTTCTAAGTGCTGGTACTATTCACCTGCCACAATGGCTAGTAGAAATATTTCTTTCACTTAGACAGGAGCATGTGCTGTTCAGCTTTGAAATGTCATGGACTATCCGAGTGATGGTGTGTGTATATACCTTTGTTGGTTTTTTTTGGTTTTTTGTTTGTTTGTTTTTTAGAGACAGGGTTTCTTGACACCTTTGTCCTTTGATTTTAATGTGGCTCTCCAACAATGCCCTGCTTTGTGGACAGAGGCCTTGCATTTGAGTGTGTGCATGTGCCTGGGTGTAAGCCAAGGGACAGCCTTGAGGGTTGTTTCTCAAACATTATCCACTTTTTTTTTTTTTTTTTTTTTTTGAGACAGTGTCTCACTGGAATGAAGCTCACCGAGCCAGCTAGGCTGGCTCCAGAGTCCCAGGGTCTGTCTGCTTCTCTAGCCCTGGGATTGCAAATGCTACTCGACTATGCTCGACTATGTTTGTTGGTTTGTTTAAAATCAAGAGTTCTGGGGATCATACTCAGGTTCTGTGCTTGCAGGACAAGCATTCTTTTCTGTCTGAGCTCTCTCAGTTACCCACTGTGACCTTTTTGAAAAATCAGCACTAGCACCTCTTCAGTAGTTGGCGCAGTTCTAAAGAGCTGAGAATAATGTTCATTGTGTCATCTCTGACAAACATTTAGTGGCCTATGGAAGAATGGGTAAAAGAAAAATTGATATTCTCTGAGAATTCAGTCACTTTCTATTGTATTCATCTAATGGTCTGGGTATCATTTTTACTTTTAAAAGATCCACACATGCCGGGCTGTTGTGGCGCTCCCTAGTGCTTAATCCCAGCACTAGGGAGGCAGAGGCAGGCAGATTTCTGAGTTCAAGGCCAGCCTGGTCTACAGAGTGAGTTCCAGGACAGCCAGGAAGGACTACACAACAGAGAAACCCCGTCTTGAAAAAAAAAAACAAACAAACAAACAAACAAAATTGTTGTACATATTTATGTGACTGTGTGATAATTTGTTACATTCATGCAATGATCAAATCAGGGAGTTAGCCTTCCCCCTTCTTTAAAAAGTGTTCCTTCTTTGTATTGGGAACCTTTGAGATTCCTTTTTTTTCATCTTTTAGAAATAGAATCGATTTACTGTGAACTTTAATAACCTTTCTGAACTGTGATACTTGCTATCCATCTTTCTCCATGCGCCCCCCCCCCCACCTCGGTTCTGATTTAAAGTGTCCTGGTTTTGTTTGTTTGTGGGTTTTTTGTTTTTGGGTTTTTTTGTTGTTTTTTGCTGTTGCACTGCTGCTGCTGGTGAGGGTGGTAATGGCAGTGATGACACAGGGTCTTGCTGGGTAATCTCTGCTGCTCTGGAGCTTAGGTAGATCAGGCTGGCGTCACCTGTCTTATCATATGTAGTACTTGGCTATTGAACCATTGTTTGCTACTGTCTGGAGCTTGAGGGCTGAGGTGGTATTTTGTTTGTTTCTTTTTGTTTGTTATTTAGACAGTCTCTCTTATGTAGGTCTGGTTGTCTTAGAACTCACATAGGTCCATCTGCCTTTCCTTGAGTGCTGGGATTAAAGGTGTGGGCTACTATTAGCCCTTCTTCTCCTGCTGCTGCTGCTGCTGGTGGTGGTTTAAATTAATGTTAAGTGAGGGTATGTAGAAGTCTATTCCTTGTTACTGACATTGTTATTCTATTGCTATAAACCTTATTTCCTAGAATGGCAGCCATCTGAGTACCTAAAGGTACTAATTAGAAATTTTACCTAAAGCCAGTTGTGATGATTCATACCTAGAATCCCTGGGCTTGGGAGGTGAAGATATGAGGATCTGGAGTTCAAGGATAGCCTTGGCTACATTGCCAGTGAAGACCTCCCTGAGCTACACGCGATCCTGTCTCCATTAAAAAAAAAAAAAAAAATCCCCCGCCCCCCCTCCCGTGTGTGTGTGTGTGTGTGTGTGTGTGTGTGTGTGTGTGTGTGTGAGAGAGAGAGAGAGAGAGAGAGAGAGAGAGAGAGAGAGAAAGAGAAAGAGAAAGAAAGAGAGAGATATGAGTTGATCAGTTTTGGTATACAGGGTATGGGACATAACAGATTGGCAAGTCAAGGAATACAGATAAATTGATGCCCACAGTATAAAGATAATTCCCATTTATATATCTGCCCTGGAGGTTCACTGTCGGTCAGGAGGTGGCCTGTATTAACCCTTCAGGGGAGATTTGTAGTGCTTAGTATGACTAATGGAATTCAGAAGAGAAATATGATTCTAGAAGTTGAGGGCACTTTGCACAGCTTTTTGGAAGATGTGGTTGGAACTAGATCAAGATGTAGAGAACAGCCTAAAAGCAGACATGATGCTGAGGCCTTCGCATGAGGCTCCTACAAGCTTGGGCAGAGTGGCTGTGTGGCCAGTAGTTGCTTCTCATTGGCTGTGCTGTCCTGTGGCTGCATCTGCTCTGTCCCACACAGGACCTGTTCCTTATATTCCAGGTGTTCCCAGTTCCCTTGATGCTCACTCTGCCTGAAGCACACACGTGCAGGTGTCTGTGTGGCTTCCTTGTGTCCCCTAGCCTCTGCTTAGTGAGGATTTCCTTGACACCCAGTGCAAAGTAGCAGCTCCTCCTGGCACACACCAGACTTCACACTCTATACATTCTTTTTCCTCTTGCTGTACCTAGAATAGTGCCTGGGATGGGGGTGGGGGGAGAGAGAGAGAGAGAGAGAGAGAGAGAGAGAGAGAGAGAGAGAGAGAGAGAGAGAGAGAGACTGTCCATATGTGTCTCTGTATGGACAGGCAGGCATGGGCATAGGAGATGATTTTCAGCAAACTGAAAGGAGCAGCAGGAAGGCATGAGCAAGTGGGAATTCGAAGACATCCTGCTTTTGTTTTGTGGCTGTTCCTTTCTTGTCAAAGCAGCCCCTGAGATGCCTGGGCTGGACAAACTCATCAAAATGTGTATTAAGGTAGCATTCTCATATAGAAGATTGAGTTTTGGATTTGGTTAGTTTGCCTTGCTGTAAAAAGCTCCAGGAATTTCTCTTCAGTATGTTTTTCTTGGAAAGGTTTGTACTCCTAAGTGAAACTTTGGTGATTCTGATGCCTCTTGACCTCCTCTTAGGACCCTACTGTGGACATGAGTCGGTAATGCCCACTGAGGACTTCTGGGAGCCATGTCAGACGATTCCGCCTCAGGGAGCGATCCAGACCTGGACCCGGACGTGGAGCTGGAGGATGCGGAAGAGGAGGAGGAGGAGGAGGAGGTGGCATTGGAGGAGCATGACAGGGATGACGAGGAAGGCCTGCTGGATGGTAAGTTCCTCTACTGATAATGGAGATTGCCATACCCTTTCTTCTGTGGAATTTTTCTGTGAGAACATGGTATTTCTAGTTGTTTTTTTGGAGGGCTGGGGTTAGAGGGTGTTGAGACAAGGTCTTGCGCTGTATAGCTGAGGCTGGCCTGGAGCGCACTGTAAACCAGGTTTACTATGAACTGCTGCAGTCTTTCCCCCTCACCTGTCTAAGTACTGGGGTTGTAGGTGTATGTATTATGCCAAGGTTCTAGTTGGATTTTGTAGACCGTCTGTAGTGAGAAGAACAGGCAGAAGAAAGGGCCACAGTGCTCGGCTTGGTGGCACACGTAATCCCAGCACTTGGGAGGCAGAGGCAGGGGGATTTCTGAGTTCGAGGCCAGCCTGGTCTACACAGTGAGTTCCAGGACAGCCAGGGCTACACAGAGAAACCTGTCTTTTAAAAAAAAAAAAAAAAGCCACAGAACTTCTGTGGTCATTCTCAGGAGGTAGATGGTTGTTCTTTCAAGGAAACCTTGTTTTAGTGGTAGAAAGATGAGCATTTAATCCATTTTTGACAGAAAGGTAGGCTCAAATCAGAGAGAAGTCTGTGGTAGAGTCCCGGTGCCAAGTCTGCAGCCTTGAAGTATGAGCTCTCAGGTATAGTGGTGTCCTGTGAGTTTTCTGAAATCACAATTAAAATTCTGCTTGCACGTTTGTAATGAGGGAATTATGTGAATAGCGATTCTCAGATAGATTGACAGTTCCAGAATGTTGATTTCTGTAGTGCTGGTCCCTTGTAAATTGCTCCAGCTAGGAGGCAGCTGCGTCTCTGTAGCTGATAGCTCCCCCAGACTCCTCTTACTTAAATCCCTGTTCCCTTCGGCTCTTGGCCTTTTTTCTTTTCTTTTCTTTTCTTTCTTTCTTTCTTTCTTTCTTTCTTTCTTTCTTTCTTTCTTTCTTTAGATTTATTTATTTATTTTATTTTTTTTGGGGGGGGGGCAAGAGTCTCACTTTGTAGCTCTGGCTGACCTTAAACTGGCAGTCCTCAGGTGTACTAGGCTAACATCTGGTTTTTAAAATAGCATAGAAACTTTCTTTCCTATTCTTTTGTGGCACTGTCACTGAAGAAGAAGCTTCTGGTTATAACATTCTACTACTTTGTGGGACTGAACAGTGCACTAGACCATCACTTTTTTGAAGGGGTCTAGGGAAATGTGCTTCTCCCTTCAGCTTCTGACCCTGAGCAACAATCCTCTTTCTGATGTCTGCTCTTACATCCTTTCCTTCTCATTCTCTCTAACCTCACACCTGCCGTGTGGGTCAGGAGTCAGATTTTCTCTCCATTACACAGCTCATATCTTCTCCATTTAGCCTTTGACTCCCTGGGTATCTGCATCACTTTCTGTTTCTCATCTGGGTTCTCAGATTGGTATGTGTAGACACACTTAGAACCCTGTAAAGTTCAGATGGGTTTTAGATGCTGCTGAGTATGACACATATACACAGATATATACATATATACATATACATCTCCCTTGGATATCTATCTATCTATCTATCTATCTATCTATCTATCTATCTATCTATCTTTCTATTATCCATCCATCCATCCACCCATCCATCCATCCCACTAGCTTTGTGGAGTGTTGCCAGGTCCCTTCCTTCTCTCTCTCCCTTCTTCACTCCTCCCTCTCTTCCTTTTGAGGCAGGGTCTCTATGAATTTCACTCTGGCCTCAAATTTGACATCCTCCAACTTCGTAAGAAATTGGATAAGTTTGTATCTCTGTACCTGGCTTTACTATGACATTTTAGACATGAGACTTGAGTATCTGTGGATTCTTTTATATATAGGAGATCTTGGAAACAATTTCACAAAGATATCAAAGTATGTACTAAACATTACATGCCTTTAAGGCCATACAGTTATTTATTTAGAAGTGGCAAGAATTTTACTGTGATTTGTTTGAGAATAGTGTAGTTTTAATGCTGGGTATAGTGGCCATTTCTGGTAGTCAACTTGACTATATCTGGAATGAACTACAATCCAGAATTGGAAGGTTCACTTGTGATCATGCATGGAGATCTTGAGGCATAGTGGCTATGAATCTCAGAAGATTAAGACATGGAGACCTCTGAGTTCAAGGTCATCTGCAACAAGCAAGTTCCTGATCCTGGCTTGGTGGCACACACCTTTAATCTGGGCCACACCTTCTGCAATGATAAGGACTTTGGAAGAAGGAAGATTTGCACTCTTTTCTCCTGCTTGCCTTGTGGGACTGAGCAACTGCTAGATCCTTGGACTTCCATTCACAGCTGCTGCTGACCATTGTTGGGGAGTTGGACTGCAGACTATAAGTCATCAACAAATTCCCTTATTATATACCCACAAGTTCTGTGACTCTAGAGAACCCTGACTAAGACACTGGCTTTCCTCTGTTTGTCTTTCTCTGTTTGTTGTACCAGGGATGGAGCCCAGGGTTGTCATTCTTCCAGGCATGTACCCTCCCACCAGCCAGTAACTGTGCAGATGACAGAGTCCCATGTATAAGGTTCAGGTGCATTTTTTTTTGTTTGTTTGTTTGTGTTAAAAAAATTTTATTTTGCACCAGACATAGAGTTGTACACCTTTAATCTCTACACTCTAGAGACAGAGGCAAGAGGATCTGTATTGAAGGCTAGCCAGGGCTACATTGTAAAACCCTGTTGAAAAAGGTAAAGTAATACATTCCTTCGAATTTTGCATCAAGGCTTGTGTGGTTTTTATTATGCTCCATGATCTCTAGCAGAAGAGAACATAGAGATTTTTTGTTTGTTTGTTTGTTTTGTTTGTTTGTTTGTTTGTTTTTTGAGACAGGGTTTCTCTGTGTAGCCCTGGTTGTCCTGGAACTCACTCTGTAGACCAGGCTGGCCTTGAACTCAGAAATCTGCCTGCCTCTGCCTCCCAAGTGCTGGGATTACAGGCATGCGCCACCACCACCCAGCTGAGAATTTTTTTTAGGATCCACTTAGCAGAAAAATTTGAGAGGCCTTGGAAATATGTGTCAGCATCTCTTTATTTTATTATTCTGCTGCGTTTTGGGGGAGATGGGGTACTAGGGCTGTGGGAATGCTAGGCAAGTACTTGTACCACCCAGGTCGTGTGTGTCTCCAGCCTTATTCTTCACATGGCATATCAAGGTACTGGAGTCCTAACCCCCATCTGGCATGCTTAGTCCCTTCTGGGAGCTGCTTCATAACCAAAAAGTAAGACTTTACCTTTGGCCTGAGACAGAACCCTGTCATCTTAGAATTCTGAGTAGGGAAAGCTTGTCTCTCCTCTCTCGGGGCTTTTGATCCCCTTCAGGAAGTTTGCTTTTTCTTTTCTTGTGGTCCCCTTCTTGTTCTTCTCTTTGAAATTTGAAGTATCAGGGATGAAGTGTTCTAGGCAAACAATCAAGGAAAGGTCTCAGGAATAAACTTGATTTAGACTCAGAAACAATGAGACCCATTGTGGCTGGAGCACAGTGAGATAGTTACAAACCTAGGGGCGGATAGCCCGGGATAAGCTAGGCACGGTGTTCTAGCTTATCTAGAAAAGGTTTGCTTTTTTATTGTTGTGAAAAACACCATGACCAAAAGAGGAACCCAACAGGAAGTAAAAGATGTATTTGACCCACACTTCCGAGTCACAGTTGGTCAGTGAGGGAAGTCAGAGCAGAAGTTTGGTGTAGAAGCCACAGAGGCATGCTGGCTTTCTCCTGGCTCATGCTCAGCTACGTTTCTTTTTCTTTTTCTTTTTTCTTTTTTTTTCTTTTTTTTTTTTGGTTTTTTTCGAGACAGGGTTTCTCTGTGGTGTCCTGGCTGTCCTGGAACTCACTCTGTAGACCAGGCTGGCCTCAGAAATCCTCCTGCCTCTGCCTCCCAAGTGCTGGGATTACAGGTGTGTGCCACCACGCCCGGCTTTCAGCTACTTTTCTTATCCAACCCAGGCCTACCTGCTTAGGGATGGAGCCGCTTATATTAATTAGTAACCAAGAAAATGTCCTGCAGGCATGTCCGCAGGACAGTCTAATGGAGGTAGTTTCTCAATTGAAGTTCTCTCATTCCTAGCTGGATCAAGTTGCATCTAAGATTAGCTATCACACAAGAGGTATGAAGAAGCTAAAATCCTGAATTAATTTATATAATTATATATTATATATATTTATTTATATCCCCCCTCCCGTGTGTGTGTGTGTGTGTGTGTGTGTGTGTGTGTGTGTGTGTGTGCTTCTATTACAGGTGGAAATCAGAGGACTACTTGTAAGAGTTGATTCTTTTCTCACAGGGAGAGTCCCAGGGTTTGAACTCAGGTGGTCAGGTTTGGCAACTGGCACCTTTACCAACTGACCCATCTGGCTGGCCCCCACAGTTTGGTCTCATGGGTTAGTGATTTCAGACTCTTACTGAATTCATGTCAGTAAGAGTAAATAGCAACAGTCTGCAGGAAAGGTCATACTCTTCAAGAAGCTGGAAGCAGAAAAATACAGAGGGCTCCAGAGCTAATTTAACCAAAAGCAACATGAGTGGGTTTGGTTTTATAAAGAATTACATGTCATCCCAGTACCAAGGAGGCCAAGGTGCAAGAACCCTGA